>CM031859.1:55779013-56250978 GCA_018697195.1 Certhia americana | reverse complement strand
ATATATGTAGATGAATGTGCCATTGAGCCAAAGGCTATTCATTAGGCACAGTGCCCTGCTCATGGCCATCCTACCAGCTTTGGAACCCTTAGGCAGCCATTCCCATGCCTGCTGTGCCATCCATTTACCATCACAGATCTCCATGCTGCACTGCACAGCATGCCATGGGATCCTCCCACTCCACAGCCTAGTAAAGTACTATCTTCAACGCTTCTCAAAAGCATCAAGAAGTTAATCGAAGGAAGGAGTTACAAAAGCCTAAACACTGAGCTTTGGAGAAGTTTGTGCTTCAGTGATAAGATTTTGGCCATCTCCTTCCAAACCACCGATGTCTCTCACACTGAGTTACCATGATGCTAACTCGACATAATTTTTCTTCAATTCTGCCTGCCAAAATCAATATCATAGCAGTGGCTATAATTCTCTTTCTCACATCATATACTTGCAGTCCCACTCTATGAGCTGTGAAACCAAATGAGAAACCAAAGAAAAAAACTGTTTCACTGCCAAATTGGAAGGACACTTGTAAACAAATTCTTGAAACTATCACCTTAAAAACAGACTTTCAAAAGCCTCACAAGCTTTGGGTCAGTGACTAGACTACAGATGCTAATCCAAAATTTGAGTCAGCTTCTGAAGCAACTAAAATATGTCCATGCCTATTAGACTTCCAGGACCACACTCCTTCTTCCCCTGTTCTCCCCATAAAGGCACACATGCCTGCCCACTTTCATGTCTAATACCTTGGCCCCATTCCCAGAGCAGTGTGTGATATCCTCCCTCCACTCTTTAAAGACGTGACACAGAATCCAGCTGCAACTACATTGAGATTTGGCTGCAAATACCATGTGCAGTATATCAGTTCATGGAACTTTCATTCTGACATACAGAGCAGTGAGTTATGATAGCTAAATAAATAAAAGATTACACAATAGCAAAGCCAACCTACTTCCTTACAGAATTTTGCAAGCTTCATATGAATGCTGCAAAGTACTTTGTAAAGGAGAATCATTGTAGGAGTCATAAAGAAAGAAAATGGACAAGGATTGTGATGATAGGACCACCTCCTTTCTCACACTGGCCATAGTTTTAAGAACTTCCGTCCCAGGAATAAAATCCCAATGTTCAACAAGAAGAAGATTTTCCAAGCTTTGTGACATTCAGATACCTAGCTACCCTTAAAAACAATATGAATTTTGTAGTCATTAATTCCTACCTAGCTTTGTAACATGACTATGCTGCTCATTACAAGAATCAGTTCATCTGTATGCTACCAAATCAAATTTCAATAACACCTACCTTAATTTCGTTAGACTTTGAGGGGCTGTAAAAAATATTTTAGCTGTGAAGAAGCCAAAGGAAATCTTACTAACTCTCAATGTTAACAATAGCCCCAAACAAGATGCCAAAAGATTTGCTTCTTAATGGTGGTATGCAGTTCCTTTGACTTTGGCAGCCATTCCTTCCCTGCCATTTCAGGCCATCTCTAGAGAAAAATATATGCTTTTCCTGAATCAGTTGTCCCATGACACTCACTGGAGATTCAACAGCAGCAGTATGTGCACAGCTGTAAAACATCTGGAACACAGGTGTATGAAATGGCATTTGCTTGCTATCTGGCTAGTCACCACACATTTTTTTGAAAGATAACAAACAGTTATTGTGCAGAAAGACAGACAGTACTGTTGTGCTCGCTATTGTAAGTTACATTTGTCTTCAATGGTATAATCTCCAGGGCAAGGCAGAAGAATAAATGTTAAGAAAGAGAAATTTTATGAAAGTCAGGCATGGTCCTCCATGTGGCTACTGATAGTTCAGCTTGGATCCAGGTTTATTTCCAAGAAGCAAGTGAGTGGGGCTGGAAGGCAAACTTTAAATAAATCCTCTGACACTGCCTGGAATGGAATGGGAGCAAATGCTTTTCTTCACCAGCTTGGACTTACAAGTTAATGCCAGCAACTTTACAAACATTAATCTTAAATATAGCACAAATGACAGACTAAACACAAACCTCTACAAAAGAAGTAAGGCCTCTATATCAAAAGCAAATTTGATATACAAAAGGCAGCTTATTCAGAGCAAAGAAGAAAATGCATTGCTTTCAGCATAAAACATTAGATAATTAGGAAAAAAGTATGTAAAACAATGCAATCAATGTCACATTTGCCGAAGGTGTTGATTGGACAAAATTGCTAACTCCAGAGTTCTACTTAAAATAGTACATGACAAGACCTACATGGCAAAATTGAGGAGGTAACTCATGCCCAATGCCTACCATGAGCATGCAGGCACATATGCATGCAGCTTTAACAGGTGGAACACCAGCAATGAAGATTTTAGCATGGACTGATTCAGCCACATTCAGAATCCCTCAACAGCATGCACTACAACTAGAAGCTGCGTCTTCATCACTGGCACCACTTGTGGGTATGCCTTTGCTTACTCACAGCACAAACATCTCAGATTATTGCTCATGTGTCGGCAATGGACGTACAGTGGCTCGTGTTGTGGGCAAACAGAAGCAGCACCTGCCACACGCCTCTTCATTCCCCAGTAACTCATCAAGAAAGTTGATGAGACTCTGCTGGAACTAGGGCTCTTCCAACCTGAACCAAGTTGCCAAACAGCAAGAACAGATTCTCTGATTTACAGTCTATTAATATAAATGACCTTTATGGTCTATATGACATGTCAACATCATGATTCAGCTTGCAAACTCAACGTACCACACAAACTCAAGGTACCACTGCAGAGCTCTCAATTATTCTCTGCTCTTATCCTCTTTCTGTGAAGAAAGACTATACTCTACAGCAATACAACACCAAACTCTCAATGTGGGCAATGCACACAGGAAAAACAACTGTGTAATCCAGTCAAATTTTCCAGGCAATGCTGAAACCAGGAAACACTGACTGATCTTTTCTATGCACTGTCATACCCCCAAAAAATGTTTGTTTTCTCTTTCTATGTTAACCTTCTTCAGAAGGTTTTTCTCCCCAAAAGAAAAGGTTCATCATGTCTCTCAAAAGCCTAGCTACTGAAATGAAATGGAACAAGAATGATTAGATGGATAGTCATGAAGACAGGAAGCATGAGACAGGCATTTTAGAAGGAAGGGCAAGTCTTTACTATAAATCAAAGCTCTCCAAATGTTTCCAGCACCAAAATGGATTGGCAGCATGAGGTGATAGGTGTTTTGGCAGAGATAAACTGACAACGTGAAATGAAATATGTGTAGGTTATTAAAATAGTGAGCTTTGCTGGCAGCTGGGGTTTGTTGAAATTCTAATCAAGTTTCCAAAAGGAGTTCATATTTGGAATTAGAAAGGAATGCCTCATCTACTGGCAGAAGTTTTAAGGCCCACTTAATTAGTCCTGAAAACAAACAGGTACCATATTGTTCTTTAACTGATGCTGTGCAAATGCACGCATGTTTCAGTTTACCTGTGCTTCTCCAGACTAGGATAGAGGATTTCTCTGTCCTTGCTGTTAAGGCAGCTGGAGTCAGTGAGCAAATATCTCCCATTTTGAAACTCAAACAACAATTCAACTGTATCCATAACTCTTTCTTTACACTGGCTCCATTCTCCACTGAGTTACCAGGACCACCAAACTCTCTGAGCATGTGATTGGCAACTTTTTGATTCAAAAAGAAAATGCTAAAGATTTACTAGGAGAAGTGAATCTACTTTTCCTCCTGCAAATACCCTGTTGCTAAGCTGGGAAAGGTGCCACTCCAAACATTTCCAAAAACAGATAAAAACCAACAAACGCCTTTCTTCTTGCTTAATAAATAGGAATAATATTCTGAGATATTACCTACAATGCTGAATCAGCAGTTACTTTACCTTTTGGTCATCCATAAAGGACAACCTTCAAAAGATGAAATGAAAACATGAAAAAGACTTAGCTTTTGCTAAGTAAGTGTCAAGAAGTCAGAGACAATATTCCATGAGCATCATTAGGCCCTAATGCATCATCTACACTGCAGCAACATGTCATAAACTATTTCAAAAACAGGCTTTGCAGCTGCTTGGCCTGGAGGGTGTATCATGGGACCAGTACACAAAACGAAATCAAAACAAATACCTCAGATGCTACTAAAAATTTCTGCTGGAAAATACAAAGGTTTTGTTTTCAGTTTTGTTAAGAGATTGACATATCCCTTCAAAGAATTGCAGATAAGCAGCTAAACTTTAAATTACAACATTTAAGGTGGCTTTTTTTAGCTGTTTATGGGCTTCTTTTTTTTAGTTACCAATTTTCTTTTATTATTTCATTAAAAATGAGTGAAAACTCAAACCAACAACTTACACCCTTCCTACGTTCAAGACCATGTGAACATCACGGAGTGGGAAGGGTTAACCTGTGTACATTAACATAAACAGGTTGGAAAACAGTATTAAAGAATAGGTACTCAGTGTAAAAATTAACACAACTCTGCATTCCTCACTTTGGTCTCTTTCCTACCCTGTGCTTAAGTCTCCAGTCTGCCCAGGGGCTTCATCTCCTCTCTGGAAGGACAGGCTAGCCCTAGGCACAGGTACACACACTCAAGTGCAGACTGCAGCCCTGCCCTTGGCTCATCCACAGCCAAGGGGATGGTTCTGTGGTACTGCAGGAGCTTTGCCTTAGCTCTGTGTAAGCTAACTTGGGACTGGCCATCCTTCTCTGATGTGATAAGCCTGAATTTGTATACACACTCAGCTCAGCAGCTCTCTAGTATCTGCACATTTGTGGCATCTGCCAGTTAACATGCGGGTCACTAAATGTGCCCTGTGTATTAAGTGGTTAATCTGTGCCTGTGGAAATGTTTTGGAATAAATATAACAAGCTTCAACATCTGAAAGGACTTTAAGATTTGGGTTGCACTGTCATTCAAACAAGGCCTCAAGTGGCACATCCTACTGCTAGCAGTATTAGCTTGATTTCCTCAAAAGTCAGGTAATTTCCCGGTTGCGTTGCTTTTGATGGATGATTTTCTTCCCATTCAAGTACAAGGATTGCACCTAACTTTGTGCCTCCTCTGCATCAGAAAATTAGTGATGAAAAGCTCTGTGGAAGACACAGCGTGTTGCTGCAAACACATCACGTGATAGCCTATCAAATGGGAAGAATGGCACTGCAGATTGATTTTGAATAGCACATTTGGGAATTGCTAAGGACAACCATTGTGCAGTAAACATCTACTGCCTGACATCTCTCTTATCTGCCACCGACAAGAGATTTTGTATCCATTAATGAACAACTTCCAAAATGCACTTTCTGCAGCCTTTACTTAAGGGTATGTGAAGTAACTTGTGATATAAGTTAAATAACCTCTTCAAAATATGCAGCCCACCCAAACCAGTCTCCTTAATGTAAGGTCATTTCTGATGTACCTTATTTATCTTTCATGAATGCCTCAAGGCATAAGTAGGTACACTAAAAAATCAACAAATACTTTTACAATTAGGTGATTGAGTCTGCAAATTGCAGTTAATATCCTCAATTCCTGGCTATCAGCTGAAGGCATTATTCAGAGGAGATGCTTGATCCAAATGGAACATATGAGAAAGACTAAAAAAGAGCTAAGTGTGCATGTGGCATACAAATGGATACAAACATTTTTTTCAGAAGAGAAATAAGACATTGCTTGGAAAATTATTACGTATTTTGATTAATGGGGATATAAACCAGAATTATTAAATAGAAAAATCAAAACCTTTGAAATCTATCAGCTGGAAGGAAAAACAAACATTGAGAACATGGCTTTGGTGACAAGACAGAAAATAATATGCCAAAATACTATTTGTTACCTGCTGCCAAAGGGTATGAAATACTCCAGCACATCTAGAACCAACACTTCATGCCAACTTCGAGCACACCTGTCTTGATTCCTTGATGCTGGAGGTCACCTGCACATGTGAGTCTTCGTGTTTGAGAGTATGTGGCAATGACAGCCAGAGTGACTGCAAATTAATTTATTTTCCCATCCTAATTTTGCCTCAAGATTTGCTGCATTGTTGCAAGATAATTTTTGTCTAGGAAAGCTATTTATTCTTTGGAGGATATGTGGGGAGAGTACAGGGAGAAGAAACAAGAGTTGTGAGGTGAATAAGAGGAACTGGAGAAAAAAGAAGGGGAAATATGTCCTGTGCAAACAGGGATGGTACCAAAGCCACTTGGAAAAACAGCAGGAAGCAGAGAAAAACACTAGCTGAATTAACAGACAGATCTCATCAGCAAAATGCAAAGAACAGAGGCACATGACTTCAGAAGATAATTGCTAAAAAATAGAAACAATGAAGTAGCAGTAATGATATTATAGAGTCCTTACATCTCTCTGAGGCCTGAGAACAAATGCCATCTGTAATGTAGTACAAGCAACATCCATCTCAGTAGACTGAACTTCAGGAACAATTCTATCCTTGTGCATGTGAACAAGGAGAAATTCGCAGTTTGAAGACCTCTAAGTCTAAATTGCAAAACAAACAAGAAAAGGAAGAGAAAGATGCTGAGGTTTGTGAGAACTGCATTTTTAAAGCAGCAGTAAAGAACTACTTATTAAGAATTTATCATATGCATCCTAAAATCCATTCTCAATGGAATTACGAATCAATATGCCATTGCATCCTAAGACAGATAATTTTAAATGTAATTAATCTTTTCTTCCATGGAAATTACATAGCGCTGCTAGAATTATGTAGGAAAACAACATTATTTAGAGGTTGTGAAAAGGCAGAAACACCTGATTGATTGACTTTTCCCCCTCTTTTTTGGAGATTGTTTTCTTCATTATTTCTACAGATTTAAAAATAATAAATTTCAGCAGCTGATTTCCTCTGAAAGTATATTTCTCCTATAGTTTCTTTCACAGATGGACTGAAATGCATCACAGGATATGCAAAACAGAAAAAGAATAGGTCCAAGATGCATTTACCTTAAACAGGCATGTCCTTTCCCATTTTATCTTTCAAAACAAAAAAGTCAATTATTTCTTAACTTTGTTTTTTTTTTCCATACAACTACAAAAACCCTTTTGAGTTTTGTTGGGTTTCAGTTGGTTTAAAACAGCTCCTGCAACTTCATTCATCATTTGTAAGAAACTGCTGTCCTATAGCAGCTGCTTTTAACACTTCCTCAGTAGAGCAGATTTATCTTTTGAAGTTCTCACTGCAGTAAGTTGCACCAGACTTATTACAAACATGGAACAAAACTAATACAAACTATTTGGCAATGCTTCTCCATGACCTGCCCTAGTGATGAACACACTAACTCATCTATTTAGGAAAGCAGACCTAATCATGGCATCAAAAAGAGAACAGATTTGGATTGTCTTCCCCTTGAATATCTGGAGGTTTCTCCTCAATTTACAAACTTTTTAGTGTAGCAATTTCAATCTAATGTGGTCCTGCAGGTAATTTTACCTCATGCAAAATGACACACTAATGCAACACAACCAACAGCACTGGCCCAAACAAGAGAGATCTTTACACTTCAGTTAAAATGGATTTAGATGAAAGTTTGAATTAATTTTACAATTAAAGCAAATGTATTTTATGCACTTGGCAAACTTTTCTTTAATTCATCAACTTTTTCTGCAAATTTACCCACAAGAAATTCCTTGAGGCTTCACACAAACTGCCTTTCTACTTTCTTTTTGTTCTTTTTTGCCAAACTACAGAAAAAACTTTACAGGAGGGCAGAGTACAAATTTACCAAAACAATTTTAAAAAGTGGAAGCTCATTCTGTGGCAAAAGCTAAATTATGTCTTCCAAGAATCACATTTGGCAGGAATCTTAATACAGCAGACTGCCTTTGTATCCAGAGGTTATGTCTGAATTAAGAGAGCCAGCAACACTAGCCCATAAACAGTAACATAACATGTGAAGGAGAGCTGGAGCAGAGGGCTGAAGATCACGAAAAGTTCAGGACTTTCTGTGTTTGAATTTAGGATGTAAAAGCTGCTTACTGCTCAAGCAAGTATCATTAAGAACACACCTTTCATTCAGTACATTCCCTGGCTCACTCATGCCTGGAGGAAGCCAGAAGTCTTCTAATTGACCTCCCTCCCCACCCTCTATCCTTTTTGACAAGCCTGGAAGAACAAGACATAGTGACGCTAACGCAAAGGGATGTAATCCTTCATACTCAAGGAGTAAAATGTGGATTTGAGTGACACAGAGATGGGGACAGCAAGTCTCCCCTTTACAACTAAACAGGCAAAAGAAAGGAGGTAACAACACACATTTTGAAGGTATTCATGCTTTTTGCATAGGTGTTGCTGGCACATGGAAACACCTCCATTCTTCGGGTGAACTCAGGACCACGGGCATGCACATTTTGAAACTCTGACCACACAGAAAAATCCCACATTGGGATACATATGCTTTTCAGTCCAGGACTGAGCCCGAGAACAGCATGTATGCGGTTATTGGTTGGTTTTGTTGGTTTGTTTTTTTTTTTTTTAATATACAACTTCCTCTTGGCTGGATCCCTAAAGTTGTAAATTACACACTCTGTTTAATGTATGCCATAATCTCGTTTGCCATTTTGTTTCCATAAAATGTTAAGTTTTATGATGCCAACAATATAGCTAAATTCTCTCCATTTAATAAAGCCCTTTAATTACAATTTATTCTCATATATATCCTGAGCTGAAACTGAAAACTATTTTTATTTGTAACTTTTGAGCAGCAAGAGGCAAGCGTTGCAAATGGAACTGGGAAAAAACAACTCGGTAGTACCACCTATGTGACATTTACCACTTCTTTTTTGGGTGTGCATTTGTCATATTATGTTATGAATAGCCTTGCCTAAAAGAAAAAGAAGTGTAATATAAATTAAGACTACTGAGATTCCACAATCTCAGGTGTCCCCAAGTACACTTCTCCAGCAGTACTCCTGCCCCTCACAGCAGACTGAAAATAAGGAGCCAAGCAGGAACTCTTAAGTGGTGCTGAATTTCACGCTGTTTTGTGAAAAAAATTTAAGTGAAAAGTAAAATCAAGCCAGGAGATTTGTTTGCACTTCTCTAAGTGAATCTTAAAAAAGACTAGAAACAGTCCAGCAGGTTTTTACAGGTGACAAATTGTCATAGTTCTTCCAGCCCCAGTCTACTGGTTGTTTTTAGTGAGTGAGCAAGTAACAAAACCAGATTATCTCAGCATAAGAGCTTACTGATGATTTACTAAAAGGCAAACACATTTTCTACATTTCTCTGCTGCTTTCTCTTATGGTATGCTGATTTGATTGCAACACTGAAACGAGAAGGCTACCTCAAGACACACTCAATACTCAGCATTTGCAGGGTGTTAGCCTGGTATGTGCCTTACAAGATACAAAAGATTTGCCACTTCAGTGAGAGTTATCATGCAATCCTTTCCCATGCAACAATGCAGCTTTCTCATCGATGCATACCCAGTGTTCCTTTATAGACTGCTTTTGATTATAAAAACAGAATTTAAGGAGATTCAGATTTTCTGAAGATTACAGGGGATATAAATGATATTTCTGTAACCATCACAAGCCTTTACATGTTCCGTCATTGATGTGTTGGTTGCTAAATGATGATTGAAACTTAGTATCTTTATGCCATTTTGCATATTTGTAAAAACAAGAAACAATTGATTTAGACTCAACCAGCCTTTTAAAATTGCTGTAAACATGTAGTCTCCAACCAAAGAAAGTAAACAAAAAACCTGTAAAAAAGTGACACAAAAAACACCCTGAGCAGCTGTGCAGAAAAGGAACCATGACCTGATTACCTAATTCTCGCTACTTTTCCTGAAAGCATGTTCTCTAAAGGTTAACTTTAGACTGACTCCAAGTTGGACTCAAAGTCTTCAGAGCATTGCTGAGCTTGAAGTAGGACAGCTCATGCAGAATCTTAACATTTCTAAAATACTTTCTTTCCAATTGCAACATTCCTATATATGACTGAATATCTCATTCTGAATTTCTTCATGTCACTACCTTTTCTTATTAAGCGCAAAGCCCAGCTCCTTTTGTTGTCTAAAAAAACATGGTTATTAAACAAAGATGCTGTGGTCAGGCCTCCTCCAGCCTAAAATATCATGCAATTATAGAATTTTATCTTCTGAAAATATGGAGTCCCTAGAGAGAAACTGTTTAGCCTACTAGCTCCAAACTTTGACATGTTATTAAAAAACATTATTAAAAATGTGAAACCAGTTAAAAAGAATGTTCCGTTCGTATCAGGCATTTTTATATGACTTCAAGAAAAGCTGAATGTCCAAGCTGCCAGGCACTAACCTGTAAAGTGTCAAGCACTGGTACAGCTGGCATGAAATTATCATCCACTGGATAATTATGGAGGTAGGAGTCAAAACTACCTCAAAGAAGCCAAACTTAACTGTAAAAGTGAACACCCACCCATCTAGTGCCACATCTTAGACCCATTGCAGCTGTCCCAGACTGCACCACTATCATTGGGTTTCATTGTGAATACTCTCCTGACACAGCTTCATGTCATTCCCTCAGGTCCTGCTGCTGGCCACTGGAGAGAGGAAGTTATAGACTGCAATGATGTCTTTCCCTCAGTCTCCTCTTCTGTTCATTTCAGAAACCAAGTTATTTCTGCTGCTCCTCATACAGCTTCTGCTCCACACCCATCACCATCACCATAGCTCTCCTCTGGATGCTCTCTAATAGCTTTATATCCCTTTTTTTTATGTGGCACCCAAAACTGCACACAGGACTTGATGTGAGGCCAAGTTGGTCAAAAGGTAATGCTCTATTCATGCATTTAATCATTTCATAAGTAAAGAAAGATTACTCTTCTTACAGCAAACCCATTTCTACTTATCAAAAGCAAAATTCAGTAGGCCAGCATTTGTACCTTTTGTATTTTTTTAAATAAGGACACATGAGGAATATCTTAGGAAATACCTTAGGATTTTTATGTGGGTGTGTGGGTGGAGTAGGGGAGGAGTAGCAGCAAAACTTTATCTTTTAGCATTGTGGACAGAATGTAGGTCAGCCTACTCCAATGGAAATACCCCATGCTGATTCTTCTCATTCTTAGACATAAACATCTCATGATTTTGTAGGCCAGGAAATCGTGAATTTTATTCATGATCCTGTCTCAGAATTGTCAGGGGGACCTTACTGTTTGCACTTCTGGACTCCTTATTTAAAAAAAAAAAAGGTCAAAATTTTGCTTGTCTAGCAAATTACTAAGACAAAGAGATAGCAAGTAAATGCTGAGTATTATAGTTTCTATAATCCATGTCACAATGTAATAAATTAGAGAAGCTCAGTTTCTAATTTCTCAGAAAATACTATTTTGTGCATAACAAATGCAGGATGCATTTATTTCAATATAAAACAATCTGGAAAATTCCCATTCTTCCCTATAAAAGCTATTTGTTAACTAATAATAGATCTATGTTTTAGTGTGTAAATGTTTAACCTATTTTTAACCTCACATTGTCATACAAAGTTTATGGAGAAAACACTTAAAAAAAGGAAATCAGAGTCCATTTCCTGTTTTAACAAGGATAATCCCTTGACCAGAAGGCACAAATATTCGTTCCTCTTTAATGTTAATTAGCACACTGTTTATTTTATATTTCACAATTTAATGAAAGAAAGTAAGTTGCTGGGAATATTAAGTTCAAAACATCTTTCACCTTATTTATCCAGAACTCAATAAAACTGTTCAGTCACAGACTTGCAGCCTCCAGCTAGGTTCCTGCTATTAGCCTTAAATCATTTTTAGAGTTTTAGTAACAGTAAGTTGCCAAGCTCAAATATACAGCTATCGACATCTGCTAGATAGTTTGTCTTACTGGACAGTCTGGAAAAAATTCACTCACTTGATCCAAACTGTAAAGTTTTTTGCTGCTGTCAAGGAATCAATTCTTTTAAAATTTGCAAATCAGCATTTGAAAAATGCACCTGTAAGAATGTTGAAAGGACAATTTTTTTTCCCTTTAGGTGAGCATAAGATAGCATCTCAAAAAAATTGCATAAAGACAGGAGTTTTAAAAAGTTGCTTTAAGCCATAGAGAACCTTTTCAAAAACTGCTATTTCTTCAACTGATGAAGCTTATCAGGCTGAACAAACAAGAATAGGGAGCATGAAACATAATTTCAATTTTTCCCTATACAGAAGAACAATAGAAAGCTGGAAGTGACAGGGGTATGGCTGCTACTACCGCACTGAACCATGACAGGCAGCAGCAACACACATCCTGCCCCAAAACAATCAGATTCAGTTACCCTATGTCTGGTAACATCAGCCTCTTCACACAGCAAGTCACCCAAAATATCATGAATGGGGGAAGAAATACCTGGCTGCCCTCTCTAATGCTCAAGTCTGTCCATCTTCCGTACGGATAGCATAATCAAACCCTTAACACTGCTGTTTCAAGGCATTCTATAAACTGATTTTTGAGCTCTTCACATTTGATCAAAGTCCACACGTACCAGGCTGATTGAACGAGCTCTTAAGCAAATCCTTTTACTTGCTCTGGACACACATCAGGTGTGCTCACCAGCATGGGCAGAGCTGTAGGCTGGGACCAGGGTGGGCAGGCAGCACTGCTGCACCACAGGGAAGCTGCCATGATTTACCCACCTGCTTCCCTGCTTCTGCCCTGCAGAACACCCAGCAAGAGGCGTTCACTAACTGCTCAAACTTGCACGTGCCTGCATTTCCACTGCAACATCCCTATTTCTCGTCTGAAGTCATGCATAAAATCCAAGGGCAGTTGTCCAAAATTGGTGCTGGCTTCTGTCCAAATTGCACTTCCCACTTTTAACTGATATATCTTTGTTAAAAGCAAGCCCCAAGCAAATAAGTTCATGTACAACATTTAAAGAGCCCTACTCTCCATACGGAATATCAGTCTCTTGTTTTTTCCTTTCTTAACTCATAACCATATCCATTCTTATCAGGGATCATGAACTGTAGATCAGAGACATGGGGATGAAAGAGATAGAAGACATTCCCAAACTGGTTATGATCACAGGTAGGTCTCATGGAACAGACAGCAAGGATTGTAATGACTCCCAGGCTCCCTGAAGGCCTTCAGCAAAGGACACTTTCCCAGAGGTGTGCCTTTGGCTCCACGTGCACTACAGGCAATTCCCATCTGCCTACGCTGATGGCATCTGTGAGCCTAAGACAGCTGCACTGAGTACATTACAGACAACTTCTCAGCACTGATGAGGGCAAGACATTCACAACCACAATGAACAAAATTATTTCAGAGCGTAACGAGTTCTCTTGGTTCCAGCATCACTTAAATTTGTCCGCTCCAGCCAGGCACTACCCGTGATCAGTGATTCCGTACTGCCTCGGCTGGGGAGTCCAGTCAGCTCCTCCTAGCTGAAAACACATGCTCAGGCACTTGTGATCCTGGCATACCAGCCTGGGAAATTCCTCTGCAGCTGCTCTGATCCACCACACCTTCCATGCCCTTGCACATGTAAAGCAAAGGAGGTTAGGTAAAATTCCCTCAAGAGATGGGAGACTATCAAAATGCATTTTCAGGGAATCAGTCTGAAACTTTTTCTGGCTAAAGTAAAACATGAAAATCACCTCTTGTGCTTGTAAATAAGTTTTAAGTTTACCTATTCAGATAAACTACTTTAGATTAACACTGACATGTCTAAGAGCTTGAACATAATCTTATATTTCTACGGATGTATTTAATATAAATATACTTGGAAAAGATGACCAAGGAAACCTAATTGATACAAGAACTACACCTGATTCATTTTTGTCACTAAAAAGTTAATTTTATTTAAAACCAAATTTAAACATTTGCATAGAAAAAATTCTCTGACAAGGTTTAAAACATGGTAAGATGAGAAAGTAATTTTGGAAAATAGCAGACACTGTATACAAAGAAATACTTTCACAAGAGTCATACTGAAATTGCTTATAATGGAGGTTGTAGTAGAGAAAAAAATCTCATCAAAGCTAAACATTAAATAGCTTACCAAAACACAGGGTCTATTTTCTTCTTTGATATGTTATCTAGTGATTTCATCCTATCCCAAAAACCTCAGGTTTTCCTTCAACAATTCAGTTCTCTGAATAGCACACACACACACATCTACAAAACTTTTTTTCTTCTCAGAAGAAATCAAATCAAAACAATTCATTCATTTCTCTAACTACAAGTGCTGACCCTCAAGGAATGTACATTTAGGTGGAATAAAGCAATAATCAACAAATTTAATCTGGCTAGCAATGGGACATGGGTTTTCATTCAGAAGAGGTAATATATGGTAGATTATTATTATGCAGATTAAATAATGCTTACTAGCAAATAAAAAGCAGTCAAGAGTGACAGCATGAACTGTATAGAATCTAAGTGTCTTGCCTTTTTCTGTCAAGATATGGCAGAGGAGGAAGAGAGGCTGGTTTGTGGGGTTTTGTTGGGTGTTGTTTCAGGTTGTAAGAGAGTATTTTACCATATGCCTATGTCACAGTCATGGCATGGAGGTACAGTGATCCAAAGCAAAGTATATTTACTCTGTATTTCCAACAAGCACTGGCTTATCCACATCAGTTTAAAACAGGAGAAGTAAACAGTAAATGCACAGACTATATGGAAATTTCTATAATTCAAATACATTATTTTCTATTAATTTTCAAAAGTTACAGAAATGATTATGGTATTTTCAAGCCAGCTAAACTCTACTCTGTTCCTCTTAAATTAAAAAAAAAATCCTTAGTCATCAGCAAGACATGTTCTGCTCTCCTGTAACTACTCACATGACTTCATTACTCACATGATTTCTTCCTGCCCAGATCGTAGGCCATGCCATTGTTTTAACTAATGCTTTTGGAACATCTTCAAAGCTCTTTAACCCTTGTGGCTTTTGTGTCAAGTGTCCTCTTCTGGTTTTCCATGTACATCTTGGATGTGTCTTCAAATCATTTCACAGGTATTTCCTCCCATTGGCACAACTCTCAGTTTGTTCCTTTCTATCCAATCCCATCTTTCCAATCCTGCCCTCAGTCTTCTATTCCCATCTTCTGATCAATAATGGTCACAGTCATCCTTTAATCTTAACTGCCTCATAGTCCACGCACCCGGGATGTTTCCAAAGGCAAACCACTCCATAATAATCTACAACTTTTCTCTCAGTCCTTCAGCTAAATCATTCACTTAGGACTATTTTTGCCTCATCTGCAGAGACCCTCCCTTCCCTGGCCAACCTAATACCATCACAACCACATCATGCAATCCACCAAGGACCAGAAATCCTTGTTATTACACTAACCTCAGCCTACTATTTAACTTCTCAGCCTCTAGCTTTTAGACACAACAGCCTGAAGTTGATTGTCCTCACCTTCACTTTCAGCCATCAATCATTCCTATCTGGTCACCCCCAGCCCATCAACCCTATCCTGAAAATTTATCAACCTTCCACCAAGCATAACATCATTCAGCACTTCTACGTGTGCATAGCTGGTCACTGTACAGGAATGATGCATCCTTTGTAATTCAGAAAACCTCTCTCCCTCGTTGGGATGACACCTTCTGTAACAGATACAAAGGCACATCATCTAACAGAGGGTAGCTTTTCTTTTCCTGTTACCAATTCTTTCACAGAACTAGCTGGTCTAAGCACTGTTACAACACAGCAACTATACAACACCAAAGGCAGGTGCCAAATGCCACAACCCCAGGGCCATTTTTTTGACCATTAGTGATCAGAATAGCTAGCAGAGCTTAAATCCTTTGTAAACAATACGAAATTGAAATGTAAGCTAAATGTTTTACAAAGGAAATATAAACCTCACCATCATTTATGGCTTTGAAACACTACCCTGTGTTACACAGATCACCAGGATGAGTTGAGTAATGAAACAATTATTCATCTGTCCCATAAAAGCACCTGAGACAAGTGACAAAATGAGTTTGGAGACAAACTGAACATCATGCACCAAGGAAAAACTGTGATTTCACTTCAGGTGGCTGGACTCCAGCTCATGTTCAATAGATACTCTCAAAACTTGTTAAGCTCTTAACCACTAAGAAAGAAGAAATTTATTCAACAGGGAAAAATATTTTCCTTCTGAAAGTATTAATAAAGATATTTACTTGTGAGGTCTTTTGCCTCTTACAATATCCAGGTAATATTTTGGCAGGACAGTCCTGGCTCTCACCCCCAAGTGAACTAGAGCCTTGTTCCTCCCATACACTGATTTCAAACTACACTGGGTCACCCCAAAAGTTCCTTCCAAGGGGATGTAATTTCAGCACTAGTTCCAGAGACTTGAACTTCTTTCTCTATGAGAAGAAACTTATTTCTGTAATAGGTTGACCTTTTCTCAGATATGTTGATATCCAAAGGATGTCAGTTCATTGTGAGAATTTGAAGGCTGGCATGACTCCAAAGGCTTCACATATTTTCAGAGTGACCAATTTTAACCCATTGAAATGAAAGTGCATGGCCGGAGAAAAAGTAATACATACTTAAAAATCTCACTGAGATTCAAACATAGTTTTATTTCCTGCACCAGTGACTTGGTAGTATCACTTCACAAAGGCAAAAGGCAACAGGCTTTACTTCTATGACCTTCCTGCATTCTTGCAACTCACATGAAAAAGAACAATGGAAATGTGGCTGAATGTGAGAAAGCACCGAACTGCTATGGCTTTTTGGGTGGGTGTGGAGAGAAACACACATACTACAAAAAAATCTAATAACTCCCCACCCAAGCATTGCTAGTGAATGACCTCACTGGTTTCCTACATGTACTCCAGCAGCTTTCCTGCCATCACTCTGTTAAGCCAAGCAATGATGTCAACAGTCCACCTGTGAGAGTGATGTAGCCCTCTGGGTCATGGTCTCAGAGAACTTGGATAAAAGCAGTGCCAGTGTTAATTAAATGCACCTCTTGTTTCACTGCTGATTTCCTCTGATAAGGCTCAGCTCATTTTTCCTGGAAAGACTTCCATGCTGTATGGGAATTGGAGCCAACCATAACACAAACCAAATATTGCTTAGAGAATACGAAGACAACATGCTAAATATTTAGTTTGAAAAAAAAATAAAATCACTGTGTATCAGAGCTGGGATAAATACAAACCTCATTACTTTGCATGTGCTAATGACAAGGCTAAACCACAAATGCTAGTTACTGCAGATAGTTCATTATCTTTCAGCAGTACTTATCTCTCTCATTTGTAATGCTCTTCCTGAAGACATTGGAGCAGAACTCTAACAACTTGCTTTACTGATAAATTCTGACAGGTTAGAATACGAGAAGTTTGCCCACAAAAAATATGCTTTGAAAATGCAGTTTGACATTTAATTAGTATCAGACTTATCACTACAACTTTAATGAAAAATAGCATTTTTTCCTGCCATCAGAAAAGCCTTAGCTTAGCTGTAAGAAGGTTCTGAGCAGCTTAGGTATTCAGGGACATGTCCATTAATTCAATTAACCAGAAAGCAGTGGAAAGGGGAAAAAAATACATCCTGCTCCTTCTTTTTTTCCTATATAAAGAAATCTAATCCACTGTCATGACTGGATGCTTTCACCATATGCTGTCACTGGGATTTCTGTAATCCCTCTACTCATAGCATTGACTGCAGCCACTTTAAGCCATCAAGACATGCCCTTTTATACTTGCTTTGTTCTTACAAACTTTTACAGATAGTTTTATTAATAAGAGAACTGCCAAAGAAAGGCTTTCAATTTTGAAACTAGACATCAAAAATATTTTTTCTTGTACAACTTAAAAAGTAACATTAACCCTAAGGCTTAGCTGCTGACAACAATGCACACAAAAAATCTGAAGGTGACAAGCTAGAAAATATTTCAAAAGTTGTGGTACAATTATATTAAGAAAGTTTGTTTCATGATGATCACAGCTCTCCACTCTGAAAGACAGCAAGTTGGACCTCTTGCTATAAATTTGATTCTAAAGAAAGAACTGTTTGGTAACAACGTTGGGAATACATTCATATTCATTCATTCATTCTGATTTGTAGCAATTGTTATGGTTCCAAGAACTGTTCTGTCCCACATTCCTGAGCATTACATTCCTGAGCATTAGCAATATTTTTCCAAACAACCAATGATCGATGTCCATGTATTTACATTTTTACCTCTTGGGGATCTTATGTTTATACAGTGCCTCGCCTACAAACTCTCTTGGAATACATAACACAGAGTATACTGCCTTCCCAGCTCAGGATATGGGAGAAGTTCCACGGTGAATACTACCTCTCCCACCAAAGTCAGGCTAACTAACTTAGACGTATTTTTTACACTCTCCTCCAAAAAGAAATCTCATACACAAAATGTCCTTCAGAAGAACTGCATTTTTTGGTTCTAAATGGAAACAGAAAGAGGTAATCCTTGAACTTGTTTGCTTTATACTGCTCCTATGGACAGTTTCTATGGATTTATGACACCGAACTGTAGCTAGTTTATAGCAAAGCATGCAGGGTGTGACTCATTCAGAAAGCTGAACCCAAGAATATTTCATTCTGACATCCAACAGAATAGCTCCCTCATGGATTTGAATTAGTTGCTGCCCATTACTCACATGCACTCCTTCTCATAACTTCATGACACACAACTTGCAGTGCAAACTTGAATCCAGGCCATGAAGGAGATACTAGAAGTACTGACAAATTTTATCCTGTCACCAGTAATTGGAATTTGGTCTTACACAATTTAAATACACAGCTGTGCTCTGCTTCTGGTGGATGTGCATAATGTGGTCATGCAGAAGGAAGGCATATCCCCAAGTCCAGTGACTTAAAGTGACACAGTTTCCTGAACTCCAGGAACCCTCCTGGTCAGAAAGTACTTCCTTCCTTGTTTCAAACACTTGATTGTTTCAGAGGGAATTCAAAACAATAGATTAGAAACTTTCAACCTTTCCTAAGGGTACTGCTACACAAGGAAATCGGGCTGTGCTCTGGGAAGATGAGATAACATTGGGAGAGGACTCTTTCCGGAAATGCAATGGCTTTTGCATCCCTTCTCTAGCACTGTCCCATGAATCAGCTACATGTCAGTAGTAACTCTAGCTATGAGATGTCAGATGCAGTTCAACTGCTGTTTGGATTAAGATGTGTGTGGTTGGCAAAGGGCATGAGCCAACTCACTTCTCAGCTATTTCAATAAGGCCTGTAAGGGAAGAAAGTATCAGGAGCTTCCTAATCCAAGTCTGTACTTGTAAGGCCAGGTAGGAAGAAAGAATAATGATAACCACTTTTTAGCACCTCATTGTTTAAATATCTAAAAAAGGAGAAGGAATGTGCTACTACTTCTGCAGCCAAAAATCTACTCCTTCCCACCATAACTTACTTTCACAGGACCAGCAGTGATGTTCACCAAGACTGGGAGCCTGATGAGATCAGGCTCATCAGCTGAAGAGCAATTATTTTAAGCATACTTTATTCCCCAACACAATTCTTTTAATCTAAATACATTAAAATGGTTTGTAATGATGGATAAAAGATTTTAAATTTAGAATAATATCTAACTAGTTATTTACAGGCTGCAGTTTGAATAGGAAAAGGCAAGGACAAGTAAATGCATTTTTCTGCAGCATTAGGGTGCCTAAATACCCTAGACTAACCTAAAAACAACAGCAACAGAAACAACAGCAAGAGGCATTCTCTCAGACCCGACAGTCAAAGCTCTTATGCAACATTGCATTTCCTTGATCATCTTTTCCTATCAACGTAGAGCTACGAAAAGTTTGAGGATAAGATTATTAGACAAGAACAAGATCTCACATGGCTCTACACATTATTTTTAGAGGCAAACAGGAAATGCACTTCCCTGTCAAGCTGGGTGAAAGGGGAGTTACCAAGCTGAACACTTTGCACTCACCGTTCCTACCAGAGGGTAGATGAATCCAGCTCCAATGCTGGCTCGCACATCGCTGATCGGCAAAATGAAACCAGTGGGAACACCCTTCCTCGCAGGCTGATGGGAGAGGGATAGGTGAGTTTTTGCCATGCAGATGGGAAGATTTCCAAATCCCTAAAAAAAAAGGGAAAGTAAAGAAAAATGTTTTTAAAATTACAGTAAAGGCACATTATGTTTTTGTTTCGTATCAGTATTTTCTAGAAACCTCGCATTCAGCAGTTCCCTTTGGGCTCCAACAACCTAGTTAGACACCAACTTGAGACCAGGTTTCAAAAATTGATTTGAAAAATCAAATCAATTCTCAGGAAGTTTACATCATCAGGAAGACGGCTTTCTACCTGTCTGACCAAGAACTTCTGCTTGTCTGACCAAGCTGCTGAAATCTACTCAGGAATTCTTCCTGGACATATTGTTTCTACTTTCTGACAGAAAGGCTCCAGCCACATTTATGTCCAGAAGCCATTCCACTACAAAAAACACATTCACCTCTCCACATGGTTTCAGAACTTTTCAAACTGTAACATGCTACCACATGCTTTAGGATAGGTGATCTATTTTATGCTTTAGTATTCATAACTCTTTGAAAGTAATAGGAACAGAAAGAAACAAAAAGATTTTACAAATATTGGGACCTTTGTTATCAATGTGCATAGCTGTGCACAGGTCTTACTGTGTCTGCAAACTCTTTTTTTGCAGGTACAAATGAACACTCTTATAATAAAATTGGTTACATTTGCTAGCAGCAACTTTTGCAGAGACGCAGTTGCCAGGTTTAAGAGAATAACCCAAACTGCATAGAAAGTACAGTTTCATGGACAATCTCAGAAGTATTCTGCACACTGCTCATATCTCACAGAAGATCACTTTCAAGGTTAAAACCATTCTGTTCTGTCGAATCTAAACCAATCCATACTGACCTCCACAGTTTACTACCATGGGTAAGCTTTCAGCAAAGCTTGATTTAACACTCCAGTCTGAGAACATCTTATACCCTGAGGTTTCCCAAGACTCACATCCAGCAGGTACCTGCCAGCATAATTCCCTGCTGTTCTTACCTGCCGGGTGTAACGATCAACTTGAGACTGTGCAACAGGAGACAACTCAATATCCTGAGCTCCATACACCTTCTGAGCAATGATCCTTATTTTTTCAACAATAGGAAGCTGCAGAGACAAGAAAACAATACAAGGATGAGCACTAGCCAAGAGAAGATAGGACCTTGTTTGCTGAGTGATGTCTCTGAATCTCTTGTTAGATTCATCATCCTTGTTAAACAGGCTTGCTAAAGCATGAGACAAAGCAAAGAACTCTGGTGATGGATATGAGATGCAGCTACAAGTACACAAACTAACAGCCGTGATTTCAGCTGCTCCATCATTTGGAAGCTGCACAATTTGTGCATTACAGAGCTGACAACACAAGCTTACGCTCGCCTGAAGTGGGGGTAGAAAATGACTGCCATCTAGTTATAAGAATGAAGAGATAACCTACACTGCAGTCTCCACTGGGTTAACAGGGATCACTGGGCAAAAAAGACAAAACCGTTTCATTTCAGAATAAAGACAACCTACACAAGTGGACAAGGCAAGGTAGGAGGCAGCCAGGGAAGGATCCCCTGAGAAGCAAGGAATTGTAGCAGAAAATTCCTGACCCATCACTGCTCCTTTGACTGTGATTTTCTTTTATTATTTATTATTATTCTTAGCTTCTATCCTTTCTAACATGCATGTTCTCTGACTTCTTTCAATAGGAACAGGATGATGGAGGAGGGATCTTACCACCAGTTCAGCAAGTTCAGTGCTGATGATAGATGGCCAGAGATGTGTGCAATGTTAAAGGGAATACCTCATCAGTAACTTGTAGCATATTTAATAAACAACACAGGTGGAACAAGTGCTAAACAAAATCTAGAGAGATAACCACTTGGAGAAGAAGATTTGGTAATTTCAAGCAATACAAAAAGCACCAGAACACAAAATAGAAGTGTATCATTTTATTCTAACAGAGGCAAGAAATTAATTAATTTGTGAATAACAAACTCTGTCTTGGTGCATTCCTAGGAAGTTCCACAGTTAACGACATTCTTGCAATGCCTGTCTTACAGTAGTTCTTTTTCTGCAAAGAAACATCAGCTGAAGGGTTTGTGTCAGGTTGACCTCTTTTGTATTTATGATTGAATTTTAGAAAAGTTAAAGCTTACATGAATAAAGTAACAGAAGCATCACAAGAAAAGAATCTCTCAGACTTCCAAGTACCCTAAACCTAAGGCAGTTAAAAGCTACTAATAAAATAGTAAAGTTCCCCCTCAGATCAGAAATTTCAAAGACAGGCTTAAAGAAGCTTCACAAGATACTTTCTGAACGTGCTCACAGTACAATTACTGCACCTTAATTGGGTGGAATAATGTCACATTCCCAACATCAGGCTTTTTACAGGAATCCAATAAGTGCAAAAAAATCTAATCAGGATGGAGATAGCACATTGCAAATATCCTGGGTATAATTCCTGGCAGCAGTAAGCTGAATGGAATACTTACTGTCATGGACAGCCATCATGAGACGAAACTTGTCTCAGGGTGATTATTAAGTAAGTTCATATCCATGGCAGTTTTCAACACAGTGGGAGAAATGCAAAACATGTCTGTTAATTTGCCTTTTGGGTGCTGTTTGCTTGCAGTAAAGGACTAAGAGCAACAGCAAATGGAAAGGCAAAAGGAATTCCATTCCCTGCTGTCAGTGGGCCAACAACAAAACTAAGAGCATTCTGCTTAAATCTCAATAAATTCATTGAGATGGAGACGGACATTTAGATTCAACTTGCATTTGTGTCAAAACATTTCACACTAATTTGACAGCAGTTTAACTACTGCACCTTCAGCCCCCTTCCAATGACCACAGCCGAATTTTCCAAAAGAAACCCAGCATGGCTCTGGCTAACATCAGAGGAGAATACTTTAATGACAGTGGTGGCACTCTAACTCTCCTGGGATATGTGCAGTGTGCTGCATGACTGAATCTGAGCTGGACAGTCAAACTGGAGCCCTATGGATTTATGGTTTGTGGGTTTTTTCCTGCTTTGTTTTTTCTTTTAGCAGAATCTCAGATACTTTTTGGGTCAGTACCCACACCTCAAATTTTGCAAATGCAACCTCAGAAGAATCACCATTGAGGAAGGCGTTGTGGGAGTGTGAATGGCAAAAAAAAAGTGGTTTCCTGAGCCTGTCATGTTTTTGTCAGGCATGCGCACACAAGCAGGTGAGGCAATGTGTGCATGGTGTCAGAGGAGAGTTTGAGCCTATTTAATCTCAGCAGAGGCAAGATGAGTCCTGGCTGAGCCAAATTCAGACAGAGACCAGCAGGAAGGCACAGATGTGCTAAGGACATTAACATAACCTATGCACATGCACACTCTCAGATCTTCTTCCTTCCTGAAGTTTCAGGAGTAGGGAAAGGAGTACACGACATCATGCTAAGGATCCACCTGTTTCCTAGTATTTAATGGGTCTTTTAAAGCATTATCTATTTAGAATCACAGTGTAACAGGGCACTTCAAGCTAAAAAGTTTCCTGTGTTTCAGTTATCAAGTAATACTGTCGGGAAACATCACTTTAATTTAAAGAATTGTTTCCAAACTAAGAACACCTACTGCTTTACAGGAGAAATAAAAATTCATTTTGCCTGAAAGTGCCATAATGGTATTTAACAGAAAAGAAGTTCTACTAATTCAAGAGACATAGCAGAAGCCTGGGTGTTTACAAGACACTTGATCAGCTTTAGATTTTCAATAAAACTGTTGATTATTCAGCATTTCACTATCAGAATAGTCTCACTGATGGGCAAAGACATCCACCATATGTCGCTACAATGCTAATTCACATGGAGAACTGGTCTGAAAAATAAGACTCCTAGTGCACAAGTAACTAAATCATTAGGGGATTTTAAGTTGGATTTTTGCTCCAGCTGATACCAGACTAACCTAGAAAAAATAAAGATCACATGAACTACCTGTTTGTGCCTTATATACTTTGGTCAAATGTCTGCCAGCAGAAACCACATATCTCAGATACTTAAAAACCCTCACTAATTTCACATCTGCCATGGTTTGGGAACAGTAGTCTCCAGTTCAGTGTCCCCACCAAGACTCTCCAGGAATGCCTTCTCCCAGGAAGCAACTCCTTTTCCCCAGCTATGACATGGTATAGAATAACCTCCTGGCTGTGCCCCCTCCCAACTGCTGAAAATATTAACCCTGTCTGGGTCAGAAGCAGGACAACATCTCTCGCTTTTTCTTTTGTTTGAGAATTTTTTACAATGGCCTTAGGAATTTCCTGAACCAGTTGTTTGTTGCCACTAGCAAACTCCAATGCTGCACACCCTTAAGCTGTGCTGAGGCAACCATTTGCAAGCCATCACCAAAAGTGTCTTAAGGAAAGGAGGATGAAAAGTCTCATCTGAATGGGGAGTGTTGGTGCACCCCTATCAATAGCAACTTGATTACACAGCACCTCTGCCACCTGGACAGCTAGGATGAGAAGGAAAGTTGCAAAATGTCCAGGGTGTCAAAAACATGAAATATTTATGATCAACAGAAGAAGTTATCCCTCTTCTTAGTTCCCATATGCAAAGTTGTGACTGTTGCACAGCTAAGTACATTTAGGTGAAGATTAAGTGACAGATAGACAACAGACACAATGGGCTGGGATAAAACCTGACTTTTATAGATAATGCAACTATGTATTAGTACTACTGCTGAACAAAATATGGCAGCTCCAGCAAATTTGTTCCAAATTCAATGTTGGATTCCTGAGAAAATGGTAATATAAAATACTTAGTGGAAATTTACACTGGATATGAGAAGATGCTACAGGGCCACACAATACAAATATCTGCTGACAATTCAGTAGGGTTCTCTCAGAAACAACCAATCTTGCCACTCCTGCCAGAGAGAATGTTCACTTCTGAAATCTCACACTTTTAGAGCTACCAAAGCCATATGCTGCTTCTGAGGCAAGCACAAACACAGGCGTCTGCTGAGACTGAGGCTGCCAAGCACCCACACCATAAATAGGATTGTCTCTTAGGCTAAAGCATAACAAGTGCTAAAGCACAAACTGCTTTCACAAAAACAGTATCTGTGTAGCTGTAAATTTCATTACGTGACAGAGAATGATTAATCCATGAAATCAGCACTGATAAAGGTGAGAGCCTGGCATTCCCAAGATTGTATTGATTATCTAACCCAAATCATACCAGTGCTATCATCCAGCCATACCGCCACTTCCAGTCCATCTCACTTGCAAAACATGGTATTAGTGCCAAGTGGTGCTGTTACACAATCTTCTTTCTTCCCTTACTATCAACAGCAATGTTTTCACTAAAACAATAATTTAATAAGTGCTTAATTTCTGCTAATCTTCTCACATTTCTTTCACTCTTCGTCTCTTCCTTCACTTCTAACAGCTGACTTCAGATTATCTTTTTTACATGTCAGGCTTGATAAGGATTTCCATGGACAGCAGACCAGCTATAATAGATCTCCCTTTCATCCTTGTTTCCTCTGCTGCACACACGTACTCACGTGCCAGTGCAACTGAGGCAGCACCACTGTTTGTGCAGCTGCACATACCAGAGAAACTCATCCAGGCTAAAACATATCCCAGGGAAAAAAACCACCTATCGCAACCCATATCAGTTCACACATCCACCTTATCATAAAGGCAAAGCCTGTGCAAAGCGGGAAGAACTGCTCAAACTGCTCAAATCTGAGCACTGAAATGTACCAGCAGAAAAAGCGAGTTGGGGCAGGGACATATACCTTGGCTGGGATTCCTGAAATCAGTCTTGCTGCCAAAAGTCAGTATTAAGTGAAACAAAGCATGCATATTACCAGGAATCTGGTCTGAGACTACGCTCAAGATTTCCATCTTTTGCGTCCTAATTTGAACACCTGACTTTTTAAGCTCTTCAGCTACTGAAGAAAGGAGTTAATTTTTATATCTCCCCACAGCCAATCCCTGAGACTGCTGAAAAAAAACCCCTATTCCCTAGCTCCTTCATTTCTTCTGCTTTTAAACATCCTCCTGACTTCTTCACCAACAGGAAAACAGCAGTAAGTCCCTAGTCATACTACACTCCACTAGGCAGCTAAGTCTAAGAGAACCTCTGGTATTATCTAGTTTAAATTGAGTACCATAAGTGGATATCCATCAGTGCAGCAGTGTCTGACAGGATCCCTTCACAGTTATACAACATAAATGCTTAAAACTACTTTATTCTCCAACGGAACTATGATTCTGTTCAAAAAACATGCATTTAACATGAGAATATACAAAAGCACTATTTACTCATAACTTACACATTTAATACTTCAAGTAATGTAAACCTTCACTTTAGTCTCAATGCCTATTTTTAATTACCAGTTTAATTATAAGGTGAAAACCTCTAGGCTTACTGTTACTAAGCTGTTTATGTTTTAGCAGAAATTCTTAACATAATTCAAAAGACAAGGCAGTGGCACTTTTTTTTTAAACTTACACATTCACTGAAAGCAATAAAGAAGAATCGCTGGTTGGCTAAGTGAAACAGTATGCAGACATCACTCATTTCTCTTCTTGGGAAGGCTGCCAAATGAAAACATGATGGGAGTATGGCTGAAGGTGCTGTGTGGGGTGACAGAGTGCAGTGCTAAAACAATAGCTGACTCTGCACATTCAAACTCCTACTTCTAGCTTTTCTCTTGGATGAAACAAAAACACATTTATTAAAGTATCTGTATATTCTGGTTCCAGAAGATCTGTGGCTGACAAAAAGATTTCCAAGTCTTTAGCACTCCTCTTCCTTTGCTGGCACAGGACAAGTTTGTTTTTTTAATTTGTGGAAAAGCGTTTTCAGTCAAGCTAAACAATTTGTGAATCAACACCTAAGCCTGTGGCCTTAGAGATTTATTTTCCATTTCCCCAACTTTGAAGCCCCAGCTGTGCCTAAGAAAATTGTGCTATGCAAAGAATAGGGAAATAATGAAAACAAACATAAAAGCACAGTGCCGTCAAGAGCTTACATCTACAAATAGAGAGATGGAGTGGCAGAAAGATAGCTCCCAACCCTAGAACACCCAATTCAGTGGAACAAGTGCCCAGGCTCCACAGAAATCTCTTTGATGGGAGTGGGAGGAGTGGGTGGTACAGCCCTATGGAATTCCTCTTTAATGTAGCTTCACTGCTAGATGTCTCACTGGCAGTAGAGGGGAGGGGGGAAATAGTTTAAACCCTAGCATACGCTGCAGGGCAGCACTGCCTGCATTTCAGGATGAGAAATGATCACCATCAATTATTAGGAAAAGTTTCAGTCAGGACCATACATAATTTTATTTATTCTCACCCCAGCAGCACTTAAGGACTTTCCATTAGGTCCACACATGACTGAACTCCATGCTGTATAGAGAACAATACAGAAGCTGTTTAGTTCCTAGACCAGTATGCTGGGCTGGTGTGACAGCAGACACACGATGGATGGCTTTCATGGCTTAGTGACTTCATGGTACTAGTGGAAGAAACAGAAAATACCCCTGGCACACCCCCCCCCCCCCCCCCCCCCCCCCCCCCCAGCTCCCATTCAAACACTGGGATTGAAAAGATGAGAAGTTTGCAAACTATAAGATACAATCTGCTTTGGGACATTCCCATGGAGGATGGCATCCTCAAACCCAGACCTGATAAGCCATTCTTGACTGTTCCCTCCTCTTCGAGCTGCTCCTCCTCTCCCAGCATATGCACCAAGGAGCCTTCTCCTCCACTGACAGGGCTCTTCCTCCTTCATTACCAACAGCTCATTCTTGCTTTGGAAGACCATGGATAGAAGAGAAAATAAAGCACAGAGAACTGCTGCTGGCAGTTTTCTCTGTTTTGATGCTACCCTTAGACCCTTCTGACTGACCCATTGTCCGTGACAGCTGAAGCAAAGACTGGAGGGAATGAGGTAAGTGACAGCCCACACCATAATGCCACAGCACAACAGAGGCAGGGGCAGACAAAACTCAGGACTCAGACGCTCCAGTTTTGCCCAAACTATTATTATGCTCACAGCAGGGGAAGAAAAATGCCAGGGCTGAGGCTGCTAACTGCTTAATGCCTCCCTGAGAAGTGCAGCTACTCAGCCTCTCTCCCAGTGGATGGTCCCAAGCCTAGAAAGCTCTCTTTTGTTCTGCAGGCTGGCCCAGCAATGCACTGCACTCTGACAAAATATCTGTGCATTCAACTTTCACTGTATAACCTGGATATATTTTCATTTGTTATGATATTACCTAAAGGCATAGAACTGTCAAAAAAAGTTGTCATCTGACAAATCTGGAAGGCAGGAACAACCCTTTCTCTTCCCTCCCATTTGTGACCTTTACAGACTTCAATTTAGTTTTCCAGCGCAGCAAAAATCCAGTGATTTGGGGCTCTTCAATAATATTTGTCAGGTTACCATGTCATGCTTTTAAGAGGACAGTGCTAACTCACTGGCCAGCCAGATATGCTGATCCTGCCTCATGCCAAATGCCTGTCCTCCTCTTCTCTTCCATCTCCCAAGTGCCCACTGCACTCCAGCTGCTTGCAGGAAGGGGCAATGTATCTCTTAAAAAACCTAATGCCTGCCTTCTTCTTGCCTATGCTTCCTGTCCCAGGTTGAGGAGGGCTGCTCTAAGTCAAGGGAGAGTTTGCCACAGCAGGGGAGAAGAGACCAGGACAGTGAAGGCAGGTCACTCAACAGGCATGCATTAGAGAGGAGTACAGCTTCCTGCTTTCTCCTGATCAGGAACAGGCACTGAAGCCAGAGAAATTTGGGAATGGGATGCGTTTCCATCCTTTCCTTTCCTCCCCCTAGTTATCTAAACTTTCTTTTAATGGTTCAGTCAACTTTATTTTGAGTAATAGCTTTCTGCTGCAACGTAAAGAGCCATACTTCAAGAAAACTGAACCCAGAAGGGAAGTCAACAGTGATAAGAGGATTGATATTTTGATATTTTCCATATGTAGCAAGAATATATATTAAAATAAACTGCCACAGATGATTTCACAGAGTTCAGGAGGCCTTTTAAACAAACCCATCCTTCAAACACTGAAGAGAAACACTCTGCAAGAAAGTAACTCAACAGTAACTTAATAGAGGTTATTGTGCAGAGGAGGCAAAAATCCATACTAAAACTACACAATACCATAGTATTCACTTCAATTACTGCCAATGATATTTTAAGGTATGTTATAAACTCTGAAGTCTGTGATATGAAAACTCATCCTTGTTCCTGAACCAACCCCCCTGACCCGTGCAATTCCTAATACTGTACGCATTCTGGGGTACATGCTGTTTCTGTCCTTTTCTTACACTTTTACAGTGGCAATGGTGCAGTATTTACTTGTCATAGGTCATGTCTTGTACTTGATCCATGAATTGACGGCCACATATACACTCTCCCAAAACCATATATGAGCTATTCTTTTCTCATTCGAAACCCCCCAAAAATATTTGTTCATCTTATACCAAATGTCAAACAAAACCTTGCTATAATCAAGGCTAAAAAAAAGTCAAACTACAAGCAGCAGCTGCTAGGATAAAAAAATAAAATATTGCCTGCTTAGAGAAATAAATAAAGAGAACCCAAAAAGCCATCTAAAAGTGGGACTGTAGAAGAGTATGTCATGGAATGACACCCAAGGAAGTTTAAAGAGACTAAACTAGATGCTTCAAGGAATAAATTTAGCACAGTATTCTAATTAGACTAGCTTGCTATGATACTGAACAGGAGCAGAGCCTCAGACCTGAACTGACACAACTGTGTTGTGTCCAATGTCTAAAACTACTCATTTGGCACATGCTCAGCTATCACTGGACAAGTTGGTATAAATGTATAAACATACCTCAGAAAAAACCAGCTGATTTGCAACTTTTAACCAGCCTTTCATAGATCTAGAAAATACTCTTTTCTAGTGTTCTTCTCACACTGTACACATTTGTAAGCATCCTTTGAGGAGGCTTTTGTTTTTGAAGATATACTTGGAAATTACATAAAGCACTACAGAGATGAATGCATTTTGAAAAACAAAAAAAAGAAACAAAGAGAGCCCACTTGACCTGGTCTATACTCTAATTACATGTCTGACCACACACTAGTAATATCGTTTACTGCAAAGTTTGTTCTAACTAGAAAGAAAGGATATAAACCAGTTTTACATATAAGGGTTTGAAGCTTTTTTTAAAAATACCCTGGGTGATGCTTTCTAAAAAAAGCTCAAAACATCAAATGAACCTGTTACAGCTACATGGTCTGTGCTGTTGGAAATTTTTCTGATTATAGACAGCTCTGGAAGCAAATTCTGATGAAGTTTTCCAACAGGAAAACAAGGTGCATAGACATCAAAGGAATGAATGGAGAAGTGGAGTAAAGGGAAGAGTAGGGCAATCTCATGAAGACAGAGAGATATATGAATGAAGTTGTAGTGGTTTTAAGCAGAGTATTTTCCCTCTTTGACCTTCCAAAAGGTAAAGAAAACAAAAAACCCCAACCACAGTAAATCCTGTGAAACTTGAGGCAACCAGGACTTAATATTATTCAAGTAACTGGACAAATCTGACAATCAGGTAAGGGATGGAACTATGTCCTATCACTTACACTCTCTTTAGGCACAATGAGGGGGGGAAAAGCCTATCTTCATCCCATTTTACTTCTTCCTTAAATTTTTAATTTTACCCTTTTGAACAGCCAAAACCACACCTCAAAATAGCTATAACAGCAATAAAAAAAATCAGGGCAGGCTTATTTGCAAGAGGTGGCTTTTCTTCACTTCTCTGTGAGCCTAGTAACCAATTGACCTACATACTGCAAAAGTGACAGCATTGCTGTTTCACTCTCCTACTTCCAGCTGCTTCAGTCCCCACTCTTTGCACAGTAAGGATGAAACAGAAGTCTGAACTTTACACTTTACTGTTTTTTTTGGCCTGAATGTACTTTTTTACAGCATTTAAAATCTTTAAATGTTTTTATAGAATCCCTTCAATGTATTTTTGAGGCTTACAATACTTGTGTGAAGTTATGGGATACTAAGTCGATGTAAAGATGTGATTCATTCCCTTTGTGCTTAAGATCATGCTGCTTATGCAACACAGCACGAAACGATGTGTCTGGGAAAGACATTAAAGTGGAAAGCAATCTGATTTTCTTCATAGGCAGAGTCCACTCCTATCAATCCTTTTTACTCACTCGTATGACCAGATTGTAAGCTACACAGTGTGTAGTAACATCAAAGCTTAAGAATGAGCCTTGTCAAAGGCGAATGTGCCATCCCTGCAACACAAGTTGCAGTGGGGAAAGCTATAACATGTATTTCTCAAAGAATTTTTCCCCCCCATTTTATTACACAAGCCCCATAAGATAATAGCCTCAGTTTTCAGAGCATCTCAGTAGAGACAAACTTAGAAAGGCTTGTACACATTGTCCATTTTTCAGCTGTAAAATTGTTGCATGGGGAAAATGCCTTGAATACATGCTGCAGCACTAATATTCCTAAAATATTTCCATCTATTCTGTCAGGGCAGGGGTTAAGACTGATATGGGGTGGCTGGATTACTGACATTTTGTAAAATGGCAGGGGAGGTGGAAAGAAAAAAAAAAAAAAGGTGCAACAGATACAGGGCGCATATAAAGGAGAAGCGAGAATGAAAGATGACCGTAGGGCATATCTACCTCAGGCTGAACTTTTTTCTGGAGAGAGGAATCAAAACAGGAACATCCAGCCATTTAAAAGAATGAAGCTGAGGTTCTGTTGTAAAAAAACAGCATTTGAACATTTTCTAAAGAAACTTAAGTAGCACGGGCACAGGATCTGAAACTTGACAAGGGCTTCCTTGGAGCCAGAGAAGTCTGTTTGGCTGTTCAGATTTAAACCCACCCAACATGTGGATAGCCAGGAAGGCCCTGAGAAATCATTTGTACAACCTTCTTGGCAATGTGTCCCTCCAAATGTTCTGCCAGCACAGTGGTACCCCAGCACCTCCACTGCTCCCAGGGGTCCAAGCTCCTCTTGACAGCTCACAATGCTGTGATGTTACCTTGCGGACAACTGCAATAAGTCTCCAAGGCGTGGAAAAAAACTAACTCTGGCACACACAGGATTGTAACTTGGAAACACACTATCCTTTGTTAGGTTATCTAACAGCTAAGCAAATTAGCCCCAAAGCTTCAACAAGGATCAGAGGAACAATGACAGGTGGAGGAATGCTCTGTAATGTAATCACTGGAAAAACCTAATCAAGGAAAATTAGAGCACACTGAATTGCCTGTTTCCTATGACAATCCAAGGGGAAGATGAGACCATTGTCCTTGGTGTGAAATGCCCCAAGGTGGGTCAATGGGGAAACTCTTTGATCAGAAAACTGCAAATGAGAGGAAGTGATTTCATATAGAAGCACAGGAAAAAGAAGATTTTGGGACCACACGATGGGATTTTCAAAGAGGATTGTGGCAATGTGTAAAGATTGTTTTGTGGAAGGAGCAAAGATGGGAAAAGGGAGTAATCAAGGGGGATTGAAAAGGAAGAAAATGAGAGACTAGAGGAAGAAGGGGTCAATTGTGTGTAAAGGCCAGTAGTCTGACTAACTGAGCTATGTGCTTGAGGACTTCTCTATTCTTATTATATCTGGTTTCTGGCTGCCTTTTGTGTGGGTGTGCTCTCTGCTCTAAATGTGTAGGCATGCGGACAGAGAGAGTGAGGAAAGGGCTGTGACCAGCAGCTGTAGTGATCTGCGAACCTCAGGGGCTTGTGAACTCTGGTGCCATCAGCTGGAGCAGGACAGAAGCCCTGGGGGCTGCTCCTGAATAGACTGAGGACCTGGGACCAGCAGCAGCAGTGACCCATGTATTGTGTACCATATTGTACTGGCAGACTCCAATCTGATCATCAGGAGGGAAGGAACAGGACAGGGTCACCTGTGCTTTTTGTGCGCACCTGAGAGCTGCGCTGTGCAGGTGAGCACAGGTAAGGGCAGTGCTTCCTCTCTGTGTTCACCTGGCTGGGCTGGGCAGATGTGTGGGATGAGCAGTGACATGCTACCTTTCACATCCTTCTCATACAGACAGTGAATGCTTCAGGAAGCCACAACTTGGTGCAATACCTGTGACATCTTTGGAGAAGTCTCCCAAAATAACTGGTGAGTGTTCCATCTGCATACATACTTTTATGTTAAACATAAGGTATCAGATGTATCGTTCAATGCATCAAGTAATTGAATCATTACTTCTGGTAATGATCAAGTAACACCCATTACCAATGAGTATCCTGCTCCCTGATTAGACAAGCCACAGATTGCTTGTTCTCTCCAGCTTTTATCATTTTAAACCAAGGCAAGTTCCAAGTTCCTCTCCAAGCATTTTAGATAACTTTGTTTCAATGTTCTCAATGTTCTTCTTTTTTAAAATCCAACTCCGATGCAGAATATATTCATTAAAATAAAATAAAATAAAATAAAAAATAAAAAAGAAAGAAAAGAAATCTTACCTCCAAGCTGTAGAGATATTTGAAACTGCTTTTCTGATTAGCTGCCTTTTCCACAGCTTGAGCTAATTTTACGGCTCCTCTACCACCAGCTGACCAGTGATTGCAGGGTACAGCATCAAATGCTCCACACTCCTTTGCAATCTTACACACCAGATCAACCTCAGCTGGAGAGTCAGTTCTGCCAACCAAACAGTCCCGTCTCATTATTTTCTTTAATTAGTTCTCTTTTACAACCTTATAAATTTTACTATCATCAGTGATAAAGCAGGTATATATAGAAATTGTGCCAAACACCTAATGCATTTATATACAGCATATGTATTTACACGTTTCCAGAAAATTTTGTAATTGTTTTACCTAATTTACATGGAAGATTATCAGCTCCATAATAGTATATACTTTTTTGGTTGGTTTGAAAACCTTAAGAACAAGCTAAGAACTTAAATATCTTTATATTCAAAATGAAAAAATGAAAACCTTTAATAGCTTCTTTGTTCATGTCACATTTAATAATTTAAAAACCAAGAAAAGCAAGGAATTGGGACTGTGTTTTACTTCCAAGAGAAATGAAATAACAGACTTACTTGAAGACATTTAGAGCAACCACAACAGGAACTCCAAAGAGCTGAGTTATTTCAATCTGTTTCTGTAGGTTACAGCAGCCATCAGCTACCAGCTGGAGGTTCTGTGCAATTAAATGAAAATTAATGGAAATGCTAAGATACATAAAGTCTTCTCCAGCCAAAGAATTTTCCATAAATTTAACTCAATATAAACAGAGCTGATTATGACAGTTGCAGGCAAGTGAAATTCTTCCAGATGAAATATTCTGGCACTTATTAATTCTCATTCCAACGAATAAGCATCAGACGTATTTAAGTAACTAAGCAGTGTCCAAAATTTGTACACGAATCCATTGCTCTCTTCTGAGACACAGGAAGATGGTGCAGCTGATGACTGGTTGCTTGTCATGATTGTGAAAAGGATGTTAGTCTGCTGTTTGCAAAGTTCATAAACAGACTGCAGTAGTGGGGTGGGGTTTGACATACAGATGTGTTAGATGCAGAGTTCATACATACACATACACAACCCAGATAAAAGCACATTACTGGATTTCCTTATTTACTCTTTTACCTTACACTTTGTAGGCCTTGTCTTAGTTGTAACAAAACACATATCCTTAGCCTCTTACAAGCAAAAGACCAGAATTTGTCTGGAGTGAAGCGGCAAAGAAAACAAACCAGCAGAATTCATACTTTGTTTGAAGAGTGACATCCCACCCCAAATGTGAAGCACAAACATAGTAAGCTTGTTGTTTAATGAACAGATTATGCTATCATTATGCTATCATTATGCTATCAGGGCGTGTGCTCGACCCCTACACCTCTCTGCTCTTGTGCTTCTATAAATGCCTGTCTGTTGATCAGTCTGAAAACTTAGCAGTCCTGTAAAAACTATTGAAAATAGGTTAATTTTCAGCTATTTCAGTTCCTCATTACAATCCACCATACATACAGTTTACATACATCATACACCTAAGAGGGGAACACAAAGGGGTTAAAGGAAGAGGTGGTTCTACTTGTTGGCAATGCCTGTTAGATGTGTTCACTTAATGTCTGCATTAGAGCATGCTGCTGTCAATCCTGAGGCTGCACACTGTCCAGCCAGATCAAGGAGAAGTTCTGATTCTCTATACACCATACTACTTTGCTCCTTTAAATAAAAACCTCTTTAAAGTTTCCTAACAGTTCCTCTTACCTCTTCTGTGTATTCTTTCTTCAAGGGGGCACCAGCAGTTACCTGGGATCAGGTAATAATAAACAATCAAAATCATCACAGATTGATACTTGTCATAACCCTAAAGGGTCTGAAGTGCAATTTTGCTTGCTTTCTGTAGTGCCAGTTAACCCATACCAGTGCACACAGCATCACAGCCTGACTGCAGCTCGTGTTTTATTCCAAGTTGCACCAGCACACAAACAACAGCAACACTTCCTATGGTATTTGGGTAACAACACACAGGTAGTGCCTCAGCAATTAGTTGCAAAAGACTACTAGGGGAGGCAGCTGGATCTCACTGTACATGTTGTTACAGCACACCAGCAGTGCAAAGACAATAGCCAGCAACTTCCAACAGCTGAAGAAATAAGAGCAAAACAGAAGAACATCATCTTTGATGTCCTTTAATTACTGCCCATGGCAAGGAACTGCACGCAAGTAATTTGTTGGAAAGTACAAGGGTATACATGCAAAGTGAATCACAAGGGTATTGGGGTACTGTACTGAGTCTCCAAGGGCCACACAACATCAACCCAGGCACCAGATTTACTTTTGTCTCTAGCATTAGTCCTTTTTATAGTTAACCTCCCAGCAAAAGTATCTGGTACTCTACATGCCTCAGTGATGAACGCATCACATTTGTAAACAAATGAAACCTTTAAACTTCTAAGGACACAAGTGAGACAGAAATAGAGACAGTTATTAAGACATATTTAAGTCCTATTTTTGCTAGAGGAGTGATAACACATGTAAAAATATACTCGCCTTGATAGGGATGGAGAAATATAATTCAAAATAAAGAAAACGTGCATTAGAAGTGTACTAAAACGACAGAAAATTATAACATTATATCAACCTGAAAGACGGAAAAAGGGTAGCTCAGCTAAGAGAAGATTAGCTGTAAGGGAAACCATGCATTCTAAAATTTTGTGGCTGTGGAAACAGCTCTGGTATTTTCACCCAGTGTGACTGTTTCCCTGGCAGCATCACTCTCTAGCATGCTGCTGGGCAGATGAAAGTGTTTCTAGGAGTTAAGTGTCTGTCTTCTTGGCTAGCAATCTGATCTGATTGCACGTTCAGGCAGCATTTCTACAATCAGAAATCTGTAAAATTTCTTTGTGGCTTAGACAGCAAAAAATGATACACTGGTGAAACACCAGGAAAACACTTGCAAAATTTCACCAGTTACTTCAGCATCCCCGAGGGAATTAATCTGAGTAAAATCAAAGGACATAAGGGGTACCCATTACTGGGGTGAAAGAAGTCTCAAAAACCATCACTAACAATGTTCTCTACTTCCACTCACATACTGCAACTCAAACTCGTCTCATTCCTCCTCAGCTGTCAAATTTCCCAGACCATGATGATTTCAGTGCACTTAAAAAATGTTATTTCAAAAGGCTGGGAAAAGAATATATCTGTATATCTATATCATCTATATCTATCTTACATATTTTTTTAATGTAAAAAACTTCCCTTGCTCTGCAAGATATAGTAATTCTTCAGAGTTCTTTTGTCCCTCTTCTTTCATTTGTGGCTTAATTTTAGAGATAGCATTAACTTTAGTGATAACACCTATACAGTGAGGTATCTCAGAAGGGTTATCTAAATACTGCCCCACAGACTACCCCAAATATTTCTTAAATCAAGGTATTTTACTTATTTCAAATATTAGCAACAATTTGATTTTTCCAAGAAAGGTGCAAAAACTTACATTTGGCCCACCTCCATGCATCTTCAAAGCCCTCACTGTAGCAACAAGTACAACCACACTGGGAACCAAGCCAGACGCTCTGCATTTGATGTTGAAGAATTTCTCCATCCCAATGTCAGCACCAAAGCCAGCCTCAGTTACTGTTAAACATTAGAAAAACAAAACAAAACCACACATTAAACATGCTTTTGGTTAAACACTGGGGGATATTTCTACTTCAGCATACAGTGCACTTAAATACACACAAGTACTCAGTTTTGAATGAACTTTTAAATAGAGGTCTATTTACATTACTGAGTCTGATTAAAAACCTATTCCCAACTCAGAAATAAATCCTCTTATTCTTATATGTACAATATGCCATCAAAGGTAGTTACATGGGGAGAAAAACCAAGCAATCTAAATTAGTTTGAACCAAAGTATTTTAAAAATATCTAGTCCTCTAAAATCACTGTTTCTGTGCAATTATGTGTAAAAGGATGTTAAATCCTCAGATATAAGACCTTCCTATATTAGTCTTCCTCCTTTGATTTCACTGAAGATGTGCTTTCATCACAATTTGTGGACCTAAATTCTCCTAGGTTTGCAGAACTTCCAGTGATCTCTTGCTTTTGTGGAGATGATGTTTAGTTATAAACACAAACCAGCAGTTACAGTCACATCTCAATGTTGAATATGCTGTTAAATAATAAATGTAATAGTGGGATTTTGCACCAAAGAAGTCAGACATGAATGTAACATGACTCAAGAGAAAAATCTGTGCAGAATTAGGATACACCTGGCAAAGTATGTTTAGTGGAGCTACAAATAAAGAGAAGACAATCTATATTAAATGAAACCAGTCTCTTTAGAGTGAATTTGTTCTGATTTGTCAAATAGAAATTATTTCGATTGCTTCTTTTAAAATCCAAGTAATTTCTTTATATTAGACAAAGACAAGCACACACAAGAAAATAAAAATTTTAAGGGATTAAAACTCCTGCTGGTTGAAAATTTACCGATGCAACGATTTCCCACCAGAACAAAATAAAGAGCTGGGCTCAGTGCACACCTCTCAAAGATGTAAAGGGACTTTCAGGCAGACGTGTCAGGGCAGGAAAACAGCTTGCTCCAGAGGCTTCTGGACCTGACTCCAGGCCTGGTAACATGTTCTCATAGCCCAAATCAACTTGTAAAAACTCGTAAATTCCCTTCTCTTTCCCTCTTGCCAGCAGTTTTGTCTCTCATACTTAGGAGGGGAAGGGACCACAAACGGCTGATTGAACATTTCAGGGTTGGCAACCTTCAGCAGGGTCAAGGAGGAGGACAGACAGATCTGCTCTGTTGCTGTGGCGTAAAGTATCTCACTGTTGGCAGCCCATGCGCTTTAGGAAGTCCCAGCCTTTGTGCATTTGTCCTAACCCCACTGGTCCTTTCCCACCTCTTCTTCGTTTTGCACAGGCTGAAACAATTGCCTGGATCTGCTGTGAGGGAGGAAATGGCTGCTGGGGCTGGGAGAGGAAGCAAGTAGTAGCAAACAAGGGGGTGGGCGTGCTGGGGGGAGCAGGGCCCTCTTGAAATAGTAACATGGCAAGTGTCATGATTAACGTCCTCCTCAGTCATTGTACTAACTATATCATCTTTTTCTAAATAGCCCTGAGAAAAACAGACACACCAAACATGGGAAAAAGAAAAAAAAAAAAAGAAAATATGTTTACACAAACGCAGTAATTCATAGGAGCAAAGCTAATGCCAGGATAAGTCACATTAAAAGCAGAGCTAGGGATCACATTTCTGCTTTCCAGTAACCCTCATTCTTCTTCTCCAGTCTCTTATGTGGCATAGGGTGATTAATGGGAACCCTGAATTAGGAATATATAACCACAATCAATCTTTAATATAAACAACAGATAAACTACCAAGTGCTTGAGAGGGTGGGAAAATAATTTGTCTCTTACAGAGATTGCCAGCACTTACACGTAGCAGTCTCCTAACATTTCCAAACAAAGTTTCCAGGGAGTTAATCCATTTCATGCCAAGCCTTTTCAAGGGTCAGTTTCCCTCAGAGAAAGGGGGGATTGTAAGTCTGCCTTTCAGTGGGAGAAAAGCAGAGATGTCAGCCTTTCACAGCAACTGCTCGCACAACAAGCCACCCTTCGGGCAGTCCAGGCAGCCAGGGTTGTGCATATTCCTCTGTTCTTTGCAATCTTCCCTTTGCTACGGAGGGCAGAATTCATATTAATACTGTATCAGAGTTCACTGGAGTGAGTGCTACAACATGGAGACTGGGATTTTTTTCATTGGAAGTAGAGGAAAGGGAGACAAACGTCAGTGCTTTCTCCAGTGTGCGGAAGGAAACAGGATGCAGTAGAAAAGCTGCCTGGATGAAAGTTGCAACTCCATTCTATTTCCTCCAAGGAATAGTAAGAAGATAGAATAACATGCCAAGCTATTATATTTTAAAATCTTTGTGCTGAAACACTTAATACAATTACTTTCAGATTGTTTCCTGCTTTCAAATGAAAGCGTCAATGAAAAACACAGACTACGAATGGGAAATTTCAAACTACTCTACATTTAACAATCATGAGATAAACCAGCCAATCACTTTAAATGCAACAATAGAACTCAAAAGTAATATGTGATGAGCTAATCACTTTACATGTAACAACAGAAAATTAAAGTAATACACAGGTCCATTTATTTTGGTAATTTCTCATACATAGTTTATCAATAGAAGAGAATTACAGGTGAACTCTTAGTAGTTGGGGCCTGCTGTACTACAGCTGAAGGAAAGTTTATGACACAAACACTGCTACTGGCCTATACATTTTTGCCCAGCTTCATCTGCCCCCAGCCCTGATGCCTGTTTATGCCCTGCCCTGCCAAGCAACCATTTCCCAGCTCCATGAATCATGGCCACCCACACTGCTGCCCTGAAAGCAGGTAGGGGGTTTGTAATAGGTACCAGCATGCTGTTAACTGCTTGCTTTGATTTCTAGGCCACAAACACAGTCCTAATGCAGTTTTAATGAAAGTGAAGAGGCAAATGATTTGCCTTCAGCAAGCTCACAGAAACACAGGTATTTGCACTTCTGGGCTGAAAACACAACTCCATGGCAAACATATACTGACCTAGATCAGTGTTGTTTCGGTCTCAGGCCTTGTTTTGCCTTCTGGATCCCCTCTTAGCACTGACAAGACCCAATTATGAGTTTGACAAGTGCTAAAAGATTATCTTCTGGGTGCAATTTTCAGTCAGTGCAGTTCTCTAGATTCTCGTTGTGTGGTTGTATAAAGTGCAAAATGTACAGTGCAAACCTGTTGTTTGATTTTATTCTTCAGTTTTAGAGCCCAAGCATCATGAAGATTGGAATGAGGATTAAAAATTAAAATTTCAGTGCACTACCATTGCATTACTGTTAAATGTGGGCTATAGGTCAAATCTATCAATTAATTTACATATATATCAGAAATAAACTGCATCAAAATGGCCAAATAAGGTCAAATAATTTGTTCTCATAAAATATCCATGTGAGTGTGACCAAAAGCAGCTCATTCTAACACAACAGGGTAACTGTGGGATCTTGGTTCAAAAAGCCAGTAGGCAAAAAACAACACACAATTGCTACAGGCCTTTCTAGAGATCATTTATGTGACATCTACTTCATCCACTCCTGCTACCAAAATCATCAATAAACCATAGTTTTCTTTCAGAGCAAGAACCCAAAATATCAAAATTAAGTAAAGGGAAAAAGGGGAAGGAGAAGCCTACAGGGGTGAAATTAGGCAATAGTGATATGTCTGTCGGGTGGTATAAAGTCAGAACAAACTCTTCACTGGAGTCTTTAATTATACTTCAGGGTTCAGGCAAATGAACAAATCACTCTGAGGGTTTTGCTTCTTGTTTATATCATCATAATCTCCCTCATGTAATTACTGCCTTACCAAGGACATCTGGGAGTCACCTACATGTGACAATAGCTTAAATAGGCAGTGTCAAGTATTAAAGCAGCTAATCAGATTTCACCATCATTCTTAATACAAAATGTATTTTTTCTTCATCTAAAAATAATACATCTATCTTGCTAAAGCTGGATAAAGTGGTTCCACATTAGTCTTTCATTGATATAGTACTTAAAAGCCTTACAGAAAGTGATGTTAAGAATATTTTTCAAAAAGCTATTTCACCCACAATTGAACTTCATGTGTACTGAGGGTAATTTCTAGTGAAAGTATCTTTTCCCTAGTCAGCCCTTTGTATCAACAAATCAATGTCAAAATAAAGCATTTGTACTATAAAGGGCCAAGTCAGATGCACACACATGAGATGAAGCTTGAGGACAAATTGTGAGCCTGGATTCCTGAACAATGTAAAAGGAAATGGAAACTCTGAGCTGCAAGTTGCCATTTACTCCCCACATGTAAACATATCTGTTCTGGTGCAGCTGTCTGCTGGTAAACTCAGAAAAGGAAGAGCTCAAAGTCACAGAAGCACATGAACTGTGAACCTGGTACAAGAGATATACTGGTTATAAAGTACTGATATGTTCTTTTTAAGTGAAAAATACCAAGGTGTGCAATCGCCAAAACAAACCAGGATGATCAGTGATTTCTCTAACAGGATATCATATTTTTGTTAGTATAGCTAGGGATGAATAAGCCAGATGTTTGTCCATTCTGACTCTAGCAATTATTTGATGTGAACTTCCATTATTATGATGGATTTTGGAATGTAACAAATACTTTTTTCTCCCCCTCCACGCCCCCACCCCCTCCCAACAGAGGGAGTTTTCCTGTTCATTTTTCTTTCCACGCATTCTCAGATGTCATGGAACACAGGAACTCACTGCTACCACTACTGAACACAAAGTCCAGCAGAAAAATATGTTAAGCATGAGCATTTTCTATGCCATGAAGAAAACACTTTGCATTGGTTATCAAAATTTTATGCTGTTGTGAAGTCTAGAAGAATAGGTAATAGGAAAAATATTTGCTTCCTAAGTTTAACAGGCCATAAGACCATAATTGGATGTAATCTGTACTTTCCATCCTTTGCTAAAGAAAGATGCCAGGGAGATATTTGCCCTGCCAAGGTCAGGGCACTGGAAGTTTCTGATTGTTGACCCCCAATCCATGCTTTTGACTGAACCAGCAGAATATGGCAATTCATTCTGCCTTCCTGCAATGGAGACTTATTATCTCCTTTGGCTAAGTCTCAGGCCTCAGCTAACAGTCACTGCCTGCTGGCAGCAAGAGCTGCATAGGAAACTTGGCTCCCAGGAATACACTTAAATTAAGTGCTGATTCCCTTGGGACTCCATAACAAGCTATTTCAATCTTTTCCTCAGAAACATTTTTTTTTCCATAAGAAAGCAATTTTACCATTGAAATGCAGAGCAGCATTAAATGAGAAACTAAAGGTTACCTCATAACCTCTCACAGTTATTCACTTTTAATATCAATTCCTGTTAACTTTCCAAGAGCATCCTATACATTAAACAAAAGAATAGGCACAATGACTCATACAGATCATTCCCAGACTATAGACAAAAAAGAATTACAGAAAGTTCATTTATTTACTCCAAACCAGACAGGTGAAGAAACCCCTCAAATCTCAATCCTCTCACAATTAATTCCTTTTTGTGGGTGTTAAAGGCCTGTTTATGTATGTCACAGATGCTGGATTTCAAATTGAGGGTGGGAATCAAACTGCAAACTCCAGGAGCTGGCAGGAGTAGCACTGTGTGACAGAAAGCATGCTCTGCATATCTCCACAGCTCTGCTCATCTCCCTGTCTTGAAAATATACAGAAGTGCAACTACAGTGATTCCTGCCTCCAAACCACCAATTTAGGGCATCGTTTTACACCATGGCTGAACCAAATGAGCACGCTGCCTTGCTGAAAGCCTAATTCTTGTTCATCTTAAGTCCTCTACCTTTCTCTCCTGCTCTGTCCCTAGACTAGTCCTGCTGCCTAGACTTTTTTTTGCATTCATTTAATTGGAAGGTAAACTGTTGGATTTTGCTAAACAGAAAGTGAAAACATACAAAAAAACGCAGTGCAAAAAAAAAAAAAAAAAAAAAAGGTCAGTTTTTCCACTGGGCTGTATTGGAATTAGTTGAAGTAAGACCAGACAAGTATCTGAACATGTTCAGACAAGCAGCAGAAGCAAGGGAAAGAAGGAAGGAAGATGCATTTAAGCAGTGGAAAACTTAATTCTTCCCCAGCCACCCTGTCAAACCATATTCTGATGCTTCGAATGTAAAATTTGACATTTTCTTGCAGATCACAATAGTAATGAGCACATTATTTAGATTTATTACTATAGATTAAAAACAGAAGATGTCTTACAAGTCACAAACGATTCATTCTAACAGAATTTAAATGAGCTGAATGTGGCTTCATGGGCTACATGTTTCTTTGAATCCCTCTGCTAAGCCTGCTGGGTTTTACAGTCACTCTCTCTTAATTTCTGTGTCCTATACTCCTGTAAAGATCTATAACTCTTAGGCTAAGGGTTGGGCCCTGACATGAATTGCAATGCATAGTTGAATACACTAACCAAATACACAGTCCCACCTTTTGTAACCTTCTTCTGTTACAACATTAACCAGAAAAATTCAAATAAAAGAACTGTGAATTTTTGGTTGCATCCTTTTACCATTCACAGCACGTTTTCTCTGAGGTAACAGAGTAACATTTGCTCATAAGACAGATGACCACATTTGGAGCACAATTAATGGCACAGGAATAAGGCAATTACATTACATACTTTAAAGATCACCATGGCATTTGGCAAAAGAATTATTAGTCTTCTGGTAATTACAAAATTAAAACCTCACCACTTCTTTATTTGGAGTTGCATGGTAGGAATAATTAACAGCAGCACTGATGGCTCTTCATTTAAGGCCATTCTTCTACAGTTCTGCAAGGAGTATGTGTAAGTATAACTTATGGTACCCACAGTATTTCCCTAAGGGCTTAAAATAAATTTCATCACACTCAAACCATGTTACCCAATGCATATCTCACTACCAGACTTTCATTTACTTCCACTTGTAAAAGATCCAGTTGGCTGAAGCTCCTGCCACCAATATACCTTTCATCAGAGTGAAACTGCTTTCTGTTGAGCTCTCAGGTTTTGGGTCCTCTACACTCCCCTTAAAAAAGCTACTGAAAATGGACTTTGAACATGCTTTGGGAATTCATGTTACAAGCATCTGGAAAACACTAACTTCAAGGGGCAGGCAGAGAGCCTGAAAATTTCTTCCCTAGGAAAGTTCTAAGCATTTCATCAAATGGTCATGAAGCAACACATGCTTTACCACCAATATTGTACTGTTTTGTGAAAAAAGGAAAGAAGGGATGCAAAGAACCCTCTTCTTGAGACAAACCACCCTATTTCAGCATATACCCTGGAAGAAGACATACTTTCTGAAGGGCAGCAGAAATACAACCGGGCAATGAGTGATGATACAAGGTAGCGAGTGAGGAACACAGGATTTTTGCAGCCAGACATGCTACCATTGGAGTCTGTCACAACTCGGAGACAAAATCCATTTAAGCAGCACCTCCCTTCCACCACATGCTAGGCTGTGGGTGCCATCACATGCCTTCAGACAGGATGGTTGGGAGAGGGGGAGAGCCCAGGAAATCGCTCTGCCAGCCACCCGAGAACAAAAGCGTGTGTGCGCGGACAGCAGAAGAGTGCTGGCTGCCGAGGCTGCGGCGGATGCCACACAACAAAGGGCCGCTGGAATCAGGATGATCAATGTTCCTGTCACTGGTGCAATCACCCGAGGCACACCAGGCACAGAGTCAACAATCACCACGGTGCAAGCCCAGCTCGCAGGGCATGCAGCCATCTGCCATGGGCAGCCGCCGGGGTAGAACTCCCCCCGACTCTGCACTGAGGAACATACTTGGAGAAGCATTTGCCATTCTGCCCCTCAAAAATCCAGGGAGCACTCGCTTATTGTGATTATGATTTTGCCCATGACTTAGGCACTGTCTTTTCTGCGTACTCCTAGAGTGCATCCCTCTCCTAGGACAAATGCGTTCTGGTTTTATTCCACCCCACTTAAGTCTTTGCAAAGAGACAGAATGTCTTCCTTCCGTGACTGGCCTTGGGAAAGGACACCAACAACACTATTCTTGACGACACAACAACATCTTTTAGAAATTCATGGAAAATGGCATCTCATGTTATGTATATCCAGGAAGAAGAGTATTATTCCCTTGAATTAGCGCTTTGTCTTGATGTAAAAAGGGCCTAGTGCAACATCTGATGTAAAGGCTGTAAATTACTCTACAAGACCATCCCAAGAACTTTGCTGGAGAGCTCTGTGAGACTGGAAATTATTCTACACAGAGCGCAATACGTGTATTAAACACATACAAAATTTAAGATATCGATAAACACAAAGATGTTCCATGGAGACAGAGAACGTCAGGTACCATTAGTAGTGTTTTAGGAGACAGGAAATAATGCCTAATAATGAGAACATGCAGCATAAGCCAGAGAAGAGCAGAGGAGGGTAAAAGAAGCAGGCAGGTAAAGCCTACTGTACTGTGCAGACTTCATGCAATAGCCACTTCAGAAATCACAGAAGATTTTCATGGAAGATAACTTTTGCAGGTAGGCATTAGTTTGGTTGTAATCACCTGTATTTTTAAAATAATATCTACAAAACTGGTATTTGAACCTCCACTCAAAGTTTAAGATTGATGATCTGTAACAAACTTATTAATATGTATTTGCTGTTTTCCCTGTAGTTTTTGGGTAAGGAAAAAGAACTCAACTGGTTAAAATTGCTCTGGCAAATAATTGTGTCTGTTGAACGATATGACGTCATGTGTAATTTATCTTATAGAAAGAATTGCAAACTGAGGGGAGAGAAGGTACCACGGTCACACACCAACAAATCCTATCTTCCTACATGGAATTCCCAGTTAAAAATGCAGTCAAAACCATAATCAAACCAAACCATAATTCTGCTGGCTGGCATGACAAATCCTTGAAACTGCTCATGGCTTAACCAATTCTATAATGCCTATTGTGAATTTACCCACTTAACCACAATTCATGTAATCGGAGCAACAGAATTGCTGTTATAAACTACACATTACCATTTCTGAAAGATTTCTACATTATTAGTTGTCCCTCCTTACTACAGATTATGAATTATTAATTTTTTTCTCAATTCCTCTTCATAATTGCCCATCATCTTGTCATCTTAGTTACACTGTCATCCTTTAGCCCTCCCCCACATTTATGTGCTTTCTTGCGTCTTGCTGCAGTGAAGAACCCCAAAACGTACACTGAATTCCTAATTGGCTTCTGGAAAGGCTGAACCTGCAGCCCTTGATTTATGAAGCTGTTACTCAGTCTCTTGGGAGCTCTGTTTGAGATGCCGTAGATGAAGGCAGCACAAAGATATCGTGTCCTCGTGCATGTAAAGCATCTGCTTGTCCCTGAAGCTTCATTCCCACTCAGGGCTTGCAGCCAGTGCCAAGGTGAAAATACATTAGAAGCATGTGCCTGATTCCTGCGGGTAGCAAAGTTGAAGAGCCTGGGATTGTCAGATTCAATAAAGCTGTCAGCATAGAAAGCCAACGATAAAGGGACCAAAAAATAGGCCCACCATACAAAACACAGGTAGGCCACCCAAAATTTTAAAAAGATTAATGTAAAAAAATGTAACATACTTTTTCTCTTATTGTACTACAATCTAATCTGTTTTCTCAATCAAAGCAAATTAATTAAACAGCAGTTCTGTAAAACCGCAAAAATGAAATTACAAGGTCAGAGCATTAAACTGACCCTGAGGTACCATTTCAGATATTAATCTTTTCTTTTAATGTACTATTTTATAGAATCAGAGAGCAGCCTTTGAACACTTTCAAATATTGCTAACATCTGACCTTCAAAAGCACTTTGGCTATTTGCCAAAACACCACTCCTTCCGTTAACAAATCATACTGGCCATACATAACCTAGCATTATTTGAAATCTTATTAACATGTTTAAAAATGGTTTAGAATCAAATTTACATCCCTAGACATATATTCTTGAACTTTTCTTTAAAGCTAATCCAATTAGGTGATAAGATCAGATAGGTAAACAAACCTACTTTTTGTTTTCAAAGAGAAATAAATACTTATCTGTAATTATTTTCTGTTAAAATACCCAGCATACATAGAATGTGTTTGTTGCCTGAAAACTAAAAAACCCCAACAAAACAGTAATTTAAAGTTAGCATATTTTCATAGAAATCACACTATTTTTCTTTTATATTGTATTGCCATAGAGTACTTCATTTCTGAGGCAAAACAAAACATCTGTAAATAAAAATATTTGGAACCCTTAGCATCTGCACTTTTCTTCCAGGAACATCTAAAGAAATAACCTTTCCCCCAAACCACATTATTTTAATTTGGCTCGTAGAGAGGGCAGTACAGGATGAGAAGAAAACATATCAGAGTTCTGATCCTGAATGAGAAAATGTAGCTTTAAACAATAGTTTTTGAAACACCTGTTAACAGAGCTCTCAGTGTGCCTGAGCTTATGGAATACTAGCAGAAAACAGAAAATCAACTCTGCAAAGTGTAAATTTGTACTAGATGTACTAGAAAACTTTGCCTACTCTAATTACGGTAATCAAAAATGGAAATACTTGTATTTATGTCCTTTTTACATTCCACGTTTGTAATTGACTTCTCTGGAGCCTTGATGAATTAAGTCAGCCATTCCAAAAGTAAATATACAAAGTAAATAAACAACAAACATTGCTCCCTCAGTATGTGTACATTAATAACAATTTTAATGATAAAAACTTCCAGAAAACAAAGCAATTCTGACGGCAGATTCAGAATTAGTCAGAAAACAAAAAGCAAACACTGGTTTCTCCAACATGATGTAAGTATCTGAAAAAACCTAATTTTTACACAAGTTGTCCATAAAAGGAACATTAGGTTACAGGATCAAAAAGTCAGTAAACCAACCAAACAAAAATCTATTAAAGAGCTAACATTTTCAACTGATATAAAAAATAAACCATCTACTAAAATTAAAATTCAGCCTTTGAAATGGGACTTGAACTCTTTATGCATACTCTGCCCTGCTGACCCTTGCTAAAGGGTGTAAGTCAATATGAAATACTCATAATTGGAGAGAGGATGATGGATTTTCTGCCAAATAACCCTAAGCAAAAGTACGCTGTTAGCTGGGGAGCCTGCTTTTATTTCTTTTGCCAAGTGATGAATTAAGAGAACTTCCTAGCATACATGATTTTATACTGTTAGCAATTTTTTTAACCCCTGGCTCTTTTCTTCTTAAAATAAAAACAATGCAACCAGTAGGCAACAAGAGAACAAAAGGAACTGCTTCTTATATGTTGGGAGTTTTAAAACTAGGTAAGATTGCTAACTTGGGGAGGGAAGGGAAAATAAACAGAAGTTGCAATGTCATCAATTTCTACTCAGTAGAATTTTATTTATCAGGAGCTGGGCAGAACCTCTGCTTTCTAAATGAATGACAGATCCGTCCTATCTATTTTTACTTCTGAGTAACTATCCTGAGACTGATTATAATGGATAGCCCTTAACAGTTGTACACTCCATTTAGTTTATGAACATCACTGCCAGAGGAAAGAGTTGTGTTAATCTCTAACATGTTGCAGGAGAGGTCAGCATACAGGACATTAAAATACCATGTTAGCTTGTAAGTAAATTCCTGATGCATGTTTAAGTACTGGCAGCTGCCACAGCTCTACAAAAGCCCTGTTACCTTAAAGTTCCTGTTACGGCAGTGCTTGTCATCTCCCCATTTGCTATGGTGATAACAGTTTTTGCCCCCAAGAAAGTCCGTAGACTGCAAGAACACATGGGGAAGAATGGGATTATATGTGCAGGCATAGAGGCTGAAATTACTTGCTTAAGGCCAGAAAGCCAGTCAGGGATGGAGGTGGGAATAAGATGTATGGCTCCTGTCAGGCACTGCAATGCCACAGGCACATGACAGACCAGGAGATCTCCATCAGAGACCGTGTGCTGCTGGTGGCAAGCGATGGACTCGGCAGCTCTGTCTCCTTGACTCCTTCACTGGGCCAGAAAGAGGAGACAGGACAGGTTTCCTCATGGCACCAGCTCCTCAGGAGCCAGCCTGCTCTAGCTAGCAGCCAGCCACAAGGAACACTCACACCACCCTTCCTGCCTCCCCATCATCATCGCAGCACGTTCCCCAGGCATACAATCCCATCCCAAATACCATCTCCGTTCTACTCTGAAAACTCATATGAAGGGAAGAAAACATGGATTTCTCAAGTAAGCTACCACTGTCCAGTTCTCTGCTTGTTTGTGACCCAGCCAGCTCAGCTGCAGTGTGACACTTCAGCACACAACCAGCACACATGTGCCCCTTCACAGCTCCTAGTCTGTGAGAAAACCATTTAGTTCCTTTTCCAGTGAAGCACAGAGCAGCATGCATCCACACAGAAACAATAAAAACCCCAATGAAAATAACTGTCACAAGGCCTCAATATCTCTTAATTATTTTTTATCATGTAACCATTAAAATTTCTTTCTACATACTGAAATCACCCAGTAATTCAAAATTCTCTAAATGTACAAATTAAAACGCCTGGTCTCTCACATGAATATGGCCTGAGAACAGTGGTTATTTCTGGTCACTAGGAAGAAAGGCAGTCAAATAAACAGCTTTGCTATCCTGTAGGGTTAACTTCTCAAGTAGAAGATAGTGTCGCTATTAATTACATAAGGTCTAAAAGAGAGGAAAGGACAGAGCGAGCTGCTACGCTAGGGAACAAGTGTCAGAACATGCAAAGGAAATGCAAACAAATTTACAAGGGTCTTCAGCCCCACAAATTAAAACACAGAAGCTAATGATGTAAGGTGACTGTAATATATTAGAAACAGAATTAAAAACCCGAAATACAAAAGAGCTGAATGCACTGCTCTTAATAAAGTATGAATCAGAGTTTTCTAAATCCTGGAAGAAAAATACAAACCACAGTGCTTGTATCAACATCTTAAATAAGTTCCTTTTCTTTTTGTGGCTTATGCCTGGAAAGTATCATAACCCATCTTCAAGTAAGGGGGAGAAGTCAGAGTGACTACAGCCTTGATGGTTTACTAACAGATTTTTAAGAAGAGAATAACTAAAAAAAATCGAAATTAGTAAGATATATAACCTTTGTCTACCAAAGGGAGGCTATGCCAGATTAAAAGCTTTCTCCAGTGATGAAAATATGACATCATCTCATCAATGATGGGGAACAAAAGAACCTGCTACAGAAATATACAGGAGTCTGTTAACTAGGCTAGAAGAACATTACTACGTGATTAAGGGAAGAATAGGCAGCCACCACACAAGAACTGTGGGACAGGAAAGAGGACCAGCCCCAGGGCTCCCAAATTTACTATTTGTTAAACCATGTCAGCAGAAAGACTGAGAAACACTGATGGAGTTTATTGGTAACAGCAAAGCTTGAAAACATATCACACAGGAAAAAGTTTCCCTGGATTTATGAACAATAGAAACAGAATAAAAGCTATTAGTAAAGAGTTACGGCCATTGGAGAAAAATGACAAAAATCCAACCTACGATTTGGAAGCTTCATACTTGCAAACATCAGGGAGGAGTCTGGGAGCCTACCAATAAGTCAAGTATGGAAAGTCAACCACCATAGTGTATGTAAAATGTGTTCTTGAATAGTTAGAGACAGTATTATTGAAAGTTATCACTTGAGAAAGAGAGAACTAAGCTGTAATGCAGTATTACAAAAAAAAGAACAAATGGCATTTTTAACTCTTGGCCATGGCAAGAGTTAAAAATCCTAGCTGGTTTCAAACTGGAGCTAAGTCAGTTTATGAAGGAGATAATTTTAAATGCTTGTCAGATAAAGCAGAGAACTCCGTTAAATGGCTGATGATTTATAATCATATTATTTTATTCCTGTAAATTGCCCCTTGCAATTCTGGATATAAACAGCAGATTTGGGAACAAACATTTACAAATATACTTTATAGCAAGGAAAGACTAAGTGAATTTCCAACACATTTTTTAGATGTATTTTTTTCTTTTAAAGGGAAGAAAGTAAAATCTCACTACAAGACAGTCCATAATTTAGGAGATTTTGTCTTCAAAATAGCATCACCTCTCCTGACTGGGCAAAACATCACTTTTTTATGCCAAGTGTATTATTGATTGGACATAAATTCAACAGTTCATGATCAATATCAACTTTCAGTTTTGAGTTTGACTTTGCATAATTTATATGATTTCAAATTAATTCAGCTCTGAAATACAGTGACACATTGTACTGAAATCAATGCTAGAATGTTTCCTTACACACAAAAGCATCTAGGACAGCTCTCTCCTACTCAATCTTTCTTCTGAAAAGCTTTATATTGCAATGTATGCTAAAGAGCAGAAGAAAAAATTTATAGAAATCTGCAGTGACAAGTTGGAGTCAGAATTTTCTCAAGGACTCTGAACACGCAAAAATATAAGAACAGATTTGATTCTCACTTCTTTTAATAATTCATAAGTTATTTCAAGACTGTTTTAAGCATTTTCTGCAATAGAAATTGTATAATGAACGGTAATTTAAATCATCGTCACCTGACTTCCCCAGTTGCAGCAAGCTATAAGCAAGCATGATTTGCACCCAGATTATTTGTGACAAGGCAGTGAGTAAACTCAGCTTTCAGGAACTCTGACTTCATGCCAGTGAAGAAATAAACATTGCAGTACATCTAGTCTCAGAAGACTTTCCTTCTTACTGGCAAGAAAATTTCCTAAGATTTTAAAAGCATGAAGAAGGAGATGATTTTTTTGTTCCTGCTTTACAAGTGGAAGAAATGGAATTTACTTTTACCCCAGCGGTTGTGAGGAAAGTAATAAAAAGGGCAGCCTGGATGTGAAAGGCACCACCACTCACAAGTGAATGGCACAGATTCACGGATCTTGTAGCAGTAATGGTACCTTATTTTGAAGTTTGTGGTACCACTGGGACTTGTATTATTAGACCATGACTTTAAGAGTCTCACAGCAATACCAGCTAACACAGTATCACCTTCCCTCCCCCCGCCCCACTGTCACAGTTGTGCCCAGCACAGCTGCTTGAGCAGCTGCACTATGAATGGGGTCAGAGAAAAAGTTCTGAACATCCTTCTTCTAGTTAGGAGTACACACAGATCAAGTAGGCAAGTAACACCTACACTGATAATGCTCTCAAACACCCCTACCATGAAACCTTAACCTTGCTTTAACAGTTGAACAAGAACAGCCACATTGTTCAGAGAGCAAAATATTGTAATGCAATCACACTGAATTTTGGGGTTTTCTATGAAAGTAAGAGTAAGGAAATCAGAGATTAAGTAACACAAGCTAGAAAGATGCTAGGCGGATTCTTAAAAATTAAAGCTTTCTGGAGGGTCACTGCATGGAATCGCCTTCTAATGGTATCAAGCAAAAAAAAAGTAAAAATAAATCCTTGAACTTGACATTTAAGTGTAATAATATCACATAATATCACAGTGGTGCCAAAAGAAATTTAGCCGAAGTATTTGGGCTTTATTTCCTTTTTTGGAAAAAGAGTACACTAAAAAAATGGACTGAAGTGTCTTATGACATTAAAAAAATCTACTGAAGATTATTCACTTAGTGTATTAAACACATACAATTTTTATAAGGTGCATTATAAACTTGTTAAACGTCTGTTCTGAGAGTATGTAAAATGGATAGCCTTTGAATTAAAACTTTGTATGTATTGAAGAGATACTTCTAGCTAGAGAGAGATAGCTTACTCTAACCAACAGAGTACCAACATAATAAAAAGAGTCAATTACTTGGCTTATAAAAATTTACTGTGTCTGCAAATTTTTTCCAATTACATCGAGAGTACCAACTAAAGAAAGAAACAGAAAGTGAACTTTTCTTAAGTCAGCAACAGTTTGCAATAATTCCCCTCTTGTCACCTTGTCATACACCAGGACAAAGTTGCCCAGCACAGCATGCTCTCAGCCTCAAATGTGACATGCTTATCAGGAGTAGCAAAGAGAGCAGTCAACAAACATGAAGTCCAAACCTGAAAAACAAACTTGAGAAGAACTTTCCTTTAGGATTCCAAGGATCTACTCATGCTTCACTTGTCTTCTGATTTACAATAACCCTTCTCTTCAGCTGAAACATGAAGGGATAAAAGAGATGGACAGGGTAATCTGTTGAGTTGTGTAGTGCAATAATTTCTGACAGCTCAGGAAAGCCCTGAGTTCAGAGAGCCACAAAACCTACAGTTCCAGGGACATGGCAACTGTGAGGATGGGTACATTCACTGTGTCACAGTGTGGGTGCTCCCCATGCAGGAGCTCCCTGCAACCATCCTCAGTGGATCACTCCTGCTCACAGAAGGGACAGGGGGAATCTCGAGGGAAACACTAAAAGGCTGAGAGGACAAACAAGTGCAAACCAGCCAGTGGCAACTGCAGCATCACACTTAAAATTCAGTAGCAAGATTCATACCAAGAACTCAAAATCAGAGCAAAAAGGCTGACTTATTGGTACATAGCAACAAGGCTCAGAAAAGAGAGAAAGGAAAAGATGAGCTAAAAGACTTAAGCTATCTAAAGCCTAGTGAAGGCCTGTGATTCACTTGGATACCTGAAACTGAAGCAGGGAATGCCTTCAGTTAGGGAGAGTTCACAACAGGACTCAATGGTTAAACTTAATTTATATTTTTTTTAAAGCAGACTCTCTACATCACTGTTACCTGACACTACTCAAAAGGCACAGCACGATGCCATTCCAGCTGAAAAGCAAGCAGAGAAACAGGCAATGCAGGGTAGAGAGAGAAAGTAAGGTTTAAAAATAAATTTTAAAAGAACACTTTGAGAAGGTTTCTTTTCTTTTTTTTTTTTTTTTTTCCCTTGGCCATGGCACATGGTCACACATGCAATTGGATCTACACAACAGATTGGTTTCTCACTGCTGGCTGTCCCAGCTCACCCTCTCCTGCACCAGCTCTGGTGTTTTTGTGACTCTGGGCTGAACTGCTTCTGTGTTAAGTCAGCAGAAAACTAAGCCAACAAAAAGGACAATAGGTTTCTGCTGGGATGTCATGCAATAACAGTTGAGCAGAGGCTGAGAAATGAGACAGGCTCAGCTGCCCTGGCAATGCAGGCTCAGTCTGGTCAGCTAGTGCATCCACAGTAGCTTTACTAGCACTTGAAAGTGCCAAATGAGGCTTTAATACTATAAATATTTATTTCAGCAAAAACACCATCTTATTTGGCATTATCTCATCTTCCCCTGTCACACAAAGCTGTTTGCCCAGACACTGTCTGTTGAGGGGGAAGGAAAGGGCTTTTTTTGGTTGTAGTTGTTTTCAACTGAGACCAAGTCTCCAGCTTAGCTTGTCACGAGGCTCTGAGAACAGGTGTGTTGGTGAAACAGAGGGGCTGCAAAGGACTGGAAACAAGCAGCTGGAGGAAGGAGGGTGCTTCAACCAGGACAGAGAGTTAAAAAAAGTCTGTGTTTGTAAAACCATGCTGCAAATTCAAGGCATGCTGTTCTCCTTACTGTCCATACACTTAACAGGAAATTCTGCTCTAAAATAAATATGGAGTAAGTAAAAAAAATAAAAAAAATAAGAAATAGATATAAACACTAAATATATCAAACAATAAATTTATGAATTACATATATATATTTTATATCATCATCCCATCTCATGGTGAGTAAGATAACATATGTACATTAAGATACTTATTCTACTATTCAGGAAAGTAATGTAATTGCAGAACATGTCACAGATTTCTTATGTTCCTGCTTTGGATGCAGCTGAGAGTAATCTTACAGTCTGTGGTCCCCTAAAATGTCTCTCCCAGCCACATGGTTCTGCAAGATACCTTACTCTATTCCTAGCACCTTTTGAGTTCTTTCCTGAGCTTATGCAACTAACCTACATGGCAGAACTGTACTGTAATCACTCATACAAGATTTAATGAGTGTCAGATCCAATGCATGAGAACACTCACAAAAGGGAAATGTGGAACAGACAAAACTTATACTTTTAGCAGGAGTGAATAAACTTACTCAGCTACTTACCTAACTGCAGCATAGCTGTCCTGCACCCTGTCTGCCTGAATCAACTACAGGATCAGTTTTCCCCTTGGAATTTCAATGGTCATAGAGGGCTCAGGCAAATGCCACAGTGAGCAGGAATGCAGTAGAGTTTCTTGCTACCTGCTTTGCTGTGCAGATTCACAAAGCACTGGGCCCTCCATCTGTATAGATGTCACCTCAGTGTGGACTGGTGCACACTTTGTAGCTGTCATTTCAGACTTCATTTGTGTAGGGTAGGATAGGACAGTATTTAATAAACCACTGGGTGCTACGTGTAGTCTCTGCCCACGTGCTCTGCTGACTGGTTACCAAAAAAACCACATTTTTTTAAACCATAAAGCTTATGGTAATTACAACCATTAGAACAAATACTTACACTTGTGACTACCTGTAAAGTTTATTTAAGTAGGCCACTCTACGAACTGTTGCTTTTAATAATCTAACAAGGGCTACAAATCATACTGGTGTTCCTGGCTCTGCAGAGCAAAGGCAGTCTTATTCTGAAGCCAGTTTCATGGGGATTTGTGTTCTGTGGAATAAAATCTGAACAAGAGCCTTTAGCTGGCAACGCACAAAGGTTTTCCTATATCGAAGCTATGCTGCTTTGTCTCCCAACAGAGAAACTGGAGCCAAAGACAAACAAAGCAGAAGAGAGTGTTAAAGACAAACAGGTGGATAAGACAGAAAAAACTGCAAGAAATGCAAGGATATGCTCTCTGTGCCTGAGGGACACACTCTATGGAAGGGAATCCAAGTCTAAGGCAATACATTTTGGGCTCTGAAACCTGAATCAAGACTCAAGAGTGCTGCCAACATACTTTCGCTCAATTGATATACCACTGACTCCTCTCTTGAAAAGCTTGCACACTGCAGAAACAAAGTCACTTCACATGGCTTATGAAAAATGTTAGCTACCCTTAATTCTTTTGCTCTTCATTCCACAGACCCAAGTAACAACAAACACAGACCAATGAAACAGGAATTCAACTATCATTAAATAAATGAATTCAGAATGCAGAATGTTCTTTGAAGGGATGTTTGATTAGTAGAGGAAAATACACAGACCTTTAAGCTGTACAAGTGTAAAAACCAATCCTTTCCTGTATGTAGGTATGACATAAGCATATACATACATGTTTCTCTACTAGTTTAAGGGTGCTAGCATAAGAAACCTTATGTTTCACACTGCTGCATCTTTTCAAAAGCATTGTTGCACAGGTACTCGAACTTCAGCTTTAGGATTAATGTAATCTAACCTGGGCGTTCAGGACTCAGAAAAAAATGGCTGCAGCAGTGCAAAAGCATCACTACTGCAAAGCTGCAACACCTCATTTATTTAATTAATTCTAAGGTTTAAACACTCACAACAATTTTTATAAAAGTTAGTTCATCATTCAGCCACAAATTTATTTTGCCTGCAACTGTAAGCTCTATGTGTCTATTGTTGCTTGTGCAGGCTGAATTCCTAATGTAAAAAGAGACTGCCCACTCAAATGCTTTCATGGGAACATAAAGGCCTCCTGGTGAGGTCTGACAATGCAGCTGGACCAACTAAATGGCTCACAGCAACCAAAATGAATCTTTCTTCTACCACCTTGCCTCTGCTAGTCCTCTGCTCTGGCTCTGGGACATCTGACCTCTGATTTGGCTGAGTTTACTGAGCTGGTAGAGAAATAATTCATCAGGAAAAGAGAATGGTTTCTGTTGGTTTAACAAGTGAGGCCAGATGAATACTAATAGAATGAACAACAGGACACCTCTTTCAATGCAATCCAGTCATTTGACTTGTTCAGCCACCTTGTGGAGTAAACATATCACCTGTCAGTCAAACATGGTGACAGGACTTGAGACAAAGGGCAGGGTAAGAGAAGAAGTGCTTTTGGCTTATTACACATTCACTTTATTTTGTACTGATACTGCTAATAAAGCAGCATTCTTACCTTTACTTGCTAATTTTTCCATTCATTTGCATCACTGCTAATTTACTAACAGATCACAATATAATAAAATGAGTATTTACTCACCTACAAATCCTTTCTCTCCAACTAATTTAAGAGCAATTTTATCTGCCAAAACAGAAGAATTTCCATGTGCAATGTTAGCAAACGGTCCAGCGTGAACAAATACTGGTGTTCCCTGGATGACAAAAAAATATACGTAAGTAATTCAATGTATAGACGTCATGGTTTAACCCCAGCCTGCAACTAAGCCCCACACATCTGATTACTCACTCCTCTATCAGTGGGATGGGGAACAAGTCAAAAGGGTTAAAGTAAGAATACTCATGGCTTGAGATAAAGACAATTTAATAAGTAAAGAAAAGACTGCACACACATGAGCAAAGCAAACCAGGAACTCATTCCTACTTCCCATGGGCAGGCAGGTGTTCAGCCCAGGAAAGCAAGGCTCCATCACGTGTAATGGTTACTTGGGAAGACAAATGCCATCACTCCAAATGTCCCCCCTTCTTCCTTCTTCCCACAGCTTTGTATGCTCAGCACAATGCCATATAGTCGGGAATGACCCTGGGGTCAGCTGTCCTGACTGTGTCCTCTCCCAACATCTTGTGTACCCCACAACCTGCTTGCTGGTGGGGTGACAGACAGAAAATGCCTTGACTCTGTGCAGAACCTACTCAGCAATTACAAAAACATCCCTGTGTTATCAACACTCTCTCCAGCATCAATGCAAAACACAGCCCTGTACTAGCTGGTGTGAAGATAATTAACCCTATCCCAGTCCAAACCAGCACATTATGTAAGAAACTCAATAATTTCTCAGATTTATCAAAGTCATATATAAATCAAAGCATGCGTAGCAAGGAATAGACAGCTTAGGGCTACTAGGTACATCTCAGCTCCAATACTGTGGTGTGCTCTTCTGGCACACGTCCTGTAAGAAGCACTAAACGCAGCACTGCAGATACACAAGTAAGAGCCCAGCTCTGGGCCTGCTCCAGCCCTGTGTGCTCCTGTTTTCCTCATTGGCTGCAACAGCCATTCCTGTGCAGGCAGAGGAGCCAGCAGAAGCTGTGAGGGACCAGAGTCAAGGGTTAAGAAGCTGGAGAGGGAGATGGCAAGGGACGTGCTGGGGTGCAATAGGGATACTGACACAATGGAAAACACATTCACTGCTGCTGGAAGCCCAGGTGCAGAGCTGAATTCTCCTGTACTGGACACTACAGAAATACACAGGGGAAATTGACTCTGGAGAGGAACCAATCCCAACCAGAGAAAGGAGAGGCAAGGAGTAAGCAAATTAGGTATGTGTAGGGAATTTGTGAGGTAGGAAGTCTCAGCTTCCCTCTTATATTCTTGGCAGGCATCCCAAAGGAGAAATTAGAAAACAAGCATCCTCAGAAAGGGATTAGGATTAGGTGAGATTACATTAACTGCTATTTTTTTCTCCAAAACAGAATACACAATCAGACAGAAGAATGTCACTTCAGTTGTTTTACTACAAAATACTTAGGCAAATAAAGGCCTATTGTTGTGTTTATGCATTTTAAAGTGCCCAGCTGGTTAAAGAAAAGGCAAGCAGACAATTTTACATTATTTCCACCTATGCTCTTCTCACATTCTGTACCAGGAGCTACTGCCAACCCTCAGAATTGCAGGCAACCTAACAGGCAACCTCCTTCAAGTTTTGACCAGAAACACCAGTTAAGTATGACAGTGTTCTACGGATCAGCTGCAGGGCACATCTAATAGTCCCCTGAACCACAGCTTGGAAACTATTAATCATAAAATACAAGTTGGTTCCTCCTCCTCCTCTCCCCCAGCCACCAGTGTCTTAAAGAAACAACCTACATAAGAAAATCTCCATTTCACTACTGTAATCTAAGTGGTATTTTACAGAAAACATGGACAATTTAGAAATGACTAGAAATCATATAGAAAAATGATATATCAACGAAAAGCAGCTCTTCTTATTGCTCCCTTTAGAAGTGATAACATATAATTAATTGTTTTGCTTAGAGGAAAGACAAGTAACTTTTTAGCTGCTGCCACATGCACACACATGGGTGAGGGCTGTTCTCCAGGAACAACACAATTAAGCTACAACTCAGATAACTCTGCCTCGTACGTTAGAGTAGAAACAAGAGCCAAAAATGTAAAAGAAGGAGAAATCATGCCCTGTAACAAGCGAACTGATGTAGATTACTAGCACCATAACATAGTGCTTACTTAGGGTTAGTTTTTTTCTTGTTTTCTGTCAGCTACTGGACACATACTACAATATCAACTGAGATTCTATGCAAGTATGCAAAAACTTAACATGAACTACATATGCCTTCAAAGCTTCTTATTTGGGCATCAGACTAATAGATGCTATGCAAAATACGTTATTCCTATCCCGAAGAGCTTGTAACATACAAAATCAACTTTCAACCAGCTAACTTGAAGCTTTACTTCTACTTTAATCCAGTATTTACACTTCTGGCATTCAAACAAGTAGGACCACAAATTTTCAGCTACCAGACTCAGATGCATAAGATTTATTCCAATTTGTTTCTTATTACCCAGGAAGACTAATTCTGCTCTTTCAATCCTGAATTTCTTGTGACAAGCAATCACAGGACTGGTTTTACTAGAGCCCAGAGCACAGACTGGACAGATGTGATGCACAGACCTACAGCCACAACCAGTGACTGGGCAGCCCAGCACACACTGCAGCAGCACAAACAAGAGGTGCCAGAAGGGTCTCCTCCTACACTCCCTGTGCTACTGTGTTTCCAAGACTTCATCCACACAACATGGACAGGAAGGGAATGTGAACTGCAGGATCCAAAATCCAGAATATTGGAAGTCAAGAGATTCCCATGACTAACTTGAAATCCAAACATACTACTAAATCACTGGCATAGACAGATGCTCCCCTGGAGCTCTGAAATCCACCAGAAGGAAAGAGCAATTGGAATGCTTTTTTTACAAGAACAATCCTGGAAGGAAAGTAAAGTCTAGGTACTAAAGAAAGTGAACTCCAGCAGGACCTTGGGAGCCTCAGGCACACCTTGGAACAGGGACAACAATGTCTTCTCAGGCTAGCTTTAGTGACTGTGCCAGTCCATCTGTTCCAGTTATTTTTGCCACATATTTTTGCTACACTCTTAACAAACTATATGGAGAACCAAACAGTGGCACAGGGATGCATTCTGCTGACTGTTTTCAGTACAGAAAATTTTATTATCCAAGTTTCAGTGAAAGAAAATAAACCCAGAATGTCAATAAATATCTGAAGTTATCTGGCCGCTAGAAGGATGTTTATAATACTTATTACCATCCTTCTCTCATCTTTACTGTGAGTGGCACTTCAAAAGTAACACAACAAACCACCCCAGAGCAGCCAGCCTGCAACTACAAAGGGCTGTCCCATAGAGCAGCTGCTCTGTTACGCGTGGTATAAATAAATGCTAAACATTATGGGATCAGTCGACAAGGGAACAAATCTGTCATGAGAAACATGGATAAACACTATGAAATCATTATGTACATTCCAAACAAAGTAATCTCAATTCTACAGCACTGGATATAAGTAAGCTCCACTGAAGTCTGCAGTCATTGTAGATGGAGTGCTCCGTGTCTCCCATTTTCAGATTTTTACTGCCATTCCTGCATATAAAACACTGTCAATCACTAACACTTTCAGGCAGAATTTCTGGTGTGAGAGTAATAGGACTGTGAAGGAAAGCAACCCTTCAAGAAACCTCCTTAAAAACCAGGAAATTAAAACACACATCAATTCACATATGAAAAAAAGCACTGACATAAGTTGCCAGTTCAGTTCCACACAGGACTGACATTTGGTCGTTTTTGATTTATGACCTTTTAAGCCTCTTCTCCAGTGTATGCAGACATCCATGTGAAGTTGGTGCAAATCTACCAAGCATGTTCTCCCTTTTCACAGGCCCTTAGAAGCAACTCCTCAGACTTCCACGGCTCAACACAATTCCCATCTACAGGCCCATGGCCAGATCACTCACAGAGGAGTGCAGCTGCACTGGCTACTTCTATCTGGCTGCTACCTCTGCAATGGCTCCTTCCAGTCACTGCTACCCACACACACTATGACATACAAGTTATGCCAAATCAGCTGTCAGTCATCCAGATCTCCTGCTCTCCCTCGTCCAGCAGTCTTTTTGCCATCCCCCAAAGTGATCTGTAAGACCTGCTTTGGTGAACAGTGTCGTCCCTAATTGCCAGACAGATCCCTGGCAGATTCTGAGCTGTATTTGTGCTCTCTGTAATCATATTATTCTGTTTTTTTCACCACCTATGTGCTGCAAGATTATTTCTAATTTTACTGTTGTCAGATTGTGGTGTTGTTGCTAAAGGCCCTTACACTTTTATGAATTTCTTCTCCCTGAAGGGATGAGGACTGTTCCCCATTACTACTGGTAACCTCTTTGGAAAAATAAGATGCTAACTTTTGGGTGCTACTTAGTAGGTTTATTTCAAGTGTAATGTAGGCTTGCAATTAACACATTCATCAGAAAGATGGCATTACCTATAGCAGAAGTATTATTACATCTACCACCCCAGAGTATACTAGGATAAGTTTGGCTTAAAATTTATCATGCTAGAGGGCTCTAAACTCACAAGTAGATCACTAGAGTACATTCAAGTGTGCAGGGCACAACATCCTCCTTGTTCCCCTCCTTTTTCTTTTTTAAACTGAAGCTATTAAAAGTAGGACCTCTTACAGTTATGCAGATGAAGCATTAAATATAATGAAGAAAGTTCAAGAGCAGCAACAGCACAGGCAGTAACAGAGGAAACCACTGCATCCCCAGGAGAGTCAGCCCTGTCCTGGAGGCCATCAGGCACAGCATGGCCAGGGCAAGGGAGGGGATTGTCCTGCTCTGCTCTGAGCTGGGGTGGCCTCACCTTGAGTGCTGGGGGCAGGTCTGGGTGCCACAGTGTTAAAAAAAAGACATTGAGTCATTATAGTGTCCAAAGGAGGGCCATGAGGATGGTGAAGAGTCTTGAGGGGAAGCTGTATGAGGAGCAGCTGAAGTCACTCAGTCTGCTCAGCCTGGAGGAGACTGAGGGGAGACCTCGCTGCAGTTACAACTTCCTCATGAGAGGAAGAGGAGGGGCAGGCACTGATCTCTTCTCTGTGGAGACCAGTGACAGGGCCCAAGGGAATGGCCTGAAACTGAGTCAGGGGAGGTTTATGTTGAATATTAGGAAAAGGTTTTTCACCCAGAGGGTGGCTGGGCACAGGTTCCCCAGGGCAATGGTCACAGCACCAGCCTGACAGAGTTCAGGAGGTGTTTGGACAATGCTGTCAGGCTCATGGTGTGACTCTTGGGGATGGTGCTGTGCAGGGCCAGGACCTGGACTCAGTGATCCTTGGGGGTCACTTCCAGCTCAGCAGGTTTTGTGATTCTACATGAAAGCAATGCCACAGCCCAAAAGAACATCAACCAAAGCACAGCACTATCTTGGAAAATATTTAGATAAACTGGAGATCTCCATTTTTGGAGAGGTGACTAATATTAGCCTGCAAGCCAGCAAGTATCCAAAGGGTGACAAAAATTAATCTTTAAGACTCAAAGTGGAGGAGTGGAGCATGAAGCAGTCTTCTGAGCTGCTTTAGTTTGCTGTTTTAAAAATAACTTTGTGAGAACAATTTAGGGGAAAAATGTATCTTTGGGTAATGTGGTCAGGGTCCTGCTAACAAGTAATAGTGTTTGATGAAAGTTGGCAGATGTTTCAACCATAGCATAGATTAGACTAGAAAAGATTACCACATAAAAGGCAAGAATTTTATTGCATAGAAATGTGAATATAAAGAAATTCAGGGAAAAAATAAATGCATGCAAGTCCCAGAACCAAATGCCTATCGATCAAAAGAATTTCTTCTGACATTTGTAACTGTCTTTCAGAACACTGCAACAAAACCACAGTATCTTCCAATAGATATGCAAAGTGCAAATAGAGTGACTAAGCAGTCAGAATCAAAGCTACCTTGTCACTGGCACTTAAAACACACAATGTTATGCAGGTGGTGATTATAATACTGAGTCCTGGCCGTGACAGTCTTGATTCTATGTGACCTCCAGTTTCTGGTATTGGATGTTATATTAAAATTATCACACACACACATACATTCTTCATACAGCCACGTGAAATAAAAGGTTGTCTTTGCAAGGGAAAATAATTAAGATGGTTATAATAAAATAACATAAACATAAATTCTGTTTTTCTAATATTCCCCAGGACTAGGAAGATGTCCCCGTCCAGAAACAAAAGTAAGAAGGTAGTTATCACTTCAACATGCTGTAGAAAATAAGATATTTTCATCAACTGGTGATTGCACTGGTATCTTTCTGCATTCTTCAACTTTTCACCATATCAAAAATCATTGTGAAATATTCCAGCTATGTAATTTTGATGGTTAAATGAAAAAAAAAAAAAGAACCAACAAAAACACTCATTTTTCTCCAAGGGCATTTGTTTTCAAAGCTGCTTCACTATTTTCTCATTTTTCTTTCTCCTTCCCTTGAATGCTGCTCATGAGTTTCCCATCAAAACATCAATACCAGACTACCCAGGCACGAAGTTGCCTTCAACTAATTCTATGTTCTTTAAGCTTTTGGAAGAAAGCTCACTAGGGTAGGTGTAAAACATTCCTCTCATATCCCAACAGAGCTTCATTTAGTCCATGAAGGCACTGTGGCAAGATAGGGTGGCTGTGAGCCATCTTTTGAGAATGCACAAAACAACCCTCCTGTGATTACGAGTGGCATAAACTGTAATACAGATTAGAATGGCCACAGCAAAGCACTTTTTTTCCACATAAAATGCTGGGCTGTCAGAATCATCATGATAACATCCACGTAAAAGAAACACATAAAAAGAATACTTCCCTGTAAGAACAAGGTGGGAAATAGCGGCAAATCTGTGACTTAGCTGATGAACCTACCTCCCACTGTACCCAAAAGCAGCTCAACAATGCACTGCAGCTTGTTTGCAACACTAAGTAAAATTATGATTATAGCCAGATCTCAAAAAGAAAGAAAACCACCAAAAAGACCTAAATGCAGACAGAGTTGAATAGTTAGCATAAACAAATGAACATTTGCTAGAATGGCTTTATGGATCGGACCCTGGCTTGAACTCTGAAAGTCATGCACAGTTACTGAAGAGAAGCATGATCAGCACAACACGGAATTTGGAAGTTGGAGAAGGGCAGGCATCATAAGCCATACTTACCTCTAATGTCTGCATTAGCGTGGGCTTAATTGCATCTTTCATCAAAACTGCCAAAGCACCAGTTACTCCCTAAAATACAAGAATCCACATTTTAAGGAAGTCAATTCTAAGGTGCAACATTTCCAAGTTATAGTTAAAAACCCCTTACAGTTTAAAGCAGTGTTACAGTAATGCATAAAGAATTTATTTAGATATTACCTCAAGACTTATAAAATCCTGCATTTACAGTGCATCAAAACAAAAAATTATTTTATTCTGAACACACGTAAAAGGCAACAGGCAACTTCTTTGTCCTATTTCATGGAGAGATCAGAAACAGAATTAAGTGATCAGCATGAGAATGTTCAAGGTAACAAAAGATGAAATGCCAAAGGCCACTGAGACCTGAGAAAGCAAGAAAGCAATAGCTAACAAACTGCCTAAAGAAATGACAGATGTGTTCCTTTTATGACAGAATAAGCAGCGTAAATCAATAGCTAGCAACAACCAGAAAGGTTATTTTTGAGGACTTGTACAAATATATACATAACAGATACAGGATGAAAGCAGCCACAGAGTTTACTAGGGGCAGATAACGAATACACTGTAAGATTAAAAGTTAGAGGTGCCTTACTGCGATGATGAGAGCAGAAAAAGAGCTGATCAAATTGCTGCATTTTGGTTGCAAAAAACCTTACTCCTCCCTAAAAATTTTGTTGAAGTATAAATTTCACACTGAGTGACCTTAAAATAAGTAAGTCATGACATCCTTCTACACCAAATTTCAATGCTCATTCTAGAGAAAAAAAAAAAGCTACAGAGTGTGCACATCACTATCAGACTATATGAAGACCGCTATCTAGAAACCGCCAGCATATGTTCAAATTTATTCTTGAATTAATTTGATTTTGAGCTGGATGTGTGTGTTTTGAAAGAACTAGATCATGGTTCAAAAAAACCACAGTAGTGTTATAAAGAGTAGCTCATAGACTTGCCAGAGAATGCAAAAAAAAAAAAAAAAAAAGAATTTAATATATTTTTGTATTGAAAAGAAACATGAAAACCCAACAAAAATCCTAGCTGCTGTAAGTTGTTTAAAATGAAGACTGAAAAACATGGGTACAATATCCAAGAGATGAACAATAATATACAAATAAAGAAAAGCAATAAAAATAGTGCTTTTATAATTCCCAACACAGCTTTGGTCAACTAACCCCAAATTTGAGCAATCAAAGTCTGCATGAAAATTTTGACGGCAACAGATAAGACACATAAAAGTATGTGGTGATTAAGCACAGTATTTTATAAAATTAAATTTTCCCCTTTCTGAGCATCACATCTGAGCACAGACTTCAGAGGAAAATAACACAGAATATTTGGCTTTAGATAAAACTGAATTGAGATTGAAATTGAAATTGAAACCAAAATAGTAAAACTGGCTTCTACTGATGCATAGCAAGTGTTTCCCTGGAGGACTGTGAAGGAGAGAGAGAAGGAAAAGATTTTTCTTTACACTCTGCATCTCCCACTATTTACAAAATCCAATGGATCCACAAAGATCTCATATGAGAAACTGATAGCAAAACAGCATGCTTTTTCATCTTCTGAATTAGATTGCTGTTTCTTAAGATGTTAATTTTAGAAGCTAGGAACAAAATGCAAGGAAACTCTTTCAAAATGGGTGAGGCTCTACCACCTCCACAGAAACAGCCTGGTGCTCTGTTCTTATATACCCAAATACTTTAATTTCTAGAGGAAAAAAAAAAGCCAAATGCAAAACTTTACATCTGGTCTTTCAAGTGGCCAACAGCAAGAACAGCCACCTGAGCACCCACAGATCAACCCTACTGGGAAGAAGCGAAAAATAAAATCAGGACACTTCTCTCCCAGCCTCCTCCCCTGCTCCTTCTAGATAATAATGGCTCAAATCCTGTCCTCTTTGTTTTCTGATGTCTTCACCAATCTGATAAAAACAGTGAAGTAAAAAAAAAAATACCTCCTCTGCATTTTAACTTTTTGAGAGATATTACTTATGCACTGTTTGGCAAATCCTAGACATGCCTTCTGCACACAATAACTCATTTTATCTGAGGCTATCTGAAAGCACAGAAAAAAAGCACATAAATACTCCAATAGGCATATCTTGTATCTATCTGGCTCTCATGGCTCTTAATCAGGTTTGGTGTCAACAGCAGTCCTTAAAAGCTAAACAAACAATAAGGTTTTCATACCTGACATAACTGAGAATTAAGAGAGAATGAAGTGTGAATGAAGTTTTCAGTTCTTTGTATCCTCAATCCTCCAAGCAGCTAATACAGAATTCCTAGAGCTCACTCCAAGTCCTCGATCTGATTCACAAAGCTATTTAAGGAACCAGGTTCCTATTTCCATTTCAGAAAAGGTAGACAAACTTCTTATAAAAGAATTAGGGGCTTTGACACTTACACACCAATTAAGCTTGTGAGAGCCCAAAGATCATTAGCTTTCCACTGACTCACTGTCAGAGGAAAGAAGCAGAGCTCTGAATCAATTGTATACAGATGTTCAACTTTTCTGGGTTCCTTTCTGGAACTGATCACAGGTATTCCTGAAAAAAAATGCTCCTTCCATCTATCCACCAGCCATCAGGGCAGATATGCTCCCCAGGACAGCACAGATCACAGAGCACAAAATAAATTATACACGTGACACAGAAAAGGCAAACTTAGATGAAAATCCAAAATACTTTCAAAGCAACTTCCAGTGGAGCAGTCTCTGAAGTCTATCAAGACTGGAAATGAAAGCCAGCACCAGATGGCAAGGAAAGTGATTGAAAGAAACCACTATGAAATGCAAAGGCTACACAGACTGAAGGGCAGAGAAAAATGCTTTTCTTAATAAGAAAAATAACGAAATGCTTGCAACTTCCCTTTAATTGGTACTATAGTCTCTAACAAAATAATAATACCTTTTACAATTTCAGTCCTGTAAAAAACTAAACCTTAAATCATAATCTAGGAACTGCACCTCCTTTTGTTTGAAGTAAGCACTGTACACAATGTTTCTGATGAACCAGAAAACAAAATCTCACTAGCTGACAGATCATTTACGTAAGTAAATATGAAGCTATTTCTTTTTTGGTTTTTGGTACTAGAAAGCTAACAGTAGGGCACAGCAAGTAAGCTGAGAAGTCGCCTTAATTAAAAAAATAGTGACATATTTATTTAATATTTTTCATATCTGCTGAAATACTGATCTAGGGCATATATACTGATTCAGCTTCACATAAAAATATGGTATGTGTCCATCAGAATTCTACCTCACTGTAAAAGCCAAAAAGCAATTAAGTCTTCAAAATACTGTACAATGAGCACCACATTTTGGCAAAGACTTTAACATATTCCATTACAGAGGATAGACATTTAATCCATTACTCTTGTGGAAAGCGTCTTCTCAATTCATGAAATATTCAATTTATCTTTTTTTCTATTATTCCTAGCCTGTCTCTGCATATGGTTTATATCTGCCAATGTGTATTTTAGGTTTTACTATTGTATTATGATAAATGTATTGCATATAAAGTCAAAATTAAGAGCAATTGTATTTTTGTGAAGTATTTTGTGTGCACACTTGGAAGCAAATCACAGAGAAAGGTTTAGTGGGATTTGGTTCACATAGATTTCAAAGAACTGAAGACTACTGTCAAATATTTAAATTGCATAAATTCAATCCATGCAGGATATAAACATGAAACCCAGAAATTTTTTTCAATGATAGGTAGAACTGAACCATTATTCAGGTTGTGTGGTATTTGTCATGATAAGGTTGCCTTTCAAGTTTCTTAGAACCATATGCAATTGCAGTTCTTTGGGCTAAAACATCTCATGTCAATGGACTGTGATAGATTCAAGCTTTTAAACTTGATTTTGTCTTACAAAAATAGAAGTAAAAATTATTGAACCTGGATTGAGAGCATTCTTGTACACTATTTTTCCTTTGTCCAACTGTCTTGAGATCTTTCCTTACTGAACTTTAGAGCTTTACCTCTTTACTGACCCTGACTTGAAAGAAGGATGGAAATTCAGGAGCAGAATGGCTTCACATCAAACCTCTTGACGTGCGTGAAAATTTTCCCAAGAAATAATCCTTGGATTATATCAACACAGGCAGCACAAGTTGCAGGGGAAGAGGGGAAGAGTAGAGACTGCATTTAAAGTCTAGAAATGGTAGGTTTAGTTGCAAGCTGCTCAAACAGACTGACCACCTGTGGGAAGAAACCAGCAACAGAGGTAAAATGGTACTTGATAGAACAGAAATTTATCTTCTTCGTACATATGAACTATGACTTATTATGGTCTTTGATTATATTTCTCCTGCAATTGTTTCCAGGGGATTCAGCTTTATACAGTACACTTTCACCAGTGCAGCATGGTTATTCATAAACTCTCTCCCCTTGTACAATGTAAGCATTATTTAATTTCATACAGAAATCGTAGAAACCCTGCTGCTAATTTCTTTTGGCATTTTTTAAATCCCAAGACCACAGCATCTGACTTCTTCACAATATTAGTAAGTGTTCAGAAATGAACAACTGTTCCTGTTCTTCAAAAGAGAAACCTGCACACACAAGAATGAAGCTCAAAAACATTCACCAATTTTGGATGCTCAATCTGGGACAACAGAAGATAATTTCTCCTGGTTCAAAGTTCCTGATGGAGTTTCACTCTTCCCATAAATTTCAGTTGTTTAGCTCCCTAGTATTAAACCAGACTGAGGAATGTGTAACTCCTTATATATTGTAAGAATCAGTTTGTGTGGACAAAGCACCACATGAATGTTTTGCTGAAAACACAGGAATAGAGCTCTCCAAAGAGACACTTTACAACCTTAACCATGAAATCTTATTCCTCGTATTCTCATGGTTCTTATACTCATTTTTAACACACTGCACAACAAAAGAGTTAGGAGTTTCTGCACTTCCCAATCATGACATGTACAAAGTCTTTCCTGTACATGGTATGGAGAACCTCTAGAAGAAAAAGAAAGCAGCAGCATAGCTGCAGTTGCTCGTAACACATGTCCTTCAGACTCTGATGATTTTTTCTTTCTGGGCAGCTTTAATACAAAACACTGCTTAAAGAACAACTAGAAACATATGTGCAGTACAAGCAACACTATCAAATGATTGAGACACTAAGCATAGGAAGTTTGATTTTTAAAAAAGCCAAAGAAAAGTTAATTAATAACAGACATTTTGCTGAGCACTACTTTCATTTTAGGGACACGGTGGAAAAATTCTAAAATTCTTTTGCCCCTATGGAAAAGCCATTTCTTTCATTCATCAAGATGATTAGCATTAAGTGGATAGCAGGTCAAATATTTTGCAATGTTAATAAACTGAAGTACCTTCATGCAAAAGTAGTGTCAAAATTAAAATCCTATATTTCAAATGCAGTTTTAATTCTAACACTAAATAATGTTAAAGATTTGGCATATGCCTTATAATGTAACTTATTCTGCATTCCCCTCCATTTGGCCAAGACAAAGTCATACAATTGAAAAGCAAAAGCAAAATTTCAACAACTGGAATATTAAATGCAGTTCTTCATGTACCCTGCATAATTGTGAGTAGATGATTTACTCTGAATTTTAATGATGACTGTACCTAGAAATTTTTAACCTTATCTTAATTTCATTCTTAAATCCAGGCACTGCAGATATCATGTTTTCATTTCTTTATTAAACTGAAATCCACTAAGGCTGTGAAGGTGTTCCTGACTTGTGGATTTGCTATCTTTGCCGACAAAGCAGGATACTCATTGCTTTTCTCATTCACTACTCATTAAGTTTGAGCAGATGTTCACAAAAGAGGGAGAAACATACTGAGCCTGTGTGATACAGGCAGCCATCACCAATGGGCTGGCATTGGACTGCTCCTGGCATGCAGCTGATTACAAACATAAAGTTGTAGCTTCTGGCTGCACCAGAACCTGCCATCCACAACCATGTGTGAACTTCCAACCACTGTTCAGTGACTCACGGCCCAGACACAAGGAATAGAATGTGATTTAAAGAAAAAACACACTGATTTTTTTTCAGAAGCTGAAGTAGGGAATGAGGAAACAGCAACTAATAAAGGCAAAGAAGAAAAAAAAATATAATGACATATAAACCTGTCCCAAGCACTATCAGCAACCTTTGAATTAAGAACAGCTTGTTTCCATTCTGATTCAGTGGTACAGGCATTCATGTGGTAACTATCACTGTAACATCTGAGCAGACTCTAAAAGCACAGTAGCAAACATTACCAGCTCTCTCAAATAAGAGCCTGCACTTTGACTCCCTCCAGCACCGAATTTGTTTGCCTTAAGAATTGCAGAAAATGATCCAAGTAGGTTATGGAGACCAGAGATTTCCTGAACCAGATGTTACCAGAGTTGAAGAAATGAGTTCTACATCTTGTTCTTGTTCTCATTCTCAAGCAGGTTTTGGCCCAGAAGATGATCTCTCTTTGATATCTAACTGTGCTGTTCAAAGCAAAATTTTTGGCATGCACCTGCCTTTTTAATGCTTCAAGAGGCAAAACATGTCTGAGGTTATTCACAGTTCTCTACAGCACTGAACATACCAAATCCTCTGCTGTTACTGGTTCTCCTTTCTTGTCATTAGCCACCACCATTTTTCCCAGTCTTTCTTTCATATCTTGAAGGCTGGTGGTAAGTGCCAGGATGGCCATAATCTCACTTGCAACAGCAATATCAAACTGAGCCTGTAAAGTAGAAATGAGAATCATGAACCAAACCAGAGTCAGCTGAAATACTCACAGGGGATCATCAGGAATAAACTCAGGAAAGATAGATTTCACACTGGAATTCAAACACATACTAAACGGTAACTTACAGCTTTTGAGATTACTCAAGACTAGAGTAACTTGTATGTACAGACTGGGACATGAGCTGCAGGAAAGCAGTGCCACGAAAAGGGACCTGGGGGTCCTGGTCCATGGCAAGTTGAACAGGAGTCAGCAGTGCCCTGGCAGCCAGGAGGGCCAACCCTGTCCTGGAGGGCATCAGGTAGAACATGGACAGCAGGGCAAGGGGGGGGATTGTCCTGCTCTGCTCTGAGCTGGGGCAGCCTCACCTCGAGTGAGGGGGAGGCTTTGGTTCCATGACACTAGACATAAAAATATTGGAAAGCTTCCAAAGAAGGGCTATAAAAATGGTGACAGACTTGAGGGGGTACCATAAGAGGAGCAGCTGAGGTCACTCGTTCTGTTCAGCCTGGAGGAGACTGAGGGGAGACCTCGCTGCAGTTACAACTTCCTCATGAGAGGAAGAGGAGGGGCAGGCACTGATCTCTTCTCTGTGGTGACCAGTGACAGGGCCCAAGGGAATGGCCTGACGCTGAGTCAGGGGAGGTTTAATTTGGGTATAAGAAAAAGGTTCTTCACCCAGAGGGTGGTTGGGCACAGAGTCCCTGAGAAGTGACCCAGAGCACCAAGCCTGACAGAGTTCAAGAAGCATTTGGACAATGCTCTCAGGCATAGTGTGTGACTCTTGAGGATGGTCCTGCACAGGGCCAAGAGTCAGACTTTGATGCATCCCTTTCAACTTAGGATACTGTACGATTCTGTGAACTTCAAACATCTTATATTCCCTCATTAATATTCTCCATTACACTACGTTTATTTGAGGACCAGTGTTGCAGGCTGCTTAGCCCCTTGGCTCACATTATTCTTAGAGAAGCTCCCTGAAGGATCAAGATTTTTTTCTGGGGCAGAAACAGAAAATCACCAGATGTCTTTTGAGCTTTACTGGCCTGAGCAAAGGAACACTGCATTGTGGAGGGTTTTAAAATTTTTTTTCCTGTCATGATCTCCAACAGCTTTTTATTCTGGTTTCAAAAACATTCTTGTTAAATTTGATCATTCTTTTTCTAATTAAGCTCAAAATTCAGAGTCTATGCTGTTAAGTCTTGTGCTTGACCTGTGAAAACATAAAATATATCTCTGCCGTTTTTTAATTAAATGAACAAATATGCAAGTCAAAAAGCACAAAGAACTACATGTGACATCAGTTCTACTGCTCTTGTAGAAACACATACATACTGTGCAGCATCTCAGCACAATGTAAGCAACAGCTTTTACTTTTCTTTAAGAGTATCTAGATTAGTAGTATTTGTACTAATTCACTATTAGTAAAGCTCAGGCCACACGCTGTCAGAACATAAACAGAGAAGAAAAGCCACTAATGTATGATGTGATAGGAATGCAATGTTGGCAGTGCTCAAGAACTGCAATTTCTTTAGTAATCTCTCCATCTTCAGCAATTAAAGTCTACATAAAGTTTAGTAACTGACATCCTGCATCTACATCCTACATCCTTACATCTATGTAAGAAAAAAGCCCAAGACTCTTTATCAGACTTCTGGCAGTTGTATCCCATACTAATACCAAAGGAATCTGTTCAAATTGAGAGCTTTGTCTGTTTGTAAGAAGCATCTACATAGAACATACATCCTACCACTCCTGTGCATTTGCCTAGTACTTTAAAGATAATGCCCTTTTTTAAGCCATATTCCTGCTTTTAGTTTTTGACTAAAAAGCTACAGCCCAGAGCAGCCCTATTCAGGCTGACCTCTATGTACCCACTTGTTTAGTCAAAACTTTTGAAGACACCTGAGCACTTTTCTACTGTGGACATAGGCAGAGAATCAGTCCTACATACCATGGAAAAGAAAAATAATTCTGTAACTGAGATTTTCAGCTTAGAGATTCAAGTGATATGGTGAAATTACAAAACAGATTTTCTGTATTCTTTGGAAGCAGTTCTATATGCAATGAACTTTGTTAGTATTGTAATGAGATGGATACCACTATCTTTTCTGTATTTGAGAATGTCCTCAGTAAGTCACTGCAGCCTATGTGAGACAAGAAATAAGCCAGAGAAATCTATGTCCAACCCATATGGTGAAATACTTCTAATTTATCGGAATGTTTATCGGAAGACCCACAAAATTTTTTTTTAATCATTGTTTCTACATAAACCCAAAAGGACAGGAAAAACAATCCCAGGTAGACGTTCAAAGAGTGACATAAAATTTAATTGAAGAAACAGGCACAAAAGATTGGAGTAGCAGGTGCTATTTTAACTCTAATAATCTTTATACACCTATGAAGTGCTGACAGAAGTCTTAGCTGCAAAGTCAGTTTTCTATTGATGAAAGGATCCACCCACATGGATTCAATTGCAGGATCAAGGGCATCAGTCATGTAATACTCTTCAGAAACCACAGCATCCCTGTTCATTAAAATGCAGACTTTTGTGCCTGCTGTGCTCTGCCATTTTACACAGGTGTCATTGATTTTAAGAGTGCTAGAACATCACTCCAAATATTTATAAAATGCATCTGTTAACTATGAAGTCCTGTTTTCTCTGGATCTCTGGCTAGGCTCTGAAATGAGTTTCCTAACTGCTAACTCTTGTTTCTTGAGTCACTAAGTCCATGTTAAAATGTGAATGGATATGCATCAGTCCAACATCTCAATACTGAAAGCTTTAATTTTACCCGATAAAGCACAGAAGCAACATATGACAGTGATATTTTCAAGTACTACTCTATAATAAAATAAGCCACATTTAACTCAGCAGTATAATTACTGCTGAGTTAAAACACTGTGGTAAAACACTACACAATAAGGCTGACAGAATCTAGTTTAAAACTAATAATCATATTGAGTCACTGAAAAAAAACTAAACATATGAAAAGGTCTCAAGTGTTGAAGGAACTCATACCAAATATAATATTTTGTAGTCCCAGCCCATTATCAGAAACGACTATTAGCTAATATTGAATTTCCTGTGAGCTGCAGACAGAAAAATTTCTATTTTGTGCATTCAAAACCAAAATAAGCGAGCATTTCTAGTGGAAGGCATTCCTGCTTAGGGCAGAGGGGTTGGAACTAGATGATCTTTAAGATCCCTTCCAACCCAAACTGCTCTAGGATTTTGTGATTCAACTTCGCTTTGAAGTTCTTCTTTCCAATCTGGCTTTGCTTTACCTGCTGGAAAAAATAAAGCACTATGTTTTGATCCCTTTATTTAGATATATGTTAAAGAAAATGTTAAAGAAATGGTAAAGGAAAGTTAAAGCTAGGATTTAAAAAAATGTGAAAGCCTTATCTCTACCACAAGGGCTGTTCACATTAAAACAGTCAAAACCTTCTGAATTTCATGATCCAGAACGTTAGATTACACCATCTCCATCAAATTAAGAACAACTCCACATCACCACAATGAATTTATTCCTCCAACAATGCTGTTGCATGCTGTGCTGTTTCAGAAATTCATTGACCTAGATTACACCAGGAACACTTGTTCAGGTGGTGTTGGGAAAGTCTAGCTTTCAATTTTTCAGTAAATTCTTTAATAAACTTACACAGTCTCTCATACAGTAATACAGGTTAGCTTTTAACACTGCTGAAAAGTATACACTTTCTTATTTGCTGAACTATCCCTTCAAGCCCACATAGTAAAAGCAGCCACATGCTCAAAACTCTCACAGTTCAGATTCCAAAGCTGAGATGTGTGATGGGGAAATGAAAATTCTGAATGAAAAGCTTACTTTTTAGCAATTTTAAAAATGAAATTTAAATGTAATTTGAATTATATGTATCCTACATAAATTCTTACAGAGTAAAAAAATAAATTAAAAGTCATAAAGAATTAACTTTATGAGGGCATAAAGGCATCTTGTTATAGGACAATGTCAAACTCCTGACATGCAATTTCTTTAGTGCTTTTGACACATGGTAGAATATGCACTGGTTTCTTTTCTGAAAATTCAGATTCAGTTATTCACTAACACGGTCAGTTTCACTGCAAGATTACTGTACAACACCAACAGACATCAATACCACAATTCAAAGCATGCTGAAAGAACTGCAGAAACTCTCTCAGCCTCTAACGAAAAGTCTGTCCAAAATGTGATTTATTAACTGCCTTTACATACCTGACGGACAAATCCTTTCTCTGTATTTGCCTGCCCAACTGTTATTCTGCGCAGGAATCTGTCATTTGTGTCCACCACTGAAATAAAGGAATAGCAAAAGCAACACATGTTAACAAGGACTTGGGAATATGGGTATATGCATATCAGCACCGGCACTGACTTGGTTGCTCCCTTCTAGCTGATACTGTTTGATGACAGGTCAAAGCAACTCAAATGCAGTTTATTTGAACAGAATTTGAAGCTAACAGTATAATATATTCTATTATTATTATTATATATTCTGAGCATTCTAACATACAATTTAGCATTTTACCTACATGAGAAAAGTCAGTCTTAGATACAAAGCACCAGATCTACTTCAAATCGCCTGCTTCACCACTGACTTGTTGATTTTAAGACACCATTGTGTTGGATAGTTGGTCAGTTCCTTTTTAAAGACTGATTATGCTGTCAGATTGGTTCGTCCAGACAAGTATCTTTCACATTCATCACAGTAACTAGCTAACTCCACACATTCAGCTGCACAACATTAGGGTGATCAGAGGGCTGGAGCACCTCTGTTATGAAGACAGGCTGAGAGAGTTGGGGCTGCTCAGCCTAGAAGAGAGAAGGTTCCTGGGAGACATTACAGCATCTTCCAGTACTTAAAGGGTCCAAAGAGGGACTTCTTACAAGGGCTTGTAGTGATAGGACAAGGGGACATATCAATTCCTACAAAATGAAAAGATAGACTCTCTTTTTCTTACAGGCTCTGTAGTCCTAGAAATGCTTAAGCTTGCACCAATCCTAAAATAAAGGGTGCAAGGTACTCTTGATAAGTTCACCCTGCAGTTTGGCAATGAACTCAAATCTTCTGGTGGATTTGAGTCCTGTTCATTTATAAGCAGAGAGTCTGGGAACCTCCAGAGAAGCTGTCAGTACTCAAGGTGAGTGAGTTCCTTCCACGTTTCCTGCTGCTTTTGGAGATTAAAAAAAAAAAAAAAAAATCTGTTTGTATAGAAAAAGATGACATAATTATCCAAGAACAAAAGGGACTTTGAATGTTAATGTTCCACAACCACAGTTCAGGGTTGTGAATAAGCAAGGAGAAAACCAAGATTTAAGTTGCTTCCCCCCCTTCTTGGGCTTTTCTCTTGGGGCTGTTGTAAATACCACACATACCTTCTTCCCTCTACTCAGTCTTTAGGCCCCTAATTTCTGCAGGAATTCCATTTAAGGGATGGTGCAACACAGACTTCAACTCATTTTGGTTTCTATATATACTCAGTGATACTCTAAAATACTACACGACCGGCAGAAATTGCAGAATAGAGCCTGGTACATGGAAGCTGCAGCCTTGCACCAAGCTGTGGAACCATATGGCACTATGAAGCCATATGGCAAGCTGATCTCTCCAGCACAAACTTCTCTCTCCCTTCTCTTCCTTGGAAGCTCAGTCTAACAACAAGGCTTAAGCAGACCTAAATGTCTTTCCTGTCTATGCAGGTACTCCTGAGAGCAGGAACTTACCTTCCCACCAGCCTGGACAGCCAGTGAGATGCTTTTTTCTTTAATCTGGACCTTCCTTGTAAAATCATGTAACCTAAACACCCTTACCATGAAACTGTAACTGTTGCTGCAACTCCTGGTCACTGAGATTTCCTTACTTTCTCACTGTGGTCACTCATTCTCCAAGAAGATTACAATACCTGCACTAAGTAGCAATAAAATAAGAAATAACTGGTTTTACCATAAAAGCAATTTTTCCTTCTCCAAATCTTCTCTCTTCCTTTACCCAAAGTAAACCTTTCACTAAGGTTTAGGTTCAAATAAGTGTTAGGTTTGTATCCACTTCCTTATCCTCCAGAGATGTAAACAGAATCTGACTATCAGGGAAAGACAAAGAAGGGGGAAGCTTTCCCATTTTTCAGTATATGGTACGTTTTCAAGTTAGTGTAAGTTGACAATGAACTGAAAGTTTGGGATACTTCTATGGAAACCGGTCCTGACTAATATTAATTTTCAGAAGATCTGATAGCTTAGCTACTTTTTGCTACAAATTTCCTGGTATGTAACAAGCTTCATAGACATTTGGACTGCAAAACAGTCCTAAATAAAACATTCTCCAACTTATCTAAACCATTCCTAAACCCAGGGTTTTTTCCTAAAATGTTTAAGGTATGTACATCATATAGAGCTGTGTGGAACAGAAATTTCACTAACATTGTTTGAGATTAATTAAATAACTCCCTTGAGGTTAACAGCTGTTGAGCAATGTTGCCTCCTCCCAAACCCATGCTGATAAAAAAGAGGAGTCATATTACACTAAACATTTATATTACTTCTTTATCCTAATACAGGTCTCTTCCAGACACACTGTGTGACTAATAAAAAACATCTTATGCCACATCCCCAGAATTATCTTGAGAAAAATATCCCAAGTCTGAGATGACATGCACACAAAGGGCACAACCAAGACTCCTCCCTTCTCAATAGATTCACCCTTTTTTTATAAAAAAGCATCACAATACATTCCACTTAACAGTGGTAACTTTAGTGTTTGAGAACTAAGAAAGAAAATAAAATCCAGTGGTATTTAGCTCAAAACTTTATGCAGAGCTTACTTCCCTAAAGAAGAAAATGATAGGTATAAAAACTGTGATAAACACTGAAATTTGACCCAGCACTTGAGCTGGAAAAAGCAGAGGGGAGTTGTCCAAGGGTATCAGAGTGGATATCAGTTTGCTTGGCAACAGTACCACATCTTTCTGTGGTCTCTTTTTCCAAATGAAGCAAACAACTCAAGAGACTACAAAAATCAGAAAAACATGTAATCCCTTAAGCCTATTAAGTCTCTTGGGCTACCCACGCCACTGAGCTTGGGAGGATGAGGGACCAAAATCAAGAAGAATAAATACAAATAATCTAGATCCATAACAGATACAGTCAAGAAAAGAATGGCTAAGATTTGCAAAATGCACAGAAAAGACACTTTCACATGTCTGGAGAGGTATTACCTAATATGAGAGTGACTGGGGATATATTTAAACTGTCAAAGAAACCTATCTTTCAGAATTTTAGCGAAGTCTCTTGAGTTATTGCAGATACTTAATCAAGTTTAGAGCAACATCTAAACATCTAGAGCTGCACCTGCATTTGTTACGAACACACCCTTCCCAACTGCAAATTGGTCATTCTTGCCGTCAGAGCAGAAACAGCTCTGATTCAGGTAAAATTAAACAAATTAGAAGATAAGTTATGATGAAATCCAAGATGAAGTGAGGCTTTCTGACTACATACCTCTTTGCCATGTTATGGTTGATGGGTCAATGTCAAGACGCACAAATTTGCTGATCTCCTCTCCTGTTAAAGTCTCAGGATCAGTCTTGTTTATTCCCAGCCTCTACACACAAATAAGTTCAAGAAGTGCAATGAAATGGCTTATTTTTTTTCAAATAGTGTAGCTGCTCTGGCTTATCAACCCCACACATGTAAGAGAGGTGTTTCAATCTGAGTAATTCTGTTTTGAGAAAAATGCAACCTGATCCCATAGTGATTCCTTTACATTTGACAACTTGTTAGATATAAAGAATCATTACACTGAGAGTAATTCACAGCAAAATAATTCAATTATATTGGAAATTCTGATTCATATATTTGAATGTTATAAAGCCAAACTTTTATTTACTCAGTTGTAGTTCATGTGAAGAGAAAAATCCATTTCAAATATAGAGATAGTTGGTATGTCATGAATAAACCAAACACTCCCCCTCTTTCCCTAGCCTGTAACAGTGTAAACAAGAACAAACTGAAAATATCCTAAAATTCTGATCTCTGAGCCTAACTCTGCCTTAGAGGTAAGCAGGTATCATCCTCATTTTAGTATACTGATATACTGACATCCAACTGAGCAGCACAGAAGTTTAAAATGTTATGAGAACCATTTTTCCCCTGCCAAAACAGAAGCTGGCACTACCTCTATCCTTCTTTCCACCCCCAAATTCCAAGTGTCCATTGCCATCCAATGACTGAAACACGATCAGTCAGGAGTCACAAGCCAACAACAAACATGGAACTGGCCATGGAAGAACTGGAGCTGTCCTTAAGGGTCATGTTTGAGGGGTTCATATCCTCTTTCACCTACACAAGTCGACTGTGTTCCCCTCTAGGTTTTTATCAGAACGGCACTCTCAAATCCAGACATGCTATCATATATGAAGTGCTCAAGAAGCTCTTTTGGAAGCCTTCAGGGAGCAAGATGGGATGCAAAAATATACTGGGCATACAAACATACTCCTTGAAGAAAGAACACTGTAAAATTAACATCAATAAAACCCCAGAAGTATATGCTATATTAAACTTTCAAAATCAGAAAACATTGCAAAACCAAAGAATGCGAGCTTTCAAATGGGACTATACCATAATTGGAAAAGTATTTAAAAAACTCTAATATTTCATCAGAAAAGACACAGCATTCAAAAACATTACTGGATTATTTCAAGAGAAAAGAATAGCAAAAATGTTAGTTTTAAAAATAATATCAGACCCAGATCCTATTACTCCAAGGCTGATGCTTTCAGAAAAAAATTCTAGACTTGATGTATTCATGAGGGTTTATACAAACTCAGTCCCATACATCAAATAATTTTAAACAAGTAGTGTAAGAGAATGCATTTCATGAAGAGACACCGTAATTGAGGAGAGACTGAATTAACAACTTACTCTCAGACGGGCAAGCTGAATAGCAGAAAATCCTCTCACGCCATTAACTACTGGAACCAGCCTATTATACAAAGACTAGAAAAACCACACAAGAAGTTGAAAGAAAAAGTTATAAAAAGCTAATGCTTTTCTAATTTATTCTACCTAATTTCAGCAAGAATTTCCTAATACATAGGTTGTGGATTTCTGGTTAGAGACTTTAAAAATTCTGAGAAGGTGGCAGGATTCTGAGCCATGTCTATGATTTAACAGTCTAAAATCCGATTGCCGGAAATTATTGGTTTTCTCTATTTCACAAAAAAAAAAGTATTAATTTTGAAACTGGGAACCTTTTAAAACTTTAATCAAGATCCAAAACTACAATTAACAAACTACTAAAATTAAACTACAGTTATAATTTCCAAACTGGCCTAAATGGACACTTATACATTGTGAATGTACCAAGCAAAGGGAATATGACAGCCCTGTTCATAATACTGCAGACAGAAAGAAGAGGCTCCTTCTTTCCTCTTCTCCCTTCCCTTAAGCTCCAAGTTAAGATTTGTCTAACATATTTAGCAGAGGGACTAGGATCTAGTTTATTTTCCCCATAACTCCTTCTTCTTAAGGTACATCAAACCCAACTACAGATCAGAAATACAATTTGTAACTTTAAAGTGAGTCTTCAAATTACTGAAAAGAATAGGATTATAGGTAGGGAAAACATGCTTTATTACACTACTTAGTACAGTCAGAAATAGTTATCAATGTTCTGGGCATGAGATCCTTATCTTAAAGACTACCTTATGAAAGCTATTTTCCAGAAAAATACATTGTATGTGGAAAATTTCCCACATTTAGAACATAAAAATGGCTTCAGCAACAGTTACTGTTCACATGGTGAAAATATAAAATGATATACAACATGTTTTTCTCTGAAATGTGGTTTATTGAAAAACTGAAAATAAAAAAGGTCATCTGGGCAGGAGAAAATAATTCTCACCTTATCAGATTGAGTATTCTCATGCAAGATTCTAGCATCAATAGCAGCAGCCAGCAAATTATTTGCAGCAGTTATAGCATGAATATCTCCAGTCAAATGAAGATTGAACTAGAAGGGGGAAACAACAAGATCTTTATACAAGAAAATATTTTATTCAATTCACTAAAACAAATTAGCAGCACAAATCACTGCTATCTCCTTGAGACTGCAGCTCTGATTAGTCAGCTGTCAGGCTGAAGATAGGCTAAAGATTTCCAGGTGAAAAATACAGTAGGCCATATGCAAGACTTGTTTACAGCTGAGTAAATGGCCAACTAAGTGAAGCAAAACAAAGCCAAGAACATCTTCATTCTTTGCTAAATGATTCAAGAATAAGAAGCCAAGCACTACAGTTCCACATCATTAATACTGAATCAGTTTAGTGTTACTACCTGACCTGGATCAGAGGTGTGGATTATTGCTGAATCTGCCCCAGAGCACAGTGTGAATCCTGACTTTGGGGCCATAGGCCAGCTTTCTGTTAGCTGCAGAACAACCCATTACCCCACAGGCACGAACTTTGCTGAAACAAAGTTTCATAAAGTTTTGTGAAAACTCTGAAATGAGCATCTTAAACTAAGTCTTGTGTTACACAGGTACTGTATTTTTTATGTATCTGACAGAAGGAGTTGGAAGGTCAGTTTTAATGGCACTTCAGGGCTGACATTAGAACTCTGCTTGGACCAGCTGTGCATGGTCAAGGTGGTTCCTTACCAGTTCTGGCCATTGAGAGGTTTTGCTGAGCTCTAAATTAGACTCTCTTGGGGTGAAACTACAATGCATTTCCAACCAAGCACCGTGAATATTATAGAATCATCAAGGTTGGAAAAAACCTCCAAGATCATCAAGTCCAATCTCCAACTGAATACCATCATGCCCATTAAGCCACATCACAGACTACAAGTTGAGGCTGTCTCACCTCCTCCATGGGGATCACTTGAGCATATCCACCTCCGGCTGCTCCACCTGCACAGGGAAGCACATGGTCACATCAGTTTTGGAAAAAAACAACTATCTTTAAACACACAAAGTGAAACACACAACAATGATGACACATTTTTTTGCATTTTGATTTCTATTAGAACATCAATGATACATCCGAATAAACATGATTTCCTTAATCTTGCTGGCTTGTTTTTTCAGCAGGTAGTAAAAAGGGAATTCTTGCTCTGAAATGAAAGCCAACACGTGATGGGTGGTGCAGGCTCTGGCTACGTAAGAGCCACCCTCTTCTCCTGCCCAGATTTAGGACACAGTCATGCACATGCAGCTGCTGGGTGGAAAACCAAAGCAGTCACAAGCAAGCACTGCTTCTGAATGAAATCTTCACACCCTCGCCTGAGTGCTCCTTCCCCTCTACCTCTCACAGTACAGGCAAAGAAATTTGCTGCTGCCTATGCACAAGTTGAGCGGAGGGATTAAAGCACTCACACGCACCAGTCTTAGCTGAGAAGCACCAAGCACCAGGAGCCTTCCAGCTGAAACCAAACTTGTTAACTTAAACTTCAGCAATGCAAAGCAGAGCAGATGGGGAGTGCTTGCCCAGTTAGGCACCAATTTCAGCTGAGAAATGGCAAAAAAAAAAAAAAAAAAAGATTGCATTACTTCCTATCAGCATTGAAGATGGGCCTGAAATCTGGCTGGGTCTTACCTGGCCCTCAGGCTCTTATAGGGTTTCTAGGCAAAAAGGGAGCAGCCCACGATTAGAGGCAGCAGCTCAGGAGAACAGAGAGAAGAGATTCAGACCTAGCCAAACCTGTGCTGCTGACACAGATGAACCACAACTACTAAATTCCTTGCATTGCTTGGAAATATCCACTGTGGAGCCTTTCTCAAGGAATAATTAGACAGTGATATTTAGAAACACATTTGAAGAATCTCCAAGAACAGGGGTGGCTGGAAAGGGTGTGTACTCACACAAAATTCCTCATGGCTAATTACATTATCCCTCTGCCTTTCATTATATTTGGGCTTTATGTGCATTATCAATACATGCTAAGTGCAGGAACACAGATATGAACCTTGCACATGTGCAAGAAACCTTAATCTATTAGTTACGTATGTATTAAAAAATCGAATATGCTACTACTGGGACAATCCACTGAGTGAAGCAATTAAGAAATTAAAAAAGAAGAAATTAATTTAAAAAGGCAAAAAACCAGTATTTCCTTTTAATCTGAAAGATGTCATAGGTTCAGCAAATATTATGTACCTTTCACTCCAAAAGTAGGTCCTTGAGAAGGTTGTCTCAGACAAGCAAAGGAATTAATGTTAAGGTGTGCAGTAAGCGCCTGAACAAGACCAACTGTGACTGTGCTTTTCCCCTCTCCTAGGGGTGTAGGAGTTATTCTAGCAAAACAAGAAAAAAGATTAATCAAATTCTTTGCTGATGTCAGCCTGGCTAAGGATATCAGAACTTAGAGCTTTTGATTTCAATGAAGAATATTTGTACAGCAAATTTCAATAAGATTACTTTATCTTCACAAAAATACTGCTACAATGTTAGCCCCTAGCTCAAGTTGGAATGCTAATATACATGTGTCTTCTATTTAAGCAATTTACTATGATAGCAGAAAAAGAGAAGATTATTTTGGCAAAAGTTCTAAAAAGAATATATTAAATTTAGACATTTTTATTACAGCACAAAAGTCTCACCAGTTTCATTAACAAACCATCCATCACGATACCCTAAGCATGTATTAATATTTTTCTGCAGTAATGCATGAGATCTTTTATTCACACTGCTCAAACTTTGAATGAAATGCTAGAATATTTTAAGTTAAATAACCAATACTTCTGTTTGTAGAACTCAGCTATGCCTCTCCAGCTTCCATGTCACCATTACCCTCAACAATGACAGATCAACTTCTTTTTAAATAAAACAGGACACAAAATTCACTATATTCAATTGAATATGATTTATTGTACACTTTTTTTCAGAGATTTAAGGGCAATCGGGGACAATAATAATCACAGTCGATACAAAAGCTCAAAAGCCTCATGCTACAGCTCCCATATTTAGACCATGACTGAAACAGGATAGAATTTTAAAAAGACCTCCAAACTCAAATCAGAAACTCTAACCTCCACTCTATTCTTGTCCCTAGAGGAGACTCTATTCTTGCCCCTTTAATAAAGGGACAATGACAGCTGATTTTGCAACTAGAAAATTTCATCAGCCTTCAGTGAAAGAGAGACACCTCAGTTTAAATGATCATCTCCCTCCTTTCAACATCAGCACATTTGTTTATGATCCATGTTAAAAGTGTGTGTGGGATACTAGGATTTTTCTTCTCTTTCTGTTTTTCTTTCTTGAGGTATGAACACATCTCCTGGCTCCAAAATGAACTTCAATGATTCTTTTGAGGCACAGCCTTTCCTTTTTCTGATTGGCAAAAGAAGAAAGCCCCAGCCCTTTTTCCACTCACACCACTCTCACACAAATCTTCCTTTTTGGCAAAGTGTCACCATTCATAAATTTTGTGCCTTTTCTACCTGCAGGGAAGTACTTAAGTGAAGCTGATGTTAAGAACCAAAGTTCATTCCCAAGGAAATACAAGCATGCATATGGATCCTAGACAAAGGGGAACCATTGTCCTGTGACCTCTTCAAAACTTGAGCTGAAATATCTAGCTCTAATTAGAAACACTTCCTTTCCCAACAAGTAATTTTTCCATGATATTGCTATCCTCAGATCACAATTCAAATGGCACAAAAACATTAGTGCAATTGTAAGAATCAGCCTAGTTCAGTCAGTTCACAGATTGGCAAAAGCATTTCTTCGTCCCACAAAGAAAATAATGAAAAACATTAACTTTTCACAAATCTATTTTTTACAGCATCATCAGATCCTTTTGGCTTTTACTTTAAAAAAGATGCCTTGGATAGATACATCTGGAAAAAAATGGGCAGTTTGGAAGCAAGTCAAATTAACATCCAGGAAAAAAAAATTACAATTCAGAAAAGTAGTCTTTTAAATGAAGTTTCAGTGAAATCAGTGGAGTTAAGCACACCTATAAGAGATTCCCTGAATCTTCGCTTTGATCTCTTATGTGACCACGGGCCACTTACTTTGGGCACTTGGTTTTAGCCATTTTCTCCCACATTTTATAACATTGTGTTCACCAACCATTAGATTCTAAAACATCATCAACAACTTACAATTTGACTATTTCATTATCCTAGAATGTCACTTCTCTGACTTAAAAAGGAATTCATAGAATTCTAGCAAAATATCTATGCAGAGCCAAAAAAAGGTGGGAGATTTAGAGCACATGCTTTATCTACTCTCAAAAGCAGTTTTGGTCCCTGTTGTTTTTTTTAATCCGTAATAGACCTTCTCATTTCCTTGTGATCTACTCTAGGACAACAGAATGCTACTCCATTTCTTTTACTTTCAAGTTTGCAGTTCCTAGAAGAAAGGACACTTTTAATCTTTACATTGTCAGGACAGGGAGCCCTCAGGGTTTTACTGTTGATACAAGGATAGCTTCCTTTTTTCCCCACCACTCTTTTTCTCATCTCCTTTTTGTCCCAGAATCCTTACTTTTGTACAAATGTGTTTCTTTCAGAAGACCACAGCCAGGTAAACTCACTTTTACTACCAGTTTCACCTTCTGACTACTGTTCTAACACTGGTTTCCCCAAACCCACTCAAATAATTCTTAGAATGGTTTCTCCTTACCCCTTGTTCTCCTACTATCTCATTCACTTTTGTCAATTGTCTTAATCTCATTTACTCAATCCTCTTATTCCTGTGCATTAAAACCAGATTTAAGGAATACATGAGTAATCCTGAGGCATTACTGTGTTCAAAGACTTTTAGCAAGGTAACAACTCTAGAAGCTATCAATTATTTCAAAATAATATCAAAACAAAAAAAAAAAAAAAAAACAAAAAAAAACCAAACCAAAACCAAAACACCCAAAAGAAAAGTATTCTACTATGAAAGAAACACCTAAAATTGTTTACTGGGAGTTATCAGTAAGGAATTTTCCACAGACCCAGAAAAGTCAGTGCCCACAATGGCTGCACTACTAACAGAAAAATATGCATTTGCAGGGCATCCTGTTGGTGGCTACCTCTATTTTTGTGCATCAGACCTATGAAGTTCACACTCATGAGAATTCAGAGACACCATCCCTGGTTATTTACTTGGTTCAGCTCAAAGCATGGCACATGGCTGATCTGGCATGCACAGCAACACAGGAACTCTTGACAACTCTTATGAAACCAGCAAAATCAAAGATGCAGCCTCCTATCCAGTAAAGGAAAGGAAATTGCAACTGACAAATGCATAACCAGAAGGCATGTTGGTAGCATAAAGAATAATACCTACTTGTCACAGAAGAAAACAACACACAATCAAGTGTCATGTTACTAAAGCGCTCTGGTAACTTGACTGGCCCATTTTAAAATGTCTATGTAATATGAACCAGAAAGCACTGGGAGTTTTCTAGGAGATAGACATTTTTCCAGAAAGCAAAAAGAGAAACACACCACCGCTCATGGATTAAACTGGGAGGAAACCTCAAGAGCTAAACAATTATTTATTAGTTTCAACAGTTATCCAAATCCCTGCTTTAAACATTACCTAAAAGAAAAAAAAAGCACCTGAAATTAAAAGAAAATTCTATTCCAATAATTTTCCTTCGAATGCTTATTTTAAATATCTTCTCTTTTGTACCTGCTTTACTTTGATTTGGTTTTATAAACAAAATAATCCACTTAAGCTGTTTTGTGGACATTGAGCTGTTTTTGCTGGCTGCACTACCGAGCCTACACTCCTGCAGTTTAGGTCACTTGCTCACATGGGTATAAAATTACAACTGCCAATGGCTAACGTTAGCTCAACTGTGCAATGCTGTGTTTTACCCTTATGCAAATTGAGGAAAAACCTCCTTTAAAATGCAATAAATTTTAATGAACTTCAAGAGACTTTAACAGCCATTTGCATTATTCTTCAAATTTCTTTAGCGTGTTTTCAATCAAAACACAGAAACCCTACAATAATTTTCTGCCATAAACTTTGCCACCTACCAAGCAGTCATCAACTCCTTGGCAAAGTAAGTTTTCCATAACATTGGAAAGCCTTCTCTCTTTATGTATATCAAAACAAAGATAAGAATATGCAGACTTTTTGTTTGTTTGTTATACATCACATTAGCTTACAGCAGAGCTATTTCTGTGGGAAAGCTACATGAGGTCTCCCAAAGAGAAAATAAACAAACAGGGAGACATACACTGCACCAGCTGTAACCTTCTCACAGCTACACCAGCCACTGTGACTCCAGCAAGAACTTTACTGGAAAAGTGACAATTCTCTTTCAAATGTCCTTCAGTCAACTCATAAGCATGAGCAGATTCAAAGATTCAACGAGTTCATCATTCCTGTGATCCACATGGAAACCTGCGAAGCCAGGCCATGGAGGTCATGGGCAACTAAGTTCCTACCTATGTACATCTCCCATCCTAGATCACAATTGTCAGAAATGTATTTCTGAGCACAGTAGTGCTGCAACTGCTGTCATTGAGATGAGGTTATGACAATGTTGCAGTGGAATCCTTGGGTTGGGACTGGAGCCTCCAAATAAAAAAGCTTGGAGATCACTATGAAACTAAAATAACTGAACAAAGACAGGAACAGACCAAGGAATCCTCTACTACAAACTCTCGTAATCCACTACAGACTCATACAAGACAAACCCAGTCAGGAGCTGTGTAATGACATGACCAGTACATGACAACTATCTCAACTATGGATTTACATTGGACTGTCAGACAATTCAGAGCATCAACACAGAGGTATCTTCCCCTCTTATCCTTCCTCTAATTTTTGTTTTCATTTTTTTCTTAGCTTTTAAGCACCTTGCAGCCCAAAAGACACAGTAAAGTGAAATACAATCCATTTTTACCTTACTGAAAAGGTAGTTCATCACAGAACAATCTATTAATGTTAGGAGAAAAATACTGATTTTAAATTTTCCAGCGTTCAAAATCCAACACACTTCTTGTTAAAAGTATCATTGTATTTCATAATTGTCCCACTATTTATTCTTCCTCATCTTGCATTTTTGGAATGAACAAGTTTCCAGAATTATCTGCTAAAAGCCACAGCTCAGGAGCATTTAGAAATAAGACGCTGAAACATACACACACAGAGACATAGATTCTAACAAACTGCAGTTGTAGTTTCATATTGTGTCTGTGAATATGCCATCTTATGCTTGAATGCATGATTAGGTTACCCTGGATACTAAACTTAGCTCCTAGGTCAAGCACAAGCTGCATTCATTTGCATGCACTCAGCTGGCAATGAGTGGAGGCAGTTTTGAGTTAATAGATATCCTGCACGTATTATTTAGCACACTAAAATCCTGTTTACAGGCAGCTGATGCCCAAGACCCAATTACTTCACGATAACTTGTGGCTCTGCCCCCACAGTGTCTTAACACAAACCCGATAACAAGCAAAACGCAGACAAAGAAAATAAAATTGGGAGGAAAAAAAAAAAAGAGAGAGAGAGAAAAGAATGGTCTCCATACAGAAGTAAATGGAATTTATGAAGAAATAGTTTTCATCCTATTTTTGTGTGTCATGATCTGTTAATCAAACTGCAATATTTCAGCATACAAAGTTTATATTGGATGAGACAGCCAAATTTGTTTGCATTTAGAAAGAACAAAAAAGACTTGGCAGTTAGCAACTTTTTGAAGAGCCATAAATACAACTATTCCCAGAGATAGAAAGGTACATTTCAGATGCAATTTTCTGTTCAGAACAAGTTTGGTCTTTAGCATATCAAGAATAAACTAGACATGTAATTGCCACAAATATTTATAAATTCCTAGACGTGAAACATTTAAATCTGAATGTGCAAGTAAAGGCACAAATGTTGCTGGCTGCACCCTGGATAGAGATTGGAGGTTTTGCAGTTCCTTGAATACACACACACTTTACACTCTTTTCACACATGAGAAGTTCCCATCATACATCACAAACATTTCCACCAGAACCATAAGTATATGCACATCCTATATGTTTCCTCTGAAGCACTGAAAATTTATTCTGAAGACCTATACTGCATCATTCTAAAAGAATTTTTAAATATCTTTGGTTATTGTGAACAAACATAATAATCCAAATGGCAGGTTCTGGTTGACCTTGCCTTGGCAAGGGAGAGAATGAAGGCAAATGAGGATTCTGTTTCACTCCCCAGTTTCCACATTTCAGTGATACTTGATTTTCATTGCACTAAACTTTTCCCCATCAGACAGAGTTCCCTGCTTTTCTTAAAATCATTGTCATCTGCTACAGCCATTTCAGCAGAGGAGAGCAGCTGAGAGCAGATAAACACACATTATATGTATATTTTATATGTATATTTTATATGTACTATATTTCAAAGTCAAGCTTTGAACTCTCTCAGAAGAGAATGTTCCCACTGTTGTAGCGGCCTTGCACAGGCACTCTTCCTGCAGCTGTGGCTTTGCACTAACCCCACAAGATGCACTGACTTCAGAGATGTTACAAATAGCAATTGCATCATCAGGTCGGGTAGGTACCAAATCCAGCCCTTGGTTTCTGAAACACCATTCTGTATTGGTACATTTTATGTAAAAGGGGATACAATTTTCTACTTTTGCCAGCTTTTCATCTTGCAGGTCAAAACTTCTGCATTTCTTCCACATGTAGATGCACTTCTTTCTGTGAAAACTGCTTGAAATACCTTCTTTGACGGAGAATGGGAGACAAAGAAGCATGAAGAAGTGTAAGCACTGGTGCATGCAATCTGACACAACTAAAATCCACCTGAATGGGGCTTTGTAATTTGCTATCTCTGCACCTCCAGACATCTCCAAATAAACTCTTCTTCTGTGAGAGGTTTGTTGCTCAGGAAGTCTGGATTGGTCTGCAGCACGATGACCAACTGATGCTGTTGACATCATGAGCATGAAAATACATGGCAGCAACTTCCTTCAAACTCAGTGAAATGCCGAACCTGTTTTTGTTTCTCCAATGCCTCAAAAAAACTCAAACCAAAATAAAACTCTGTCAAAGGAAACCAAGCTCAACCAGCTATTATTTCCTTCTCTTAACTGCTCCAGCATTCTTCAGGAATATCTTTAACGCTCGACTTCTATCACGTAGCTTTGAGGGGAGCTTCATACTTTGCCTGCCTCAGCTTTGTGACGTCAACTCTTTCAGTCTACAACAGCTCCATCTCAGACAGTTCCAGAAATCCAGGTTGTTCCCACAGGAAGGCAGTAAAGCAAACAGTTTGCAAAACACTAGCCAGGGTGAGGAATCAGTAGATTAAGGTGGTTTACAACACCCTTTTCCTTCTGGAGCAGACAAGACTCCATTAACCTGAGTGGTTTTACTTAAAAGGAAGCAACCAATAGAGTAACTCAGAATATAAAGAACACACTGCAATTTAAATATTAATGAAAACCTTCAGATATTTGTTCATAAGCAGAAGTTTCCATTTAGCAAACCAGGTGAATGAAAAAGTTGTGTCACTGAATGTAAGAAAAACCTGAAGTTCTTCAGAAGAGAACTGCATATTTCCTGCAAAGCATTGCATTTGCTATAATCGTGGGAAAAGCAAGCAGAATAAGCCTGCCTGGAGACATGTCTACATTTCAGAGAAAAAACATGGCTTTTTAAGCTTTGTAATCTGTTCTTCAATAAAAAAAGTATTTACTGTTAATATCAACAGATTAGCATGTAGCTTCTGTTAATGTTTGTTTATAAACAGCCACAATACAAGCAGCCTTAAATATCCAAGTTAAACATTTAAAATGCTGATAAAACAGTAAGAAAAACTCCACTCACCAACATCTCACAGAATCATAGAACAAATTTCCTTTTATAAAATATACTTTGCTTCAGTAATAAGAGTTTGGAAGAAAAGCTGTGTTACTTCAAAAAAGTTCAAAACCTGCTCACTTCCAAAAGAGAGCAACATACAGATGAAAACATTCAAGATTCTTATTTGTGCAGAGTATAAAAAAGATGTAACTTGCATGTTTATATTAATAAGAGTGGAAACAGCAGACATTAATGACATTACATAGCATTCTTACCCAGCAACTAGAACATATTTTCCATCTGGTTGATCCTTTAACCTTTCCAGCAGGGACAAACGTACTTTGGCTTTGGTTTGGCCATAGATCTCAATTTCATCTGTAAGCAATCCTATCTCCTTGGCAAGTACATCAACAGCTTTTGGACTCTGTGCTCGGGAAATCTCAATATCACTGGAAAAGAAAACAAATAGGAGCCAGGAGATTTCTCTCAGCTTAGGTGGTCGACGACAGAGCACAAAACAACAGCAAATAATCCAACAATGGAGTTAATGTAATGAGTTTTTCAATTCTCTCTCAAATTTTATTAACCAAATCTAAATATTAACTAACAGCTAATAAAACATTGAAAATCACGTACAGGTTTGTTAATTGTTACAATTTCACAGAGAGCTCTCGTTTAATCAGATTCCAAAGATTACGTAATGCTTTCATATCAAGCTAGAAACGTGTCTGCTGGATGCTCAAGCACGTCCCACTGGAATGAATGTTTCTGGGGTTGTTTTTCCCTTTTGTTCTCCTCCCTCCCAGCATATTTCAGCACATACAATTTACTAAAAAGTGCATGCATTCCTTGGCCAACAGTCACACAAACACACTCACTAGACCCCAGCTTGTGCATGCCGCACCTTGCATTCAAGGGCAGCCCCAACATCGCTACTTGCCCACGAGGGCACCAAGGGATACAAGGCATTTGAAGACCAACTTCTGCATTTCTAAAACACAGCTAAACTAAGAATGCCACAGAGCAGGAGTCTAAAGCACAGGGCTCAGCCAAGATACCCCAGTGAGCTTATGAACTACCTCCAGCAAGGGTGAGCAGCAGCTGAGGCAAGCACACAGATTCCCTGAGGGGATGTGGCTGTAGGGGACACTATTGTAGCTGCAATTCCTAACCTGGGCAACCTGAGGTCTTTGGATTTAACACCCGATTATGGATTTTTCATTTGTGAGTTTGACCTAGTTGCCTGTTTTGTCCACATAAGTGTGTAGCAGCTGTAAGCTCCTGCAGCACCGAAGCCCAGGGGCTGGCACACAGGATGGGAAGAGTTGTCTCCTTAGGCTTTGAATTGCTCACATTACCACAAAAACAACTTAAAAAAATTACTTTCAGCCTAACCAGGCTAAATTTCTTCCTGTAGTTTCAGTTGATCACAGCATCTTTAAGATAGAATCTGGCAATGACATGAAAGCTCATGTCCTGAACTTTCAAACATTCTTCAAGGCCTCAAATACCCACCAGTGAACACTATCAGATCCCAGCTCTGTGCGTGGACTTTGGCCGTTCTGCATCTACCCAGCAAATGATCAGTCTGTGCCAACTTAATTGCTTGTGATTCTTTGAGAGAATCCTAAAAAGGCTCCATTATTCATTTAGAGTTCTCAACTATCCCCCCTTTGCACCCTGCAGCAGCTAAGTGAAACTCAGAAACCATCCGCCCAAACAATGACACAATCCAGTACAAAAGGACAAGGAGTTACTCAGTCAAAGCACTAACCTGGAATCTGCTTTCTTTCAGAGACAGATACTAAGGGCATCCTCTTTCACAGAAGGATATACGTTTGGCCTCTTATGTGTGACTTCAAATACAAGTAGCCATAAAAATTTAACAAGAACGCAAGATGGAGTGGCTTACAAACACGCCAAAGATCATCTGAAGTTTTCACTCAGAACTTACTATATATAAACAATTCACATCCCAGAAAATTCTTGCTAAGTTGGTGGTAGTGTGGTCCCTTAAAAGATCTAAGAGGAAAATTTTTAGGGTGACTCTTCTCCTATTAAAAAAAGATGATGCATTTAGCAAGAGGAGAAAGATGTAGACTAATACGACAAAGTCAATTTTCATCTTTTTCCTCCTACTGCATATATTTCCCTAAAACATCGGAAATTAAAGATTTGGTTATACCTGGACTTTAGAAGTCTATATTTGTAGCTAACTCTTTCAATCTGACAATATTTTCTCTGTATTGGAAATACCAGAATTATTCATCAGAATCATTCATTATATGTTATTTTATTCAGTATTGCTGGAGATGTTCAAAAGTGGTTCTGCATGAATGAAAACTGTTAAGCAAGAAGTCCATCACTGACAATGCTAAGTGATAATTTACAAAATGCAGAAGAATTTAAAAGATGGAGGAAGGCTCTACATCTACTCACCTGACATTTTTTTTTCCTGCATACTATAAGAAAATTTTCCATTCCATTTCCAATATATTTGGAAATACTTCAACCCAGATCTCATAGAAATCAAAATGCAGATGTTCTTAGTTTTAGCGCTTAAGCAGCATTGCCTCACTTTCAATGAAAACTCCATCTGTTTCCACACAACGTGGTGTATTACTGCAAGCTTACATTTTATTACAGGATACTTTCCATCTGAAGGGTTTCTTTACATTTAAAAGAAAAAAGACAAAGCTATAGAGTTAGCAGATAAATGCAAGTCCTATTACTAATAATATATATTATCCTATATATATATTATGGTGGGTTTATATATACACACCATTATTTATAAATTATGTAATTATTTATGTACTAAACACACAATGTCATAGAGATGGTTGGGAATACTTTCTTTGAAAGTTTTTTTTTACCATCACACTCATGACATCGCAAACTTTAACTTTTAATTGTATTATTTAAGGATAGTTTTCTTAGGCTTCAATTCTAGAAATTGTACATGCTAGCCCAGAAAAAGCTCAAGCATTTCTGCCCCCTTGTGCCACTGTTTACAAGAGAAAACTCATTCTTTTGGCATCTCTGGTTTAAATTACATTTGTGTTCATTCCCATTAAACTGTTGTAATGGCCTGAAAGTGAGGAAAGTTGCAGTAAATCAAGTGAAAAGTAAATCAAAATGCTTTGAAAATATAGCATTTTGTCAAAGCTTTCAAAAAAGACACCAGTATGATTCAGAATTACAGAATCACAGAGTGGATGAGGTTGGAAGGGACCTCTGGAAGTCATCTGATCCAACCTCCCAGCTCATGCAGGGGCATCTAAGCTAGTTAATTGCCTATGTCCAGGTGGTTTCTGAATATCTCCTAGGATGAACACTCCACAACCACTCTGCATCATCTGTGTCAAGGTTTGGCCACCCTCACAGTGAAGAAGTATTCCCTGATGTTCAAATGGAGTTTCCTGGGTTACAGTTTGTGCTCACTGCCTATGGTTCTGTCACTGGGCTCCACTGAAAATAGCCTGCCACGTTCCTCTTTGTATTATTGTACATTGTATTTAGACACATTGCTAAGACTCTCCTATCCTCCAGACTATGCACTTCCAACTTTCTCTGACTTTCTTCTGGTGTGAAGTTCCTTCAGCATCTGCAAAAGCAGGTGTAACAATAAGCACAAAAAAATGTTGACAATTTCCTCACTTTCAGGCCATTGGTTTCTCTCTCTGTCGCCCAACATAACAGACACACAGCAAAGCACTTTAGCACAGTAAAGAGTTCAGGCTGCTTTTAATGTTAGAGATGTCAGCAGTCGTGCCAAGGCAGACCTGAAATCCCTGAGGCCTAGACAGGGGCCTTGGGAAGTGAATGACAGGAACTGATTGAAAAGATCCTGGCTATGAGAATAAATATGCTTCCTGCTTTTCACACCCACACAGGAATTTAAAAGTCTAATGCAGAAGAAAGTAATTCTACTGAGGGAAGAAAATGAATACAAACTGAAATGCCATTGAAATCACTGAGGCTTAACCAAACACCTTCCTACATCAGGGTATATAGTCATTAGGAACTTCTTGTCTGTTGTATTTCTTTGGTGTTGCACAAGGCTTCTTCTCTCTTGGTCAATGAAACCTTCCAGCTTTAGGTCTTCATTAAATAAAGCTCGGCTCCAATGCATGTCATCAAAGTAAAAATCAATAGCAAACAGAAGAATACAGTCACAATGAAGAATACAAGAGAATAGCACAACATATAGTCCACATAAGATCAAAAATTAATTAGGCACAGAACATTTTTAGGTTTTAACACTTGCTTACTCTTTTTAAAACTATTTAAATATTTTTTTCTTTAAAACCAACTTATTACCTGGGCACTGGGGAGACGGGCTGCAGTTTCAAGCTGTGAAGGTCCCACTTCCTGTACTGCTGGGATTGGATCCATCGCTCCATGTTTTTTACCATGTTCTGGTTTTAAGCAAGAAAACAGCACACAACAGCTGCATCATAAATGCTGAACATTAATTTCAAACAATCTCTAGAGTATGCTCAAATAACTTCTATGGCAAAAGCTAACAAAAAACTCCTAAACTTAAAAATTTTTCCATTTCATTGTTTTAGGACAAAGTAAGAGCCATTTTTTTAGTGTTTGACCACATTTCAAAAAGAAACAACTCCATTAACACATAAGTGGTGAAGAAGAGTCTAATTAGGCAGTTGGACATTTTATTCTGGTAAGGTGGAGAACTACTATTCTTCTCTCACACCTAAAAAATAATGGAAGATACTGATTGTTCATTGACTGACTCATGCTGCTTCCAAAATTAAGTAACAAACTTGTGAACTCTCTATCCACCATAATGCAAAAATGCTGACAGATACAATAATCTTCACAGTCTTACCAGAGCGAGTGACATTAGCCTATTGACACAAGTGCTTCTGCCAAGCTTTACTGTATTAACCAGAATTATGAGATATCGGATTTTTAATTTATTTCTCTAATTAAATATAATAGTGATCACTCTATCTGATTAAGAGTTGCTATTAAAATGGAAGTCAGATGTTCAAAAGAGCAAAACAAAAGTTCAAATATAAACTATAGAAACAATTTTTCAATTTACAGAAAGAGCAACAAATCTAGAACATTGAAAGGTACACTAACCTGCATTCTCATTGCTACTGCAAGAGAGCCAACAGTCTTTTCAGCAGCAGGGCTGCTCTGCTGACCATAGATATGTTTCTCTGCAAAATACAAGTATTGCACTAATAAAACACAAATCTTTTGTGAGTGGGAGCATGTGTATTTGAAAAGTTACATCCAAATGAAAAAAATTCTGAATGCTGACTTGGAATTTAACAATATTACTGACAAAATTATAGGTGACTTTTCTAATACTTCAAATGACATTACTCAAAAGGATGAATATACTCTGAAAATCAAAGAGTAACTGTATGCTCTGAGACATATTACACAAACCCACACAAAAAAAAATTCACACAGCTGTATTTGAAAAGCTACATACATTCTTAAACAGAACACCTAAATGAGCATGGTAAAGACTGTCTTCTCTTCAACACACACATTACAGTGAGTGAGAACAATGAAATGATCACAAATACCACACAGGATTATTATAACTTGGAAACAGTATACGCAAATTTTTTTGAATAAAAACACATCTTCATCAGCATGATATTAAAAGTAGGCATTCTGTCTACACAATGCAGGGTGACTTCAACTTCAGAGACAGTTATAATTGTTTCTAATGGCAATATATCAAATGATAATCATACATTAGCTACCCCAACCAAACATATTATTTTGTGATTTTGCTGTAATCCTTCTTCTGGCTAGTTCTTCTGTTGTTGCTCATTGACTTTTATCTAGACACAGTTTCTACAAAATTCACATCCTAGTCTCTGTGGGCATATCAAGGCCATAGCCACATTTTGAAGGGCGTAGACATAATTGTAATAAAAAATAACAACTGTATGCTGACAGCTTTAACCTTTCTGCCCCAGGGGAACAGAAGTTCCCAGAACAGAAGCAAACCCTGACCTGGTCAAGCTCTTGCTCTGTTCACCCCTTTACTTGTCACAAAAGGCTCACGTTTCCTTGCACAATCACCCCTCCCAACAAGGATCACACAGCAGCAGGGCACAGAACAGTCAGATTGGAGACAGGGTGGCAGCTACAGTCCTCTCTCCCACACCCATCACTGAGAGAGCAACAGACCTTCTCTGCAGAGACCCTCAGCCTCATTCCATGTATTTCCTGACCCTTTCTCAAACTTTCCTGCAAGCAGGCATCTGCACAGCAGTGTCAAAGCTAACCAAGCTGAAGGCAATTGTCTTCATATCAAACTCTAATTAAGAAAGTGTCTGAAAAGTTCTTCTACTTGCATTAACACTTGCAATTCAAACAAACAAACAAATAAACAAACAAAACCCCAACAATTTCTTCTGGAGATGCTCAGCTTTAGATTTAGACAGAGGAGTTTTACTGGAATAGTCTATTACAATCATAAGCTGGCTCTTGTTGCTTTGAGACCAGGCTGGGAGAGTTGCCAAACAGACAAATGAAGCAGGAAGAATGAAGTTTAAAACCTCCTTTCAGACAGCTGTGCTTTACAGAAACATTTTGACTTTTTATATTATTTGGCTTAATATGACTATTTTTATCAGGGAAGAGCTATCATGTGTGTAAATACATATTAGAATTAGACAATTCCCTTCAATAAACTATTTCTCTCAGACTGCCTATGCTGCACAGTCACCCCACAAATGACTAACCAGGCTTTTACAGGGGTGAAAGTCATACACGCCTGGAGTTAGCAAGACAATCACAGGATTGCAACAGCTCTCATAGGATAAATTTTACAGATGGAAGCTGGAATAGCACTCTCTGCTTCGGACTGTGGTCAGATCAGCTGAACTTCAGACATTGTGCTCCCTCCTCTGACTCACACCCTATTGTGCAGATGAGTGAGAGCAGCTGTCAGGTGCTACCTGTCTGCTCAGGCAGCTTAGAATAGAGAAGAGCTGGGGAAACAGTAGAATTTCCCACTAACATACTTAAACCACGTGGGCTTCAGCTTTCAAGTGACCACAAAGAAGCTGGACATCAAATCCCAAATAATTCTGGCATCCTTAAGTTTTGTTCAGAAAGCTATTTTCCATACATTTACATATAAAGTATATTCCTGCAAGACACTACCAGTGCTCACCTGATTCCAAGATTGCCAGCGCAACAGCAGCAGATGTTGCGCTGCCAGAAAATTGCAGAAATGTTTTAAAATTGCGATAATTTAAAAATCTTTGATAAAAAAAAAAAACAAAAAACCAAAAACTTGAAAAAGAATTGTCACTTTGGAGTGAGCACTTTACTCTCCTGATTCACAACATTACATTTCCCCGATTCAGTTACGTCCTTGCAAATTCTGAGTGCTTTTAAAACATTCAAGTGTGTTAGACAACACGCACACCCACACAAGCTGGAAATCTAGCCACCATCTAGCAAGAACAAAAGTCACTTCACAACCATTATTGCTTTCAGGTTTCATTTAGCTCCTGCGACCCCACAGATGTTAAGCCGGACATTTCTAAAGCAAGAAAAAATCCAGAACAATTTCCAAGCACCTCAGCCAGATTCCATGGAAGTCAAGAGACAGTTATAAGATTCAGTTGTTTATCCAAGGTCACAACTACTCCACAATGGGCTTTCCACAAACATCTTGCAACTAAACTAAGTGCATTCTTCGTGTCATACACCTGTGTTTCATGTACCTCTCTAGTGAGACCTGTACAATGTTGAGACCAACATTTTTACAGCTGGTAAAATGCATTTCTGCTGTAATTTTGGAGTTTCTCCAAGGTTCTGACATCCTCAAAAGCATAACCATAAAGACAGATAGACTTTAAATTATCTTGATAAAAATCTCATGCTGCCTTTCCAAAAAAATGCAGCACTCAACAGAGTGCATTGCTACAACTTGAAAGATGCAAAGAAATGCATATGCTTATGCCACATCTTACATTTCCTGCATTAGGAATCACTGTTACTGTGGTAATACAGTTTTTCCAACAAAAGTCTTTCAGAGAAGGGAAACACTAGTATTATCTATAGCTCATTAGAGCAACAAAGGCATGAGAATATTTAAGTCTTAAGACGGGGCATGCAGCTATACTGCATAACTTTTAGGTCTGTGAAGGCTCAGACTCACTTCTCAATGGAGAGAATTAGATGTCTGAAAGTGGGACTTGCACCAGGCAGCACACAGTGCTGGGAGAGTCCAGTCACATCTGGTGCACACTCAGGCTGCATGGACTGGCTTATCCCATCCTGTCAGAACCACCCCAAGTCTGTCAGAAACCTCTTGGTTTCTACTTGAAAGATTAAAATGAGGAGGGGAGATTAATTTTAATTAATTAATTAATTAATTAATTTTATTTATTTAATTTATGTTATAGGTAGTATGACTGCTGTACCACCACTCCCTCTCTTCTCTATTCCTTTCCCTTTCTCCCCCATTCCTCCTTCATGTAAAGCTGTGTCATACTAATAGGCTGGGTACCTGCTGAAGAGACCTGTGTTTCAAGCCCTGCTCTACACATTTAACAATTATATCCAAAAATTCCTAGGGGAAATAAATGGGCATTAGAGATGCAAGGAATCTCCTAGTCACTAGTCCAGGAAAAAGAAAACATGTATCATTTATATTATTTTCGGACAACTTGTGCAGCATCAGGAAGGGATAAGGCTTGCTACCCACCCTCGAGATCCTCAGTAGGGCAAGAGATCTGCTTTGGGAGGTAGAAAATGATTGCCTTCAGACAATCAAGTGAATAAGAACCCAGACCTCTACACCTGCAGTGTACATACAAGTCAAGAGGATATCCCAAAAGGCAAGAAAAGAAATCTATTGCTAAGACCATGCTTGGCACAGGAACAGCAGCTGCTTTATTATGAGCCAGATCTTGCATTAGCCCTGCATGGAGTATCTGCTTAATTCGCCCTTAGGGAATATCCCTAGTTTAACACCCATGCAATTAGGTTTTCTCAGCTTTATGCCCATTTCCACAGTTTTGTATCAAGAGATGTCAATCTAGTACACTTGTACTTCCTCATTTTCCTATTCATTTGCAGTATAATCTCATTGGGATGCTGAGCAGTCAAATTCATATACACACCAAAAATCTAGAAAATATCTAGAAATCTTCACAGAATTTTAAGACATTTTACAGGAGACGTAAAATTACATGTTATTATTATTACTACATGTTATTCTAGCAGTAGAGTAACTTCTGGGAAGATTTCTTAATTTTATTCCCAAGAAAATTCTGTAAAATCTTTTCAATTGAGAAATTATTGGACACATATACCCTCCACCACAAGTTAGAGGAAAAGGAAGGAGATGAAGTTAAACCCTTTTTTGTAGGAATAATTACTGCAGGAGACATTCTGCCTCTTCTTAACTACACGATTTCTGTACTCCCTCCTGCACCACTCTCTGCAGACAGTTTCACAGCACTTTGCAGTTGATATTTCTTCCCTTCTTCTCCTTTTCCCATATTCCAGATGAGTCCACAGAAGTCACAGGATAAGACACTGTACAAAACAGCACCATGTAATAGCTCATCTGATGACACAAAAGCCTTCCCTCTGAAATCTCTGAATCTTTTGGGTCACCGCTTTTCTAACCCTCCCAGTATGAAGAATCTGTTCCAACCTTCCTTCTCTCACCTAACATCTTTTCCCTACTTAGACATCAGAGAAAGGTGTACACATGCCCTGTACACACCCCTTTAACGGCCCTCCCGCGGAGATGCAGCTTTAAACCACATTGTGCTGTCACCAAGATGCCACACACCTCTCAAGGGCTCACTGTATATCACTTGCAAGAACTGTTACCTTTTATCACCTCTTACCTGGCAGAAGATCATGAGCACAATTGATAACTGTGGCTCCAGGCTTTATCCAGCTCACAGGAACATCATCAGGTTTCATACTGCCGAACACTACCGCATCTGCATGACGGAGCTAGGGACAGCCCAAAACACCCCCAGAAACAAAACAAGCTTTTAATATTAGAAATACATCCTTGGATGTGCATCTTAAAAATATTCAGACTTATTCAGGCAACAGCCTTTTGAGCAAAGCTTTTACAGAACAAAGAACAAAAAAGACCAAGTTCAGACACGAAACTTATGAAACTATGAATAGCATTTAAAATTAAGGGAAACAAATTGAGATCAGGCAAGTGAGGTCAAAGTATCAATATTTAATGGGGTTTATATCCTTCCAAATAAAAAGTTCTACCATTGTCCTAATGTCCAAAATAACTTGGAGTAGCTTAAGAAAAAGAAGGGTTGAAAGACAGTAAATAGGCACTTATAAAGAGTACAGTCAGATTGTCTGACATTGGAAAACCAGGCCAGCTGACAGGAATGCAGGATGACCCCTTCAGTGAAGATCAGTGCCTTCGAATACCAATTAAAGCACTTTTTTCCTTCTCAGCTCATGTCTGCTAATCACTGCCCCTGATTATCTCAACCTGGCAGATGTTGGAGCAAAAATAGTTACTATGACTATAACCAAAGACATAAGTGCTTTTCTTTTCACTTCCTCTGAAACAGGCCCTTTACCAGTGATTAGGATCACCATGAGATAAGGGACAGCACCAGAGGCAGATGTATTAAGATACACTAAAAAAAGCAAAACACAGACACAGCATTGCCTCAAGCCTGACTTTAAAGATTATTTCAGAAATACAGGCGTTTTGGTAATATTTTGGATAAATGCAAATTAATTCTAAGTGTCACAAACTCAGTGAGCCACTCTATGGATTGATTTGTGACTGACAAGCATTCCAGCTTCTTTTTTAGCCAAAAGTGCTCTGACACAACCCTACCCAACACTCTTGCCAAGAAAGAACAGCTACAAATCTTGTCAGGATAGCAGGTTTTTGGCACAGCTGAGCATCCAGGAGGGGAGAAGAACACAACTGCTGTGGAAAAGGCAAAAAACTAAAAAAACTCCATCTTCCCCTCAGAGGACACAAGGATGGCCTAACCCTCCTTAGAGATCCCCATGTGGAAAAAAGGCCAGAAGTGTGGGAGAAGATTTACTTGCTTTACAAATGACTAATGCAATGAGCTGAATCAGGCTTCAGCCACATGTCCAGCAACACTCCTGTGATTGCCTGTGCACAGTCATTCAGTCTTATTCAAATTGGTCACACTCCTGAGTCTGATGCAAATATCAGCTTACATGCCACTGCTAGAAGGCCACATAAGTCATAATGCTTGACCAGTGCCAGGTCAAATGATACTGAGAAATCTGCAAGGAAATCCGGATAAAAAGATGCTGTAATGCCTCCTGTATCAAGAATATCAAGCTGAAGGCACACTTTGCCCTGCAAAAGAAGGAACTCTCTGCTGTAACAGTCAACATCAACAGAGAAAAGCAGTGATTTTTCTCAGTTACATGACCATGGCCTTTTTTTTGCAAAGGGAAAAAAAATCATATTCTAGCAGTTATTAATCATATGCTGTAAGTCAAGATGGCTTTCCATGCAAAGCCTCTGGGACAAGGACTGAGCTTTGCACACCGTTAGCATTGTGAATTGATGAACAAGTTGAGAGCTGTATGCAACAAGTAATAATTCTGATGAATGTTCAACCAACATACTTATGACAGAATTGATTCAATGTAACTGTAATGTCAGAAAACAACTGATGGATCCAAATATTCATCTCTATGACTACCAACCCTAACGTTGAAAAATGTTCTTAACAGCTGAACACAATTATTTTCATAGCCAACATTAACACTGGTTCAGATAGCTAACATCACACATACCCATAAATTTTAGCAGAAAACCAGCTGGACCTTTCATCTCATTGCCCTGCCCCACCTCCTCCATGAAAAAAGTCCCATCATTTGGCAGCAAAGAGTTGTACCACAGGTTAAAGACACACTGATTTCTCAGAGTCTTCCCCAATGTGATTTCCTTTCCCTTATTCCACAAAGAAAACAACATTTTATGTGCAACTACTGAAAAAGTTCCTGCAGAGTCAATAATATATATATATATATATCTCACAAACATTTTAGAGAATTCTTTCTCCTGGGAGTATTTTTAAAGTATATCCAGAAAATTGGAGAGCAAATCCACTGAAAGCGAAATACTTGTGTACAGATTTTTGGGTATCCTTGGAAGAGATTTATGTGATCTCCATCAGGCAATTTTAGATTCACTTGCAAGAAGTTGTGCCCATGCCTCCTCTACTTTTAGATTTTTCTCTCTTGCCATAATCTACCATTTTGACTGCCTGTTTAATCACTAAAGCAAGAAGCAAGCATGTTCAGGGCCAACTCCTACAACAGAAACTGATCACAGATGGGAGAGATGGAAAAGTCCTATGGAATAATCACATTTAGCCTCCCTTGGCAAATGCACCACAGTCCCTGGACAGAGGACACAGAGGACACATCTGACAGGAACCAGATGCTACAGGCAGCCATAGCCAGGAAGGTCAAGGAGATACCCATGAGGGAGAACATGTGGCTGCCTGCCTCACGCTTCCTGGACAGCAAGGCTCCATTCCATCAGGCTGGCTAGAGGAAGGAATGACAAGCATCAGGCCAAACCCTCCTTAATGTACTAGGCAACAGGCTGGAGACAAAGTAAGCCAATAGTCCAGTAGTATCCTTCTCACCGGTAAATATTTTTTCAGTTGGGAAGAGCTGTGCCAATAAATAATCTGCAACCTTACCTCATAACAAAATATGATCCCCTCCACCAAGATTTAAGTTGAAGCAGATTAAGAAGCACCACCCATTCCCAAGACAGAACACCAAATGTTAAAACAACAATACAGACTTTCCAGCCAAGTATTAAATGATAATGGCACAAAGTAGCTGTATATTACAGATCACTGGAACTCTATTTTGCTGTGAAGTCTGCATAAAATTTTCATTTTCCCATAGTTAAAATGGACTGCTACAAAAGCCATTTTTAAATGCATGATCAAACAAAATAAAAATTAAAATTAAAAACTGAAACGTAAAAGCCCTCACAGTTCTGGGTATGAAGCTAGGCCATATAAAGTTGAAGAGATGCGATGAGGAATAGAAATGTGATTAAAAGAGTTTTTTCACAACTCTCTTTATGAAAAAAGTCTCTTTGCACATCAGTTTACAGATGAGGTTCCACTTTAAGCACAGCAATTCTAATTACTGAAATCCTGCAATTTTTAAAAATCAGTGACCAGTTTCAGGTACTTTTTCCACCAAGGCATGTACTAATGACATGGTTTCTTCCAGCTTTCCCTGCCACATCACCCTGAATGCACTTGCATGTGAAAATCAAGCCCACACCTCTGCTGTGGGCTCAAGCCTGCCACTATGATCCATGCTTTAGCAACTGCTCCTCTAGCTTACAGACAGAAGAATACATTTCAAAATTACAGGGAACAGAGATGATCTGCCTAAGATGTTGAAGTGGAAATACTTTTTCTACATCATCATCATTAGAAATGCTCACACAGCTTCCTCCTCTCCCTCTCCCTTTCCTTCTCCCTCTCCCTCTCCCTCTCCCTCTCCCTCTCCCTCTCCCTCTCCCTCTCCCTCTCCCTCTCCCTTCTCCTCCTACAGGATCCCTGTGGCTGGTCTCCTGTTCTTCTACACTTAAAATACAAAATGTATTTTTCTGCCATAGCAAGAGTCTGGGTCTTACCAAAACAGCAAAATTAGGATGGCAAATAGCTAAGAAATGTCTAAGAGTTTGAAGCTCAAGTGCTGGCTCTAAGGAAAAGCACACTGTGGCCAAAATAAGTTCTTTTTCAACCTGAAAAGGAAACCCCTGTTCAGCACTCCAGCTGAACCAGACTGATAATTAACCTCGCTTTTGCAAACAACTTTTCTATTCCTAATTACATGCACCTACACAGACCAATTCTCACTTCTTTTGCAATAATATGGTAAGACAGCAGCTCAATTAAAAGAGGCATGATTTGGTTCACACATGGACTACATTAAAGATGATGTGTTGAAATAATGACTGACTGAATTTAGATGACTGAAACAAAATTCTGTTTTCTTACAGATATTAAGTATTACCCATGTTTTGGCAAGAAAGTAATCCATTTTTTTCAATATGAATCTACTTGACAACCTCCTTTCAAACTAGAAAGGAAAGCATAATTCTGACATAATGAAGGATAAAACACATCAGCTCCCATTCTTCACATGTAATACTGAATTGACTTTGGGGAAGTCCCATTTTAAAATTCCAAGGCAGATGTCCCTAAAAGTATGTCATTCTTCAGTCACAATGGGTGAATGTGCTTTGAAGAGCTATCTACACAAAGCTTAACAGAATGATAACATCTTAAGTATTTCCTCTAAGATGCTTGTGTCTTTCTCTCTCACTTTGTAACTTCTTTTACATTGAACATATCAATGCAAAAAGAAACAATGTTTCTTCATGACAACTTTACACAGATGTGCCAGAAGCTTCTAAAATGCTATCTTGTATTTGTGAATTATTTGAAAACCCAGGAAGCTCAACAGTTCTGAAGGACATGGCTCAGCTGTGCCGTGAGAACTGAAGTCAAGCAAACCCAAAACGGAACAAAAAGGAATATTAATAATCTGCTCAACTTAACAAAACATGAAGTGGGGAGGGAAAAGAACATTGAAACTGTGTCCATTATTTCAGATCAAAGCAATGAAATGAAAATGCACTATTATTTATTTTATTCCTTTTTCCTGCCATAAGACAGAACAGACTAGCTTTAAAGGAGCACACTAACTCAGATGGTAGATGGCATTATGTTGTTTGTTAGGAGAGCTACCCATTTAAAAACTTTTCATAAGGTGGACTAAAACATATTTCTTCTCGATCATTTCCAAAATATTTTTGCAAAACTACATGAGTAAAAGAAGCAATAACAAGTCCATATCAATACAAAATCTTATCCAAAAAAACCAACAAACTTAGTGTTGTGTAACTCATTTAAATTAAAAGAATTTCTAAAGGAAACACGTGTTGTTTTGCTGTCTTTTTGAAAAAGAACAAATCAGCAGAGGCAGTCTAAGGTAATGTTGTAACCATTTAAGAAAGGCATTACATCGTTAAGGTCAGGGTTAGTGCTTCAATGCAAATAGGCCCGGCCAATGGGCTACAACAAATAACATACCCTTACCCTTAAGTTAAAATTCTCCTTTCCTGTTAAATATTGCAGGAAAAACAAAACATTAATTGATTCTTTCAAGCTTTTGAAAAGCTTTAACATCAACTAACACATTTTTTTACTTGAAATTCAAATAACAAAAAAATCAAGAGAAGAAACCTGGTGAACATTAAAGCTGTTTTTCATAATCAGCATTTTAAACAATCAGAAGAATATATTATAGAATATTATAGAATTTGTTCTATAATCATGTTATCTAACAGCATTGTAGTTCAAATACAGGTTGCCACAGTACTTCGTTGTTTGGTAAGAAACTTGTGCTCAATCTCTGACTCTCCAGCTTCTGGGAATATGAAACAGGACAGTTTTCCCTGCATGCATTAGATTTTATCAAAGAGCTAGAGTTAACTATCAGAGTGACATCCAGAGAGGTTCAGCACAGCTCTGGGATTACTGGTGACATGCTGCTCCAGGCTCACAGGTGAGGAAGAGGAAGGTAAGTTTCCCCTGGGCTCTGCTGATTAGTCCTGCAGGCGAAGTACAAACTCTTTTACTGCCAAAAGTTAAAATGAACCTGGGAAGACTGAAGTGCATAAAGCCTCAAACTTAGGCCTCACATTCTGTTTCTCATCAGTGGCCTGCTCCAAGAGGTAAGCTATGGGGAATGCCAAAAAGCAAAGCATGATTATGGGAAAGCATCTGGATGGAAGGAAACAGAAATCTCGCCAGCTATTGACAGCACTGCACAAGCAGCTCTGGGCCCAGTCCAGACTTTACTGTGAACCAGTGGAAACACCTTTGGTCACCCTGTCACCCACCCCATCCAGCCCAGAGCAGTCCTCTAGCACAACCCCAAGCAATGAGAAATAACTGAGGAATGAGACATGGCAAGGATCAAGTTCACAGCACTCCATCTACCAGAGAGCCATATGTTTCCTAAGTGCTGTCAGTCACTTAAAAGCCCAGAGCTGAGACAAACCTGACAAAAACATCCACAGCTGTGAAAACACGGGTTTGCCAGAGAACTTTCTATCGCAGCTGCTCGAATTTGTTTCCTCCTCCTGTCTGCGCCTCCAAGGCCGGCGGTCGGACACCATCGTTTGGCCTTGGCTGCCACCCTGTGGCACGGGCTGGGCTGTCCAACACAAGAGCTGTCCCCAGCACCTCACCCGACAGCACCGAGAGCTCGACAGCCAGAGTTGGGACCCTGCTGCACATGCCCCAGCAACAATATAGCCCCAGCTAGAATGTTCTGTGAAATCTGGGACCAAGGAAGACACTGTTAAGTTTCCCAGAAGTCATATCAACTTGTAAGTTGTGTCTAAAAGCACTGCAAAAAGCAGCCAGGGAGACCATGAAAATCCTTCGGTTTAAGGCTCCTGAATTTCTTTGAATACTTTCACAGTTCTCTTAAAGATAAAGATATCTTAAGATATCTCTAAAGACAAAGATTGGGAATTTCTTTGTCCCAAGAGCAGCAACACTTGCAAACCTTTAGGACACAAATCCAGTTTCCACTGGCAATTTCACACAGATGACAGTATAACCGGATGAGAAAAACAGAGTGCATTTCTCTTGCACTGAGAGAAAGCAAACGGGAGAGCTTTCTTTGTTGGATTCCTTCTCTCACAGCCCTTGGTGTAAAATAATAAAGTTAGAGCAGCTGCTGTTACATGTAATATTCTGGTAGAGGCCAGCGTTTGCATCATTTCTGAGACAGCAGGAAGGAGAAAAGACTCTAACCCACCCTGGCTACCAGCTACCACAGTGCCACCTGTGACTGCAATGAGGGAATGGCAGCAAAGGGCAGGATTGTCAGGTGGACAGCTGACAGGGATGAGCGGATAGTGGGGATGCAGGATGAGCCCATGCAGACAGAAGAGTGCTCACCTCACTCTGCAGCTGTGGGGCTCTCCAGTGGCAGCTGAGGACGGTGGCTCCCTGGCGCTGCAGCATGCTCTGCAGGGCAGCACCCTCTGCCCCGCGCAATCCCACGAGCAGCACCTTCTTCCCACCTGTGTGACACAAGGGAAGTCATTCAGCCACCCCCAGCACAGGGCACAAGCATCAGCAGCTGCATGGAGCTCCCCCCAGCCCACCCAGGGCTGCAGCACTGTGGAAGGGGCTGCCAAGGGGCTCAGAACAGCACAGTGCTGTGTGCTTGCACAAGCACAGCAGCTGTGCCAGCACGGGCAGCTCTTCTGGAGCCCATGCAGTGATGCCAGCCACCGGTCTTAAGGAGTTTCCTGGTGAGTCTCTAGATTCTAGTAAGCAAATAATGTTCTTGTGGCTTTCTGGTATTTTGCACAAATCCTTTCATTCATGTTTGTTACTAAGTACATTTAACTTCGTGTTTACAGTTCGGCTACAGAAATCCTCGCTTCAACAATTATGAATTACTGTAAGAGAGACAACTTCTGAAACACTGCCTTAAACCAACAATGTCTTCACACACAGTAAACCTGCCTGTTCAAATCTGCCATTTCAGTGTCAGCACTGACTGACACAACAGAATCCAAACCAAAAGATTTGCTCAGCAGCAATTTACAGGCAAACCTGGGTTTCTCCAACTGCTCACACTAATCAAAACAGTCAAGTGAAATCCCCAAGTGATGCCTGTATTTTCTGTTTGGAAGACTCACATGTCTTGTGTGTCTTCAGTGAAATTAAATCTGCTGATGGCAGCTAATCCCTGCCTAACACCCAAAATCTGTAGGCCTGAAACCCATTTCTACAAATACAGCATTCAGGTGTCACTGAGCAGGAGGAGGCCTTCTCACTAGCAGGAGACAAATACACGTCAGGTGGGAAAGCAACACAAAATATAAAACACAACAAGGTCAGATTATATTTGGCTCCCAGCCAGGATTAAGACTGAATAAAATAGTTAGGCTAAAATTAATGTAATGATTATGATAGAAGGACTCACCTATATCTTCAAGAAGCTCCATCACAGCACACACTGTAGGAGGAACTAGACAGTCATAGACATCACCATGTACCAAGCGTCCTAGGTTTACACTGGATAATCTGCAGTGGAAAAATATGGAAATTTAACAAAAAAAAAGAGTTTATGTAACATAAATCCCCAGCAATGCTTGAAACATGGCTAAGAGCTAATCCCAAGAGCAAACATCTCTCACAAAAGCAAATCCTTTGATAGTCACATACTGCAGCTAATATGTATCATCCCACACCCGTTAGACAAACACTGAGCCTCAGGAGAGGCCAGGAAAGGGATCTGGGTTAGAACGAGTAACACAATCCCACAATACACAGGCAGCTCTTTACTTGTCACAATGGGCTCCCCACAGCACACTGGACCCAAACACTTCAGTGGCTGCAGCGAGACCAGACCAGTGCTGCCAGAGCCAAGTTGGCTTAGGAGGGGGCAACCCAGGTGTTTTCACACTGCACTCTGTTCTCTCTCATACAGAAGGATGCCCCAAATTTTCCATTCTCTGACAATCTCCAGCACTCCACATAATGGAAAGGTACATAATATGAAGGATTTTTAGATTTTTTTTTTTCCGAAATGGGAAAAAAAAAAAAAAAAAAGAGAGAGAGGGGGATTTAAAAAAAAGGTAATAAATAGCCTGCAGCTAAGAGCAGGAAGGCTGCAAAAGCAGCAAAATTATAACTCAGAAACCTAAATTACACCTGTGGTCTCTTCAGGGAGCAGTACAACTCAACACTGACTGGAAATCTGTGCTAATGGGTCCAAACTATTATAGCTTACTCTCTCACCACAAGAGAGTGCTGTAAGGAAGTTAAAACCTTTTCTGCAATTTTTCCATCAATCCTTCTTGTGAAAATTCAGTACTTTGTAACTAGCATTTGTATTATTGAAGTACTGAAATACCTTAAATATCACCAGTAAATCAAGATTTTGGGTTTTATTTCTTTGAAAGGACTATGCCCTGAACATACATTATGTAAAAAATCAAAAGATAATGACCAAAACTACTTCAGCAAGACTTCTCATTGATTCAGAGGCATCTTTTATCATTGCTCAATAGCACAGCCAGACACATTGACTGAGGAATCCATTAATGAAAAGCACAGGGGAAAACCGATTTTAGAGAGCCATCAGGCTTGTACCTGCTAATATTATTTCTCAGTGCTCCACTTACCCATCCACATCCTTCTCTGGTTTCACAGCATTTAATACCTTACTGCTATATAAGCTTTCTGGGAGGTCAAGAGCAAGGCCCTGCACGTTAGGATCCTCATTAAGCCTCAAGATTTCACTGACAATCTAGGAAGTTAATAAAAAGCATTAAAGATCAGAACAACAGATAAAAGGAGAATCTGATTAGAATGAAGCAAAACCTGTAATTTTTTTTCAATTGCTTTACAGCCACCTTTGTTGCCCTTGCTTATTACTGCAAATTCTAAATGAAAAAGCGGTAACCTGCTCTACTCAGTTTATTATCAGTGGCTTATCAAATTAAGCCACCCTGACTCTATTCTAAATATCTTGCAAAGTAAACACGTATTATGTGACATTATGCTGCCAAAAGCAGTTTGCGTTTCCAAACCTCAGCAAAAGCTTGTCACTGTAATGGCTTCAGAAGATGCTTTTAGAAACAGGACACCTTAGTTAATATATAGTGCACAACAAGACCAGATCACGTCCCAATACAGGGACAAAAAGTTGCAACACTTGAAAGAACAATTATACAAGAAAAAACTCATTGTATTAAACCAGCATATATGGTTACCAATTTTCCTTCTCAAAAAAATCCTGATCCTAAGAGCTGGCAATTGCCTTGTGAAGAACTGTTACGTTGAAAAGGCGCTGCAGAGAAGTTTATGAATTTCAAGTACAGAACCAGATGCAAGTTCAAGTGGTTTATAATTGGTCATATCTGAAAACTGAGACTGTACTACCTACCCTTGATTCCATCCTCTCTAAAGTGTAATGCTGATCCATGCTATTCTGCTGTGGCCAGGAAGAACACAATGGAACAAAACACATCAAAGTTTTTTTAGGTGAGAAATGTCATGCAAGCATGTCTTCCTGTCTTATATATAAAACTAGTGTGCAAGCATCACAAAGCTTTATAATAGAATTGGGTTAGCATCCAACAGAAAAGGATTATAAGTAGGTGGTTTGTTTTTTTCCTTAACTAATACCATGCTTTCTTAAAATGCTTTTCTTGTAAACTTTTCATTGTAATTGTGAACTCTATTACCCAAACACTTGATATGCAATCAACATTAAGCTAGGAGAATTAGGCAGGAGTTAGATTAGTTGCAGCTCTGAACCAAGAGAACGTACTACTTTCATGCTAAACACAGATTACACAAGCATGTCACTGGTACAGAAATGCCTCTTTAGTTTCCTGACTCTGGAGGCAAAATCAAGCATAGCTCTTAAGTTCCTATGGTACTTGACAGCAACAGGACTGGTATACATTGCACTAGAAAGGATGAGCATATATACAGTATATGAACATGAAAACATTTGCATTTTTCTTTAAAAAACCTTGATATGCTACTAAATGCTGGGGGGGGTCTACAGAGCAATTAAAAATTCAAGCTGTATTTCTGCCTGCTGGGAAAGTAATTCAGTTTTCCATTTTAATTGCATCTTACTTTAATTCAGTTTTCCATCATCACAGCATTTAAATTACTTGTAACTCATGCAGGTAGTGTATTATTAACTTGCCCTATTGTACAAAAGGAAGTTATGGCAAAATCCAGATGTGCATGACACTGACATCCCTTCCACCTTCCCACACCAGGGAACACAACTGAGATGTGGATTTTAGTAGATGAAAAAAAAAATGTCATAGTGAGTAAGCAAGAAAGTAAGCAAACCATGATGAATTTTATTGGAAGTATCTTCCTTTAAATAACAGAAATATACCCATTTTCTCTTTAAATACACAGCTCAACCACTTCTAAGATACTACTTCAAACTAACTGTAACTAATGCTGCATAGTCACTGCATTTTACCTATTTCCAGCTGTGTTACTCAACAGATAAAACAAATTAACCATCAACAAAGTGTATTTGTTTTTCATGTCAAAAGCCCATTCTTCTTAAATGGGTAGCTAACTATCTATAATCTACAAACTTCATGGTAAGTTCCTTTCAATGTATCTGGAAGCAGTTCTTGAGATTACACTGCAAGGCAGTAAGGTTTAAGAACAAAGTGTACCAAAACAGTACACAGAACTCACAAGCCTGCAGGATTATCAAACTTGCCAAGCACAAGGAGGCCAGCTGGGAACAGTGTCATCTTTTAGTACACATTCCTTCACTGGTTTAACTTCCACATGGTGTTCTATATTTTAAACGTAATTGATATTAAGTGCTGTGCCTTCAACAAGGTAAAGAATTTAGGCCTCTAGTGATTTGGGGTGGACTTTTTAATATGGGGTGGACTTTTAATATTTGGGGTTTGCTTTTTAATATGCAATTGAAACATTAGAAGATCAATAGACAAATTCAGCACCCTCCTCTCCTTCCCCATATAATCATATAATCTTTAATTTCTTTGAGTAATCTGGGCAATAATCAGGTACAGTCACAAAAGCAACTGCAGGAGATGGGATACCTGAGCTGGTATGAGGTTAAACATACGCACAAAACCAAAACATTTTCTATTGATTCTGCGCCAGCTTGCCAGGGAACAGCAGACATGCCCATTAATTCTCTTTTTTCTCACTCTTGCCAGTAAGGGGATAATATTTGCTATTTAAACCAAGGCAGTCCTAAGCCTAATTTGAGTTACTAGAGGTCAGTCAAAATAATAATGAATGTCAGTAATAAATGTTTATGATAAAAATGGAAAAGGAAGACACTTTCAGGTACTTCACTTACCTCATCCTTGGTGCTGCCTTCAGGAAGACAGATGTGAATAACACGGAGACCAATCTGTTAAAGGAAAAGACTTAAAATTACCAAAGGCAAGTAGCTCATGATTATTAACACATGTATCAGCTAAAGCTTACCTCTTTGGCAAAGTTCTTGTTTTCTTCTTGAATCAACTGGTCATTATGTGCCTTGGGGAACAAAACAGTAACTGAGTTTTAAAAGAATACATTTTAAAAATGAGTACATTAATACACATGTCTATGCAAGAAACATAGTGACAATATCTGTGCCTGAAAGTATTCAAACTAACAAGAAACAATTCTAAAAAAGAAGCAGAAGGCCCTCCCTGTTAATCCCAAGTAGTTCAAAACTGCTGACAGTGATAAAAAGAGCATTTAAAAGTACAGGCTTTATGGAGAGGGGCAACTCCTGCTAGGGAAGGAGGACTTGCCCTCTATCCCCCAACTCCCTCCCTGCACTGCCAGCATTCCTGGCATTGCACTACCAGCATCTCACTCCCCAAATGGGGCAGCTGGTGGTGAGTGGTAGCACAGAAGCTGCTGAACTGAGGACACTGTGCAGGGCTCATACTGTGTGCCAAGGAAGAAGAGACAGGTCTAGGGACAGCTCAGCAGCTGCTCCCCTGTGACAGTAAATGTGGGACTGTACCCCCACACTGGCTGCTCAAGAAGTTTAAGTGGGATGGAGCAACTGGTGGTACCATGCTGGCCCCTGTAACATCCCTGCTGCTGCAGCACTGGTAGGTGAACACTAACCTTGTGTGAGTGCAGAAAGAACCTGCCTTAAACCAGTTACTATCAAAACCCACTGAGCAGCACAGGTGAGGCCAGAGCTCAGCACATGGGCTGGCAGAGCACAAGGGCAGGATAGGAGCTGCAGGGGAGCCAGTGGTGCTTTGCTGAGCTTTGCAGGGCAACAGCTCCACTGTTAAGCAGGATCCTGATGCTTTATTCTACTTTTCAGCATTAAAGAAAATTAAGAAGCACCCACCAATCATTTTTTTCTGTTGCACAGCTCCAACCGAGTTTCAACATGGATAATAAGCAACACAGGTATCAATTTTGGCATCAATTCAGATTCAGTTGACTCAAGAAGAAAAGGACAGTCCTAAAATCATTCAGGTTCATGCTGCTACTCCTCATTCCCCACTCCTGCCGACTGTCGTTACTCATGAGTGACTGGCAAAGGAGATAATTTCACTGCCCTCCCTCTGCTCCTCTGGGCAGATGTGCCACATGGGGAGCAGTACAAATCTTAAGGCTCTGCCTACATTACTGGTAGAGCAGTGCACCACAAGAACATCTGCAGACCACAGCAAAATTTCTGTGCACCAACAAATACACATTTAAAATGGGCTCTGCTTCAGTCTTCACAACCAGACAAGAGCTAGAGTGACTGGACAGCTGGAGAACAGAGCTTGGGTGAATTTTACCCAAGGAAGGATCTAGGCCACACGTTCCTACAGCCACCTCATGAGGCAGACCAAGGGGGGAAAACAGGGACAAGAGGGACATCCCTTCCATTGCACCAGCATAAAACATGCATGTGGCCATGCAGAAAACCAGATTCAGGCGACAAGTGTTTGAAAAGAAGCCTCATTTGACCCCTCAGGCTGGGGCAGATCACAGTCCTAGTCCAGATCCTGGTGCAACTGGATGAAGACTAACAGGAGTGAGAAAAAACAGGTCACTGTTTTTCTAGCAGTCCTTAAGCTTTAGCCTTAGAAGGCTCTGTGAAAATGCAATTATCAGGGAGGGTGAGAGATGGGAGAGCCTGTTCAGATAGCCTCAGTAGACGACCTTCTGAAATAAAGCTGTTGCTGCATTACTTGGATTCACTATCAGTACTTTAAAAATACTTACAGTTGGGTTTTAATCTTAAAACCTACTGGGTCAGAGTTTCAGTGCGTGCCCACTCAAAACTAATACCACCATCCCAGGAAACAGGTCAATAACATTTTTGCCAGCATGGTTCTGGGTCCGCTCTGAATGATAAACATCCCCAGTTTTGTGGCTTTCAAACCTTAAGAAATCTAAGGATTCTTTCAGCTGCATCTTTCAGCTTTGCAGGGATAGCAACCCTCATCTCTGATTTTGATTGTCTGTCAAAAATGGCACCATCAGTGTGATGGAATGCTCTTCACAGCATTAGTGAAACAATGGTTCTAGGTAACTGCAAGATTCCTTCAAATCAGAAAGTGCTGCTACTTCTACAGGATGCTGCCTCTTTATACACTTATTTCAGTAAGACACTTACTTCACACAGACCCTTCTGAACTGACTGAGACTTTTTAGTGTGGTTTTCCTCTCCTTAGAAGAACAGGAATACATTGATAAGCTGTAGCTACCCAACGGTAACATAGCTGACAGGAAGCAACAGGGTCTTGCATTAATCCTGGCATTGTTATTTAGGGGTGAGAAGTGAAGGCAGGCCCATGCTTTCAGGAACATAAGCACTTTGCTCAGGATTGCAAAAAAATGCTTCAAGCTCAATACACATTTGAGAACACTACTTTAATTCAACTATTAACTTAATCAACTTAGACAAGCTGTGAGAATAAGTGATCCATACTTAAAATGAGGACTACTATGTTAGCAAAAGGAAGAAGGGATAAAACTGTTTCTTTCCTTTGCAAAGCTTTCCCAGTCTGAAGATTGCTGTGACTGCTTCAGGCCTGAAGAAGGGCAATCTACCATCTGGTAGAACTACCTCATCCTACTGCTTTCCTCTATAATAAAGCAGATAATGTTCTCTATTAAAAAAAGGATTAGAATTGCTTCCTGCAAGGTGTGCTTCTGAAGTTTCAGACAAATAACGATACCAAAGGAGATCTTTCACAGCCAGTGAGTGCAGAGACATACTGTACCTGAATAATGGCAAGTGTGGGCTCAAGCTGAGGGTTTTGTCTCTTAAGAGAGGCCAAGGAACTCTTTGCATTCTCAGTGACTTTGCTGCAACACAGTGACAAGCAAATCTTTAACAAAATAAACCCTCCTAATACTAGGCGGCAGAAACCAATGTTAGTTAACAATAAATATAACAGAAATGCTTGGGCAAGTACATTTTTAATCTCCAAAATTAAGGTTGGATGCAAACTGTGAGAGCTGGTGTTCAGCAGGCAGGTACAGAAAACCTTACCAGGCCAAGTTGGTTTTCCTTAATAGGTATGTGGGGCATTGCACTGACATGCTCAAAACCTTATAGCTAGGCGGTGCTAATTCATGAGAAGGCTTGTACAGCCCTACCACAGGAATTGCAGCTGGAACCACCACCCTGAACTGTCTGATCAGCTCTTGGGTCGGTGGGTCCTTCGTTTCTATATCCTTGGCCAGGGCTGTGGTAGATGCACCCACCCAATTACAGCTGGGGCTGCCACGGTTTAACATGGGCTACGCCAACCCCATGAGCAGCAGGCCAGCACTTTCATGGATGCCTCTCAAAACCACCGGCAGAAGGGAGACAAGGCAGCTCTGTTAGCCACACTGCTTCTTGGAAAAACCAGTGACAGCCAGGCACTGGGAATGCTTTCTGGAAAAAAAAATTCTGGGTAAGTGGCAGCCAGCCCTCTTCTGTTACCTTTTACGTTTGCAGATGATACTTACCCAACTGGGCAAAGAAGAGACCCCCTGAAATAAGTCTGTCTGTCCGCCATCGCAAGGAAGACAGAAGAGAACAGCCTGGAGTGCAATTTTTGATAGCTCCTGCTCTTGCAGAAGCCAATGACCAGTTCAATTCAATGCTAGTGCAAACTGTCTCTTCCAGGACTGAATCGGGATGGGCAGGAGCGGGGGACAGCCAGGGACACGTTCTTCCAGGCACACATCTGCGCACCTCCTCACCTGAGCCACCGCCATACGACGGCAGCTCTGCTCGTTGTAAAAATGCCACCAAAACCAAAACCCGGAGCACATCCCGCCAGCGGTTCTGAGGGAAGGGGTGCATTTGTGCATTTTACTACGAGATCCTCCAAAAAGCCCATCTCAAAATCCAACCCGACGCACGCAGCGAGGGCGCATCGCCCCAATCCCCCCACCCCTCCTCCCTCCAAGCCCACACCATCGCACCCCCCGGTTGCATCAGCCGGCGCTGCCTCCCCACGTGTGTCTCTTACCGGGCGGCCGCCGCCGCGGCGCCCTCCCGGGACAGCGGCGCGCTGAGCCCGCGGCGCGGCGGGGGCGGCGGGGCGGGCAGAGCCGGGCACAGGCAGCGCCGCAGCGCCGCGATCCTCATCCCTCCCTCCGGGGCGCTCCGGCGGCCGCGGGCACCGGGCAGGGGCGGGAGCGGGGACAGGGGGCGGGCAGGGATGGAGCACCGCCTGCCCCCGCTCCCCGCCCCCCCCGCTTTCGCTTCCGCTTTTTTTTTTTTTCTTTTGCAAGAAAAAAAATAAACTATCCAAATCACCCCCAAACATCAGCTCCGACAGGCAGAAGCCAGTAACTTCCTTCCACCGCCCCCCACCCCCCCGCAATGAAAAGCACCCAAAGCTTTTGCATACTCAACGTTTATTAAAAATAGTATGAAATGGTCCCTGGGAGAAGTTACAATACTAGTAGAAGTCCCTTTTTCTGGTTGGTTCGTTGATTTCCCCTCCCTCCCGACTCCACTGATTGCATGAGATGCGAGTTAAACATTCTCCTAAAGCCGTTTAAACAAATCTAGATGTGCGCCTACAGATTTACTTTCTATCCATATTTACAATACTTTACAAGCTACATTAAATAAATATGGGCTCTGCTACACCTCGGCGCCTTAAATATGTACAACATTATTTCTCAGTCAGATTTCACTAGCTAGATACGGGTCCTATCACAGGGGGTGTGCTGTCTGTAACAAGTATCCCTGTGGTACGAGCTAGTAAGTACCATGACCAACCAGCCCTCAAAATAACAATTCCTAGCCAATGCAAGATACGCGTGGTAATTAATTTAGTAAGTTCTAATAAATTCAAGTCCTCAAATCTTAGTCTACAAGTAATTAGCTGTACACTGATAAACTTCAGATTTTCCTCATGGTAACCAATGTAGTAAATAATCAGCTGTTCTGGAAGTACAGTGCTCTGTAACTGAGGGGAGTGATACATGGTTAGTAAAAATAGTATTTCAAGGAAATTCCTTTGTTTATTGATATGTTTAACTCGGTACTGGCTTTATCCATGTAATCTGAAAAATGTAAGCACCAAAAAAGAACAATAGTCACACAAGATGATCAGTGTAGATGTATCTAGGCTTTCCTTTCGGTACAATGTTTTCAAGTAACAGAATCCAAAGCTGATGGGATGAAGGGGATGAAGGGGAATTAAGTGCAGATGGTATTGGAAAGCCTGTCCTTGCTCTAAATGGCAGCATTTATTCTGTATATTATTTGCAAAAGAATGGAATGTATTCTCATTTTTAAGCTACTTTTACTGTACATAAGTAGGATTAGAGTCAGCCCTGACTGATTTACAAAATTTATCTTTTACCTCTCTCTGTCAGGAAGGCTCACTTCCTGCTAAAGGAGAGGAATGCCCTGGGGACTGCAGCTTGTCACTCAACCAGCAGTATCACTGAACCACCCTATGGCCAAATGTGCCTCACAACTAGTATTTCACCCAAGAATCTGGTCAAGCCTCATTCTCTCACAAGGTTACACAGACTTGAAAAATGCCCAGCAGGTCACTGTGTGCAACACATAGCTTTGTCTCAAACTCTACACAGCAGCTTTCAACTGCAGGGTGCTGAGCTACAAGAAATTCAGATTTTGCTTGTGTGTCACAAACACCACCATCACTGGATACTAAAATGGGTCTAGCCCTCTTGATAAGCAGTGCAGCTCCCCTTCTGCTGCCAAAACCATTCCCCAGGCAAGGACTGTGTCACATCCACAGGTTCTCATAAAAAGCCTCCACTGCCTGTCTTCTGCCTCCTACACAGTTCCAGAAAGTAGAAGAGGCTTCAGACACAGAGCTATCAGCCTGGAACAAGTACTAGGACTAGATTTTCTTTAAAATGTAAGAAGCTTGCTCTAAAATAATGTAGCATATGCATTGGTCCCACACACTTGGAATCTGTCTGATGAAAAGTAATGTGCAAAAAAGTATGTGCAATTGCACACATAGCCTATTGGTGTAACCACCAGAACTCTGCTGAGAAATCTGCACAGTTACAGGAGCAGCTGCCCAGCTAAGTGCTCCTGTATGTAAGCAGAGTAATCACACAGGTATTTTGGATGCAGAACACTGGACACCAGCTGTAAAGTCTAAATACTAAGGTTTCCAAATGATAAAATGGTGTAAGAATCAAATGGCATCACGCCTGGTTTGATTGCAAGAATCAGGGGGTATCACACCTAAGAAAGGAAGAGATGTGAAGGTTCAGTAGGAGATAAGTTCACATGCACTACAGAGACCCCAGACAGTGCACATGTGGCCTTTTTCACATCCAGGATTCTAAATCATTTTTTAAAATATACTTTTGCATCTATTTACAACATTATTGCAATACAATACCTGGTAGTGTAGTATTATGGAAATACATGATGCCAGTACTGATTGTCCTAGTACATACTCTGTCATGATAAGGCAGTACAGCTAGAAATTACTGAAAGCATCAAGCAAAGCTACTTGAACTGAGACACTGAAACTTTTCTCTTAAAGACTGGACAATATTCTGCTGATTAGGAGATGGTACTCTCCACAGGTAGTCATTCAGTTTATCAGAATCACTGTATGCAGTCAGATATGGGGTAAGTGCATGTTTGCTGCTGGCAGACTTTGCAGGAGTACAGGAGACAGTTTTGCCACAGAACATTTCAGAAGGAACAGCATCTGTGTTATGCAGTTTAGAATCTGATTTCTTTGTTTGGTTCTGAGAAGTCTCCAAGTCAGATCCCTCATCTTCAGACTTTATTTCAACATAGTCATCATCATCATCCCCTTCTCCTTCTTCAGAATCTTTGAAATTTGAAAAATAGTTCTGTGTGGCCATCTGTGCTGTCAGAGGGGAGGCTCTGTTCACTCTCAGGACCTTCTGAGAATCCTGCAGAATCATATCTGAACAGTTTTCAGGGATCTGCTTTCTCATCTCCAGCCCTGTACATCCTGAAGCAATTCCAGCAGTTTGATGGCTGTTGAATCGGAAGTTCCTATTCAAATGGAGCCTTTTCTTATCAATTTCATTATTATATACAATTGACTCTCCAGACCTGTTGACCACTATTGAGGATGAGGACTGTGACCTGCTGTATGCCTGTGGTTTTACACTGCTTACTCTCCTCCCCAGCGAGTTATAGACGTGATCTTGATGCAAGTTTTCTTTGTTTGGTTGGCTTATAATGGCGCTCCACCTCTGTGCTGGGACATGCAACCGGTTGGAAATCTGAAGGGAAGGCACCGAGCCAGCTGATGGCAACTGCTTCAAATTGCTTTTTGTACCAGCTTCTGTATATGAGTTCTTGGTCTTTGGGTCCTGGGATTCGGACCACGGAGAGAAGTCAGCCAGCTCACCATTACTGTATGTAGAATGCAAAAGCCAATCCTCTGCTCTTGAGCATTCACTGGCAGGCTGGGAACAGGGAGGACATGTGGCCATGGGTGTGGGAAACCTCCCAGCAGATGGCTCCTGAGGAGTGGCCCCAGTTTCCTTTTTGACCTTAGGAGTACTGTCTCTGAAGACAATTTGGTCATAAAGCTGGGAATATTCAGCTATTCTGGCACCTAGAAAGAAGAGAGAATTAACTTAGCAGAGACAAGAAATCCATTTCAGTGAATCATGTGAAAATTTAAAAATCTCAAAATGCTTAGTATCGGTAGAGAAGAGCTTTCAGTTTAAGTAAATTCGGCCTCTGCAAAGTAACATGAAACATTGGAGGTTGGAAAGGCCTCTGCCTCACATTTCAGTACTCTTTGTTGATGAAAAGCAGCATAAAATATCTTGCTACAGTGAGCAGTCATGCAGGACACAATGCAGCACATGCTTCCAATAATATGCTGCTTGCTTCATGTAAAATTGGAAAAGAACATTCTAAAAATGGATTGGTAATTAAGACACTTAGGAACTTTAAAAAATATTACAAGAAGGCAAGAATAACACTCTGGTGCATGGAGTCTGCTGGCTCCACATCTTCCATTTGTTTCAATTGATCATGGATAAAAATAGTTCCAGAGTTGTTGCATATCCATGACTTTGCACATTCATTAGCTGATAGAAAAATTATCATCTCTTTCTTATCTGATCCCATTCCTTATGCTTATGATTCTGAATGGTACCTGAGCAAATGTATGTGACTTGTTAGAAGGCAAACTGACAGGAAAAAAACACTGGTTTAGTCAAAACTCTCAAGATCACACTATTAAAGGAAATAACTGCTTTTCTATAGGGAGGTCAATAGTGCTTCAGGCATGAGTTCTACTTCAAGCATCAGTTGAATTGCTCTTTCTTGACACTTCCCTGCTATTTCTTCCCGAAGTTATCAAGTACCAAGAAATGAGATATAAAGGACCATTCATGTTAAAGCAGTCTGAGAAAATTCATTTCAGTTGTAACACAGAAAATAAGATCCTGATAATCAATGACAAAGGTAAGGAAAATTCATAATCTTCCAGTTCAGAACACAAAGTTCACTGAAAGTTACTAAAGAAATGTTTCTGTACAGAAATGTTTGTAACATACCAATAGCAGGACCTCCTTGTTTCTTCTCCTCCAGAATAGCAGCAAGATCTTTGTGTTTGAGTTTCTGTTGTCTGTTAGCTGGCTGTTCCTGCTCTGGACTTTTAACTTTCAAAAGCTGGTTAGCCTTCTTAATTTTTTGACTGTACTGCCTTGCCATCATAAAAACTCTGTTCTTTGTTTTATCCATAACAGCCAAGTCATTTTCCACACCCTCTGCAGGTGTGCTGGACAGAACATTACTGGTGGGTTCATATGGACTGTCTACAAAAGGCATCTCACTGGAGAAGGAAGATCTGTTCAAACTCATAAAAGAGTTCTCCTTGCATGGTGTAGTGTCTTCAAGCCTGAGATTAGCCTCACTTATGGTGGCAGCCCTGGGCTTAACAGTTTTAGGGAAAATAGGAGTTTCTGGCAGAGAGAGAGTAGACAGTGAGTACTCTACATCTTTGCTCAGTTCAGGTGTGCTACCAGCATGCAGCCTTTCCTGCATATCATCTTTACAAACAGGAAAGGCTGCAAGGACACGGTCTTTTGTCTTTTCCTCATTTTTCTTGATGTAGTTCTCTAGGTCATTCCAAATCTCATCTACTTCTTCTGAGAGTTTATCTGCTGCAGACTTATGCGACAGCGAGTCAGAATTGGAGGAGCTATCCACTAAGCTCAAATAGTCATTGTCAATGGGAACACGATGGTAAGGATTTTCATCTTCACTGAACTGGAGACTCTCCTCGGAAACAAAATGTCGTAGATTGTCACAATATGCAAAGTCTTTTTCCAAAAAACTCCTCCTTTTAGAGGATTTTAAGGGGTCACACTTAAAATTCAATAGAGATGTTTCTGGAAGCCGTATGGTGTCATAGATGTTGTCTTCAACGATTCTGAGCTCATCCAAACTTGAAGTTGGTGCTTCTTTACTGAGTAGTATCTCCTCCCTACTAGCATGAATGGAGGTCCTCTTTTGATTTGCTGTTTTCTTTTTGGAAGTTGAATCTGAGCAGCTTTTGTTTTCAGCCTCATACAGAGAGTCTCTAGCTGATCTCCGGGGACCGTGGCATGTCTCCTCCCTTCTTGTCAGACCCATCAGCTTTAAGTCTTCATAGCTGATATTATCATAAACATGTTCAATATCATCAATGGTCAGCTCCTCTGAAGATTCAGGATAGGCGTTCCTACTGCTCCCCTCTGCTATCTTCACTTCCCTTCGAGACCCACACTCCCCTGTTTTATACCTGGCACTGGCTGGACACGTGTTGCTTTCACCAGCACTACTGGCCCGTCTAACAATTTTGTGACGAGTGGGGCTGGAAGCCTCGTTTTGATGCACTTGGCCCAAGTGCCAGCTGCATGGACGGCCAGAAGAACCCCTCCTCTCTCCACCAGGAGCTGAACTTGTGTTGGCTGTAGATGCTGATGGTACAAACATCTGGTAATCATCTTCATCATCTTCACCATCATAAGGTGGGCGCCGGCTGGGGAACAATGCCTGCCTGATCTGATGGTCTGTCCAGATGTTTCTGACAGAGGTACTTCCCCCCAGGATATTCATGATCAGAGAGTTGCTCTGGGGTGTGCTGAATTGTCTAGGAGGCTGCGGCTGTCTAGCTGTGCAGGAAAATGGAAGATCAGTGTTCAACTGCATTGACTCTTCATCTGAAGGGTCCTTGTAGCTCTGTGGAGATTTAAAATTTGAAGGTGACATTAGACATCCCTGTAATAATACAGCAATTCCCTTTTTTCACAGGACTGCCATAGAACCAGGGTGTCCTGTAGCAGAGAATCATGTGGAGATGGGCAGGGCAAGTGCTCTCTCTCAACAGAGGGTGAGGGAGCCAAGGTGGCAGTGCCAGACTACTTTGCCTCCTAATCCTTACCATGGCTCAGAGTTCACTCTTGGTGTTTAATAACATCTTACTTCAAATACAAGACAGTAGCTTATGTTAATGCATGAGTAATTAAAGGCAAATTTGTTTGGCAGGAGTTAGATTAAACCTTTTATGCTAACTCTGCAGTTTCACAGTTGGACTAAGCTAATCTGGCTCTGGGCTTGTGCCAAAAGTTTTGTTCTTCTCCTTTTCCTTGCCTATAACCCTAGCAGAAAGGAATCTTATGCTCTCTAGCACATACCACTGAAAAATTCTTTTTCTTTTTAGTATAAGTTTTCATCCAGATCTAATTTACAGCAAGGACACGTGCTCACTAATGCCAACATAAAGGACACTTTAGATATTGCTGGCCAGAGTTTGGGGGAGAGAGGGAAAGATAATTCCTTTTGTCTTCGGTTAATGCTGATTGGTTTGGTTAGTTACTTGTTTTTCCCAGCCCTCAAAAGAAAGAGTCTTTTGTCATAGATATAAATATTTTAATGATACGAACATTGATACATGACATAAACAGAAGATGATGTATCTGTCAACCTATGGAAAACAGATTTCTTTTACATACCTACGATGCATAGCAAAATAGAAGTAAAAAATAATAAATACTTGCCTGCATTTCACATTTATTGAGATTGAGACTTCTCCGTTTTTCAACATTTTCGGCAGCTTGACTATTAAGTCTTTTCCTTCCCCCTTTTGATTTATGCAGTGGGTTTTGCTGTGATTTTAAAGAAAAAAAATGGGAGTGGTTACAAAATCTACAGTTCTTTGCACAGTCTAGTTCAGAGGAATTATTAGGAGCTAGAAGAGGTCAGGGACCTATACTGGGTGATGAAATAGCTTATGAGTTGTCAGCACTGCCACAAGAATTATCCAGTCGATAAAAAACTGTAGAAGTATCATTGCCACATCTAGTAGTAACCACTAAGCTAATAGTATCAAAAGTTTTTGTGGTATTTTTTGTGCTTACTCATTTTTTTGTTCTTACTTATGTTGGCAAGAGGGAGAACTACAAGACACTGGACTACACTGGTACAAGATACTATTTTGTCAAATATTTACAATGCAAATAGTGTAATTTCAAGAGGAAATGCAGTCAGCTTCAAAAGAATTTCAATAACTGGTTTCAGATAATTCACAAAATAAATTACCCATACAAGGATATATCCTCAGTATGAACTAAACCAAATAAACTGAAAATCTAGATTCTTTTATACAGCCACATTTTGAAGTTTGATTTTTAGTTATTCAAAGGTACTACATATGTGTGGAAACATCATACTGAGTAAGAAAAACTATCATCTGTGCAGTAGTAGAGATAAAGACTCTCATTTTCAGAAATCCTACTCAAAATTTCTCATATTCAAGTTCACACATTCATAGCTACTGCCAGAGGCTCACAGATCAAGAAACACCCCATTACATGCAGCAGTGCCTGAATCTTAATATTCAAGTCCTTGCTTTCATGGTACTGTCTCTGCATGAGGCCTAAAAAGGTTTTTTCATGGCATCAGCTGAAGAAGCAAGGAAAAGCCAGTTGTGGGTAACAGGTAAAACTTTTCTGTAACAACTAGGTTGGAGGACTGCAAAGTACTAAGTAAAATTCAAGCAGTGGGAATTTCGCCCTCTGTGTAGGGGCTTCTGCATCTTCTCTGTTAAATGCAAGTGAGAATTGTGTGAAACCTAAATAAAAACGTTTCTAAGGAGAGGAAGTTGTAAACATTTGCAGTTCCTATCTGTTTTACATATAATTTTAATCCTTCTCCCATTCTCCCCAGGAAAAAAATGATTTTTTTTTTCTCCTCTTTTTCCTACCTGTTCAGACTCTTCTTCATCATCAGCATCAATCTGTTCTGCTGCAGAAATCTGAAGAGTTTCATCGTGATCACTACTGTAGGCTGGTTCAATAGATTCTTGAAACTGGCTCTCCAGCCCACTGGATTCCAGTGAAACCTTTTTCCTAGAATTCATCAGGGCTTCACTTGATCCTAGCTTGGTGGCTTGAGATAATAGGGCTCCTTCAATGCCCATCCGCTTAAAAAAACCCATGAAACTTTGATTAGACGTTTATAGAGATTCTATATTTTAGTCAGATCCTCTTACATCAGACTCACAGGTAATGTTTAACCTACAGTCAGTTAGCTGCACTGAAATAAGATTTATAAAGAAATATGTACAACACTTTTCCATATAATATTTAGAACTGAAAAAAAATATATACAAAAGACATTCACATTCAATCCTGAGCGTCAATATTACGGCGTGACAATGAAGTATTAGATATAATGTACTCTGTTTATAACACACATACAATTTTTAAATTCCATCCTAAATAAAACCCCTAACACCTGAAGTTCAAAATGAGACTTTCAAACTGCACTGTGAATTTCAATACAAATTCTTAAAGAAAATGTTCAAAATTACATTTTTGTAATGTACATGAAATGCTTGTTACAATCTGCTTAAGCAGCATGTGCTCAGTTTGGTGATATCTAGATCCATATCTATCTATATCTATCTATATATATGTATATATCTTTAAATACTTTCCAGTCTTATTTAATAAATGCAAAGATAGTATGACCCAAAGAATAAACACTATTTTATACACTGCACTTCCTTAATTCTAGTGGTATTTTAAAGTATCCTATAGCACTAGAAATTAATTGGACTGTATATAAACTGCAACCATATATGGATCGGTGATTTTTTCTTTAGTAAATATTCCCAAAATAGCAAGCTGTATTTCTACTTCATTCATTCCCGTAATCCTATCTGAGATGCTAAATAACAGTTATGGGGTTTTTTTTTTCATTCTTAAGGTCAACACAACCAAGTAGATGCAGATTCTTCAATAAATACTGTGCTCTAAAGTCATATGAATGGACTAAAACAAGGAATTTAAGAAATGGCTTACCTTCTTCTGCATATCTGGACTTGCATCTGAAAACAGAAACACATCAATGAATAATCAAACTGGTGTCAGTCTATGCCCGTTTCAATGCTACCCCAATTATGAATTCCCCAAAGGGGGTTGAATGCAGCAGCAATTGAGCAAACAGACTAAATAGGATTTTCTGATAAAACAGAGACAGCATGAGCTTTACCAGAGTTCCACTTGAGGCCCTGATTTTGCAGCATTGCTATGATTTGAGGAACTGTTCAAAAGGATGTTTACAGAACAAATACCCAAGTGTGGAAAAGCAGATATTAGATTTAAACATTAACATTTTGAGGTTTTTTTGGGTTTTTTTCCAAAATTCCTCTTCCTCCCCCTAATGTATTTAGGGACAGTTACAAGAAAAAAGAATCTGTCTTCAGTTGTTCTACAAAGTATAGCAGCACCATGTCAGTAAACAGCATACAAAGTATCTTACCATTTGACTTTAAAACTTTATGGACTCTAGATGAAGGTTCTGAAAAAGACAACAACATGTTTATCCACTGGCATTTCAAAGAAAGCTGTGGGCATACAGGACAACTTTTCATAAAATATATATAAAAAATTAAGCTTCTGAGACCACGCTGTGAAGCCAGATTTTAATTCCTTTATTGCAAAATTTCATCACAAACAAGATTTTCTGAAGTGTCAAACCTACAGGTGTTAGCAAAGTATATATTTACATCTTAATGCAATAGCAGTTGCCCTCCATTCATCAAGGCACACAAATTTTTATCCCATGCTAAGATTCCTGCTTTCAAAAGACCTGTTCACCTCTGTTATTGCTCTATGGTGTAAGAGGTTTTCTATTAGAAATATGCATTTGGTACCAAAGTCTTAGATGGGCTTAGAAAGTGTTAGTAGCTGAAGATTACATAGGAGGCCCTTTGATCAGTATTTTGTATTCTTCCTTTCACAGAAAGAGCAGCACCAATGCAACAAAGGTGTGCAAACACCTCAGAAACAAAGGAGAACATACTGCAAATATAATTAGAACTTGACTGCTTTTCAGACACAAATGCTGCTGTATGTTAAATCATTACATCAGTGTCCTCATGAGCCTTGTTTAAGTAATTACCAATATACAATGTTACATACCAGCTTAGAAAGGTCTTTAAGGAGACAAAGAGGGGAACACAGGGACTGCAATATGAAGTCGCCTGACTACAAAGGTGTTGATAGTGTCTTTGAGAGCATTTATGGATATATGTTTGAGTTAGGAGGGCAAACAATGCCCAAAGTCAGCAAACCACCTCTCAAATCTCTATTATTCGTAATGCAAACATGACACTAAGCACAGATAGTAATCGTGTTCTGAAATAATAAGCTTATCATAATCAAGATGGAACCATTTCTGAAACAATAATAACTGCAGTGAGGGGGGATGTCAGATTTAAGTAATGTGTCTGGCTTTCCTGCATATGCACTTTAATCTGCTAGAGAGTACCTACTGTTCTTTATACATCCACCATTACAATTGTATACTCCTCAAATAAATGCAAACAGGAGACAAAAAAAAATAAATTATAAAACCAACAAATGGTAAATAAGATTCTTCATCCACATCAGAGGGATACTGTGCCATGTTAAATCTGCCTGGAGTGCAGATTAAAAACCAATTCCATCTGCCCAGCCTAATCCACCCCTAAAACAACCCTGCTTGTTTTTCCTTTTGTCATCTAGGACTTCAATGAGTTTACTCACCTGATTTCCTTCTCACTCTGTGAGGAGCAGTGCCTTCTTTAGGCTGGTATGGTGATTTCATTTCTCCCTCAGGGCTATAGTGGAAGCCTGGGTGATCTGTGGAACAAGCAGAGACACAGGGAATGAGAGAGAGACACAGATGGCACTTCACACACCTTAGCAGCTCTCTTTGGAGGCAGTGCCATCATCCCTTTATGCCTAATAGAGTTGCACCTCATCAGAGCCTGAAGTTACACAAGCAAGGTATACTGCTATAGGGTGGCTGTTACCCAAGCAGCCATGGGAATGCTTTACCCATGTAGCTGTGCCTGGCTCCAGAGGGCTAACCCAGGAACATTTATTCACTACCATCATGTTTGTTTGTCACTTTCTCAGTCAGAGCCTTCCCAACAAATTCTACAGGATCTGCATCTAATTTGGCTTTTCCAGCAGGGTCATAATTCAAGGAACTTAAGCCTGGAATTCTTCCATCTCAGAGGACATCAACAGCTAAAGCCAAAATCTTGAAGATGGTTTTATTAATTTTTAAAACAAAAGTGAAAAAGAACCAACTTACGTATGGCATCCATTTCAAGAATTGCCTGCTTGGCCTGGAAGAGAAAAAGTAACAAATGAACAAGTAAAAACTGTTAGTAGCCGGGCAAGTTGTATTGCATATTACAGATAGCAGTGAGCTTATATGCTAATAACAGCAAATTTAATTTGGGAACTAATAAATATGGTTAGCAGCATTATTTTTTTGGTTTGTATTTTTTGTTTTTCTCTGTATATTGGACATATTACATATGGGGAGAAAAATTTTGGTGGCAGGAACTCACTAGAACTTATCTCCAGGTCTGCACACAAAACCTGTTGTTCACTGCACCAAGAATTTTTGTCTTGCATGCCCAACTCTGCACAGGCAGTGCAAGGAAAGGAAAAGTGTGTGCCAAAAAAATGGTCACATTTTGGTTTAAGTAAGATTGATGCAGGATAAAGAGCATCTCCTGATGGCTTAAAATTTGCCCCCTTTTTTAACAGAAAATAAAAACCTGGATGGTTTAGGAAGCATATCAGCTACTAAGTAAGAAAATAATCTAAACTGAAATATCCCGTCTAACATGCTTGCCCTTGTACCGGTGCAGTTTGGTAATTTTCCACCAGGTGTCACATGTGGACTACTATTACACTCTCCAGAAGCAGGGCAGACAGAAGCCTCACAACAAGCAATTACTGGTTCAACAGGAAAAAAACAATTTAAAAATGTACAGATAACCTCAAAGATTTATTCCATTAGACCTTTCCTTTCTCAAGTGAAATTATTTCGCTGAGAAGAAACTGCTTTTTGTTTCACATTTTTTTCCCACAGATAAAATAAAAATTGAATAAGAAATAAGAAAAAAAAATGATATAAAGGTTGCTATCATGCTGTAAATTTTTTTAATGCCCTAATAAAATGCAATGAGTATTTACAGTGTAAGTATGGATACTAGCATAAACATTTTACCGTCAATAAACTTTGTCAACAAAAAGAGGAGAATTAGCAATAGGACCTGCTAGAGCTTTTTTCTCCCATAAGTCTCTTTTTGTTACACTGTTGAAAATGTGTGTTAGTATAGCACCGTGCATGTCAGTCACAGGTAATATTTTTTAGTCATTATAGCATACAACTGAGTGAGAAAACCATCAGGGAAACTGAAAAACCAAGAGTAAACTCAGTGTGAAGAAAAATCCTGTTTCCACACAGTGTCTGCTGTGTCTTGGCAAGAGCTAATGCGGGTTAACCACCTTTGAGAGGTGCTGCATGTTACACTGGGAGGCATCACCTGAAGCTCTAAGACTGGATTGCATAAACAAGAGGAGATTTCCTCATTCCAAGATATTATAGCTACAAATATGATATCAGTGCCTCAGTCATTTTTTCTGGCACAAAGTTTGCTAGCTATCCCACCAAAAAGGGACAGATGTTCCAGCTAAGGATGCTAGGTTGAGGATGAGTATGTGCAGTTGCAGTGAAGTGCATGTTGCCAGTGGCTTCGCTGCTATGATACCTAACCAAGACTGATTAAAATTAAAAATATCTAAAGTAGTGCAAATAATGCATCCCAGTGCTCTGCAGACAGACATCATCAAGCTAAAATGTGATCCTAGAGTAAAGCTTTCTGACATTGCACCTCTGTTATTTAAGTCTTGGCAGCAAATGCTTCTTTAAATTCTTCTACTCCCATACCAATCCCTGCAGATAATTACAGTTGAACTTTCCCATAAATTCTGAGGAACTTTTAAAGATATAAGGAAACAACACATTAATTAACATCCTAGAGTCTAAACTCTCTGTATATTGTATGCATGTTGCAGCTAACAAGATTGTTTTAAGTTAGTACCCATACAAGGAGGTGTCTTGTGATTTTGTTTGGGGTTTTTTGTTTGTTTGTTTTAGGTTTTGGTTTTGCTTTTTCTTACCTTGGCAGGAATTTTAGCAGGATGATTTTCTAGAATTAACCTCTTCAAGTGAAGAATCCAAAGGCGCTTGTCTTGCTGTGACTTTGCCTGATTAAAAAATTCGGCACCATGAGAAAAATGCATTCCTGCACTATGCAGGGTCATAAACATCATATGGACATGAGCCAGGTTACCCAGTGGGCAGGGAGGCTTCTGTCATACCTGGACAGTATGCTGCATCTTAGGATTTTTGTAGTGGAAGACACTAAAGCTAAGTGGTTCCTTTGGTATTACTTCAACAAGCATCAGGTTTCCACACTGCAACGAAGAGGGGAAACAGTGTGAATCACAGAGGAGTTTTAGGGAGACCAGTAGACAGCACATTACCACCTGCTCTCTGACATACCAGTATGTGAGCTTTGTATGCAAACATTTCATCTCTCTTTTTTGTAATTAGCAGCATCTTGTCAAAGAGGAACAATGTGCGCTCATTTTTGGCTCGCTGAATGCGGAATGTTCCTTCTAACACCAGCTCCCCATAACTCGTGAGGTCTGGCCCTTTCCAGTTAGTGAGCAAACTCTGTATCTCCTGCAACAGATCGAAGAGCAACAACCAAAATTAATGTCAGAAATCTTATTAAAACAACAGACCCAAACGATCTGCTGAGGCCATTCCCACTCTCCTATATAATATTTAGCATCCAACAGTGGAAAGTCACCAGACACCAATCCTGAGGTTGGTAGGTTATGTTTAACATTGCAGCCAGGTGCTTGGAGGCTCACTGCAAAGCCCACACTAAAACATGCCCTGAGTCCTGGTTACTGCCTCTGCATGGACCCAGCAAAGAGCCCTGAACTCCCCGGAGCAGCCTGTGATGAAAGAGCACAACCTCTGCTCCCTTGAGACAGAACATCGTTTGTAATTCAGTCACCTCTCTTTCTCATTCAGTCTCTCATGCTCTCCTCTATGTCCCCAACCAATCCCTCCTAACATTTCCCTCTCAGCCTGGGTATCCTCCTGAAGTTGTGTGGTCTCCCACTGAATGAATTATAATGCCATGTGAATGTCCTATAGGCCATCACAGAAGACACTTCTGTGAGATGTTTGGATTGAAGAGATGATTCCCAGAAGACTAAAGGACTACAAGTGATTCAGTCAAATGAACATCTGAATATTTGCTTTTATATTAATGATTTGTGTAGACACCACAGATACTTCTCACCTTATTTATTACTTAAGAAAAAAAAGAAGATTGGAGAAACATCTAAGAACATCTTCACAAGACTGTGTCACTTAGCTACGGATATTCTGTTACCTTAAACTGCTTGTGTTTTCTGTCCATGGCAATGACATAGGACTTAAGCATGGGACATCAAATTCTAAAAGCGGGCTTATCTGTTAGGGAACTCATTAGAAACATCCATTGGACTTTAAACCTGGCAGCATTGGCACAGCGGGGACAGATTGCCTCATCCTAGGTTGGCCACTCTAGGACATTAGACTTTATTAGAGCTTTCAGCTAGAAAACATCCCAGTCCATTTGAAGCACCAATTCAGGCTAAAGCAGTCACAGGAATAAAACCCCAAAGCAGCCCAATTTGGACTATACAGACAGTTGCTTAAAAAAAAAAAATTAACAAAAAGATTTTTAAAAAGTTGCATTGTATCAGGTTGTTAATAAGTCAGGATACAGCATAGGAACCAAGTCCACTGCTGTTGGGGGACACTTTGTGCAAGAACTGCTGTTGCAGTACCAATTGGAATGTGAGCACCCACAGAAGGCCTATCCCTATGGCTGCAGAAAAAGGTTTTACTTTTTCAAATGTTTACTTTATGAACATAAACATTTTCCACAACATTTGCCAGCTGAGCTCAATGAACAAACAAACAAACAAAAAGCTCTTTTTTTCTAAAAGCATTTAGCCCCTATTCATTGCTGAACATAATTATTCAGATTTATAGTTTTATTCCCAGCAATGTGTGGCAAAGGTTACCCTGCTGCAGGCAAGACAGTCAAATTTTCCTTACGCATAAACAACAGCAACACAAAAAATAAACAATCATTTAAAAACCCCCAAAACAGGAAAAAGAACAAAACCACAAAAAGAGTGAATAAATTCAATGTATGTTAAAAATAATGTGCAAAGAATTACATGATATGGATTTCTGAAATGGGATAACCTTATAACTTCCTTTTATAAACTAAAAAATCCCCCCACTTTTCTGAAAGCCATATGAATATTGAAAATGTAACATATAAGTGTAATTCACTGGGAACCTGGAAACAGAATGAGAGCAAAAATCAACAAAAGAGCTTGCTCTCGATGTCAAAAATTACTCAGGGTGTACCTTTTGCTTCTTCTACCTAAAAAATCTTCATTTGAAGTGAAGTTAGAGTTTCTCTGAGTATCATGTTTCTAGGTTTATGCTTTTCACAAAGCAACTGATAATGAGTTTTCTAAAACCCAAGAGGAGAGTTCTTAAATAAGAATCAGCAAAAGAAATGCCTCAAAACAAAATTAATCAGCACAAAGGGAAGAAATCGGAAACCACAGGATTTCTGAACAAAGCCATGCCCTAGGGTTGCACAGCAGTGCTGTACAATCGAGGGAAAGGAAGAAAGAAGAGTTATCTTAAGTTCCATATTACTGCAAAATAAATGCTTTACAGGATGCTGCTTGTAGGTTAGAGATGTCTGAGATTTTCCTGAAGCAGTTATGACCATGGTTTCCAAGATCAAACAGCCACAGGCATGCTCAACAGGAGCCTAAATTATGACTGACAAAGATTAAAAGAAAAGATAAACTAAAAAATGTTAATTGCATATATATATATTGACAAAACCAGCTCACAAACACTCATAAAATCTCTCCGGGAACTCACCTGGAGCCTGATGGCGTGTTCATGTTTCCTCTTCATATCATTTATATGCCATGCCACTCTCTGCATGGTATCTATGGCATCCAGCACCACATCATAGCCCTCAGTGTCCTTATCAAGGTGGTTTTCTATTTCCTAATACAAAGGGGAAAAAAACGTTATTCCTAAGTGAACTTTCCCAGTTGAATGCAATACCATGTTTCTGTCTGTACTGTTGTGTCTGTGCATCACAATCACTCGAAGGCAAAGTTCCTGCCTTTGTTACTGATGCATGTTGCTATCAGTTTAACACAAGATAATGAACAAAGTCAAGCCTTGGGGTCAGTTTAGCAGCAAGTACATGTATGTGAAGCAGCCAGTGTGAGCAGAGAGGCACAGAAACAGAGTGCAGCACACTGACAGGAGATTTTTCAGACAGAATTTAATGGCTTTCCTACAGCACAGAACATTTCTACAAACTTACAAAACCCTGATGGAATTACACTAGGCATTGCTTTACAGTTAGAGAGCAGAAAAGCACCAGGCATTTAAAATAAGGATCAGTGTCTTTACACTTCACTAGAACATGACTCTCTAATAGGAAACATATGTGGAAAATGTTAACAACAAAGCATGAATTTCCGAAACTTGCTTCACTCAATTCACTGAATGTGAAGAGTTCCCACTTCCTCCATCATTCCTCTCCACAAAATTCTTAGCAGTCAGGGAGTTTATATGTACTTAGTCCTTCTTTCAACCACCCCCAGCATTGCAACATGTGGAAAAACACTGTTCTTCACTTGAACAATAAATTTGTGTACAAAATGTTTAATCATGACAAGAATTTTCCAAACAACTTCAGAATTACAGACCAGTTTTCAAAAAAAGTGCTAATTATTTGGATGCAAAGACTGATGCAATGTGTCTAAAATAATTACCATAAATTCCCCACTCCAAATAGATGCATATGGTGTGAAGTGACAAAGACAGAAAGTCTCCACATGTTGAAATCAAACACCCACAAAAGGAAGAGCATTTAAGGAAAACCAGAAACTTTCTAACCACCAAGCCTTGCACCAGAGGCAGGAGCTCTGAAGTGCAGCAGCCCTAAACTAAATACAGTTCTTACGTGCAAAAGCAGGTGGTACTTGAGGATGCGTTGGACAGGTTTCAAGAGGTAAGAGCCCAGGGGCAGAGAATGTTGCAGTGCTTCTTGCCGCTCTCTGAAGAACTTGGCCAGTGCCTTGTTCCTCATGCACTCTGTCAGCACAGCCACAGACCTGAAAATATCAATACACGCCTTTAGGATGCTCTGTTTTCATAAGTCTGTAGGTAAAGTATTGCTCCTTTTTAGCTTGTAAAAAGGGGCAGCAGGTTCCCATTCTAATAACTGCTGTTTCTGTGGTTTGGTTTGGCTTTTTTAAATTTATCTTGTGATTTCAGCTATGTTGTCCCTTGACATGCAACCAGTCTCTCTTATTGGGGATTATAGAAGCAGCATTGCAAAATAAGACCATCATTTTCTAAAGAAGGGTAAAAGCAAGGAACCACAAGAATAGACAAATAAAAACCTCAGATAAACATTTAAAAAAAATTATTGTATTTTTTTCTTCTTTACATAGAAGGTAAATTTCCTCCAATTTAGGAAGGGGAGAAGCTGGCTATTTTTTTTTTTTTCTTCTCATAGAGTGTAACTTGCATTACATAAACTGGCCAAGGGACAAAGGAAGAAAAGGAACCCATAATTCCTACCTTGGGTAGTTGGTACAGTACTGTGTATATATGTGGAAATCTTCACTCTGCACAGGGAGGAAAAGTTTGCATATATTGAGATTTTGTCAAACTAGTAGCTAACATGTGCAAGATAAAGATGATGTCAAGACAACATCTCTTTCAGTTCCTGATCAATGAATTCTCTATGTTCACTGTGATAGTTCTAACACAACCAGAATTTAATTTCATCTTTTTGTGGGGGAGGTTTATCCTTTACTTGAAAAAAAAAAAAACAACAAGAAAACCTACATAGAGATAAAACAAGAGACTTTGCAACAAAGCCTCCAAGGTACCCTATGAAAATCTGTGCATCTCAAAAAAACACAAAAAACCCGATCAAAACACCATGACTACACAAACGTCCTTCAAACAGCTGGCTGCACTTATCTAGTTTTTTGTGTGTACTGAAGCACACCCATCTCATAGAACTGTACAATATCCTGAGTTGGAAGGGATCCACAACCAGCTCCTGGCCCTGCACAAGACAACCCCAATAATCACATCACATACCTGGTATATTTACTGGGAAAAGTAAGTTTTGCAGGTTATGTTTGGTGTGCAATTTTCAAGCAATTATAAATACTTTCACAAGTGAGCGTAGTCTAAGCGTGAAATTAGAAGCCACAAAAGCAATGTTTTTTAAGTAGTAAATTATGTGAAAGCAGACAGCTATTACCCCAACAAGTTGTAACTAGATCTGGGTGGGTTTCCACACTTGCCTGTCACACTGAAATTACTCAAACTTAATGTTGATAAGCTTCGCAGAGCTAAAGTCTGAGTTTCATTTCTTTCTTCCCCGGCCTAAGATTTTTTCTTAATAATCATAATTTAATTCAATGCAAGAACAGATTTCCAGAAACATTCCCATGTGCTCTAAGTCCACATCTGCCTATGAACTTCTATCCCAAACAAGATGCAATTTCTGCAGCTTACTGAAGTCCTAAAGGCTAAGAAAGCACTGCAGAAAGTGCTCCCCATATCAATCACTTTTTCTTTCATAAACCCTAGACAGAGAAAACACAATCCTCCAGCAGTGAGTAAGACCCCATTTTCCACTCAAAGCATCTTCAGAACGGGCTCTGGCATTCCGCAGCACAAAAGCTGTGCTCCATGAGGGGCTGTCTCCCAGGGGTCATTGCTGGTGAATGGTGAGACCAAACATCTGCATTCACAGAAGGCACAGTGCTCTGAGGAGCACCACCCCTGGGGAAAGGCCTGACACAGGCTGCGGCTTTTGTTTTGCACGGTTGGGGTTTGGTTGTTTTTCGTTCAGCCATTCATCAGAAAGAGCCATCTCAGGCAGTGCCCTTTGCCAATTCCAACAGCACTGGTCCTGTTCCCCTCTCCCGGGGGTAAAGCAGGTTGTGCCATTCATCTCTCTGCTGAGCAGTGATCCATAAGGACCCTGTATATAGTAAGATGTTACCCTGCAGGAGTACAAGTCATTGCAATTCATTTCAGTGTGTCCTACTGGATTTCAGTACTCACTGTTCTGAAAAAATAAATCAAGCAAACTTCCAATAAATGTTTCCCCCAGGGGCCTGTGATCCCCATTTACTCACTGGTGGGCTGTAGGCTTATTAAACTGCTCTTCTCTTAGAAACCAACAAACCAACTAAAAGTAGTCTTGACACAAATACAGTTAAATAATTTAGCTTGGTTTTTCACACTTGTACTAATTTTGTCATCACAGCTAGTTTTTGTGGCAGTGTTGCCTACGTCCCATGCAGAGGAAGTGAGCCTGTGTCACAGCCAGTTCATGTTCATGCTTGGAACCCCAGCCACAGCTCCAAACCCTCTCCACTCAAAATGAAGAATTAACAAACCTCAGAGAGCTGGAGATACTACACTGTGTAATATTCTCTGGCAATCACTACCAAACTAGCCAGCACTCATAATAAACCAGGGTGCTTAAGAGAGAACACTAAGGTGAAATTCATGAAAAAAAGGTGAAAGGTGAAAAAATGTAACTTATTTTATATATACTTATATTAATTCAAAGTTTTCATTTAGGGGATTTTGGTATAAATTTTAGTATGTTCCCATGGCTATGACAACAGAATAATAAAATTTATAGAACTACTTCATGAGCAGAATGAAGAACATTTTGAGCCAATTTATTTTTATGCCTTTATTCTGCTCATATCCCATGATTATGCTGCTTTTCAAACAAAAAGGAAAAGATTATTTGTTGTGAAATTTTAACCAATGGAAGTACTATCTGTAAAACAAACAAGGTCAAACATTTCAGGGTTACAGAGCAGGCTATGTGCACATTCCCCTCAAAATCAAAAGCATCCCAGGAGCCTTTTCACACTCTCTATCTTTGGATTGGATGTTGGTTTAGGATATTTTTTACACAAGGTCAGAACTACTTTTAATTATTTTTGGTTTTTTTTGGGGGGGGGTGTTTTGTTTTGTTTTTAAAGAATTTTCATTTAGCTATTAAATGCAACAAAATTGTATTTAAAAAAAAAAAGATAGTTTCTTATGCCCTTGATATCTCTAAACTTAAAGAATGGTTTCACTATCATCCCTGCTTTCTGAACAGACATAACACCAAATTCCGTACTTACGTGTGTACTCGCTCCAGTGAGCCACAGTACATTTCACCACACCGAACCATCAGAGAGCATTTACTTTTACTGAGCAATGTGAGCATAGTGCCAGGAGAAAGTCAAGTACATGTGTTTTGCCTCCAGGATGAGATTGTTGATACGGACTCAAACTTGCAGACCTCTTGTGAATCAACATCACACACCTTGCCCAGGCATTGGCCAGATTCATGTGAACATGCTGGGAAAGTGGCCAAGACAGCCACTTCCAAGAGAAGTTCTTCCTCATCCTGACAAAACTCCACTACTCAGAACAGGAGCAAAACAAAAACCAAGAACTAAGATGGATTTATTATTTTTCCAAATACTTTCACAACATAAGGAAAACACCAGCTATGCTCATCAGTACTTCTTTGGACATTCTTAAACTTACTCAGCTTGAAAATAGTTTTGTTCACATCAACTGTCTTCAGACCAGATTAAAACTCATCTCTGCATGGAGACTGGAATTGCTCCGGACATCAGTTTAAATCTGGGGGCCCAAAGCTTTTGCGGTAGAAACTGCAAAAACCTGAGACTCAAGCTGAGAGCTCGTCCACACTGATTGCAAGACCCTCTCAGAGCAAAACCAAGCGGGAGCAGACCCCAGCTATACTTACACTGGTCCCTTGCACTGGAATCAATTCACTGCACATCTCCTCCACATACATTCTAGATCTTTCCTCAACTCTTAGTGCACTGTGTTTTTTTATAGCCATAAAAAGCAGTTTAAAAGAAAATGGAGACTGAGAAAATGAGCAGAGTCAGTGTGCAAACTGAAACCAATTGCCTGGATCCCCTCTTCACTAATGAGATGCTAGATTAAAGTATTTCTCCCTTTTCCCTTGGTTAAGCTGTTAGTGTGCCTTTCAGAAAACATATGTTCTGAATTTCTGGGGTGCTGAGTGAGAAGAGCAATGTGCCAGAATTCAGCTCTCCTTTAAAACAACTCACTTAAATGTAAATGTATAGAATACTAAAGTCAATCTTCTAATTAACACTGGCATTGTTACTATGAAAATGAAAGACTGAACTGAAAAAAGCCTTATAAACAGTCTTCTGTGTGAATAATTAAGCCATAGCTAAGCTTGCACTGGAACCTTTTCATCAGTCTCCAATTAGTTACCAGCAAAATGTCTCCAAGAACTTTTACACACTAGTGTTAATACAGTTCTAGACAAAGAGAGAGGATCAGAACTGGTATAAACTGAACTAGTACATCACTACACTCAGAGGCAAGTTATTTCCATGCAACAGCCATCCAACACTGTTAAACAAATACCCATCCACACCATTTGCATCTTGAGGCAGAAGGAGGAAGACTGCAATTCGTGATTGGATAGCAGGTTTTAAAATAAGTGTGCTTTTCTGCATTTGTGTCTATCTGCCTGTAAGTTATCAATGCATTAAAATATCTGGAAGCAGAGGAATTCAACACAATGTTGTAAGTTGCTATTAAATATTTACATTTCCATAAAATCATAGCTTTGCATTATTTTATTGGTTAATGAGTTTTATGTTACTGGATGGTTTTAGACTAAAAACATTGCCAAAGTCTGTTAATAAATCAACCTGCCATTTTAGGGGCTATTTACTTTGGGCACTAAACACAAAATAAGATAAAGATTCAAATCCACAATGGTGTGTTTTGTTGAAAGTATGCTGAAGTGTGTTTTGATAATCCTTTCCCTTAAAAGTTACAAGGAATTTTACTACTGAAGCATGAAAGTGTTACCCAGGAAACACAGTCATGTATGGTTGTGGGAGAGAAGTATAATATGCTATATAAGAAACTTTATTGAGCAAAACCAAATAACAAAGTTCAGAGAGAATGATCCAAAACTTCAAAAATCAAGCTCCCCACGTCTTCACAAATATAAAACATTTTTACAACAAGCTCCAGAGTTACTTTAACCATAACTGTTCTGCTATACATGTAAACCAACTTTGTGTGATTTCACATGAATCCTAATAAAGAAACAACTTTTACTTTATGCAGTTACTGAGCTTCTTAAGAGTGCAAAAAGCAAACACAGTAACTACAGTGAAAACTTGGTTATACCTTAAGATTCGCAACACCTACACTATTCACAGTTGAGTGAAAGAATGGCACAAAAAAAACGGCGGAGCTCATGTAAGCTAAGCACAGTTCCACTGGAAGCATTCAAGCAGCTCCAGCACAGCTACATCCATTAGCTAAGGCTGTGAACCATGACTTCAGCATGATAATATCCCCGTGCTTAACTCACAGTGAAGATCTAACACACTCGAAGCAATGAAACAATAAATGGCCAAAGTCCCATTAGACTTGAAGGAGCACATGCTGCCAAAAAAGGCAGTTTTATTTCCACTTCTCAGTGCTGGGAAGGAAAAAGCAACCAAGAATGGACAACTGGAGTTTGTTAAGACAATCAGCAGTTGCTGTAATGAAGTCCTCACAGCCAAAACCAGAACTGTGGGGTATTTTGGTATTGTTTGATTTTGCTTTTAAGTGTTTGCACTTGTCTGGATGAAGCTAAAAAATGCCTGTTAGTACTGCAATCTCTAGCAATTTCTGAGCCATCAGGCAGTTGCCTGCCAATAATACAAATGCTAAAAGCATTTGACAAGGGAACAAAAGGCACAAGCAATGATATGCAGATGGGTTTTGGAACTAATATCCAGAAAGTATACGAGGTAAGCCCTTTCAGTTGGCCAATTTGAAAGAGGACATAATTTTTTCCTGGACTTCTTCTTATCAGTTGCACCATCTCTGTTTTGCATACCAGCAGGAGTAGTGCCATCGGTCCCAGCTATAAGCAAGCAATACAGCAGAAACATCTACCAGCTCCAAGCTGTTTTATCTGTAAATACCCCGAAGGCCTCCAAGTTGGCCTTCACTGCACAGGCACTCTGCCGACTTACTCCCAACTTCTTGCCCACCAGGACCCCAGATCCTTTTTGTTAAGCTGTTTCCTAGTCAGCCAGACTCATCGGGCACATGGGGTTATTCTATTCCAGAAGCAGAACTTTGCACTTGCCCTTATCCAATTCTCTCTCTCCTTCAATTCAATCCAATCCAGGCTATCTGTAGCAATAACAGCATGCCATAAACCCCACTGCAATGGGGCAAAAATGCATCCTACTTTTGTAGTAGTGGTGCCAACACTAAGGTCTTTCAGTGCTTACGAAAGACCAATTACTAGATAAATTGCATCTTTCTCAAACTCAGCTGAAGCAAGAGATCTGGTGAAACAGCAGCACTTAGCTGGTATCATCACTCTAATTTACTATAAAACCCCTTATGTCACAACAGTGTCAAACAAATTACTGAATTAATGAGAGGGTGGTCCAGTTAATCCTAAATCCATGTGTTAGACTTATTACACTGGTGCTGGCAATGCTGAGTTCAGGACAAATTATAAAACATGATAGGCTTTGGCTTTTTGGTTTCTTTGGAGTTTTTCTGGTGTTTGTTTTTCATTTTTGGTTTTTTTGTGTTTTTTTTTTTTTTAATACAAAATGGCAAACACACCTATAAAGAGATTATTCAACTTTAAGCAACTATATTACTCCTCTTCCTCCATAAATACCACAGAGATAACATTATTTTTTAACACATTTGGGCTCTAAAATTCAAGATCTTTGTAGATTCTCTGGTGAAGTCTGCAGTGAACTAGTATCATCTGTAGCCCAAATTATTTAATTTCTTGTTGTCCTACTCATTATAGCCATTCCTCTTCTCCCTGACAGGTTCTCTGTGTTTCCTACAATGAAGGTCACCTTCTTCCCTCTATTTCTGCTGCACCTAACAACTTCCCAAACTCCATATATTTGGCTTCAGTATTGCCCAACAGAATCAAGATGTCCAATGAATATCCAGAAAATTCAAAGCATTACAGAGAGAATGGGATTTGAATCTAAAGGCTAGACTTTTGGCCATTCCATTTAAAAAGAAAATTTAAAGTAGGAAATTTTTTTAATACCTTTAATTGGGTACAGGAAAAAGTCTCAGAAAACAATATGGTCACATTTTGTATGTTAATGGTGTTGCCTTTTCTAAGAATGCAGCCAACATTTATTCTCTAATTGTTTTTAAGCTGACAAGGCATAACTGGAGTACCACTTGATCACCTACATTAACAGATGTAAGTAAAAAAGAGAACCCCTGTAATAGTTGACAAAAAAAAAGCAAATCCTAAAAATGAACTCAATAAACAGCTCCACCAGTTCAGATATACTTAGTGAAGAAAATGACACCTTTGTCTTGATTTTTTAGAAATGCAAATCAGAGGCATATCCATATCTAATTACTAGGAGAAATTACTTCCCTTTTCATAGATCTACTGACTTTTCTTGGTTAACATTACACAAGCTCTCAGGATTAGGTCTCAAAAACTAATAAATTAATCTTATTTCCCCCACAGCACTCTGCAACTGGGGCTGCAGACTTACCTTGGAAACAAAACAATCTGCTATAGCCACAGGATCATTTTCACAGTTTTCCAAATCTTGCAGAAGTTCACTAAAACAAAGAACAGGACAAGGTAAGACAATTATGGCACACCTTGGAATAGACACACGTGTATATTCAGAACCAGGCACTGCTGTGCTATTCATGGCAGCACTTAATGATGCTGGAAGTCCTACAAAGGGAACAAGAACACCTTTCCCCCACAGCTGCTGGCTTTTTTTTTTTTAATTTGCAGGCAGAGGAGAACTATAAAGAAATGGTATTCCCACTATTTCAAAATTCAAGTCATCAGGATGACCATGGATTGGTTGTTTTGCTAAGCAAAGCTGAGCCCCTTCCTTCAGGTAGATGTCCCATCAAATATTCAAGGCCAGGTTGGATGGGGATCTGAGGAACCTGATTTAACTGAAGAAGACTGCTCATTGCAAGGAGGCCAGACTAGATGACCTTTACAGGTGCCTTCCAACCCAAACTATTCCATGACTCTGAGACTGACAGCTCTTTCACAATAATCATAATGGTGCAGTCACTCAGTTATATAGCTTGTATATCAACCAACATGATATAAAACTTAAAAAAACTTAAAAGCTACTAAAGCACGTGCACTGTCCTATAAAGGCTTTTTATGTTCTGCAAGCTTTACTTGACCAAGGGAGATGATGAACTGCTCTGAAAAATAGTGGTGAGAATTTTATTGTGTTTCTTCATTGAAGATAAAATGGTTAACCTGGTAGAAGTTTTCTGTAAGGGAATATATACACATACATATTCTACATGCCTAAAAATGACACATTGAGAGGATTTTATAATTTTTACATGCCAAAGAGAAAATTAATTCATTTGAACTGGAGCAAAGCAATAAGGAAGCCTGTTTGCTGTTGAATTTGACTCAGTTTTTGAAAGCAAATTCAGTGAAAGAGTTCAAGCAGAAGAAGAAAATCTCAAATGTATCTCCTTGATCAAGGAGTTTTCAGTTGTACTGAAAGACAATTCAGAAAAATGAGAGAAGAAACTGAGTTTTCTCCCAAATTGTTCTCCGAAAGAGTTTTCTTCCTCTCCTTCTCCTCCTCCCCCCACACTCTCACACAGATGATTTTCCATTTATGGCTAATTTTCTCCCGATTAAAGCTGGTTTCCCTGAACAGTTTTGCTAAGAGTCTTTATGGCATATCTAGGAACGACCCTTTTCATCCGGTCAGCCGACACCATTTCCTCTGCTGTTACAAAAAAACAGTGTAAACCAGAAGAATTTCCTGACTGTTCTAGCTCTATACTTACTGGGGGACGGAAAGAGAGAAATCAACATTCAGTCCAAGGAACAAAGACAGGCAAAGACCTTAGGTTCAACAGTCACTAAGTCACTTTGTACAGTGATAATTTAACCTCTACACTTCAACGTTTTCCTTCATCAAAATGGGAATAAAAATATGACCCTTGCTTGATACCCCACATTTATGAAGCTCATTTACATCAGCAAAAGAAGCAAGCTGTAGCAATGCTGACCACAGCCGTTAGTTATACTGACCGTGTCCCACACATGAGTTTTGGAAAGAACATCAAACATGCCAAACAGGCTCAGAGGGTTCCTGCTGTCTGGCAGCCAGATGTTTTAAGCCAGATGACTTAAAGCACATAGCACCTGGACTGTCATTTTATTCCTACTGGTCTCCAATAAAACCACATCACTTCTCCTTCATGATACAGAAGAGTAACACTTAGAGATTACTCTTATTCATGCAATTGAGTCCATGTGTATGTGCTAAATAGACTAGTGGTTTGTGTCTTCAGCACAAGTCCATAGTGTAAAGGCTGTTTTTGAAAGAGTTTGTTACCTATACTGCACTCTCTTCTGTCTCTTCTGGATGGTAAAAACAGGACTGGTAAGAGCAGTTTGCCACTGTCAAAACAGCAAAACTGTGATGCTCAGGCATCCTGAAAATCTTAAATAAATCTCTACAATACCAAGCTGGTGGGGAAAAGTAGGGCTATTATTATAGGTTACATTTAAATAACTGGCAGGAGGCAGAAAGAAAAATAGAGAAAAGTGTTGGTCCTGTTCACCTGAATATCGAGAGGTTTTCTGCTGGTCACAGTTCTTGGCCTCTGCAACTGGCTTGTGACAGCCAGCCCGGCAGGGAGCACGAGTGAGCACTGTTGGAGGAACTCATTGCCCTTTCAGCTGGATCACTAACAAGATTCAGACTGAAGCATGACACAGGAGCCAGGGCCAGCTAAGACCATGTACTGACCTATATAGCTTGGATTACTATGGGCTGGGAAAATCTGAATCTGTACAAACATCATCCGGAGCTAACGCTAACTCTTTTGGGATGAGAAGGAAGCATAAAGAGTGACAATTTTGCATATAGTGCATTCATTATCTTTTCAAGTCAAATGGATCAAAGTCTTATTACAGTGCCTTTTAGGATGCTTTGATTTTTTTGATGAAGTTTTATGATGGCTTCTCCTCAGAAGAAGCTAGACCATACCACCATGAAACTCAAAAAGAAATAGTTTTTCAAAAAGAGATCATAATCACAGGACTAGGAGTTACCATGATGACCACCATTTTTGCTATTCAACGTACCACTTAGGTAGTGTAACTGAGAGAAATTCCCATTTACAGAAATAAAACTTCTGAGATCTGCAAGTCTGAAAAAAAACCAAGACTGAAACCTTTGATTATTGCTTAACGATCAAATTCAAAGTTGAGAAAAACAAGGTAATTCTAAATCTATAAAATCATGCTTACAAAAATCTGAAACTACTAATGTAGAACTGCCAAGAAGACCTTTTTCTGAAGCTAAGAATAAATGAAAAGGCTCTGGATTATGTCTAGGACCCAGAAGCTACATGCCAAATTTCACACAGGAGTAAACTTAATCCTTGAAGTTATATTGGGATCTGCAGTGACTGTTCAGTTTTAAGAACTCACAACTTCCAAGCAGAATTTTACATCAGAAGGCCTGAAATGCATCAGTTATTTACTAGATGCCTTGGACAATTTTCCAGTCATTTTTAAGCATTCTAACACATTTATCTCTAAAATGCCCAAAACTGCTTTTCTTTTTTTTTTTTTTTCTTCTTTTTAACTGCTGCAATTTTTCTTTTTTACAGCTCACTAATTCTATATAACAACAGATCATACTTGAAATTATTTTTAGTAGGCAATATCTGCAATGAAGCTGACAAAAATGCATCCTATCTATCAAGTCTGTCATTTTTCTAGCGTTTGAAGGATCAGAAAATATAATGGCCAGGACTGTGTTTTTCCATTCTATGACCACTGGGAATCTCTAAACTCACAATCATTGTCTCATGGCTCTAAAACTGTCCATGAGCCTGTTTTAGCATTATCCCACTATGTATTTTCCAGCTGTTAGACATTCAGTCAAGTCAGTGGTAGCTGAGGCAGGACACAGCAGCTTTATAGTTAAGCATATTTTCATTACCCTGCAGTAGCTATTTTAAGCTTCAGGAAGAGACTTCAGATTTCATCTTTGTCCATAAATTCCAAATACATCCATTCTCACTCTTTCCTTTGACACTAAACAGCAATCCCAGCAGTTGAAGCCCTTAAAAGTAACTTCCCATGATGATGGAAAAACACTGAAGATGATCTTTGACACAAGTGTTCCATTTAAGAATCCTCCTTTGATTCAATTAAATTATCTCTTGTTCTTCAAAGAACACAGTAGTTTGGGAGATGTTTTGTCAAATACAGCAAAGCTAAGAGAGCTTTTACAGGAGCATTGGTATATAAAAGATGTGGGAACTTTATGTCGATATATTTCCTGCATCAGTTGAATAGTCAGATTTTCCTTAAATGCTGGCTAAGTTAGTAATTTTTATAGTAGAGTTTTATAGAGGATTCAGAGAAAAGTAGCAGTGGCATGCTTCTCAAACTGCAGATACTGAGATCCCACACAATGTGGCACTAGCTATGCGAGCAAGACATTTTACTTCAGGCTCCCAATATACACTAGAATCCCATCTGCAGAGTTTTAGAGAAGGCTGGAAAGACACTGAACAAAAAACTTTAATGAAAGAAAAGTACTTGATACAGTTTTGAGAAATTAGTCCAGGGAGTATCTAATAGCATAAAACACTACAAAAGCCAGATCTGGGTGATGTACATAGGTACACAAAAGGAGCCAATATAGTAGGAATAAAACATCTCTTCATTAAGGCAAGAATTTCTTTTACAATGGTCTTGCATTAAGCTCAGTTAAAGCACAGAGCAGGTTAGGCTTACATTCATGTAAATACACAGCATGAAAGCAAAAAAAGTACATGGAGAGCACTCTTGGGGCATCAAATAAACAGCTAAAAAAATCTGGTGTCAGCAAACCAACTTTGCTCAGAATTAAAATTAGATAATTTCTCTTTTTATAGATCTTGGCTGCTTTAAAGTGATAAAAGTGAATTTGGCTGGTTTGCTACCTCTTGTTGACAGAGGCTATTGAAATGTTTTCATTTAGTTAAAAATGAATTTACCTGTTGAAACAGTAGATATCCCGTATGTTTCCAAACAGGGCTGATCGCTCCTCTGTTCCCAGGGAGAGCTTGGTCTGATCAGTGATACAGTCGAGGTAATCCTACAAGAGAAATGAGAGGGAGGTCTTCAGACATTTCCTCCTTTCCTAGATCAGTAAACAGAGCTATGTTTTATTGTACAAGATGAGTCTCTGAATATCAGTTTCACCTTATTATTACAATAAAGCCTTCAGCAGGCCCTCTGTGAACAGTCACTCTATTATGAATGGTAACAGTACTTATCTGTTCCCTGAAACCAAGAAAATAACAAAAGACTGAAAGCTAAGTTATACCTCTTAGACGGGACAGCCAATGTTTCTCTTGCTACTGATAAACAAATGCTTTCAAATTTCATTCACAGTGACAGTTTAATTGATCATTTGGCTGGCTCAAAGACAAAAAAAATGTAAAAGAGATGAAGAATGTAATTTAATGAAGTCTTAGTAACAGAAAAGCTATATAATGAAGAACAGAAAGTACACAAGCAACAGAGGTTCAGAAAAGGAACCACTGAATAAATTACTTAAAAAAATTTTTGGTTACCAAAGAATGCAGAGTGTGTAGAAGACAGATCTCAATGCATCTATGTCCATGCAATTTGCCACGCATAGGGTGACATTGCAAATTACATTGCTATATACTTTAGCAAAAATTTCTTTTTGCATTTACAAGACTGGCAGACTCTTATCCAGGGACTTTATTTGAATAAGAACATGACAGCCAGAAAAAGCTCAGATCATCAGTGTTCTGGGAGAACAACTTTTCCATCTCTTCCGTCACTTCGGTAAGAGCTCAATGTCACCTTTTTTTCTGTTGCTGCTACAGTATTAAAATTCTCACGTAAGGGCAAACAAATCCAGCAGGCTATTTAACTACTACAGCTAATGAAACAAGAAACCTGATGGTTTTTTTTTTTTTTTTGCTGCCACATTCATGAAGAAATTCTGCTGGAGTATGGAAATAAAAGTGAAAACAGCTGAGACAATGTGAAATAAAAATAAATAAAATCCTTTAGCCTGTGGCTAGACAATGTGGTGTGGCAACCTCCCAAAAGCAACACAGCATTCCAGGGTGCTGCAACAAAGGGACCCTGCAAAATGCCAACAAGACCATGAAAACTTCTAAGATATAACTGTGTTCCAGAGTCATATAGAAAAAGTTATTACAGAACACATACACTAGCCACGATTTATTCTCTGTGTAAACTCTGTGAAGACAAACAGTTTGAATTAAACAAGGATCTGACTTTTGGTTTCCAGATGTCCTCATAAGGAAGGTTAAGAATTACAGTATTTAAGCCTTCATGCCCATATCTTTCTCTTCAACTGAATTAGTATCAGCAAAGTCAGAGGTGTAAGATTCAGGTTTAGGTATCAACAGAATTTCCTGTGCTCCCCCCAATCAATAATCCACACTCTGTCATCACCTCCAGTTAAAGGTAGCCCTCATCACCCCCAAAATTCAATATTTTATGCCAGGGGAAAGCAAGTAAGTTTATTCCAAGGTAACCTCAGTGTCTTTAAGAAGAACAATGAGTGGCAATAGGCAGGCAAGGTTATCTCTCCTGTGATAGCATCCAACTTCACTCTACCTTCCCTCCTGGCTGGCAGCAACCTCAGAGCCCACAGCTGAAATATATTTGTGCAGAAGTCTTTGGAGTCACATCCACAGGCTCCCTGAAATTCAGCTTTTTATTTATACTCAGAAGTGTAAACAGGTTCAGGATGATGAGGCAGACAAGACCGCAGCAAACAGTACATGGGGTCAAAGGTAGAAGTAGACAGCATATTCAGGTTTACTCCTGAATATATTAAACATAATATATACAGTAATATTTTTTTTCTGACCACAGACATATCTTCATCATATAAAAGCAAAGAATAGAAAAGCTCCAGTGGAATCGTGATCTTCTGAAACCATTTTTAGCTTTGCAGGGACACTGTAGCACTCTGAGCTGATATGACAAGGTTGGGCTGCAGATGAATGGGAATCTTACAATAAGTACCTCCACACAGCACATTTAATGAATAAAGAGGAGTTCCTTTCCAATTCATTCATGTCAGCATAGCTGGAGCTTGTGTTTCTTCAAAATAACAAGCAGTCCACAGTTGTTTCCAGTATTGTAGACAGTGTTACATAGATGTCCTGGTTCCTGCTCCTTCTGTCCTCTTATCCTGATTTTCCTCCATATATACATACTCTTCTCCTTCTTCTACCAATTTAGTAAGAAAGAGGGAACCAGGTACCTTTCTAATGTTGCTGCTAAGCAGCAGCCTGCGGGTGCTCTGGCAATTTTCCTGCACTCTGTAACATATGCCAGTATCAGCCTATACACACCACACACCCACAGCCTGTGCTCCCTTTTGCTAGAAGATCCTTCAGACTGTGCTTCAGGTCCCCTTCTTCATCCAGCCTCAGATCAGAAACAAACCAGAAACAACTGGGTGGATTTGTGCTTACCTAGGGTAAGGCAAGGTGGTTTTTCATTCACAATGCTTGGGATTCAGAGCTGCCTTATACCTCACCTCATACTGCTAGTAAATGACACAATTTGGGGACTGCTTTCCTGATTTAGCTTTCTGGAGACTGGAGACTACAGATATGTTTACATTGCTGATATTGGTGTAAGCAGATACCTGCAGTAGACACACAGCAAAAAGTTCCTGGTATCCAAGTTTTTGTGAAAAAGGTGGACCTTGGACAGTCTTAACACATTGGTATCATGCAGACCAGGCCCTGCACAGCAGCACACTGCTTGCACTGACTCAGTGGGACCTGTCTGATTATACTGCTTTATAGTGCACGTGTGCTCTCATAAAGGCTTCATGAACTCATCCAGGAAACAGATGCAGTATTGGCATATAACATATTCTGCAAGGACAACACCACAGGCAGATCAAAGCTACCCAGACGTGGGGATTTTCCTAATTATTTCTTAGCAAATGGTACTTTACCCCCATGGTAGTCACTGCCGTGTGTCAACAGCTGTTATCACCTGGAGTCATAATGAAAGGTTTGGAGCTACAAGATAACAGGGCAGGCTGCAAACATAATGATATGGTGCAGAAATCAATGAAATTTATCAGAACAGAGTACCGGCATTATTCAATTTATTTGTTTCTTGTCAGCATCTATGAACCTCTGTCGGACCGAATGATTTGTTTATAACCTTTGCCTTTTATTGCTTCTCTGCAGTTATGGCATAAACATTTAGCTTACTTTATAGGATAAAAAAAGCCCTCACAAATGTCTGTCTCCTTAGACTGATAAACAGACCATGGTTTGCTCTCATGGTATTGCACAATTTTCTCCTCCCTGTTCCTTGAAACTCTCCAAAAATTAGGAGAGTCTTGCCAGACTGCCCTGCCTTTCTTGCTGGGTTTGACATTCTCCCCATTTGTCTTTCATCATGCCAAATCCATCACAAGGAATGTCTGCTAGAAGCTGCACATCCTAACTACTGTCTCCTCCTCCACAATTACAAAAAAGAAAAGATCTCTAGAGGAATAAAATTAAGAAAACAATAACCTTAGAGGCTAAAAAATATAATTATATGAATCAGAAATGAGAGAAAACTGTCAAGCAAAGCACAAAACAAGCAAAATTATTTTCACATATTGATTAATGTTTTCCATAACCAAACTTTAGAAACCAAATGCAAATTAGTGGGACTTTTTCATCTAGCCACCCTAGTTTTCTTTTGAACACATACTTAACTTTAAAAACTTCATTTATTGTTGTTTGGATGACAGAATAAGTCAGCCATTACTGTGGTACTATTCCCTTTAAAAAGGATAATATTAATGCCAATATTAACATAGTAATTCTAAAAAAATTGGTAAAAACCCCACACTGTCTTCTAAAATGAGAATCAATTTTCATCCTGCTCTGCAAGAAATATATATACTATATAAATTCTTAGTAATCCCTTTACAGGGCAGGAGTGTGTATATAAAAATATCACGAAAGATAAGCAAAATTTTTAAAAGAGCAGTGTAGTTGCACAGGTACACTTTTGCCAAGAAGCAGGCACTCAAGGCACACAAGACTGAAAATTTGATTAAATATCAATACCAAAAAAGAATCAAAACAGGATTCTACCCACTAGGAAACTTTGCTTTCTAATGCCTAAACAAGCTGCAGGAGAAAGCAAAGCTGTGTTATATCTCTGATTTCAGCAACACACTCTGAGTTTAAGAGCTGAGGACTTACATCAAAAACCTCAGCCTCTGACCTAAAAATATTTAAAACCAGGTATTTATCAAAACTTCAATGGGTTCTCGTAGTGTTGCAGACAGAGGAGGGGTAGCTAATATTAAATCAAGCAGGACATGATCCAGGCAGGGCCACAGCATCACTCCGACCCTCAGTTTTCTGATACTCCCTAGATCAGTGCTACTAGCAAAGCAGTTTTTACTCTTGGTACTACCCCATACTCATGGCCATATTCTTTCCCAGCACCCTTCTACCCAATGAAGATGTGTTTGGCTGAAATCAGATGGCTGCACAGAAGAGGAACCACTGAAACAGCTCAGCAGCTTTGGCCACCAAAGCACTACTTCCACACGACTTGGAGGAAAAGGCTGTAGGCCAGAAGGAAAACACGCCGTGAAATGGATCTTATGTGTAGCCTGTTAGCTAGAGCCATGCTGCCCGAACAAGCCACACACTTGTAAACTAAGAAAATTGAGGAACAGATGCACACTAGAATGGACACTATAAAATGCTTCGCAGTGCTTATTCTGCTAGTTATATAGGTAACTGTAATATGCACCAATTCACCGTTTGCCTGATTTTTCCCTGTTCTTTTTTCCCCATTATTTATTTTATTTATTAATTTATCCAGAATGTATAACAGCATACTCTGAATGCCTTGTGGTTCAAAGAATAGCATGCTATCCACACAACAGGTGGCCAAGGATGATGAATTTTCATCAGGGCAGCACATTGCAGCTCTTTTCAATTCTTTAAAGTACTGCTGTGCTCTGCAAAGGCAATGTGCTTTTGTGTTCTAAGCATACTTTGCTATCTTGCTCTGGTTCCTTTGCCTATATGACTCCAAGGGAAGGAAACCTAAAAATGCTTGCACCGTCCACCCTACAGATTCACTACATGCAAAACCAAAAACCTAAATAATAAAGGAAATTTCTGCGAGCATATCTTCCTTTTTTCTCCTTTTACTGGTATTTGGTGGGATTTTTTATACAGACCTCTGAAGCTAGAAAAGCCTCACGCAGACCAAAGCACAGGCAGGTCTGAAAGACCAGCCCCTACCTGGGGCTATGCCCAGTAAGGCACAGCACAGTCCTGCCACCAACCAACAGCCTAAGCCAGGCTCCTTCGGAGGACAGTGCAGAATTGGAGACACAGACTCCTCTGCTCCCTCCAGCAGTGTGAGCAGAAAGCTGCTGCTCTCCTTGTGCTTCCTCCTCACCTTTTCCTTTTGCTTTATAACCCTTGGTACCTTGCATGTTAGACTTGTCAGCAGCAGCAAAGCTCTGCCCTTGTGGGAAAGGGGGGGTGTCAGGCCTTGCAGGTGGGCTTCGCAGGACACACCAACATGTTGAAGGACATGCTCAGAGAGCACTAACTCTGCCATCAAGGGAAAAGGACATGGAGAAGACCTCCCAGCACTGACAGCCAGCTGCCCTCCAAACGGGAGCAGCCAAAGTAACCCATCTGCTTTGCACAATCTGACACTGGATGCGGTTTGTGATTGATTCCTTTCCTCTCCAGTATCCCTGAGAAAAGCAGAGTCTCTGAGCTGGCAGGAGGCCGCCTCACCAGCACCGGGCCTCTCCCCAGGCCCCGGGCGGATGGTGGAGGATCCATACCGAGCTCACCTGTGCTTCCAGCCAGCTTCCTCAGAAGTGCCAATTTACACGTGCAGCTGGCTCACACGCAGCCCGCGGGCAGTGGCAATAAGGCGTGACACAGTAAGACGATACTCTGCTGACTGACTGCATGCAGAAAGGGCAAAGATTGATGGTGGGAGCACTCGTGAGAACATGGTATGAGGAAAGACTAAAAATAGAGAAGCACATGTAAGTTTTATTTCCACTGTTCAACACTGCAGGGTAAGGCGATTATGACAGAGATCTCCCTGCACTTCATAGTTAGGGGCTCGTAAATAAGTTAACAGTATTAACTTAAATTTTACCTAGAAAAGTAGATTTAAAAAAAAAAAAAGTATTTTCCTCTATGTAGTTATTCCTGAGAAACAGATTTTTGATAATCAACTTCCTCACCTATATTCTAGATGTTCAAACACTGTCCCATTTGCAGCTACTAAGGCCTGGAAGTAGTGAGCCCCTAGCAGGTCCCCTTGGCTTCATCCACATGCATGAAAAGCGACAGGGGGAGTTATGTGCCAGCCAAAATTAGCAGTGAAGAATTCCTGAATCCTAACACTATGCCTTGCACCTTGAAAACACACGCTTTCTTTGGTTTAGGCTGCCTTTGAACAGTCTCGCCCATGAGGACATGAGCACAGGCGCAGTCCAATACAAAGTTGGAAATTTGTAGGGCACATCAATGTCAACAATGTAACAGTCAGGAGATCTTGTCACAGGACTTCGAGCTGTCAGAGCACAGCTAATCTCAGGAAATGAACGAAGGAATTTGCCCTGGAAAACTCTGTCAGTGAGAGGTCCTGCAACACTCTGTTGCACTGAATCCATTCAGTGCAATACCCATAGGGGCCCTGGGTAAGGACAAGTGCCTCACCAACATGCATGGCTGGGAGGCAGCAGAACAGCTTCCTGCAGCTGTGGGTTCCCCTTCACTGCTTTAGAGCCTGAGCCTTTAAAGCAAGCTCTACACATCCTCTTGCCCCTGCCCCAGTATCAGAGGATGCCCGTATCCATTTCCAGAACTGTCCCATAGCTCCCTTCTAGGACTGGGGTGGATGAGGCACATGTCCTACAATGCCTACTCCACCAGTCCAGGGACTTATGTCCTTATTTTTGCCCAGTGTATGCTTTCTTCTTGAGCCCCGTAAGACATTTCAGCAGGATCAAAACCTGACACCAACTGACCCAGCACTGAACTGTCTGCCTGCCTGGATGGACTGCTCTCATGGATTTTTGCCTTCTTTGTCATAGTGAATTTTGCTCTAATGAAATGCAGTTAGAGTTCAATAATATTCCTTTGTTCAGCTGCAGGAATTCCACGCTAAAATCTGCCATCTCAAAAAGACAACTTGGAAGGCAGGCTGTCAATTAAATCAAACTGTAATTTGACAGAGATGCATTAAAAGCACTCAAATTGAAACTGTGATTGATGGATTGTACAGACAAGTCCTGTAAATGGTCCTTCATCTGTAAAGATGATTATGGGTAAATCACTGGGAACAGAAACTCATGTGAAACCCCACTTAGACACTTCAGCACACTAACTTATTGAAGTTGAAACCCACCTATTAAAACCATGTCGCACATTTATCTTCACTTATCAGCCAGCAGCCACTGCCACATCACAGCTACAAGATTTTTTTCCCAGAAGCTGGCATTCAAAATTGCTGCTCGGAGGTGTGGCAAGAAGCAAGTTCAGAGCACAGGTGGAGATCAGGGGATTACAAATCAGTAAGTTTATGTCAGTAGTTTACTGACATGTCATTAAGGAGTTATGTGACACCCTTATCTAATGCCTTTCAAAGGCTAAAAGGAAACACAGAATAAATAAGCTACACGAATGAAAACAGCCAAATGAAAATAATTAATATTAATTAGGATGTCAATTAGTTTGAGGTTGCTAGGCAGATGAAGTGCTGTAAAGACTTCTAGATCTACATCATTGGTGTCAATCATCACCATCATTCAATAATCTCAATCTTACTCAAAAAGTACCAGCTGGAAGTGTTTAGTAATTATAAATTAAAACAAAAAATTAAACTTCATCAGGACACCTATAAATTAATTCCCACAATACACTTTAGTTGTTCTGATTATAAGCTTATTGAACCATAATCAAAAAATACACTGAGAATTATTAGGGCATATTTGGCCTTTCAATATACAAATCACACAGTAAAAGAACTTGAGCCTTGTGGTGTAGATCCTTGCCCTGTTAAATAAACTTTCCCCAATTTGTAAGGCAAATTAATGTTAACATTTTTTAAAAGAGATCTCAATATGTTTACAAGCTAAATGAGACATTCCAGAAGAGAAATGTTTATTTAAAAAACACAAGAAAGAAAACCGAAAGAAAACTGAAAACTTTGTTTTCCAAAGAATGAAAATGCAAACCCAGCAAAATGGAGAAAATCTGCACACATCCTAAACACACATTTACCTTAACCTTAGTAACCACATGATTACCAGAGACTTCTGGATGGCTTTTCTTATTAATGTATGAAGAGCAGTGCAATGGAACTTTATAGTGGGTGGTTTGCAAGGAAGAACTTTGTTCAAGTGTCTTAGCCGCAAAATGGTCTTCTCTTGAAACCAGGAAAAATAGCAGCTACTTCCACACCTTAATTTGCAGCAGTGGTAAGAGCAGAAAAGAGAGACACTACTATGTGGTTTATTAAGCATTCAGACTTAAAGGTCATGCATTACTAGAACATTGTTCACTGACAAGTAATATTTAATAACAGTGATATAACAACTTTAAAAGTAGTTACATATTTCCATGGAAAATGGAAATGGGTATATTACACAAAGAAAATCCCAGAAACTATGGCCTGGCTGGAAATGCAGAAATGTCTTTGCCTTTAAGATTTCACCTCCACATGTTGAAATCTCTTTACAGTAAATCCCAATCATTCTGCAAAGAATATATTGTCTAATTAAACCATTGTAATGTTTACTGGAAATTTTGCAGCATAAGCTATACTTCCTCTCCCTGCCTCTGAGCTCTCAAACCTCTTCCTCACAGTTTTTCTGCCTACTCTATAAACTTTTGTAGTTTAGAGCTGCTGCTCTGTTCTGTGTAGCTCCTTATCCACGGCCAGTAAGAAACAAGAAGATGGAGGGCAGAGGTGAACAGACCTCTCTTTTGTTACTTCCTGAATCCCAAAAGGGCTCTATGTATTCCCCTAAGCAGGGATACAACCTCCCGCTCCAGCCTCAGTGCATTCACAGGAACTTCAGAGTCCCCCGCCCACCACCAGCGCTCCTAAATGGCACACTCCATATTTAAATTACATTTTCCCCTTCCCTCCCCACTCCCAAAAGAATAAAGCTTTCTGGAACAGAAGATTAACTTCCATCCTTTTATGTATGTTCATTCACACTCAGCAAGTGGGTAGGAGGTTGCAGACAGCACGGTCGAATGATTTACGCCCTGCTGCCAGAAAAGGGAGGACAAGAGCAACAGCAGCCAGGCTTTTCGGTAATTCTGTGCCTCCCTGGAAGAGCAGCAGCCCTCCCTGCTGCTTCTTTCCCACCCACAGCTTAAGAAAGGCTCACTGTACATTTAGAGACAGGTCATTTATTACTGCAGTATAACTCACCCTTCTGTGCTGTCTAAACACAGAGCTGACCTTAAAACAAACCCATAGCTGTGGCTATGTGTTTGTGCTGTCTCAACGTTTGCAGTCCCAGTCAACCAGTGAAGTTCTGAAATCACCTGACAAAGACAGTCTCTGTCCCAGCAAGTTTCTACAATGTAGCTGTAAGATAAGAACTAGATGCAAAGTACAGGTGAAGGAAACAGAAGAGAGCAATGACATTTTATTCAGTGTCTTTCAAGTACTTGGGAACATGCTGAATGAAAGAAATTTTTGAATGTTGCCAGCAGAAATAAGACTGAAGTAGTGATGATGCAGATAAGAAAACCCATGCATCAGTGTATTTAACCCTGGCTTTGCGTATTTCCTGTGAAGTTAGTTTACAGACAGCTCTCTGTTCATGCCGCAGCATAAACAGACGCTTACACTACACAAGTTGTTTATTAGGTTACTTCTGGCTGTCCACAACACATTATATTCCTACTGTACAGCTAAAAAACCTTTTTTTCCACAGCCCAGAACCATTCTCATCCTGCCCAGCAAAACGAGGTTTGGGTTTTGCTTCTGCTTTTGCTAGGTATCATTAAAGGGCACATATGATGAGGAGTTCACAGCATATGTAGCTGTAGCAAAACACTTCTGTTCAAGATCTCAGAGTTCCAGAAACAACAGCATCTAAAACTATCCAAAACACAAACACCAGTTTGTGTATACTTCCACTACTTTAAGTTGGTTAAGGATGTTTAAGATAGTTCACAGTCAGGAAGGAAGAAGTCTGCAGGGAAAACTGAACTATCCCTGTAGTGCACTAGAAGAAAGTCTGATTTACTTTAGGTATTTCTTTAGGGTAGCCAGAATAGCTATTTACACCTGTTTGGTAATTTACCTGTTTGGTGTTCCTAACTACCTCCCTTCTCAGCAGTCTGCACTGGTCCTGATTCATAAAGAGCAAGTCCAGAAACAAAACACAATGCTAATGTTCTCTAATAAAGCTACTTACAAATGAATTACAAATCAATTAAGTGGAACATTTTTCTGCTCTGATTCATGTTGCTGTAACGCTGTTTAACTTCACAAACTTCAAGAAGGTCTCTTGGACGTGTACTGAGATGCTTCAGTTTCAGCTGTTATATTTCAGTATTACTGAAAAAGCTTCCCTTGCTTTTAAGCCAAGGTTTCCTTAAGGAGGTCAATCAGAATTTGACACTGCTCTTTCTTCATGGATGAAAGAAAAGTAGTGAGAAAGTTCGTCTCAAAAATTTAACAAATACTAATCACAGATAAAGTTATCACTGTTCCATAACCAAACTACATTTATACAAAACATAATCTTTGTTTTTCACATAATTGAAATTGTTTATCCAAATTTTCACATGCAACTCATGTCAGCAATCCAAAGGTATCTTTCTCAGGTATGAAGGTTAGCAAGCATAGAAAAAGAGGTCACGTGTAGAAATTAACTATAATGTGGGAATAAACATTATGGGATGCTTTAGCTATATTGGAATTCCCAGGTTTTGAATTTTCTACAAAGAATTTACTTTCAGAGCTACACTATCCAGCAAACCCAGAGCACAAGCAGCTATGCTTTTACTAACACATCACAAGTGACTATGTGCACACTGCAGTCTTTAGAGCAGTCTTTCTAACTAATTGCTTAAAACACAGGAGTCCTCTACGGGGAGACAGGAAACAGAGAACAATAACATTCCGACACTGACTTCCTCCCAGAAGGGTTTCCCTTAATCACTGGTGCCCCAACACGTATCTGCCTCAAACATCCAACATTTCCCATTGCAAGGCTTGCCCCCACCCCCACAAGGGGTATATAGCTTCAACAGACGTGTTCACCTCAGGTGAAACTTTCCATGCCAGAAACCTGCCTCCCTGATGAGTTGTTCTAGGAGATTTCAGCAAAGCCATTCCCCTGAGGCTTTTTGAGAAAGAATTCCCTTTTTTGCTTGTGTTGAAAAATTTTGGTGACCTTTCCCCTGAGAAGACAAGCACCCCCAGGCTGACTAGCAGGGACATGAACCATATCCTCATGTCTCAGGGAGAGACAGCAGCAGATTCAAGCATAATGGAAACTTTGTTTCTCAGGGCCTTTTGCTGCCTTAACGTAAATTCCCTTGTTTCTGACCATATTGGAATGGGGAGAAGAGAAACCCTCCAAATTGACATATCCTCAATAGGAACTTCTAGCAATAGTCCTTTGCAAGGTTCAGCTCAGACTTCACAAGGCTTTAACCCACAACTGCCATTCTCAGGTGCTGCCAGCAACATCTAGCTCAGATCCGATCCTCTGGGGCAAGAGCATGGAAAAGATTGTTCCCATCTCAGTGACTCTGCAAACCATACACAGTATAGAAAAGCAGGCTGTGCAGTTTCATGGCAGAGGAGATGTAAAGGAGTACTACAGAAAGATGGGAAGGACAAAATGGGACCCAAGGAAATCTTGGCAGACACCCCTCTTAACTTCTGTGTACTTAAGAGGGAAGAAAAACTAGGAATGAAAATGTTGTCAGACCTGCTGAGAGAACTATGGAGAGAGCTGTGGAATCAGCAGAGATGAAGAACATGAGAAAGATTAATACTAAAAAGAAAAAGATTATGTAAGGAAATGAGACAACAAACTGATGGGATGCAGATGAGATTTACTGGGGGAAGACTTAGGACAGAGAGGCAGCAAGATCACAGCCAGGAGACTGTGCAGAGAGGAATGGGACTTTTTCAAATAAGGAGACGTAAGTACAAAAGGACAAAAGATCTGGAGAGAGGATAGGACAAAGACTTCAACTAGCTCAGTGGAGATGGTTTAAAAAAAAAAAAAGTCACATTTGAAATTAAAGGGTAGATGAATTCATTCGCATAAATGAACTAACCCAGATTTCAGATGTAGTTAAAGATTTCTGAAGCTCACTCTCTGTTTACATCAAATATATGTGAAACACACTGACAATGCATACTTTAGTCCCCTCTAGTCATTCTATAGATACAAATGACCTTTTACTTATATTATCATACCGATAGGGGTGCAGATGCAAGTATTTAAGAGTGCATTTGCATTATTCTTTCATTTTGAAAAGGTAAAATAGAAATATCAATGTCTTTCTACAGTTACAAGCATTTACACACATTATGAATGGGGGCTTATGCTTCCTATGAACCGCAAGGGCAAAACACAGATTTTTTTATAAATGCAGACACAGCATTTTACTCAGGGAGAAAAAAATCACTTCAGTAAGTAACTCTAATTGAAGTTTAGGTCTATTCTAACTACATTACTACTTGAAAAAGTCAGGCTTGGTCCTGAAGAGGAAAAGATCAATGAGTTCTGCCCTAGCCAGTACACCTGTCATCATGACACAAGCAGGAAGCGGAGGTATCCAATTTCTCATCACAAACTTGCCCAAAACAAGCTTCAAGCTGCACTTATTCAAAATTGTAATTATCCTTAACAGATCATCTGATAAAACATACCAAATGGTGGAAAAGTTCACTCTATCCTTGCTGCAATGCTTGCCTGTGCAAGAATCACAGCAGCGTGCCTCAAAACAACCCTAACCCAACTGTCCTTCCAGGTCACAGGCAAAATGGCTGTACTGGCTAGAAAAGCAGTTGTTTTTTGATGCTTATCCTAGAGCAAAGGTGCCAAATAGCACCTGTATGGCCTCCTCTCACTCATCCTAAGCCTGCCAAATACTTCTTGTCAGCAGTTGGAAAGAAAACTGGAAAACCTCAGCAGCTCTCCAGCATAATTTAAAAATCACATTAACCACATTCCATGAAGCCAATTTCTACTTCTGTCTTCCAACTTGGCACTGTTAAGATCACCCAGATACTCAAAAGGCAACAGAAGTTACGACTTTTTTACTTTATTTATTTACTTACCAATGACCTAACAGCATTAGGTTAATACAAGCATAAAAAAGGACAAAATTCTATTTTGTCCCATTCCTCCATAGTATTTTACTTCAGACGTGTCAACTCCATGTTCTAAGGACAACATAGATTGGAAAGAACACTGTCCACTGTGCTAGGCTAACTCTTAATGAGCTCACTTCTGATATTATGACTAACACCAGGATCTTACATGCAATTTCATGATCATCCATGTTAATAGGTCATTTGTGCTCAGCTAGTCCTGGAAACCGGTTCTTGGCACACTAAAGACAAGAAGGTAATCAAGAACAGCCATCAAGTATTCACCAAAGGAAAGTTGATCAGTCTGATAACCTTTTAACTATGAAATGACTGGCTTGGTAGATGAACGGAAAGCAGTGGATATTGTCTACTTTGACTTCAGGAAGGCTTTTAACTCCCTTAAGATCCTCATACACAAGCTGAAGAACCAGGAGTTGGATAAGCAGACAGTAAGTTTGACTGAGAAGTGGATGAACGGACAGGACCTGAGGGTGCTGATCACAGGCACAAAATCTAGTTGGATTCCAGTGGCTAGTGGCATAGCATACCCTAGGGGCTAATACTGGGTTCTATCCTAGTTTATGTGTTCATTAATGGCCTGGCTAATGGGAAAAAGTGTGGATATATAAAAAGAAATGATCAAGAGAAATTAACAAAACCCCCACCCCCACTGTAACTGATGAAAAAAGTTCCCACTCTCTAAAACCCTAAAGGCCAAACAAACAGTACCCTCACCCAAGGAAAGGGGGAAAAACTCAAATTTGTTTTGCATTTTCATACCAGAAATATAGAAAATGTAGATTCATGGATCTACATGAGTTTAGACATCCTCTCAGCCCTGAAACCTGTTTCAAAGTCCTGGGAACAACAGTGAGAACATATTTTTTAAAAATACATTTCTACTGCCTACAGAGAATGTAGCATCAGCAAACTCCCTCTACTAGAGGACAAAAAGCATTAGACTACATCTCTACTGATAGTTCTCAGATGGGAGTAGAGGGTAATTAAAGTAAAACCTATTGATTTTTCCCCTTTCGTTCTTATGCTGTCCTCAATCTGACACCTTTTCAGCTTTTAGCTCTTTGTATATGGGTTGACCACCTCCTCTTTCTCCCTCCCTCTGCCAAAAAAAACTCCACCCTGAAACAAAAAACCAGCCCTCCTTACTACTTTTTGACTATGTACATAAGCTTCCAGGGGTCCTGATGGACAACAAGCTGTCCATGAGCCAGCAGTGTGTCCTGGTGGCCAAGAAGGCCAATGGTATCATAGGGTGCCTTAGGAAGAGCATTGCCAACTAACTGGTCAAGGGATGTGATCCTGCCCCTCTACTCAGCCCTGGTGAGGCCTCATCTGGAGAGCTGTGTCCTGTTCTGGGCTCCTCAGCACCAGAAACATGGAGCTCTTGGAGTGGGTCCAGTGGAGGGCAATAAATACGATTAGGGCACCGGAGCATCTCTCTTATGAGGAAATGCTGAGAGCCTCAGCCTTGAGAAGAGGTGACAGAAAGAAGGAAATCTTGTCAAGGAAGGATGTCAAGAGGACGTATCCAGGCTCTTCTCTGGATGCAAAGAGGTGCCAAGCACTAGGGTGAGAGGCAAAGGGCAGAAAATGATGCACAGGAAGTTCTACCTGAATATGAGGAAGGGTTACTGAGCACTGCAACAGGTTGCCCAGAGAGATTGTGTAGTCTCCCTCACTAGAAGTGTTCAAGAACCATCTGGACACAATCCTGTGCCATGTGTTCCAGGACAACCCTGCTTGAGCAGGGAGGTTGAACCAGATGATCCCTCCAGTGGTTCTGTGTTGAGCATCAGCTGAAAACTTGCTAAAGAGCTCCAGTTTTAACCAATTTTGCACTTTAACTTTCCACTTCATGGGAAGTTTTCTTCACATTGTTTTCCTTGTAATTATTTTCTCTCTCTCCACTTACCACTGGTTCACTTGCTTATAATTTACTCCACCATCTCCCACCTTCATGTATCTCTTCAGTTTCCACACAATTCTTGGGCAGCAGTTGCCCTTGGACCTCTCTCCAGCTCCCCTTTTCCCATTCTCATCCCATTTCCTAACCAGCTGCCAAATCTGACCCATATATATCTGGAAAATAAGACAAATCAAGCTTCTTCTCTTCATCTTAGTTTGGCTCAGCACCGGTTATCTGCCTGCCAAACTAAATGGCCTCATCACAGAAGCCCAGATAGTCAAGTTCTGTAAGGCTACAGAACTCCTACAGATCTCTGTGGAATCTTCCCAATCTTCTCACAACATCCCCTTCCAACCTCCCCCCCCCCGCCCCCCTTCCCTTGCTTAGGTGAATTTACTGCAGCATTGCTAAGGTAACTTGTGGAGAAAGGAATCCTGAGAAACTTTTAAAATGGGCCCTTCTGAAGAAGTTTGCTCTCAGTCACCCCTCCCTCCCCTGAAACCAAGAAAAGAACATTCTGCACAGGCTGAGGCAGCTGGTTCTCCACTTTACCATCTGGGAAGCAGACGCTTTGAAGACCTTGCATCAGCACCTACTTAAGAAAAGCTCCACTGCCAACCACTCCATGTCTCAAGTAAGCTGTCTAGTTTCACACAAAACTTTTAAGATTCATTATTAGTTGCTGCAGGAAATAGGCTTGGGCATTTCACAGGTTCACAGGTTCCTTCAGTTCCTCCACAACTAAATTGTATTTGTCTTATTTACTCTACATCTACCATACTGATGCTTGAAGTATTTTCTAGAAAGCATTTACTGGCATTCCTGCTTGTAACTGGAAAATCTGTTACAAGATATTAATTTTCAGTTTCTCAAGTTCCACAGTTTACAACATAGGGGGATGAGCGAGGTCTAAGGTTTCCAAAACCATGGAAGTCATGCCTAGGGAGTGGTTACTATGCACAGAATCTGGCTTGGTTTTGCAGCATCTGACAACCTTAGCACTCCAAAATGAAACTTGGGCAACAGTAGAATGCAGTAAGACAGCACCAGCTACAGAAACCAATGAAATCTTACAGAAGCCTTTCTCAGAACTTAGCAGAGTGGGATACTGTTTTAATCACAATATGCATTTGAGTTACCAAAGCCTTCACATTTTTCCCTGCTATTGTGGGACCACGTGGGTTAGAGCTGCAGGTGGGGAGAGTGTCTTCAGCTGGCTGACATTTCCTGTCTCAGATGACCACATACACCTACCTAGAGCTCTAAGTTCTACAAACAGCTCAATAAGCATTTCTTTGTGTGTTAAACATGTAGGCTACAAACAATAGCCAAAGGACTCAATTGTCATCTTCAAAAATGCAAAGCAGAATGATGCTGATGGCACAGACACAATTACAGAGTGAAAAGAACAAGCCACAGAAGGACTCATCCATATTTTTCCCTGTACTTGAAAGAGGAAATGAAAGGTGCTGTTAGGCTAGGGATTGGACAAAAACTCTACTGCTGATAATAAATGCTACACCCATTCAGAGTAAGTATTAAAGAAAACTCAATTCCTTCGTATTGCAGCCAAACAACAGTATTTTCCAGCAGATACATATGCCATGTTCAATACTACAGGCCAAGGACAGAGAGAGAACAGACTGCAGCTGTTCTGGAGGGACACAGGAAAAGGCAGGACTAGGACTCAGGGAGAGACAGGAAAAATCAGTAAGTAAGACCGTTCAGATAAAGCATATAAGGAGGCAGTTAAAGCTGTCTTGCTTCTTGCTATACATTCTAGGACACAGAGCAATTTTTTTTTTTTTTTTTGTAAATATAAAAATATAAGATTTTTTCTGCAAAGCATTTATCATTCTGTTCACTACTGCTGCCAGCTGTAGGATGTTTTTTTTCTGTTATTTCTTCATGAACACATAGTAACATCTTAGATTTATCTAATCAAATAAAAACTAGAAACACACTGGAACAACGATGTTACACTAATTTATAAAGACCAGCAAATGCCAGTTCCATTGTCAGGTCCCTCTGTCCCACTGTGAAATCAAACAATGTAAAAAAATGGCATCATGGAACAGTTTACACTGTCTTAACCAAGTCCCCTACCTTGACAATGCTTTTGAGATCCTGCACATACATCCTCTCTGTCTCCAGAATCTCTTGGACGACTCTGTCTACGTAGAGGAGCTTCGGACTGGTGGGCTCTGTGACCAGAGACATTGCACAGTTTTTGCTTGCTCCTTTTGGTTCTGCTTTCCTTGGCATGCTTGGCCTTTTCTCAAGGCTTTCCTCAGGATCCTCTTGCTCCACAGCAGAGTTCTTGCGTGTCTTGTTGCTGGAAAATCGCGTGGCTGGGACTAGTTCTAGCTTGATGGCACCTGTTTCTTTTTCCTGGTTAAATAAACCCAAGTGGCTGTTTGAAACCAAGGTCATTCTGCTTCCAAAGGAGCAGTGGCTGTCCCTGGAGGATGCAGAGGAGGAAGTGGAACTAAAGCTGACAGGACGGTCACTGTCTGACAGGTCCATGGTGGTTTTATCGCAGTAGCGGAAAGATCTGCCCTCCTTGTGCAAATCTTCCTCCTTCTTCTTGGTGTCAAGGGCCTCTGTCACAGCTGGTACAACATCAAGAGGTAAGTGGAAGTCATCTAAAAAAACAAGCAAACAGAAAAAGTGAGTTTATTATTGCTGCTCCATGTAACACAAAAGTTGACAGCAAATACTCTTAAACCTTTTCGCATAGAAAGCCACCAAAACTCTATTTAAACCAAAAGACAACCAGAAAAACATGGTCTGGGGGTCACTGTAACTCTAATGCTTTTTAGGTTGTGGGGACCCTCTAATGAGGGCTACAACACCACATTCCTCCTGCTTACACTTCTGTCTCTGGCACATCCTTCTTCTGCCAGTGTACTGGGCTTGTTGCTAGCACATCCACTGCTCAGGCTCAGCACAGGAGAAAAACAGAAATCAAAACATTTTCCCTAACATTATAAAAGACCCCCATAACTTTACTGTGAGCAGTCCCTGCTATCTCCCAGCTGAGCCCTGATCCTGGCTTGGGAGGTTTGGAAACCACAAGAAACACACAGTGATACCAGAAAGTGTCTTTCATTTTGAATCCCATAAAGCCAACAGCCTTAAAAAAACTAAAAGCAGTTATCAATTACCAGCTCTGTGGCTTGTACAAAAATACTAAAAGCAGAATTATTTCCCAAAGAAAATAATGTAGTTTCTGAAGAAAGAGTCCCCACAGGAAAGAGTGCTGCCAAATAATTCAGTTTTCTACTGGGAAAATAAGTAATTCTAAAACTGTTCTGCTCAAGCCAGAATATTACCCCCTGCTGAACTGACCCAAAGCTGTTTTTCAGATCAGTGCAACAACAAAATAAGATGTCTGTCTTCCTGTTGGCATTTCCATTCTGCTTTATTTTCCTTGCCAAAATGCCCTGCAGGACACTGTCCATGATGCAATGCAGATTTGTCTCTGGCCAAGTTGTGTGTGATGCAGCATGAGAATCTGTAGAAGTAGCTACAGGTAAATTCAATACTTCAAAGCTTTATTTCAGTAAGAAGTGTCCTCCCCAAAAAATCTTGCCACAAACTCACAGAATGTATGTTCTGTGAAAAATGGAAACTTGTGACAATTTAGGAAGAAAAGCAATACTGAAGCTACCCACATAGTGGTAGCTTAGTCCTTATTTTAGTCCAGTGACAACTTTTCAAAAAATCATACCAGTAATTACAGCTCCTGACAACAGTTTCAGTAAAGAAACCATAAAGCTGCAAATCAAACCCGCCCAACCTTTAAGGTGGCCCTTCTCAAACTGAGTCAGACTTGCTATGCAATTACAAGCAAAAAACTCCTGGACACACAGCTCCTGCAGCTGTCAGAGCAGGGGAAGGATTTCATCCAAAGCTGAAAGCAACTCTCCCATTTTTAAAAATAAATCCAAAGCAAACAGAAATAAAATAGCAGAGAAGAATGTTTTGATTTATTTGGCCTATCTTGAATGCATAAGATTTCATTTGTATGTGAGTAATTACTAGCACCATTTCAGTCATGATGGGATTAGCTTTCTATTAAGGAGAAGTATTGCCCTCAAGGTGATGCACAGAATTAACACTGAGAGTAATTTGCTTGTTACAAGGGTTAGAAATTGGTCATTAGATTAAAAAACCTAATTCAGCAGGTCTGTACCTCTGGTTTTATCTTGTAGTCTGAAAATCTACAGCCTTTCTTTGTGCCAGGTTCTTCTAGTTTTGAAGCATAGAAGCATATTTTCTTACCCTTTTTGAATAAACCACATCAAGTACCCAGTCCAAAATAAAATATAAAGCAATAAAATGGGGAAAAAAATTAAAACAGAAAAATGCAGTGAAATTCTCTTGTTTCTATGTGGGTACAGAAAGTGATGTGTGCCTTGCTATTACTTGTGATAAGAAAGTATACATTTTTGATAAGAAAGAATGTATTTCTGTTATCGTCTTTGGATCATTTTTCACATTCACGTTAGAAAGCACAACACTGCTGAATGAAAAATGCCCCCTTGAAAAATGCATAGGATAAACAAGATAACAGGGGTAATACTTCCACTAACTTACTCCAAGGTATTTTACTAAAGCAAAGAAACACCTGATTAGCTACATTTAGGAGGGAAGTAAAGGATTCTTATGAAATTCCATTACCCCACATTCTTTTCTTCCTGTTTCATTGACACATGGTCTGCCTCTCAGGTAATAACCCAAAGGCATTAATATGTAGTATTTGCTTCACAAAAATTTTCATTAATATAAAAGATAGAAATAAAACACAGTTCACGTCAATGACATTGGAGTCAGAAAAAATGTTAGAAGCACTTTTACATAGGAGAGACTTGTAGCCAGAAGCATTAGGAGAACTTAACATATCTTAAAAAACCAAAGCAAACCCATATATTCTCTTAATGACAGTGTCACTGTTTATTAAAAAAGCTGAGGATTTAGTTGTAATAGTTAAAATGGGCTTGGTCTTAAATACCTGTATTCCCAGTGACCTCGGCAAACCCCAGGCACCTGCAAGGCATGGCTAATTAATTACATGCAACATGGTTGACTCAAGTTCCTCTATTTTTTATACAAATTGCTATTCATATAAATTACACCAAACTAGGTATTTGCTGCTTGGTCTGTTTTCTCCTCAAAGCCTTGTCCTGACTATTAATCTCAAAAGTTACTTTCTACTTAATTTTTACTCCTTTCCCAGCCAGATGTAAATTGCTGTTTGGCTTCTCTGTGGAGAGTTCTGTTATAAGTTTGTCCAGTATGTCTCCAACCAGTAAAATATTTCTCAGGACGCACTCTGATGGCACAGAAGCCCAGTGTTCCTGCAAGCAGCAGGTAGGCACCTAGACAGCTGGCACACCTGGAAGAAAGGCAGGGCACAGCAGACTGGGGATTTTCAGCATTGCATGGAACTAGGGAGCAGCTCCCTTTCCTCAGGTGGCAAGTCCTATATCAAACACCCTGCTCGTGGAAATCAGGGCTTGGGGGCACGCCCTGGTTCTGCCCAGCTCTCAGTTCCTGCCTCAGATATAGGTAGCTGTGAAAAACATATAGCCCCAATAACACAGGATGTGTAAATCTTCCAAGGCTTCCTAAGTTTGTCTTCAGAAACCCATTTGAACATTGTACTTGGCACTGGTGAGGCCACACCTCAAACCCTGTGTTCAGTTTTGGGCCCCCTCACTGAAAGAATGACACTGAAGTGCTGGAGTGTGTCCAGAGAAGGGCAGCAGAGCTAGGGAAGGGTCTGGAGCACAAGTCTTATGAGGAGCATCTGAAGGAGCTGGGGATATTTAGTTTGGACAAAAGGGGGCTCAGGCAAGAACCTTATTGCTCTCTGTAACTACCTGAAAGGAGGTTGTAGGCAGGTGGGGGTTGGCCTCTTCTCCCAAATAACAGATGACAGTACAAGAGCAAACAGCCTCAGGTTGCACCAGTGGAGGTTTATATTGGCTATTAGGAAATATTTCTTTACCAAATGGCTTGTCAAGTGCTGGAACAGGTTACACAGGGAAATGGTAGAGTCACCATCCCTGGAGGTATTTAAAGGATGTGTAGATGTGGCACTTGGTGACATGGTTTAGTGGTGGACTTGGCATAACCACTGGGCTAATAGTTGGACTTGACTATCTTAGAACACTTAGGTAGGAAAATGACCTCTAAAATTACCCTTGTCGTTAAAAGGAACGGAGTTTTTAGATGATTGCTGCAGTCACAAGTACATCAGGACAGAGAGCATTTGAATGGAGTTCTTCACCACAGCCACATGCCTATCCTCTTTCTCTTGTCAAGGTCTGTATTTGACTCTTCAGAACTCTGAAGAGTAGTTTTACTCTGCACTTGTACCACAAAGTAACTTCACTCTTGCACCACCTACCTAAGGTATGTAGCAAATGCCTGACGAGAAATTCACAAATGAATTAATAAGAGTGAAAAGAGAGTAAGCAGCCTCCCCCAGGACTGCTCCCTATGAATTGTAACTGACCCAGTGCCTTTGGAAGCCCTGTAACCTCTTGCAAATTTCTGTCTTTCATACAAACTTACTATAAAAAGCAAGTAATTTGTTCCATACCCTGTGGGACTGATTTACAAGCCCACTCCACCCCATTCTCCCAGCTTCAGCAGCAGTATCAGCAGATAGGTCCATTCATCAAAATTCAGGCTGTAAACACTGCTTGAAATTGTAGGTACCCCCAGAGCCTGAGGAGCACACGCTCTGAGCAAGTCCTCTATACCCTGACCTGTGTCTGGCCTGGTTCACTGCTTTTTTTGTTAGGCTTTCTTTTGGTTACTGAACCTTTTCAAGGATGAACCAAAATAATATTGAGAACTTTTGTCAGTTGTGAATAACGGTATTTAACTCAGTCTGGGGAGAAAAAAAAAAGAAATCTTTGATTTGCATACTTTAATTAAGGAATAACAGTAATTACTTGTTAGTTCAGCACTGAAAGGAGGATAATTACTACTTGTCCCTACTCACAAGGAAACAACGCTCCCCAAACAAGGTCATTTCTTGTTTGTGCCTTCGCATTAATTCAGTTACTCTCTCCCCCTTTCCAGCCCCCGCAAAGCTCCCTTCTCCTGTACACACACACACACACACACACTGGCATGGAATGACCCCAGAGCACTCCCCAGCAAGAACAATGACACGTCCCTACTTCAGACATGCAAGGGCAAGGAATACTACTGTTTCATCCCAACAGGCAACTCTAATACTAGTTACAAGACTGAAGGCACATGCAAAACCATTTTGGCATGTCTCGGTTTTCATTGCACAGTCATAAACAAGTTCTCTCAAAAAATGCATAACTTTCTTCTATCACTAGCTTTTCTTTAACAAAAACCTCCTTCCTGTAATTATATTCATGGTAATGATAAATGGTTCTTCATTATCTCTCCAGCTTTGGCTATGCTAGAACATTAGCATACAATGAGAGAGTAAGTGCTTTGCCTTTACATATAAAACTGACTTAGAGATCCCCAAGTCCTATCTAAATATAGGTGTTTATTCCTCCAAGTTGTTTACTGCACATGAAATTTTGCAACATACTGCACAAGCAAAAACTCAAAAGTCAATTTATATTCATGACTAGCATTGTTGTTGCCTTTCTCCTGGCAATAAAAAGATCACCTCAGGTGTTATCTACAAAGTCAACATTACCAGAAATTACAGTCTTTACATCCTCTGGAGTTTAGCTACAAAAAAGCAATGAGACTGCAAAAAATATCTTTCCTGTTTTTTTTCCCTGAGATATCTTCATATTTCAAATAAAGTATTCATAATGTGGATATAATTAAGCAAACTAGTTTAGAACTATTTCTATGTTCAGTATCAAATTCAAAATGCAACACTGGAATTAAGAAATAAAAACACTCTGCAGCTTCCTGAATGAGAAAGATTAAAATCCATCCACTACCAATCCCAAATGATCTTAAATATACCCCCTATATCTTCTTCTCTGAATCCTGTCTGAGTGAAAGTCAGCAGATTTTTAATCGCTACATTTTGTGTATGAGTATCAGTTGTAAAACTAACACCCTCTGTGAAAAATATCACACTAAAGAGCTACAATATTTGCAGGATTAGATGTCTAGTCTGGACTGTCACAAACGATACTCTGCCAACTATTTTAACTGAACTTTGAGGAACAGAAATCCCATTTATTAGAAATCTCACAACAAGGGAAAAGTCACCAACTAATGTGCTTCTATCAGTCCAATTATTGTCCCCCCACCCCCACTCCCTGCAGTACTTAAAGCAGAATAGCCTCTGTCACAACCAAGCACGCTAATACCCGAGAACATTATTGCAAGGGAAAATCCTCTGCGACAGTATCTCACCACTGAGGAATGTCTCTGGCTCCTCACACCCGGGCTGAACAAGTCCTCTCTATTTTTCAGTCCTCTCCGAAGAGCCCACGACCTACCTGTGCGGCAGAGGAGAGGCGCGGGCTCTGACTTCAGCTGTTCCCAAATTAGCTCATTGGGCACTCAGGTAAAATGAGAAGCTCTTACTAGTCTGTACAGCTCCTTCGCCAGAAATATTGCATGAGTCAGCTTTTATCTATCAAAACCGTAAACACAAAGGCTTTGCAGAAACCTGATTCACAACTTTCTCATTGCCTTTTTCCCAGCGCACCGACAGTCTTCGACATCACTACAAGCTTTAAATGACATATGACATCATGCAATTCAGCGACAGGACAATGGGCATCACTGTGGGTAACTTTGAAATGCACACTTCACTGAGCAACACCCACTAACTTCCATTTTTCCAGGCACAACACTGAACAAACATCAAATAGAGCCCCCACTTCCACAGTATTTGTTTGCTTGATTTGCAGACAATATTGATAAGCATGTAAAGCAAATAAATCACTTGCTGGTATTGTGAAATTTCTGTGTTTACGTTAGAAACTTCCATGAACTTGCAATATAATAGGAATTCTATTTCCCAGGATGATCCTGGGAAATAGAAGCATTCTGGATCTTATTCTGTCCTAACATAAACAGGAACAGGCTTTTGCAGAGTACTTGCAAAGCTTCAGTGGTTTGGGGTTTTTTTAAGGGCAAGAGAAACGAATTTCAGAACAAAATATGAAACCCAAAGCATAAAGTGTTCTGTGCTAAATTGCAATGAAGGTAAGTAAAAGGAAAAAAAGGAAAAAAAAAAAAAAAGAGAGGAGACAGCAGTGAGAGGAGAAGCAGGAGATAAGATGTAAAACAGAGAAGGAGGAAAAAGGATATACGCTGGTGCTAACCCGTGAGAAAGCTGACATCTCCTTTGCCTGCGGAGGGGGTGGTGGCATTTCCATCTTGGAGCTGGGAGGCAAAAGAAGTCAGAGTTCCCAGCTGCTGGCACCACTTTCCAGGTGTGCTCTCACACAGCTGCATGCTCAAACGTAGCCCACAAAGAGGCATTCTATCTTTAAAATTATTCTTGAAATTCACTATCTCTGTCCTTGTACATGACATGGCCTCGGCTTCATTCAGAATATTCCTAAAGAGCGCAGTCCTTGTACAACGCCTTACAGCAGGAAACTGGAGGTAGAAAAGGAAGCAAAGACAGCCTTGAGACCATTGGCAAAGCTGTGAAACACTTTGATCTGAACGTCAGGGCTCTTGGGGTGAAAGTCCCTTTTACCCAGGCTAAAAGGTCAGGTGTTTACAGCCTGCCATGCTGACATCACAGATCATTGAGATGTGCTCTCTCGTGCATTCTCTGGATTCTCCTACAGCTTCTGAGGACTTTTTTAATACTTAAATGTTTACATTAAAATATCTTTCTGCAAGATTGGTACAGAAAACTTTAGTGCGATCTACCACATATCTGTGGTACAGCTGTGAGTTCTGGACATACTCAAAAACACAAAATGGCCAACATTGGTGCCAAAGTTCTCAGTACATCTACAGTGCAGCACTCAAATCAATTGAATATGGCAAATATACCATACATTTGCTATGTTCCACATGCACACATATTTCTGTCAGGAGCTAATGATTCACTCCTCTGGATTTCTGCTTCCTCTCACCTTGTGCCCATCCTTGCCTACAAAGTTTTTATCACCTCCAGTTCAGGTTTGAACTAATTCCTAGACAGACAGACCTGTAGAGCATTTACCAGACATATGGCACTGCTTGGTCAATTCTGTGAAGCCCTAAGACATACAAGTACTCTCAGCAGCTTCATCATTTAGCGGTGACAAAGCTCCTGAACTACGAAGTCTGAATGACAGAAAGCATCCCACATCTACTTCAGTGGGCTGGGTAAAAACAGTGGCTGCAGCACTGCAGTATGAGCTTCAGCCACTGGACTGAATGGCACAGGGAGCTCTCATGAGCACTCCTGTAGGTGGAAGGAAGAGGCAAACAGAGCTGAAATCCTTACTTTGCTGTGTCTTGCTCTTTCATCCCTGCACACTCACACCTCACCTTAGCTCTCCCTTCCATCCCCATGTATAAGTCAGCAGAAGTTTCCCCCACACATAAGAATTTCCCCAAGAATAACCCCTCAACCTCCATCTCTTTAAACATGCACAGCACTGAGAGCTGTCAGGGCAGAAGACTGGAAACCAAAAAGCTTCCTGTTTTACTGATGTGCATCACAAATGAAACAGTACATAGATGTGTCAGAAAAATAAGGGGTTGGCTCCACTTCTCATTTTTCTGGTATTTCATGCATTTTGTTTATCTAAATTATATTTTGGGAGTTGCATAGCTTTTTCTACCCCATCTCCTGCTTCCTTCTATTGTATGTATAGTGGTATAAGACCACATTTTTAGCGTATCAGGATTAAGATTTGAGAAGAGTGACCAACACGTTTTTATTTTGGAACAAGGCTTTGATTTTTCTAAATTTGAACAATAAGTTTACAGAGGTTAAGAATGATGTTACTCTATAGTTCCCAGCTGGCTAGGGATTTACTGAAATGTAAGTTATCCTCAGCAAATTAAAAAAAAAAATCATCCCTAACTCAACCACAAGGTACATTCAGGCTAAAGGACACACTGACATCTTCCCTGGAAGTGCAACGTAATGTATTAATAACTCTCTGCAATGCAGTAGCTATTTAATCTGTACACAGTGCTGCAGAGACACCTAACAAAAGAAACAAGCCATCACATGCTGCTGATGTACTGCAACACAAACAGAGCATATGGATCCAATCCTTCATTTATAGGTCTCTTAGAACTGTTTTCCATCTCCTTGTCATTTTTGAAGGCTTGCTTCTCTCCTCCTTAAAAAGAATTTTTAAAAAGCACAGTTCAATTTTTTTCTAAATCAGAGCAAATTCAGTGAAGATTCATAGATGTGAATGCATATGGAGCAATAACACCCCAGACAACAAGAAAGAGTAATACCCTAGATGACAAGCAATCAAAGCTTTTACATCCTTTTATTCTCTGCCTGTACTGGCATTTAGTGAAGAAGTGTAAAAAGTGTATTCAACATGATGCTGCTTGAATGCTTTAGTACTTTTACACTTCAAACCGTTGTGCCAGAATGAATATCCACATGTAGCCTTCCTTCCACCCAGCACCACAAGCCTTGCTGCTGGCACCTTACTAGTGGCCTTCCATGCTATGCCTGTCACTGTAACTAACAGTGCTTGGACGCCAGGTTTGGGTTCTACTTCTTCCTTGACAAATCTACTATTCTGAGCAAATGTTCTGTCAGGCCACTACTGTTTTCAACTTCACCTCAGCAGCCTAAAGTTGCTATTGAAGTTTTCAACGTTTTGAAGTCCACTGCAGCACAAGCACATAGAAAGTCTTAGCTAGGCAGCCAATATAGAATGCAATATTTGTTGCTTTACTGAGAACATTGGGAGGTTTTTGTTAACTGTCTCCCATTTTAAAGCAGGTAAAATAAACTTTAGAGAGTGAGACACAATTTCAGAAGGAAACGTAGCATCTATGAATCATTCTTGCTAATTCCAATGAAAAACTTAATTGTGTGACCCTAAAAAAGACATCCTATTCAACTCACCTCTTTCAATTTCAATATAACTTGCAACTACATTATCTAGCACAAATAGATTAGTCCTTTTAAACTCTTTTAAAGTTGTTTGTTTGCCTCTGCCACCAAATTCTGTGTTGACTTACAAATCTTTCCAGTGAAAATCCTGCATGAAGCAAAAAAAAATTTATAAAAGCAGTTCTCTGATAGAGCAGACGATGTTAGATGCCAAATAGAAGTGAGTTTCAGAAGCTTTAAATAATTGATGTTTTTCTTTAAATATAGCTAAATAATCTCTCTCATTTGGTTTCAAACTAAAGCCACTTACTGGAACCTCCTCTGCACATCAGGAAGTTTAGCAACCAGAATTTTGAAACAGAACTGAAATAGTAACAGCAGGCTCCTCCTAACAGATGTTCACATTTACAATAAAATGAAAACTTTCTTCTGTGTTTCCTCTCTTGAATAAAAATATAAGTTGCAGAAAGCAGTATTCATGTTTATGTCTTGGGGAGAAGAATCCTTAAATTCTACACAGGTTGGAACTCAGACATATTGGTGGTCTGGCTGCACCACAGACTGGCTCTAGCATTTCAAGTCAGGTGTTTTCTTATGCTCACCCTCCTAAAAGGGAACATTAGATCTTATTTTAAAGGTGGCTTTACAACAGTAAGCTAACATATTCAAAATTCCAGTTCAATAGGAACATATGCAATGACAGTTAAAGGACTCTGGACTTAATAAATTACTGCAGCGGAGTTTTACAAAATACAGTAATCAGTATTTTGACATCTCACAAACCTTTAACTGAAAATAAATAAAAAGAAAACAAGCAGATGTTCAAGTTCAAAGGAGTTTTACATACACAATGTCTTCTCACTGTATTGCTTCTACAGCTAAGTGTGGAATTTTACATTAATAAGGTCAAGAAGACTAAGACTGCCAAATGGCAGCAAAATAACCGGTCACAGCAGAAAAATCAAAGGCGTCTTGTTGCTGCCACAAACAACAGATTCTTAAAAATGCAGCCACCCCAGTTCTTAATTTTTTATTTTCTACTGGTGACCTTATCACATCAGGACTGCCATTTACCTTGATTTGGTCTTTCCAAGTTGCTCCTTGGAGCATGGGAAGAACATCTGTATTTTTAAATTACGGGCATCATGTTTTACACCTTTACTCTCAAAGTCCTTGCCTGTTGCAATACAGAGGAAATACAGTGCTACATGAAAATGATAATGCACTTCCTTGTCATTCCTCTCCCTTCCCTGCCTTGTCATCTTTTCAGACATTTCTGAAAGCCACTCCAATAGATCCATGTCTGTGATGAAGAAGTCTTCACGATGCTTTCAAGTTGCTTTATGGTCCTTCTGCAGCATCTACAATTCTTCTTTGCTGTTACTTCATGAAGACAAACCATTGGGAGCAAAATTCCTATCCCAACAAGCAATACTTTCCTTAGAATTTTTGTATTCAAGAAGCAAATCATGAATTGAGATTGCTATCTCTGCAATGTCAGTGTACAGAGCAGTGCAGCCTCTGCACCCATATGCAGATGGTGTCAATGCCTGCAACACTTATTGACATATCAGGATTCAATATTAACAGTGACAACAATCACACTTCAGAAGCCACGGGGCAAGAAGCAAACAGATTAGAGGCCTAGACTTGGTTACAGAGAACATTTGGTGCATAATTCCCAGCAACTGACTTCCTGAGTCATACGCCTTTCTTTCTCTGTGCTTTCTTATCAGAGCAATAAAAAGCTTAATTTGAACCAGGCAGTCATTTTATTAAAGGCATATATATTGCGGAGTCCCTGTGCCTTCTTTACCAACAGCTTCAGAAAAATAATCCTACATATTTCAAAGTATTAAAATTGTCTAACATTCCGATTCAGGGGTAAATTAATTGAATTTTATACTCATGTAACACCATACAAAAAAAGTTAGTAAAAAAAGGGATCTTCAGATATCATTTGAATTTATGGATGGATTTATGGATGGATTAATTACACAATTTTTTGTCAGTCTGGAGGAAAAAAAACCCTGACAAAGGCAAACAAGAGAGGGCATGAAACTTCTTTAAAATATACCACTTTGTGGGTCACAGCAAGGTAGCTGAAACTTAAAATATTCACAAAAAGACAGCAGATAACAACTGTCTGCTACCATCCTTCTGCTTTTCTGGCTTTTATATTCAGTACCATTTTACTTCGCCTTTGCAGCCTTCAAGCACTTCTGAATAGGCCAGTTTTCAGAGTTCTTGTTAACTGCAATAAACAACATCTAAACCCACTGGTATTCAGTAAACAACTCAGATGAATCTCCTCAGTGTTTAGATCAGAGACAGCGAAAACAGAAACTTAGACTCCTATTTAAATCCAGTTAGTACAGCTAAAGCAGTTATTTTTCTCAGCTTTTTCCTTCACACTTTCTTCCAGATAGGAATGTTAAGTCCCACCACTTTCCTTGTCTGGGTTTTCCACTTGCTTGTTTTCAATGAGAAAGAAGTAGTAAATCCATCCTTTTTAAAATACTAGAGCTAGAATCCAAATCAAATTCTCAAATCCAAAACACACCGCCTGGACTTGGAGAAACTTGGCTTATCTAAAACAAGTGAGGGTGGGGGCTGAGGAGGAGAGAATGTATTAACTCTCTGGCGGAACTGCAGGATTTTCCCAAGAAGCCATACTAAAACCCAGTTCTTTTTGTTATTTCTGTTTATAGAGAGAACATCAAAGCTTTCTCAACTCTGTACCCTACACACATGGGAACTTACAAGGTAATTCACCAAAGAGCCATTCTCATGACTTATCTAGAGCCTCTTTTTAGGCACAAAACACACAAACCCCCACACAGTTAAACACTCATTTTGCTCCAAAATCTGCGATCAAATTTAGACCATTAAACTGTAAATCCTCAATTAAAGAACTTCTTCTGTGTCCACGCTTTTCCTTAAATTCCAATGCCGCCTTCTAACTTCCCTCCGGGAAAGCTCTCACCTAACACTGAAACGTGAAACCCATCATGAGGTAAGAAAGCCCTTCTCCTCTCTTGCAGGCTGTCCCACCGGCACACTGCCGAGCGGTGTGTGATGCCTGCAGCGGACTCGCCCAGCACCGAGCTGGCAGAGCGGAGGAGCCGTGAGGAATGGCCAACTGCCCCCAGGCTTCTCCCAGCCCTCTGACTAGGAGGATATAAGCTGCAAATCAGTTTCCCTCGGTCTGCGCTGACATCCCAAGCGCTCCGAGACTTTTCACAGCTGAACAATGCTGCGCATTCACTACTGAGCTCCGAGGCGCAGAGACACACCGAGAGGCCACTACATCGGTATTGTTCCACGGCGTTCAGCCTGTTACCGCAGCTATTAGCTGGCGTGCTCACTTTTCAAACCCTCATCTCTTTGGAAACCCTGACTGCCATTATTCTATTACAAAGAGGCACAGGTTAAAAGAAGTTTAGCTCGGCAATTCCCTACTCTTCCCCCTTTGGCGTTATAATGTATGACTCATATAGGCAGAATTTCATTAAGAAGCATTCACTTATACATATATATAGAAATTCTGTCACTATTGAAGTGTCCCCCTAACAAAGATTTTGACAAAAGATTTGTGAAGTTTTTGTAATTATGTCAGTAAGAGAATGCAAACAGATGAACAGCCGTAACAATTTAGTAAGATGATGAAACTATTTGCAAGCTGATTCAATTCAAGTAACTTTATTCAGCAAAAGAGAATGATGGTGGGTTTGCTCTATTTTTTATTTCTTTTGCACTAATTTCTAAATACAGCCATGGATGAGATCAGCGATACTTATTTCTGTATCCAAATCCATGTATCTCTTAATACCACAGGCGGTAAGAATGGCTACATTCTTTGCCAGGCTAAGTAGCATGAGTAGAAATACCTTTTACAATAGATCAGTATCACTTAACAGAGCACCAAAAGATACTAAAATTTCCTCTCCAATGATTTTTCAGTTAATACACGGTCTTTATAATGTAAAACTAATGGACTTGAAACACTTCAAATCTTTAAACTATGCACAGACTCTGCCAATTATAAATTCATTGCAAAATATTTTGAAGGTTAGAAAAACAATCTGGGAGAAACATTCCCTTCCTGATGAAGTTACAGCAAAGTTCTTTGAAAATAATGACAAAGGCATCTTGCACTGAAGGCCTGAACACCTCATAGCAAGAATAGTCAAACTGACTGTGGCCATATTGCTGTCTTGTGCATGGCAATTGTTACAGCTAATTTGACTCAGAAAAGTGCAACATCAAAAACTGAAGAGTGGTGCAGCTAAACTGTGACATGAATGTGCACATTGATGGAGACAACAGAAGCTGCTAGTGGACCAACATAGGTAAGAGATCTTAAATGGCAAAATTACCAGAGACTGGTAAAAGCATGTGCCAATGAGCACAGCACAGATTCACTGAAATTATCAGGAAGAGGCTTCAATATCCATAATCCCCTTTGCCCTTTAAAGTGTAACAATATAAAGTAATTTTTAGGATTCAATAAACAGCAGTGACATGAACTGTTTCTAGAAATATCTGCCAGAGGACTCTACAAAATCTAACCAGTTTGATCACTACATTTAACATACATTGATACATGTTGGATATGTGATTTATTTCGAACTCATTCATGTCCAGGGAAAAAGGGATTTTCCGTGTTAGAAGAACATTCAAGAAAAAATCCTGATACAGCTGATAATTTATTGATAATACTTCTGCATCTGCCAATAACTCAACAATGGAAGAACATTGCACAGGGAGAAATGTGAGAGGGTGAAAGCCTAGGAAAGCAAGAACAAAATGCCTAGCCACTAAATACTGTTAGCCAGTCACCACTACCAGTTTGTAAGATTCTGAGTTGTGGTCTTCCATTTTATTGATTTTCTTAGCAGTCACACTAACATTGACATACAGGGATGGGAGCAAAATAGTATCATAGGGATTTGCCAGGTTTGTTAGTGGAGGGACTATGAGGGTTTTTTATTATGAAGTTCTATTTACTATGTAAAGGATAGTTCAAACTCCAAGCCTCACTATGTCAGCACTATGTCTCACATCCAAAGGTGGCAAGAAGCATATTTAAGATAAAAGACCTGATAATCACCATTAGCAAACAGGAAAACAATTATGCAGTGCAATTATGCATTGAGTGCGTTATACTGGAGCCCACCATTTCAACCCCCACCCCAAGCCCCCTACCCCCGTATTGACATTCTTTTCTCTTATGTTTGCTTTTCTCTTTTCAGACTAACATATTTGGTTTAGGAACATATTGCTGATACCGGTGGTTCTGCTTTGAGCCTGTAATATTACTCTGCACATAGTGATGTAGCTAGGAATCCCTCCTTAGCACTCCCACTTGCCCCTTTCATTTATCCTCTTTGTTACAGAGATGAATGGGTGTGGGCAGTGATAGCTTATACTTTGCACAAATAAAGGTAATTCACTATGCAACTCCACATTCTCATCTGAAATAGATTCATTTTAAGGTGGAAAAATAAAAAAAAATAAAGAAAAGGAAAACCTTTAGACTTGCCAAAGCAGTACAGAAGGGATGTGCATGCAGCATGTCAAGGTTTACAAATTTCCAGAGTGCTTAGCCGCGGACTTTTTCCATGTGACTTTTAAGGAAACATTTACTATACTTAAATCAAAAGCTAAAACAGCCTCCTACTAAAATGGGGGAGAAAAAAAATCATACTTTTCATTAGTAATCATTACCAGTAACCCACAAGAATAGTCTTTTATGCACTTAGAAGACAAGCTGGTTTTGTCTGCATAACCCAGAGGTGATGCTGCAATGTCTGCCATCAGCCCTGTGCTAGGGCATGGCTGGTTCTCTACCACAGATGCCCAGTCCCACTGGCAACAGAAGCCTCAGCTAGTGCATCTGTAGGGTCTAGAACAGGACTACACCCATTCTGACACTTTTGCTGCTGTAGATAGACCCTTAACTGTTCCTCAGTTTAGTGCAGAAGCCGTGTCACACGTGCATATAGCATATGCAATCACTGAGGTGTCCTTTGGCACTGCAACACTGTCAGATATGGGGTTTTATGACATAAGGAGAGGAAAAAACCTTTCAACTTTATATTATATATATGTATAAGGCACAAGTACATGCATAATAATCTGTTGCGAGATGATACAACTTATTTTGAGAAAGGACAACAAAGATTATCTGTTGGCACTATTACAACCCTTCACTCTTACTGGAAAAACACGGGCAAGGTTAAGTATAGTTTTGATATAGTGGTTAAGCTTTCCAAGTCTGATAAAAGTAGGACTGGCATTGAGTTGCTGAAGACTGAAGGTTTGAAAGATATAATACCTTGAGACAGAAGACAAATAGAACTACTTCCTTCTTCACCACCTATATGCAGCATCCTGAGCCTGGGGTCAGCCACCAGAAAACACTTAGCATGTGGATTCTGTAAGCTGATTCCTTTCTGAACACTTTAAACTCCTGCATTTCCCCACTTGTTACAACGGCAAGGGCATTTCAGCAACTTTACACAGGGCTCTGTGGTCTTGACTTTTCAGACCAGTCTCACTTGCCACGTGAACAGAAGGAAAATACACTTGCAACTTTGCTGGGTCTGCTTTTACAGTGGACAATCAGTGGTCTAACCTATTTGCAAGTCAATTTTACTGTCATATAAAGAGATGTAAATAAAACTTTTTAAAATTCACCTTTTATTACACCATATGAAAATTCAACACACAATCATGTGAAGGAAGAAGAGGGTCTCTTCTTTTTCTTTGTAGTGTGCAAAAATCTTGTGTAAACCACTCCCCCCTCATTGCATTTGGCTCAGTTTACACTCTGATCATAACAAAAGATGTTTCCCTCTGTAGTTGTTACTTTATACTTCAATCCCCCATCACAAACAGGCAGGCTTGTAAAAACAGACATGTCAAAAGGTTAAGAAATGAACAAATAGATTTTCTCCAGATGTAGGAAAAAAGCTGACAAACTCAACAATTTGGATCACAAGAGAAAAATACTACCACACTAAATGTCTGGTATTGATTTAAAATGGAAATAAAGGAGGAGATTAAATTAATCTAGCAAGAAAGTAAGCAACTACATGAAGAAATATTTTCAGGTTGAGAAAACTAGATGATCTTTAAGTAGGAAGAAAAGCATTTTAAGAGATTAATAATCTGGTGTGTACATTATTAATCCAAAGCAAAATCCATTATTAAAAATACCCAGTTTAAGTGAGCATTATTGAAATATTAACTAGAGCATATTAGTAATAATCACGTATCAGCATAAAGGTTGTTCAGCAGGGACTACAAACATTTTATAAATCTCAAATACTCATCTATTCCAGAGGTTGTATCAAATTTGTAATGCTCCTGAATATTTGATACTTTGCTTTCAACATTTGGCTTTCATGACTGATGCAAAATTATCCATGTTTTTTCCTCTGCTTACAGCCTATAAAACCAAACAAGACTTAAACAGAAAGTTACCTCTTTTTGAAGGGTGGGGAAAGGGATTTCCTAAAGCCTTTCTTTTCTCCTCTTTCCTCTCCACCCTCCAGTAAATGAAATTAAAGGTCAGTAAGTATTCAGTGCAGTGGAAAGCCCCAGGTTACAAAAATAAATGAATTACAAAAAGCTATCCAAGATTACGGTAACTGTAATATCTAGACATGTCCAAGGAACATGTATTCTCTAGACTATTCCCAAAATCCAGACACAGTTGTGTAAATGAAAAAAGTACCCTGACATTGCCAGCAAACATTATTAAAGTATATTTATATGCCTTGCAAAAAAATCCACACCATACACAAGAACAACATACCTCCCCAAATTTTTGCTCGTCATTCAAGACATTCATCCCTGAAGGAAACAATAATATAATGCATTTTCCATCTGCTTTCTGTCTGTACTCTAAAGACACAGGAAAAATGCATCTTCAAAAATATTATTTTAATAAATAGTCTTTAAATATTTTCTTACTCCTTTTTGACAGGCTGTAATGAAACAGTTATCTTGTTTATATGCTAATTAAAATCCTTGCAAGAGGATTAAATGCTAACATAAAGATATAATTGACAGAAAAATTTATTTATGATCTTAATTTTCAGACAAGTTCAGTCTCAGAGCACTCTAAGGGAGTCACTTTTAATGCCTGTTAAGCCTACTGGTGGGTTTGCCTGTCTTCTCTCACTCTGGATCACACACCCTTCAAGCCCACTAAGAGCTCACTCCAGCAGTAATAGTCCTGTGGACACCCAGCTCCCTTTTCACCTGCATCAGGCTTCTGCTCAAACTGGGCAGCTGCAGGACTGTTTCTGCCACAGGGAGGGAGTGACCAGAGTACATGGCCCAGGGCTACAGGGGGAGGAGAAATTATCCCCTCTCTCACTGCACCAGTGTTTGGAAACCTCGGGGAGAACAAAGGTACCTGTACTCTGAAGCTGCCAAAAACCACCAGGCTGAGCCGTCCCAAAGACTGACCAGATGGTTTTTGCAGGTTCAACTAGAAAGCATGCCCATGCCTTTACCTATCAAAGGACCTCTGGGGAGGTGTTGTGGGTTATTAAAAAGCATAAGAATCTGATGACAGACAGACTGAAAGACCATATCCTCCTTATATCCTCATTTAAATACAGACTTCAGGCTCAGGCATGCAGTGTCATTGATTAAACTGGAATTAAGAAATCTAACAACTTGTGTGTGTGTGTGTGTGTGTGTGTGTGTGTGTGTGTGTGTGTGTGTGAAGAAATGCACACATGGCACAATAGTTTCTGGACAGACATTGCTTCATGTCAGCTGGTGCAAACAAAACTGAGTTGCAGTAAGCCTCAAAGATTTCAGATGTACGTTTTGGGACTTCCTATCTCTTTTGGAGATACTTCCACTGAGCAGTGTTAAATGTACCCTTTTCCTTTCTTTCCATATTCTCCCACAACAAGTATCACTTTACTTCAATCCATTCTTTGTAGCTCACTTAAAAGGAGACCAAGACATACAAGTTAATTATTTTAAACCATGGAAATGTAAAGCATTGAACTTAGAAAGTCAGCAAACCAAAGGGAAAAATGCTTCTGGAAAGGATTTTATAAAATAAATCAATAATTTTTTTTTTCTATTTCTATTCTAAAGCTATTTTAGAGAGGGCTAATCAATCAATTACAAAAGGAAACTAGAATGATATGTGAGGTCACGATCTCCTTAACCTTTAACTAAAGACAACAACTACTTGTGCTTTCACACGTCTATGCATCACACTTCCACAAATCAATCTACAGAGATAAAACAACACTACCAGTGGCAGGAGCAGGATATTATGCTGATACCCGAAATAAAAAAGACTTTGCACTTCCATGGTTTATGCATAAACACATCATGGACCATCCCTAAAATACTCAAAGTCTCTCTATATATTCTGCTTCTTTTCCCCCATCTCAAAGAGAAATGGCAAATGAAACATCCAGAAGTAATATATTTTGGATTGTAACACAGCTTTTCATTCTTATACAGCTATGTCAACCTATGCAAAATGCAATTATCAAGATGATCAAATCACCTGCACAGCATTTAACATTTGTCACTCAGGTAGTGGATTAAAGACATTCAGGTGCTTGACTGAGATGACAGAATGCATGCATACAGAGATGGACAAGCTTCAATGGCCAGAGTGCCTGGTCATCCCAGCAATGCTTGACTCAATGACCAATGCAGGAAAGACCCTCCACTCAAAATTTTGTCATGAAAATACAAGGTGTCACTATTTGTCATTTTTCTTGCTACTTCATTCTTAAAAATTAGCTCACCTTTGAAATTAAATGAAATATCACAATAAATTTTCTATTTTAAATGACTCAAAACTCCATGCTGATTGCACTATATTACATAGCTGGTACATGAAAAGAAAATATTGACAAAAAAAAAAAGCTATACAGCTATACATAGTTTTACAGAACAGAAATTTAGAAAAGATTGTTCTTGTTTAAAGATCTTGTAAGAACTCTAAATATTGGTGAAAACTCTTAGAGGAAGCAAGCAAAAGAGAGAAAGATGGAAAAGGTAAAAAAAATAGGAAAAGCTTACCCCAAAAAATTCTTCTTCCAGCAAATGCAGATTGATTTTCTCTGGAAGCATAACTCTATATACACCATACAGCCCAATTTAGCCAAGAAATAGCAGATAATTAGGTACTGTGCTTCTCAAATATCCTAGAAATGTTATTGTCCATTAACAGACTTGCAGAGTGAGCCCTCCACCCCACCCTACCGTAATTACTTGTGCACTGAGTAACTGGTTACTCTCCTGGAGACCTTCTGCACAGGATTAACGAGTGGCTTAGAGCCATCCTTTCATTCCAATTTTAAAACCGCAGTTTTGATACTGAGCTGGACACCTGCCATCACTGCAGGCCTCAAAGAGGAATAAGGCTAAAAAAAAAAAGCTTATTTCGTTCTTTCGGGAAAGTTCTTTTTCCCTGTCTGCTGCTCCGCAGCATCTTCAGCCTCCTCGGGGAGTGCGTTTATTCCACTGCCAGTTTTACATTCCAATTCCAGAGAGCTGCAGGCACAGCAAGCAGTATCTCTCAGTTATTTAAGTTTGGGAGTCCTCCAGGATTGCTTTCCATAAGCTGTCTGGGAAATGCTGCTTGATAAATTCACACTATGTTTAGGACTCAAACTCCTTGTACGGACTGCAGAAAAGACTTTTCAAAACAGTAACATCCCCACCACACGCACATACCACATTGATGCCTTAAGTACCAACCTAGACCCACATAATCTGGCAAGAGAAATGGCAAGAAAAATTCTATTTTCTGCCAGAAGAAAATAAATTAATTGTATATTAAATTAATTATAATAACTTAAAGACAAAAGCAGAACCTTCTCAAACTTCTGAAGTGCCCATCTTTACATATACAAATCTCTTTCTTTATTCTGTCTTCTAGACACATGGTTAAATTACTGAAGCTACCAAGCAGCACCAAAACCACAGTGGACGTCTTTTTACTGAAAACATAGTAAATTGTATCAGCCTAACTTCTTTTCCATGGTGTGCATGAATACTAAATTTTCTTCTCTTCAAACACAGTCATGGAGAGACAGAGAGTTGTTTTCTGTTTTGTTTGTTTTGGGGGTTTTAATTATTAATTTTTCTAAGTACTATTTTTTCCTAATCCAAAACTGAAAGCTTGCAAATATTTAGAAAGAGAGGAAACAAGAAAAGAGAGGAAACACTACTGCCATGCAGCTATGTAAGCAAGAAAGTGTCTTTCTTTGTTCTAAGATTATTCTGACCAAAACCACTCATGGTATATGGTATCACTTGCTAGCAAAACCACACTCACGCTAACTGCATGAGATCAGTTTGACACATGTATAATGTTAGCAGATAAGCAAAGGGTAGAGCACTGTGCATAATAAGGAACCCACACTGATGTTTAAACAGTCACCTCTAGCCCTTAAAGAGTACAACAGTTTAGGTCCTAGAAGTATCAATTAGGTGTTCAAAGGGCAGAGCACGCCAGATGTGCAATTACCACATATTCTAAAACACCTATTACTGCTCACTGTGGCTTGTATTATCAGTAGTACAATGCATACCTCAGTAAAGTGTTCATAAAGAGTCAAAATATTAAGTTGAAGTCATCCCAGCATTAAAATATAAGTTCTAGCTGTACTGGGGGGCAATACGTACACTGAATAAATGCTAAGCTGAATAACAACTACAATTGAATGCTCCATCAGTGTTTGTCAAACAGCTTATGTGCATGCCAAGCAATAAATTCAAAAGAAAGTTCACTATATTTTCCAGAACCTAACTTCAGTTATCACATCAGCAGCTACATGCTTCTCAGCATTTATTAAAATATACCCCACAAGCCTAAGTAAAATAGTTCATGGGTGGCGGCCAACAGCATACTCATTTAAGCTTCAGAGAAACTACCTGTCCCTTCTTTCATGTGTTTTGAACAAATTTTGCAACAAGGAAGCTGCAAATGGAAAGAGACTAACTAATGAAGGTTTTTCATTAATTCTTTTCAAACTTCAGCTGTGTGAATTAAAGATAAAGTATGTTTACTCCCTAGAAATCATATTAAAGTATGAAGTGAGTCAGGGCCCCTAGAGATAAGAAAATCATGTCTTCAGATAGGATTTACAAAGCTTAATTTAAAATTGAAAAGACTGACAAATCCTGAGATTTAATTAGTCCTGGCAGGTCTGGACCATTGGGAAGATTTCCATAATTTCAATCATCAAAGTAATTATTAAATGTTTTAGGGCTGGATGGGGGAGAAAGGGAGATGAGAGAGCAAAGAGGAAGGAGCAAAGGAGGCAGCTTGTTTCTCACCATCAGCATAGCAATTTTTAACTTTGCTGTTCTGCAGCTAACTCTGATCAAAAAAGAAAAATAAACTCAACCCAATGATAACACTTGAAGACTCTGAACAAACAAACAGAAAACTAATTTAATCATCTTCCAGCTCCCTCCCTCAGGCAGCACTAAGCAAATGAGCTACATCTTCCTGAACAAAAATTCACAAGTAAATACAGTGTTTGTCTTTTCAACTCTTTTCTGTGTGATCAGAAACAGATTTGTTCCTTTCATTACTGTAATCAGCATCCAAGACTTTGCAGTTTTTATATCTAACTTGTTCAAAAGTAAAGTTATTTGATATGTTTCATGCACCTTTCTAATACACGTGAAGAATTTGGAGAAAGCAGGGTTTGATTTTCAGCTGCATGTATCAAAAAGTAATACTCTGTCAGGTAATACTTGATTCGATTCCAAGTTTCCCATTTTTACAGGCTTGTACACATTCAAATATTAATAATGGCCCCAATTCACCAAACAGCAATGTGAGCTTCTATCTTTATCACATATGCTTAACTTTGCTCTTCTGAGCAAAGAATGAAGGTCAGAGCAATCTCACTTGCCCTCTTAGACAGAGTTCCTCACTTAAATATTAAACATATCTTACTTAGAAGTTATACATCTATGAATTTGCTCAAAGCATTTCCTATTATTTTTGTTTTGTTTTTTATTAAAAACTCTTCCATCACAATTACACAACCTGCCTAGACTGTGACAATGTCACAGCTGTGTTGTGGAGTGTATTATCCTACAGAGAAATTTTAGGGTTTTTTTGTAAATATGCATTTTTAGAGAGTAATGTTAGAGAGAAAATACAAAAGGGATTCCCTAAAACAAATAGAAAGACCAGAGACCAACAGATTAAAGGCAGCACTTACAGACATGCCAAGGAAAGAATAGATGCAGTGACATAATGATTTCAGCTATTGATTTCTGAGCAGGCACTGACAACATCCTGGTGCAAATGTAGCAGCAGAAGGGCTACCAGCTCTTTTAACATTACCCAGCTTAAAGCAGGAACAGCCACAGGACCACTGAGTCCCCACCATTGCTGTTAGATTATATTTAATGATGAATAAACCATATACTGTCAGTATAGTCTAGACAGAGAATCTAAACATACAATATAGATTATTTGCTGTGTTGATAGTATGACTTAGAAGTCTTTTCATAAAAATATGATCAAATTAGGCAAAGCTTTGCATTTTAGTTCACCTGCTATATTGATTAGAAACACCTCATGTCACTTCATGATTTATTCTTAATAGACCTATCAAGTATAAATATATGAAAAATAGTCTGCTGTATATGGACTATAGATACAGTCATTATATCCAGCTAACATGCAGAGAAGCTCAATGATTTTGAAAAAAACAAAAAAAAAGAGGCAAGTGTTGAATTTTAAGCATATACAACATTTTCAATTTTCAGTAAGTTAAGGATCTAAGATATATTACTGTTTGCCTTATATAACCTAGAGGAGTAGAAACAAACAGAAACTGCAGTAGATACATCCTTATAAACAATGTCTTTGTAATCTTAGATTAAGAACTAGTTCAGACAATGACAGTAACATAAAATAAAACATATTCCCCGACTTCCTCATAGCTTTTATCTGCCAAAAGCAATTAAGAGTACTGCACCTTTGGGGAGTCATGAGGAAGGGAGGGAATGCTTGATGAGGTTATGACCCTTTCTCCGATAAAAAACAAAGATCCGACTCCATTCCACAAGAGACTGGATACCAAAAGCTATTATGCTTTCGATTTTCCCCTGGAACCTGTTCACTCTTTAAGTCTTACCAGCAGGATCAGCATTACATTCAGATGTGCAGATTGTTACATTCTAAAAAAAGTAAAAAAAATAATAATAACAAAAAAAAATTTAGAAGTTGAGCTCTCAAATTCTGAGTATTTTGGTTGAGTTCCCCCTTTGATCTGAACAAGTCAACCCTGAATTCCAAGTTTAATGCCTCTGAGCAGGCATATTCTCTACTATCATTACATGTTACACTTGCAGTAGAAATAACATACTCATGAGCACCTGCTTTTATTGGGTCTAAACCAGCATTTTTCTTGCACTCTTCTGCCGGCTAGAGCCTGAGTGATCACTTTCAGTGCAAACACTTGTGCCCATGGCCATGACACCTGCTTGAGGGTCCATTCCCACTAACTCCCCCTGAAGCTCAAAAAAGTTTTCAACTATGGGCATGTGTAATCCTTCCTTCAGAACCTAAATGCAGGGAGTATTAGAGGCAAACACCCTCCATTGCACCAGGGAGATATATCATTTTAGTCTAGCCCAGTTTACTCCATTATAGACTAATAGCAATTATGCTGTTGCTGCAGTATCTTGAATAAGAGCAACAAAACAACTCAAGACAGATCAGAATTTATTTTCTTCTTGTTTGGAAGGCCTACACCATGACCTAATCTGAAATGGCAAACTCCCTGGCTCTTGGGTTAAAACAAAAAAGAATACAAAGGCAGCTTTTTCATGTACAATGTCCACAAGCTTCTTTTACCATGCAGAGTACAGTTAAGCCAAAACTATGACTTCTTTACTTCTGTCTAATTCAACTTCCTCTACACTTCTCTCAATATGGGACAGGAGAAATCACTGACTTCTGCCATATTCCTTGTTCTCCTCCTGTGATGGGATACTCTCAATAAACCAGTTGTCAGTGCAATCATATACTATTATAGAACCAGAAACCTGAGTAACAGAATACAATGGTTTTACAGATTTTCTTTTTCAGCCACCACTATCAGGATTCTCTAGGATTACCTTTAATCCTGTAATCAGAAAGACCATTTCACAATGGGGCTAAGAATTTACCAAAACCAAACTAAAATGGTACCTTTTTTTGCCAAGGGAGTAAAGCTGAGTTAGTTCCATCATCATAAAATGGAAATAGGCTCCCGTTTTGTTCATGCTGAATTGTAGAATACACTGTGATATCAGCTTGCTTTAGACGAAGAGATCCAAGTGCCCACTAGGATTTCACATTGCGATTGCTATCGCAAATTAGCCATTGTCATTGAACAATTCCCTCCTTTTGAGCACTGAAAACATAGCCTTGGACATTGGATTAACAAATTCAGTCCTCCCATGCATAAACAAAAGAAAAAGATTCCTTTGTAGAATGGTACAACAAAAGGTAACAAACCATATCACAGGCATAAGAACATCACTGGCACTCTTTCTGAGGTTAATCACAGGCATCCAACCTGCCACCAGTGAGAAGAAATTTACATTCATGTGTATTATTAATTTGCTTACCAGCAAACTCACTGTTCACCTGACACTTTGTTCACTTCCCATTTATACTGGGAGAGGTTTCAAAAAGGCATTTCAAGGGAAATTCCAAAGCTCAACATAAATAAAGGATTAGTTGGTGGACACTACTTTCAAGATAAGGAGGTATATGCCAGCAGTAAAGGCACCTGAGCTAATTAAGCCCTTCTAACCACAGGATGTTTACTCTGTACAAAAATCAGCTTCAAATGTTTTCAATGTGACAATAGCTGCAGAACAGCCCACAAAAGTACTACCTGTTTGCACAAAACAAAATGAAAATGGGATGACAAACTGGATTTGAAACTCCAACTTGTTTGATTTCAGTATTAAGTTACTCAGTTATGAATAAGGGATGAAACAATGGTAGCCAGACAGAACATGCCCAATAAGTTAAAAAACCCCTGCTTTTAAACAGGATTATACCAACCACTGAGCAAATATTGCAAAAAAAATTAAAACCCACCAAAAGCACACCTTAAAATCAGAGCTCCTGTTTGCTCTCCTTCAGACAGATTAGAGATTTGGAGAGCACAGATCATAATCACAGGCTTTATTTAAATATCACTGTAAAAAGAATAAGCTAGTCTGGGTGCTGCATCCCAAATACAACCAAGTAATTATACGAAATCATTGGTAAATATAATCCCGACTTTCAAAATTAGCACTTACTCCTGGAAAGCCCACACATTTGTGGTGTATTTCACAGGCAAACGCGTTTTTCTACGTCATTTTTCAATCCTTCAAATAAGAATAAGTTCTCCTTTCATCCACCTTTAAGGGATGCAGTTTCAGAAGAAAGCCATAGATACTTTTTTTATTCTTCTTGGTGTTTATGTGCATATTGATCCCTCCACACTAGGACAGTTTAATCTGTCAGTAAAATGACACTTGCATTTCTCCTGCTCATGACAGTGAGATTTAATTTTTTTTTTTTTTAAAGTTTGTTTCACGCTTTTTGTTTTGCATTGTAATCTGCAGTTCAGCAGAGATCCTTCAGAATTCTAGAACCATGATGCTTCTTCCCTTTGAGTGGAAGAGACCTGTGACAGCTTGAGAGCTGTAATATCCAACTATCACTGTAAAAATATTTTTAAGATTATATTTGTACAAGATAACCATTTTTTTGTAACTATCAATGTAATTTAATCTCTCAATGAAATTTGCCAACAAGCTCATTGTGTTGCAGTATGGGTGAAGCTTCACCTGAAAAAGAGACAGCCACAACACCTCAGCTTTCTGTCCTAGTCAGAACTTACATCCTTCCACCTGCAAACATCTATCTCCTGTAACAAAACAAGCAGTAGGCATTAAAGAGCCTTACAGCAGTGGATAATTATTACTTTATAAAGATATGATTGTCAGCAGCATCTTTTTTGCCTTAGGATAACATCTGGGACTGTAGGAACAAAGAAGGGTGGTAGGCAGAGTGAAACAATTATTAAGTACTAACCATGGAAGAGAAAAAGAAAAGTGAAAATTCCCCTGAGATGACAGGTTAAATTCTTCCCTTCAGGTTGTCTAGAACACTGTCAAGTTCCTATCAGGTTCCTTAGGCAAGTCAGGGACTTGTTTAAGTATTACAGGCAAGGAAATAAACAGACCCAGATTTCAAAGTCTCATCCCAGAGCCAACAAAAACGCCACTTTCCCTCTGCAAGCTGTGCCTGTTGCTCTGTGTAAAGCTATCAATTACATCCTTTCCCAACTTGGCATTAACAGTATCAAATTGCCCTGGCTGGATGAGAAACAGCCCCTCATCTGCTTCAGAAGTAATGTTTTTATTGCTTGAGTCCAGAAGTTCCATTATTTCATTAGCACAGAGTTAACACCAGAGAGAAGGGAAAATGAGTTACAGTCACTTTTTCAGCATGCATGAAGCAGAACATCTTACTAATCTTACTCAGGCCTGAATAATGTTGAATTAAGCTTTCCCATTTAATAAAGCTGGGCAAATCCACTGCACAAAGTAACATTTACCCCTCAAAGTATTTGAAGCCAAAGTGAATGTTCAGCAGCAAAACCCAATGGTAGACTGGGCTCAGGGATGATTAATCAGTCCACATGCAACAAAACCCTCAAATGAAAAAAAAAAATTACATTCCTGCTGGTCTTTATCCTGGAACGTTGTGGTTTGCATGCTGGGTGAGACCAAGCAGAGGTAAGTGAATATATAACTAGACACAGGATGGGACTGTTCCTTCTCATGGTACTACTGATAAATTTGGTTAGCTGTATCATGAATTCATAGCTCTTTCCCTGCAAGGTGGAAATTTTAATGTGAGTACTTAGCAACGAGCATGCCAACTTCTCTATATCTATGAATCCTTCATTAATTTAAAGTTACTCATTTGCTAAAATGTGTTATTCTGAGAACTTTGTAGTACTGAGTCCAAATATACTGATTTCTGATTCAATAAGCACTTTAAAGTTACGGTTTTTCTATGCTAACATTAGAATTGCTGCTATTGGCAGCATAGTTTACAGGAGGTGTTTCAAAACTAACACTCTGGTTTTTAAGCAGAGGAATGGCATGCAAAATACATGTAAGCTCTCTGGACATTCCATCCCCACACCTGATTTAAACACAAAATATTGCTATGACATCTTGACATGACGATCTTAGAGTTTCTTAAACATACTGAATAAACTTCAGAAGACTATTCTGTGATACTAATCACAATTATTCTGTAATTCCAAGGACATAGCACAGTAACTTGGACTTGGTGGTGAGCCAACCACCTATGACCCAAAAAATAGAAAACAAATAGATTTTGTCTGTCTGTGTCTGCATATTTGCTTCAGGCCATAGTTTCTTCAGGGATTTTTTTGTTGTTCTCAAAGTTGGCAGTCCACAAATCAGCCTAGATTAATCACCTCCCCAGAATATACTAGTGTTTCAAAAGGGAAAATCAGCATTAAATGCAGCATCCTTAGTGCTCTTAACCATAACCTGTGCATTAGTTTATTTACCACTATGGAAAATAAAGCCAGTGAATCACTGTATATTTCAATTTCTTTTGCATCAGGCTGTTTGACACTATGCTGTTTTCACAGCATTCAGTCCTGATAAAAAGGACTCTTGGCATTTTAGCAAGAGTAATCTCTTGTGAGAATCCGATGAGATGACAAGGGATTTCTCAGTAATATAATTAGGACGATGCCAAAAATCAAATTTGTGAGTCGTTATTTTGATCTCAGAGTCACATGCACAAGGTTAGTAGACATAATACACAAAAACACTTGACTACTTTGAAGAAGCAGATAATATTGTGTGCAAATATGTACATAACTAAGCACTATTCTATTTAACATCACAGAAGAGGTAGGGGATTTTTTTTTTGTTTCTGGAAACAGAGTTCTCTTACACAAATTTTAGTAAATACTTCACTGATGATTTCTGAGCCTAAATTTCAAAGTTCCATTTTGTTTTAAACAAATCCATTTCACTTTTGAATGTTTCATAGTGCTCTTCTGGTAGGAAAAAAAAGTAGGAAAGAAAAGAACCCACAAACCTCCAACAGTCAGGGTTGTATTACACACAGGAACTAAAAACTTATTTCCCATTTGTTTGGTAAGTAGGCCACAGATTTCTTTTTCTTCATTCTGAAAGCCATCCAAGTGAAAAATCTGAGCTCTTTTTTAAGCTTTGATTAGTGTTTAGATTTCAGTGGCACATATACAAAACTGCCCTAGAGCCCTCCCTTGCATTTGTTTTGCACTAATATTTGCAATTCAATACACACAAAGAAAAAAAGGTGGGCACCTAGGTAAGAGAGACCAGCCCTCAGCTTCCTTCCAGTCTACTTAAGCAACGACACCTCTCAATCAGGAGGTGCTTCTTTGGCAAGGAGCTACAAAAAGCAGTCCCAATACTTCTCTCCTTTCTAACACTCAGCCAATCTGATTATCAGGATTTTCAAGTACTCTGCCAAGGTACTGAGAAAAGATCACAGGATAAAGTCTAACAGCTACAACTGTGTGATTTAAGAACGAAAGTGACTTTAAGTCATCAGTTCAGTACTGTTTCCTCTAATTACTGGATCATTTCCTATCTGGACATTTATAGTCTTTGATTATACAGCTGCTAAGATACCTGTGATCACAGATGACTGCTATATTCAACAGCATCCAAAGTTCAAGGCAACAAAGTGAGCTCAAAGCAGCTTTTATCTTCCTTTCTGTTTAACCCTTCCTACACCCTGCGATATTATATTGGTAATGTAAGCTACTACATATCTGAAAACTCACAATACCAGGTTGCGCAGGGAAGAACATTACCAAAAAGCCACCCTGGATTTAAAAATTACCTGTAAAAAGGGCTCTGCTATTTAGTAGTTTAGTATTGTTTCACACACCTGCATGCCATTTAAAACTTTTATTATCATTTTGGAGTAGCTCAGAGATTTAAACCAGGGATTTCTCTCTTTTCCCTACTAAGAGAAAAAAAATAGAAAAGAAAAAAAAAAAGGAAATAAATTAAAAGAGAGATTTAAAAAGAAAAAGGGAAAAGAATGTGCATTAATTACAAGGCACTGACTGACCTGGATTAGCCTTTATTCCGTGTCAGCAGAAAAGAATTCTGAACATCTGCATCAATTACAAGGACTGCTGTTCCAAGTGGATTTCTTGTGAGAAATAAATGAAGAAAATCAACTTTTGGCTTGTTTCTGTGCCTAAGTTTAACCCTGTATAGTCGACTAATGACTACCTTTCTTACAAAGTCTTTCACATTATTCTAGGAACAGAATACTCCATACTCCATCTCATCAAGTTGCTGCCTGTACACTTTAATTCCAAATGGCTGGGGGACCAGTTTTCCCCCACTTATAAATAATTGTAAGCATCTTTATCAAGTGGGAATACGAAAAAAATGCCTTCTAGACAAATAAAATGATGTGCAGGATTTCAGTGCACTCAAGCTCTAGCTCTTACATCTCAGAAAGAACATCCAAGCATTGTAAAGACTGTAAAATAAGGCATGAGAAACATATGCTGTCAGAAATCCTACACTGTAACAACAGGCAAAAGAAGCACAAACTGTTCAATTTACACAGTCAAGAGGTACCTGTCTGAGAGTCACAACCATTTCTTCAAACAAAAGTTTAATGGTTTAAGCTAAACACACAGACATGTTCAGTCTAGAAAAAGGATTGAACTGATGGCACGATTAGGGATAAAAATCTTTTTGCCATGGTTAATTCTACAATATAAGTTCTTGCTTAAAAGACTAAATCTCTTTCTAAACAGTATGAGATCCCAGAAACAAAACCTTTGTAATTCAGGTCTTCAGCTTCCAAAGCCCACATTTTGCAGGGGATGGGCTCACACACCTATTGCAGTACTTCCAGGCTCTAGAAACTTCTGGACACCTCTCCAACAGGTGCAGACTCAGTGTTAATTCTTTTCATCAGGAAGTCCACAAAGTTGACTAGAAGATAAAAATTCCCACTTTTCTTCGTACACTAAATCCAAGAGGTAATACGTGTACAAACAGAATTACTGTTGAAATCAGCACTAGACTTGGAAGAAAGACCAATTAAGACATACCATCAAACCACACAGTTTTGATTAGGTTTACTTTTATCATGGCAAATTTCAGCTTTATACAAGCAACGGAACTATCAAAGGTATTCAAACAGAGAAAGTTTCACATGTAATGGTTTTGCAGTTCTTCATAAAATCAAAGTTAAGACAACAAAGATGTCATCTCTGCAGGGGCAGACTGTGCATTAAAGCCAGATGAAGCATTTAGAAGCCAAGACCTGGAAGACATAGCTAATTTGAAAAAAGGTGGAAAAAAGTTAGTGGCTTGCCAAGTGTTACTATACCTTGTTCAGTAGAAAGAGCATATATTCTGTAAAACTATGAAGTGTTTCAGATAAAATACATAGTAGCAGAACTTGCTTAAGTGGAAAATGTACTTCCAAATAGATAATGTGCTTGTAGAAAAATTATATCTGATGTATAAAGTGAAATATCAATGAGCTGTGCTTCTTGACAGATTGTAAAAACCACTATAGGCTGAAATGTTTGAACTGGGATTTTCATGTATCTTTACAAAGTAACAAACTAAGTCAGCCAAATACAGTGCTTGAATACATCCAGACTTGAGGAAGCTTGCCAGAATGTCTAACTTGGCAGAAGAAGATTAAGCAGGATCAAGTCTGGTCAACAGGCAGTATTTTCAGCTCTACAGGACTCAGGGGTTTTGTTGGTTGGTTGGCTGTTTTCTTAGTTTTCTGGTTCTTTTTTCTCGTTTTTAATATGCATTCAATTTTAGAGGAATTTTAAAGGTTTAAACCTGGAACCAAGAAGCCTTCCTGTATATCAGTGCTTACAAACACATTTGTTGCTTTATATCAAAGGCAACCTATATTTCTTTTCTTTAATGTAAAAATTTTAGAAAGTGATGGATGTAAAACCTATATTTTTTTCCCTCCATACATTATCTTCAGTGCGATTTTTCCTGCCCCAAAAGCTTCCCTCCTCCCCATGTTCTCTGTATTTCTCATTAAAGATTTCCTGGTATGACATTATCAGTGTGGCCTTTCCAGTTCTTTTATTCACATGCAGAGAAGGGTGTGGGTAACTTATAAAAGTAGCTGTAAAGTAAATATGCCTATAAACTCTGACAATTTTATAAAAGGCAGTTATTTGTCTGTATTCAGAAGTGACAACAATGCAGTGACATTTTCCCACAATAGGTAAATGCAAACGTGGTTTTGGGTATTGTACACTTCAGTCACAGCAGTAATTCCATGACTTACAAATTTGTGAACTTAAAAAGCTTTTGCAATATTTTTTATTCTTAGTAAGACTTTGATTTCCCCACCTCTCAAGGAAACGGTCCACAGAAGCCAGCTATCCAGACAGCCCAGCTGTCTTCCAAAAATGTGAAAATCTAAATACAGGCTCAGAACCCACAAAGAAGCAAAAATTTAAAGAACAAAAACAAAAACAAAAAACAATCCCCAAAAATTTTAATTTAGAAACACTAAATTTTTAAAGCACTAAAGAAATGCATGAAGCAAAGTCAAATCCTGCCCAGCAGGGCTCATAAAAAAAATTTACCTCTATCCAAACAAAGTCTAAACCACTATCTTCAGGCTGTTCACAAAAAGGAGGGCTCAGCGCTTAAAAATGTGTTGCAATTCTGGTGGTTTTGGCTCACTCTCCTGCACCCTGATTACACAAACACAGCCCCAGCTGGGGCCAATGCTAGCTCTGATAGGGTCATACCGTTCCTCTCTAGTGGCCAGGAAAACTCAATGTAGCACAGGGCACAGGAACATGCTGGGACAGTTGGATTTAGACCACAAACCTACTCCAAAGGCACGATCTGAATCATATCCACATGTCTCCATCTGTCTGAAAGACATGTGACAAAATGGACTGGAGCTGCTGTACTAATAATGGGGGTTCTAGCCCGGCCTAAAGTGATGAGCAAGTCGTGGTCTGCCATGAATGCACAGCATCCATACATGATACAAAAAGTTGCAACAAAAGATAGCAGAGGCCCAGCTGTATATAAAATCAGTTGTTCTGATTCTAAAGAAGAAAGTCTAGCTTTCTGACTTGACATAGAAGGTTCTGAAAGCAGTGCACAGAGCAACTTCCCCAGAAGCATAAGGCACTGTGAGTTCCCACTGCTGCTTCTCCAAAGCAAATGAAGCTTGTCATATCATCACGAGCCCTTCAGCTCTGGGTGTCAGCAAAAAAATCAGTACTTTCAGTACACCTGAAGCCTTGGAGAGCAGACAAACGCTACTGTTAGAAAATTAGCCATTAACGTAAGAACTGTTCAAAAAAGCCATCAGTCCCTGCCACCCTGGTTGTAGTCATATCTTGCAGTAAGAGCTGAAGACCTGTGACAAACACAGGAACTCAGGTTCTCAACAGCATTAGATTTCTTCACCATGTGAAATGCAGGCATTATTTTTCTTCAGTATTTCTCTTACGAAACACTTAAAATATTTCTAAGCACTTCATTAAATGCACAACATTGACAGGAAATCTGCATGAGCCAAATATTTTTATTTGTAGATCCTAAAATTGCCATTTCAAGATGTAACCTAAAACCTCAGTGCTGCAACACCTCTCACCCCTACAGCTCCTTGCACCCAGTGCTTAATCCATAATTACAAGAAGAAGCCACCTCCTTCCAGGATTGCAGCACCGTACTCTCTTAAGACCAAAGTCCCAAGAAGTGGGGTCCAGGTATATAAGAAGATGTAGGTGTGAGTTTTTTCCTTCAAGAGGTTGAAATGAGAGGGAGTGGCAAGCAGCAGAACAAATAATCCTTAATAATCAATATTAATGTAAAATATAATTAGGACATTCTTCATCAATACTTCTGGGGAGACAAATGAGCAACTAGTTCATGAGAGACTTCACACTCAAGAAAGCCAGCTCTCTGTCACGTGTCTCCTTTCTGTCACAAGGATTTCCTAGCTAGCAGCTCTCAATGGAATGGATCTTTAAATACTTTGCCTGTTTCAGCAGGTTACAAAATATGTGTGGTGGGGTTGAGAAGGGCAGCTTTGGGGTTTCTTCAATTTCCAATTTGAAATTTGCCAAATGCTGTAAGATTAGACTAGTGCCTCTAGTTAATACTGCCACTTCTTTGAAGGGGAAAAGTCTAGGAGCCTCAAAAAATTTTCCACAGCCTTTAAACAAAAATAATCAATTTTACTACAATTCAGTTGTTGTTGGTTTTTTTTTTTGTTTTTGTTTTTTTTTTTTATCACTAAAGACAAGAGAAAAATTCAATTTATACCTATAATACTTAGAGTGTGAAGGAGGTTCTCTGTGTCTACAGAGCTCCTAAGGCTGGGATCTAATACCAAGACTCTCACAGGGTAGGGATCCTAACTGGGGACAAACCTTGAATGCAGCCGTTTGCTTTTTGGGAGAGTTGTAGCAAAGCCTTATCTTCCCAAAGGATTTCCTGTTGCCTACAATTTGTATTCATATGGCAAAACCACAAAACATTCATGGCCGGACATCCCATCTTTAGAAACACTGGCTTACTTCGGATATGACCAGACAGAACCATCTCCTGGCCAGACATCAGGCAAAATTCCCTAACAATTAGCCTCATACATGCCTTTTCTTCCAATATTGCTTTCCATTGTGGAACACATACCCTCTCATGAGATAAGATTTAACCACGAACATGAAACTTTTATGCAGTGAAAAGTACAAATATATAAACTGATAACCACCCTTCTTAACAAAGAGACATTGAGAGCAAGCATGTGGTTTATAACTATCTCGACAGAAAGTAGACATAACAGAACCCAAATAACTTGGATTGCCTGGCTTTCCTGAACCAGAAGAGTCCAGCTTTGCTGGGACAGAGGTTAAGCTCAAATGCTTACCACCTTAATCAATGTTTTTGTCATTCCATCATTTGAAGCACAGGCTACATTGTGTGCACACAAGGTTTACTTCACCTGGAAGCTGTGTCCATTTTAAATTATTCTACAATATATGTGTTGCAGGAACCATTGCCAAGATTTACGTAATGGAATTTATTTTAAGACTCACTCCACAAAACCCACAACTAAGAACAGATTTATTTTTATTTTAAAGAATTTGTTAACTTTTCATGTCTTGAGCTGCACAATTGGTTTTGCAGCATATTCTGACCAAAGAGACGACCAGAAATTAATGTGGATATAATTTAAAGAACTAAAGTATTTAAAAATTAAAGTGTGCTCTTTTGCCTGCACCACTAATGGATCTGGGCACAGTACAACAGAAGCAGCCTCCCACCTCCACTCCCCTTTTCTGCTCTCCTCAGCTTGCTGACTCTTCAAGAAGTTGACTTCAGGAGTTTGACATATTGCTTCAAAACTTTTTATTGCCCATAAAACATCAAAGCTACCTCCCCTTCTGGTTTATCAGCAAGCAGCATTTACCCCCCTTTTTTAAGCTAAATGAAACTACCAGGAACCAATTTAAAAAGCAAAACAACTAAGCTTTTCTCTGTATATATTAATCTCTCAAGTTTGAATTTAGGATACTGAGGCCTCTCAGCCCATTTCTAATGTCAGTGGCACAGTTTGAAATTACTGCTAGACATATAAGTAGGTAAATAAACAACAAAAAATAGTGATACTACTAGCAGGCTTACATTTGCTAACTATATAGCACCTGTCAAAAATCTTCAGAATCAAGTGGTCAATAATGGGGAGGTACCTGTGCTGCAACTCAAACAGCAAAATGTGTTTGTATCTTTATTTTTACTACTTTGGATTTTTTGGTTTTAAGGATATGGTCAGCACAAGATGAAAGAATGTAAGCTTGACATTCTCATTTATCTTAAGAGTTGCAGCTCACTTTAACTGGTAGTAAATAATCCATTTTTGTCTCGTATCCTTCCATGTCCTCTAAGTTACTTTGGAAGAAGTATGTCTGGGGAGGAAGTGAAATCAATGAATCTGTAAACAGATTTCTGGCTTGTCACTTGAATAAAGCAACACGACACAATATGGCAGAAATTCCAGAAGGGGGGAAAAACCCCACAGTTGTTGGGATGAAAGATGATTTACATTTAAATTAGATTAACTGTTTGTATTACTTATTTTCTGTATATTAACCCTGTGCAGTTGCCAGCAATATGGATTGTGTTTCCACACAATAACATGGAATATATGATAGTAAAGAAAAACACCTCAAACCACCACTAAAAATCCTCAACAAAACAGAACAAGGCATTATGAAACTGGCAAAGGAAGCTACTTTAAATCAGCACTTCCAACAGGATCATCTTCATTATAACTGCCTTTTTAGGTTGTTCCATTTACTGCAGAAAGCAATTTAACATCTAGTAGCTGCTTTAACAATAACTGTTCTGTTTGGTGACAAAGTCTTCCCATAAAGAAATCTCAAGAGAAGCAATGGTTATCAATCCCAATCTAGAAAGAGCAGATGCAAAGCATACTGCCAACATTTGTAATCACAGAATAGTACCTTTATATTTTCACTCCAGGTCACACACAGCTCAGACTCCAGTATTAGAGCGTAACTTCTGGTTGGGACCTTCTCCAAAAACTTCTGTGGTACTCAAAAGATAATTTAAATCTGCAATAGCTTTTTTTAGGATCAGCAGCACATTTCTGAGGTGGTAAGCAAGACAGATGCTAAACATAACACAAAAATCTTAAAAAACTATTTATGAAGTTCAATCTTTTTCCAAGCATTTTATATACACAGCTAAGCTCAAAATGATTAATAAATTTGATAATTAAACACTGTTTATCGTTCCTTATAGGAAAAGCAATTTTTACACTTCAACACACAGAAAATTATTATGACACTTCTTTCTTTTCTCTAGCAAGGAATCTTTGCTCTTCCAGGAGCAATGTTTGAATTGGTTTAGATTTCTCCCGATTTGAAATATCAATTTAGAAATAAAATAATAACGTTAGGATTCAGAAAGGCTTTTAAAAAACTAGCTGTTTTTCACCAAGATGCATCACATTTGTTTCATGCAAGCCACAGTTAGCCTCCCCATTTTCAGCTACTCCAAATATGTTATTTCGCATGTGCACATTGCATGCGAAACATTATACACATAATTTTACATTGCGTGCAATTTATTGATACAAAAAAATGCACCAAACTCAAGTGCTACACATCTTAATTGCTTGAGAACTAGGAATTAGTTGCTATTGAAACAGAAAAATAAAAGTAATTACTTGAAAATGGGATCATTGATATCAAAAAAAGACCTCCATAGTTTTCCAAACCTCAAATTTAAGCAGTTCAGGCCACATAAACTTTTTATAATTCGTAAATGACTGGAATACTGATCTTTGGCAGGATACCAGCCACTCAGAACACCAGGGAAAGTGCTTGGTGTTTGAAGAACAAGTTATTCTATTTGTTAAAGGCCCAACCTTTGTAATCAGTGACTTAATCACCATTACATTACAGCAACTGCATCTTCACTTCTGAAGAGGAGCAGGCTCTACTGTACTCAAACATTTCACAATGTCCAGAACAGTCTACCTCTCACTGTCCTAGATCAAAACAGCTACCACCTCCTCCTCCCCCTCCTTACTGAGCTCAGGAAGTTTAGAAGCCTGCCCAGTTTCAGCCTGTTGGCAACTGAGAAACAAAGTGGGACCCAGCCAGAGTGGGTCAGTGACTAAGGTAGTCCATCAAAGTGCTTTCAGGAAAATAGCCAGTTGATTCAGGGCTGTGGTTTAGTGTCTCATGCACTAGCAGAGAACGTGAGCTGTGCTGCACACAGAGGGGCTGCACGCAGACTGGCTGCAGCAAAGCTGCTTGCTTCAGCTGCTGCGAGTGCTCAACTTCTGCAGACTGGAGGCTCACCCAGATGTCAAGAGTTATGACAAGAGTCATTATGCCTTAGGACAACAATCTACAACCCCTTTTTCAAAGGAAGATGTGCCACCCTCTTGCAGTGTGCATAGGGAAGCCAACAATTCCAGTGAGGAATCAGAAAAAAACCCCAAATTTCATCACCTTTCCACTTTGCATTTCTCCCATTTCCAACCTGATTTCAAATCTACTCAGGCTTCATCACCTCCTTTTATAAATACTGGGTTAAGAATTTCAGATAGTGTCTTTATACAGAGACTGCCTCCTCCATCAATATATGATTTTGGGGGCATTAAAAGCTGCTGCAAATGAGGCTATAAATAGTAACTAAGGAATAATAACCTGGCACAGAAAGATTAAATTACTGGGTATAGTAAGAAAATAAAAAGCATGTACTATGTTTTCCCCATCATTTTTCTAGCTTCCAACTATTTTCAGCTAAAGGCCTTTCCTTAGCTTACAGTGGCTCATTGATTTGGAACTGTATTCTCTGGTCTCCCCTTCAACTCATGATTTTTTAAAATTCACAATATTCTTTTCAAGGGAAATCCACAATGTACAATGTACCACCTTCTGCATAAATAGCCAAGGCCTTTTATGTTCCACCTCACCAGCTCAGTGTCAGCACACAGATTTTTTTCTGCCCATCTCAGCCCAGTGAGATTACCATTAAGCCTACAAGTGCACTATCACCATAGTTGCCTATAACTTCATATGCACACAAGATCTGAAAAAGCTTTAGATAAGATGCTTCATTTTTCCATCCACTTTGGTGTTTCTTTAAAAGGGATGTAGTAAGAATGAAGTGTAACATGCTTTCTCCATGAACGTGATGCATTAAAAGCCCACACAGCACTGGGACAAAAAGCATGCTGCACTTACTAACCATATGACCATATTCTGGCATTCCTGCCAGAATCAGCTGGATGAAAGAATCAGCCTTAGCAAAATTTGGAGGGAAGAATACTACTGCTATTTTCTTCACTGCATTTGGAGTGTACAATCCACTGGGCTGTGCTTGCACGTTTTTCCTATTCAGTGTTGCACATTACAGCAGAAATAGCACAAAAACCTAAGTCAGAGGAGTACCAAAATGTAATGAGACTTATCACAAGCAGCAACAGGAATAGCTGGTAATGCTCCCGCTAGTGCCATCAGGTACACAATGCAAGGAAAACCACTGTTTGTTGCTGTAGGATATTTTACAATGACATAAGCTTGTTGTCCATAGGGATTTGTCAGTGGCTGTTTATAAAGTCCAGGTGTAACATTAGTTTCCTTCAGGATGCAAGTGTGAACCATGAAGTCAGTAAGAGAGGATCCAGCTGTGGGAAGTCATGGCCCTTACTTAATGAAAAAGTTGGTGTGGGAAGAGGGAAAGGAAGACTCTGTGGGAGTTTAATTTCCTCATGTCTTCTTCAAATATGCCTGCTTCTAAGGCACAGAAAAATAACCAGTCAAGCTGACTGGAGAAACTGAATAAAAGTTCCCACATCCATATAAATTTTCTAAGTGTTTTGCTTAAAGCTACTGCTAAGGTAGCACTTGACTGATATCCCAAAAACTTTGAGTCTGGGAATCTTCCAAACAGATACTAAGGCAGACCTCATCTGGTTTGTTTGATGCAAGCCTAGCTACGTTATGGACAGCTGTTATCAGGTATCATGACAAAAAAGTTAATCCACTATCCACAGGATGAAACAGCTGTGTTTATGAAAAACTGCTCAGTATCATAAAAATTTTGTTAAGCCAGAAAAAGTTTTAATCCTATAAGACAGATAATTTGTTATGAAAGAATTCAGCAATCAGTCCCCTAACTATTTGTCAATAAATAACTCCTCAGCTCCAGATAGCATCATGAGCAGTGGCTGTGAATCACAGCAGCCTGGCTAAAGGAGAGAGGAGGAATTTGTGCAGTGGGTGGGGTACTCCTGTCACAACCTTTTTTCCAGTGGTTAACTATACTAGAAGTTTAAGAGTGACTTTTCAGCAAACACAAGCAGAACAAATGCTAATTCCTTTGCAAGCTAAAACAGAAATACACTCAATCCACTTCCTGGTATTGACATAGTACATTGTTCTAAATGCATCCATTGTAAATAGAATATAATAGCTTTCCAAAGGAAAACAGTTAAGAAATACTCATACGTGGATCATGGTAGGAGTTTTTTGTTTTAATTTGTTTGTCTACCACTCCTTGATAGCTAGACAAGCTTCTTGAAAAAGTATTTTTCCCTGTGTGATATGCACACACTTCCATCTTTGCAACAACCGAATCTCCAGGTCCTGTTTTTTTTCTCCTGATAGCACAAAGCAAGCGTTGACATTTATAAATATAACTGTTGACTCTAAAAGGTTTGACAGAAGAGGTGGCAGAAAAGCAAATAGTCTGCCCACCCACTGGGGACCCTCGAGTCAAGGACTAAGTTACAGTAACTTAATTACAGGAAACTCCTTTCTCAATTGTCTGCTCCTGTGTGCTTCGTGGCTTAACTGGAGTATATGGAGCAGTGGGTCAGGGGCAGGGAGGGGCACTGCTAGGTTAAAGCAACACTGGCTTTTTCAAACTTTCCAGATAAAAATCAGTTGCTTGCCAACACTTTGCTCAACCCAACTTGACCCTGATGAACGTAAGAGGTTAATTGTTAGAAATTTGTAACAACAAATACACCTTTTTCTTTTCTTTTAACCAATGACTGCAAGAATATTTCTTTGGAGAAAAAAAAACAAAGCAGTAACAAGATGATATGATTTCTGGAAATAATTACAAAAGTTCACATAAATGTTTATGCACATAAGGAGCATTGGTATTTTAATCATGAGGAATGAAACACCCACTTCTCAATTCTGACTCAGTCATACAAGCAAAACATTTCTACATACCAGTTAGCTGTATAATGTTAAGTAAATAGAGATGTATATGATCAAAGACTAACTACAGAAGTTTATCTTGTAAATCCATTCTGCAGCAGCCACTGGCATATATGTCTAACTATTTTTTCCAGTAAACATTATCATAACATCTATGAATGTATTTATTACAATAAACCAACATAAAGTCTCATTAACTTCCAGCACTCATGACTTTGTATCATTAAGTCTAATGTCTTCGTACCATTAAGTCTGCTTTATCTGTGGTACAGCATTTTCATCAAGACTTAAAAACAGGTCTCTTAAGTGCAGATTCATTATTATTCATTAGCTCACTTTTTTTTAAAAACATCTAAAAATTAGTTTTTAAAGAGCAATTAAAAACAAAGCATTCAGATTAAACTAAATTTTGTTTTAGTAAACATTGCATTTGTTAAAACACACACACAGAATCACACAGAATATTCTGAGCTGGAAGGGACTCACAAGTATCACCAAGTCCAACTCATATGTGAATGGCCCACACAGGGACCAAAGCTGTGATCTTGGCATTATCAGCATCAGACTCCGGAATAACTTTGTGAGCTCTTATCACAACAAAATACAATTATAAGTGCAATTTGAAAATGAAGATTCAGAATAATCTCATAATTTTAGTTAGTTATATTTTATTGTAGGCTTTTGCTTCAAGTGGATTCACTCCAATGCTTTTAGCACAAGTATTTATTTAAAAGGATGACACACAACATGTGAAACAAAGAGAGCTCAGTCTTTAAAACAATAGCTGTAATTACTTCTCCTCTTGTTTTGAGTTCTCCCAGTAACATGTTAAGCTTTACAGTAAATTTTAAAAAGGCCTTCTGCAGTTAAGCATAATTTAATACCCTTCACATGAAAAGAAATGCCTTTGTCTACTATTATTGATGCACTTCTTCACATTATTATTGCAGCACTTTCCTCCACGCCTCTCAAATGCCAAAACTGAGGTTCAAAATCCATGAAAGTATTTAAAACTAAATTTTGAGACGTCTGTCTTGAGGCATAGAATAGACAAGCTTGAGCTGTAAGCTTTAGTCAAACTAAACCACACATTTTAATTAATATAGCCCTTGTGTGAGGACGGCAATGATCTAGAAAGCAGGGATACAAAGAGCCATTATAGTTTTGACACAATACTGTCAGATATACCTCACAATCTTCACATAAAATAGCAAATTTTTATAAAATATTTTAATGACACATCCAGCAGTGATTCTGGGGAAGGAATCAAATTAGCAGGGCTACAATTGTTTTCAAAGAATGACTTTTCCCTGAAACCAAGCACCAAATCTTCAGATGTGGGAATTTAAAATTAATAGACTCTGAGAGGAAACAAAATTGTCTGACTAAGCATTTCAAGATTCACTGTTTTAGTGGAAATCACACAGACAATTCCTCCTTGTATCAATCAAGCCACACCTTAAATGTCAGCTTTGGTTCTGTGAGACTCAAGTATTCCATACAAAAAAGTGACTTCAATTAACAAGATCTCCTTAGCAAATGGACAAAACATCTTCTCCAATGCTGAAATCCCACTAGTGCACTGGTCCTTCCCCATTATTATATATTTTAGTATTATCATGGATGATGGGCTAGGGAGGAATGGAGAGGTTACTCAAAGACAAGTGAAAATTTCCTGCTATCTAGATAAACATGCATATCTAATACAAATTCAACTCTCCCTTAAATTTAAAGCCAGTAAGGGAAACTCAGTTCTTAACTTCAAAAAATTCTTCAAAGTATCCCCATGCCTTTTCTCTCTTTTTTTTCTTTTTTTTTTTTTTTTTTGTTCAGTCATGAATAAAATGGAAGAAAACTACTAACCTTCACTTCTGGGCACTGGCTCTGTAGCACCTGGTGTTTTATCTGGCATCTCTGCAGACACAGGCTTAGTAAAACCTAATGGACACAAAGCAAAGAAAGTTCTCCATCAAAACCAGCACATTTCAGTAAGGCACTCCCCTGCTCCATGGCCCCTGGGAAGGATGGGTTTTCGGCTTTCATCACTTCTGTGTTTGTATGTAAGAAGTGTGAACAGACAAAACTCTCTTGGGATTAAGTGCAATACTATTCAGTAGGCTCTCAGTTGGATGTACTACCAGGTAGGCAGGTACAAAAGGACCCTCTCATACCTGAAAGCACTAATTAGATCTGGTGACCTTCTGTCTTTGATTTCATACATTTTTCTGCTTCTGTTAATTTCTAGTGAGAGGTCTATGAATCAGGATGGAAGAGTACTGCTGAAGTTAAACAGAGTGACCATCCAGAGGGTCACATCAGCCTGCATCAGACAGAAAATCCCACTAACTTAGAGCTTTACTACACTGCAGAGCACCAGTATTTCTTCCAGCACAGCAGTGGGCAGAGTAGAAAAGACTTCTCAGGAAGGTAGTGAACACGTCTCCTCTTACAGCAACCTTATGTACCCTCTGTGGTACTGGCCAATGGTCGACATGTGGCCACCACACACTGGCTGGGATTTTGTATCCTCCTTCCTAGCACCTCTGAATATTTTTCCATCACCAGCAACACTGACACTCCATTTAACATAATGAAAGCCTCAAGATCAGACAGGATGCACCAAGACAAGACAAATCAGAACAAGGATGATTCTCTGTCTGAAGAAGTTTGTGTGCCAAGTAGGACAGGGACTTCACCTCAGCTGACAATTCACACAGCTCAGTGCTGTACAGCACTGTACAGAGTGCACAGCATTGGAAGTACTCACAGTACAGCCTTAATTCCTAATGAAGGAATCATCTATTTTCTAACAACACTGAGGCAAAGAGTGGATTTGGCATGCAGTTTTCAAGACAGCCATCAGATCCAGAGTTATGGGAGACCTCCCCGGATAACCCTGCAGCAGAACTGAGACTGATCTCAAATAAATGGCCCTTTCTTCCTCCCTTCTTAAATTACTTTGCTTTCAAATTCATACAGCTGGTTTTGAATCCTATCCTCAGACATAAAATGAAAACATTTCTGCCCTAGTGTCCAATAAAGAGCTTAGGTTTAAATTACAAGCAAACTATACAAAATTTGCAGGATTTCTTAAGCTGTTTAAGTCATAAAATAGCATTTCAGATGTGTTATCCAGAGCAAGCATATTTGTCATATTTAATTCACAAATATGTAAAATACTTAGAAACATTAGACACACGTGAGGCTACAATCCACTAGTACATCTTAGGGTAGAAATTAATATCTGTTTAGCTGATGGAAATTCTACTACATATGCTTTTCTAGATCAGCCAATTTATCTCTACTCCAGATAAAATCCAGCACGTCTTACTCAGGAATTACTTTGTCCTTAACATAGATGTTTCATCTATGTTTATGTTCAGCAGTATATATACTGAAGATTGCGAGCAAGCTGAACATCTTCTCTAATTCCTCCAAATTAATAGCTGTAATGCTTATTCACTTGAAGGTCTGGGTTTATCAGTTCATAAACCACAGCTGGACAGTGCCACAAACTGAACAAACAAGTGTGCCCACAACAGAGATTTAAACAACTATAAACACCTAGGGGGTCTCCAAACTCATTTATAAATCTGCTGTAAAACAGAACCTGCTCTCCAGAAGACAATTAAGAAGTAAATTAGTTCTTCAAACAGATTACTCAAATTTAATTATCTGTGTTTATCATCACTAAGCAGTTGGCTATAATAAATACACCAATTAATTCTAAAACTTGGCAAGCTCAAGTCTAACCTTCTGCATTCAGTGATGCACTATATATTCTCTGAACCTTGCACTAGTTATAAAGTTTATATAGTTTATAAATCAAACTCCAATTATCCAGTGATTTACTAGTAAAGTTGATAGGAACCAGTTAATCACACAATACAAAATCACGCAAAGAAATGTAATCAGAAAATACTATATTCATTTTCTGTGATTCATTTTAAAATACAAAAAAAATTTTCTTTAAATTTTACATTTTAAATAAATCATTTCATATCACGTATTTGGGAAACAATATATTTAAAATGGAAAAACATGGATGTCTACCTATTTGTTTTCTGGTTTTGGTTGGTTGGAATTGCATGGACTTGAAATAAGTATGTTAAGTAAATTTCACCATGAAAATGCTCACAGAATCACTCATTGACATGTTAATGACCAAAAAAAAAAAAAAAAAGAAAATCATTAGTCTCAGAAATAATTTTGGGCTTCTTTAATGACATTTTGTATAGGTGCTAAACGCAAGCAAGTAAAAAAGACTTTTTTTCTTGCCTCATCTGCCCTGATTTTTATTTACATAAGTAAAATTTTTTCTTGTCTAAAGTAGGCCTTCTAAGGAAATGATAGCATTGCTTTTCTGTTATCAAAACTCAAAGCCAGTTAGCAATTTTACTGCAAGTAAGACACACCCCAACAGTCATTTATGCGAATTTAATGGAGTTCCTGTGCTTATCCCTTGCTATGGAGCATGACCTATCACTCCCAGTACAAAACCAAGAGGGATTCAGATGGGCGTTGAATGACCTTGTCATTTTTAATAATGGACTAGTAACTTGAAAGCTGGATCATTCAATTACTGCACACAAACCAAGGTATTTATTGAACAGGTTCAGACCTGCCACAGCTACAACAGCTCTGTTTCAAGAGCTCATTTGGATAATCCATGGCAACTTTACAAACTACAGTCCCACTAATGGTTTTCTACAGACTTTCCAGTTTAGCAGCTCTGCATTACAGAACGTGATAGCAACGGCTTAACAGTTAAAACAGGTTAAAGAAAGTCAGCCTCTGAGCCTAGAAAAGTGCATCTTCAGAGCAATGTCTAGAGACCCTCAGACCTCCAAGATCCCTGAGTCCAGCTGTTAAACTGACACTGCCAAGTCCACCCCTAAATCATGTCCGTAAGTGCCACATCTACGTATCTTTTAAATATCTCCATGGATGGTGGTTCCACCTCTTCCCTGACCAGATTTTCAATGCTTGAAAAACCCTTTCCATGAAGAATTTTTTCCCACAAATATTCTTGTCACTGTCTGTAATGGTTTTCAGTATTGAAACAGTCTGAAATTCATTGCTGCTCTTTCTAAAGCTGTACCAGAATAGTACAACCAGGTGCAAACATGACAGTCTTCAACACTTTTCCAATTCATTGTCAATTGAAAACATTACATCTAAAAACTGAGGCTCAGTTATGTGGCACAGAACAGTATTTTATGACTTCTTTTAAAAGTACAGGATTCTATATATTTAAAAATATACCTTTCCCCCTTTCTGTCTCATTCATGCAAACCAGTTCCATGCTATTGCTAGAAATTGCAGAATATACTAAAAAACTTTTAAAAAAAAGAAATACAGAACTCTGCTGTTGTTTCTGTAAAACACCAAGTTTAAAATTATTCAAAAAAAAAGAAGTCAGTGGTTAGCATTCCTTTATTTATAAAGTTCCTCCTTTTAATCTAGCAAGGAAATCACTGACAAAAACTATTCCTCAGATGAGGAAACTAAATATCTCTCTCTCTGCCGTAAGGCCAAGCTGGACTCATGTAAAATCTAATAGAAAAACAGCATCTGAGGCACAAGCTTGCTAGTAAATGTAAAAGGAAATAATGCTTGCTCACTTTCTATACAAATAATTTCCACTTATCCAAACAATCTTATTAGTAGTAGTAACCCAGAGTTTATAAGCACCTTATAAAAACATTCCAGGTGGACCCTTCCAAATACTCTTGCAATGTAGTTATTGAAATAGTTTTAATTTTCTCTGAATCTCAGGCTCAGCTATTCTAGTAGTCCATGAGGTACCTTGTATTTTTTAATTCATCAGTCAAAACTGCTACCTATTGCTTAGAGCACTTTTTCACAGAACATCTTAATAAGAGAACTTGAAATACATATGCATTGATAATTTATGAATAAACACAGCTATACTGTTTACATTTCTCAGTTAAGCAAAACTCTTTAACAGCAACCAAAACCAGTCAGATGTATGACCACGCATTTTCATGGGCCATAATCAGCTAGGGCCACCCAAACAGGCATACTGGGAGGTCCTAGTTTAAAAAAATTTTTGTTCCTTCCAGTAGATTGATTTGCCTTTAAAATCCTGAGCTTCTAAAAACTGCAAATCAGCTTTAGCATTATGAAAAACATAAGATCCTTTAAACGCAACATCCAAACCAATAGTGTGCTGTAGGTGAATTAGTAAAACATTCAAATTTATAGCACATGGGTGGCTAAAAAATACTTTTTAAAAAGTATGTTCGCAAAAAAATATGGATTATTTGTGTTTCTCAGACAAATATATTTCTTGTCCCTTTAATTAACTGTATTTGCAAATTAAAAAAAAAAAAAAATTAAAATTTAAAAAAAAAAAAAAACCACCCAAAACTAATAAAAGAAAACCATCAGTTAGGATTTCCAGCCATTCAAAATCACTGTTAATCGAAGTATCACAATTTTCTCTTTTAAAGTTTCATGACAAATTTTCATTGGAGATAAGACTTCTGTTCCACTTTTGTTCTTTCAGAAATCTATTGCTATACTCTCAAAAAAGCATCAAGGCACTTGAAAGAGACTACTGTTCATCACAGGACTGTTTACAGATGTAACTATGGAGCTCAACTATGTATTTATGTTGAACAACCATCATCACTAACCAAAAACTAACCTGAACCTCCTCCTTTGTGTCAAACCCTTGGCCCCTAGTCTACATCTGTTCCAAATAGCTGGAAGTGACCATATTTAAGAAAGTTGGTTGGATTTCTTCAAAAACTTGTCAAATACACTCACTTTTCAATGACAGACACTGCATTTCTCCCCTATCTTCCACAGGCACAATCAGTATTAATATAAGATTCTGCTGTGGTCACTTTATTCACAATCAAAATACCTATTCCCTTACAATACTTTATTACAATTTTAAATGCAGCGTTTTAAAGATTAAGCAATATATACACACATCAATACATGTAAAACAACTGAAGTTCTGAAGTTCTACATTATATACTGTGCTGTTAACAGAAAAGCTATCTGTTGGTTCATTTTTAAACAGTATCTAGACGAGTTCTTCCCGCTGCAATAAAAAATAAAAAAACAAAAACAAAAAAGGCACAAGAGGGGTAGAAATAAAATAGATAGCAGTAGTTTTTTTGACATGAAATATTTTTTAAACAAATAAGGACAACTGGATGCCCAGAGACAGCCTGCACAGACAGTCACACTTCTTGGATGAATGGTATTGGATGTTACACTTTTGAACACAAAACAACTCACAGAATCCCAAAACCAGCATGCACTCTCTCAGGTTTCAGGATGAGCTCCAAACTCCAAGGATGGTTACAGTAAAATTCGTAGTCACATCAACATACTCTGACATTTGACTGTTAAACACGGCATATCATCTTTGTTAGAGAATAAGGACATCTGTCCCTGATCTAGTTTTTTTCCATTTGTTTGCCTACAAAATCCCTTCTGGAGCAGATGCTTTGCTGCTCTGAACCCCACGAGAATAGCTTTGATCCCAGGTTATATAAACCATAAAAGCAAGTTTATATGCTAACACTAACACAGTTCTTTCACATGAATCAAGAAGTGACACTGAAAGAAACCCAAAATAACACTGACCTAAGGGATAGCAGTTATGAGGACATAAGCCAAGCCCTCATTTCTGCTCCTATTCACCACCACCCCTCCGCCTCCCTAAGTAATATGGCAGTACCTGTTTAAGATTCAAGTGTTATTTCAAGCTCGTAGTTATTCCTTCAAAACTGCACAGAATTCTAATGGCTCCTTTCATTCCCTTACAGCAGCACTCTGGATGCGGGTGTGAGTTGCAGCTTCTCTTCTACAACATTCCACAAAAATCTTCCAGTCTTTTTCCCCCTGCACATCAATACATACCAAAATGTTCCAGCTTTGAGGGGCTTTGCTGGAGCTTGGGGTCTGGATTTTGTGGGTTTTTTTTGTAAGATGCTACACATTTTGCTGATATTCCCAAACCAAGTCATTCTTTCACTTTCTTTTCCACAGAAAGGCAGTAACAGTGTGACACTTGAGACAAATGCAGCAAGAGATGAGCTGGTCAAAACAAGACCCTCTGATCTATATTGGCAAGAAGGCGCAAAACCCCCTTTACACATTTGCCCATTGATGAAAGACACAGTAAAATCACTCACTCTCCTGCCCACTTCTTCCAAACATATTTAATCTACAGCATCCTCTGCCTAATTTCTGGAGCTAATCATCCATACTGCAGCTACAATCCAAAATACTTAACTTTTGCCAGCAGGCAAGACCAAATCACAGAATCCCTTTGTCACTTTCATTCTGGTTTACTGTAATCCAGCATGTTTCAATGCGAAAAACATCATAAATGTTCTAATGTAAGGAATGAGGTGTCTGGCTCCTCTGTGGTTTAACTGCTATGCGTATGTCCTCTCCCTCTTCCCGTCTCTCTAATAGGTCTGAATCCATTCCCAGCGCTATTCCAAGGCTTTGGTCATGGTTTTCCAAACCCACTAAAAGATCAAGTTCAGCAGCTAATCACCATGATTCAGTCTGCCAGGCAAGACAGCATATTTTTTACAAAGTAACACCAGATATGAGGTCTAGAAGGAAATGTGACACAATATTTTCTCCTTCAAACTTTGTATAGAACTTCTTGAAAAGATGAGGGATACTCAGCTTTTGGTCTGCGTCCAACCACGTTGCAAGGCTCCTTACTTAAAACAGCATATGCTACTTTCTATGCCAAGTGAAACAAAGAGGAAAACGCCCCACAGGGTCTTGTGAGAAAAGGAAGAGGGATCAAAACCTTGACTGACACTCCCCCAATAACCTTGTGAAGCATATGCTCCAAGCCTAAGCAGAAAGGCATCCGCTTTAACTGGTGAAATGCAGGTATTTCCTGCATGTATGTATTAACTGTGTGCTGATCACAGTAGTTTCTCCGCTCGGCAGAAGCACTGTCTTTCAACCTCAAGTCATCTCAGTGCAGTTCGTATGAAATTCCTTAGTATAATTAGCCATTGCTATTTTTCTTTCCTTAAAGGTGAACCATGAACGGGTATTTTTAAAAATATTATTTTAGCGCGTTCTCTTTTGTCCACGCAGCTTTTGCCCAAGACGACAGGCAATCACGCTGCGCTACAGAAAGGCGACAGAGAACAGCGGGACGCCTCCCTCTGCGGCGCCGGGGGGAGAGCGACAGCGCTTTCCCGGGATGCTGCCTCTAGAAGCCGCTTCCCGCAGCGCTCCCGCAGGTGGCACTCGCTGCCGCTCCGCCTGCTGCCCGCCGCACGCCGCTCCACGGGAAGGCAAAACTGAGCGCTTGCAGCAGAGCATGGCCCGCCCTCCTGGGTCAGCGTGTCGGGCGAGGGCTAAAAAACATTCTGAATTGTCGCGCTTACCACTCGAGTCTGCATTTGGGGTTGGGCAGCCTGACAGCTCAGCTGTTATACCACCCGTTGCTTATTTCAAGACTCCCTATAGCCAGAATGAACGGAATTATTTTGTAAAGCACTGGGCATTTTTCAAATTATAGACACATATTGCTTCTCTCATGCTTTTGTACAGTGCAGTTAATCTCAGCAGCTCTTCCAGGTCTTCATTAAAGTTAAAAAACCTCACATGAACAAAGAAAAAAGAAGTCCATCAAAAGATCATGTTTCACTTACATATGGAAGGTCTGTCACTTCAGACACTTTCTTTTGAATCTAAGCTTGAGAAAACAGACAGACTTAGGTAAAGTGGCTCAGCGCTGACATGCCTGACATACACTGATGAAAAACAAGGAAAAGCAGGATAAGCAGGTCAGTCCCACGATATTTAGGGACTTAGAGGCAAGCCTCAGCACAGAGTTGTTGAGTACAGCAGTAGCAAGTCACAGCTGCCAAGAACAGCTATCGTTATCACAAAATACTGTTGTCATCTACTCAAAGAAATCTGCTACTCAACAAGCATACAGTGAAGCACACAACGTACTCTAAGCAAAGCATTTTCTGAGCAAATGAAGAGCCCCCTGTAATGCATTACATGTAGTTACTCTGCAAAAACCAACCAACAGCATAGTTTTTTTCTTTCTTGACGCTTAGAAAGAGAGAGATAAAATCTTTTTACTGAGCTTTCCTTACATTGTTTTCTAATTTCATTTTTTAGATTATACTGCTTCTACTGTTAAGTATTGATTAGGGCCACACGAAGAAAACTGAATTTGAAACAAACCTATTTAAAAATAAACCAAATGACTCAACATAGACAAGAATGCACAGTTCAACATTTTCTTTCTTACAAGAGCTTATTTCCAGCCCATTAAATTTTTACTCTTCAGTAAAGCACATACCAAGTGCAGAAATAGCACAAAAAGCACTATGCACACACACCAGCTACAGCACTAAAGAGAGTATAGGATTTTAGGGTACAAGCCCTCACATTGTGGTAACAGTCAAACCCATGGCCAGAACCCTGACAGTTGCTGGAAAAGAATACCTGTCTTTGTCCTCAACAAATTCTCTGACATTGTCAGAAATTACACAGTCATTTTACAATGTCACACTAAATGCAGTCTCTGAATGTTGGGTTTACAGCTGCACTTCTGCCTTACTCACCACCCACCCTTCCAACTACACACTTCAGGTAAGTATTCAGACTTCATGGGAAAAAAAAGTTTAAAGTATTTTTTATAACAAATCTACATTAGGTATTTGACTGGTCACTACCATCCCCTCTTCTTGCACCTTTCTCAAGAGAAATACAGCTAGAAATGCATTAGGTCTTGTATTTTGTTGAAGAGCACCCAGATGAGGGCCATCATGCCCTCATGGAGCACCTTTCCTAGGAGGAAAGGCTGAGACAATTGGGATTGTTGAGCCTGGAGAAGAGAAGGCTTCAGGGTGATCTGATTGTGGCCTTCCAATACGTGAAGGGAGCCTATGAGAAAGCTGTAAAAAAAATTTTTTACAAGAGCATGTAGTGGCAGGACAAGAGAGAAAAGCTTCAAACTGAAAGGGAAGAAGTTTAGATGAATATATTACTGTGGGTAGTGAGGCACTGACAGGAGAAAGGGAATGTACCATCCCTGGAAGTGTTTAAGCCAGGTTAGATGGAGCTCTAGCAATCTGGTCTTGTGGAAGGTGTATCTGCCCATGGCAGGGAGGTTGGAACTAGATGGTCTTTAAGATCTCCTCCAGCCAAAGCCATTCTATTATTTCATTCTAGTGAGCTGCACAGCTTAAACCTCACTACTGGGCAAAAAAGTTCTGGCTTAACAAATGAAGAAAAAAAAAAAAATCTAAAATATTCCAAAGCTGGATGTGAGCCTGTCAAACTTCTTCAGTAGCAGAGACTGCTTTAGAGTGCATATGGTTAAGAAAAGGAAACTGAAGAGGAAAGAATTTCAGCATTGTTTATTGCAGAATTACTCAAATTCCTTTCAAAACTCTGAACTTTGCTACAATTGGAGAGATGCTCATTTGGCTAATAAACAGAAAGATGCACACACACAAAGAGTCCCTCCTTAGCCTTTTTCATATTCAAGTCTCTGGTGCTCAGCAACTACAGATTTAAGATTGCTGGTTAAAGACAAGGACTGCTGCTGTCCCATTCTGCTCACAGACATTAAAAAAACAAGCAAGCAAATGAACAATAACCCAGCTAGCATCCTGTTAGTCAACTTTTATTTCCATTTCACTCTTATACAAGAAAAAACAAGCAAAACAAAAAACCCAAAAACCCTCCATACTTGTATATGGTATATATAGTAAAGAGCCCCTGGTACCTGCTTTTACAGGCTGTAAGCCTCCTTCAGATTGTTTCTCCATTAGAGAGGTTGTGTAGCACTTAAAAAGACACTTCTCTTTTTACCTGATGCCCGCGCTTGGGGTATCACTAAACATCATATTAGAAAAGACCACTGACGGACAAATGCATCATTTCATCATAGGCTCAAGCAGTGGAAGAAATAAAGTCAAAACAGGCTGCGAGAAAGCAAAGTTGTTGTTGGAGCCCAAGGAATCCAACTACAGCAAACAAGCCACATAAACTATAATATCCAAAGCCTTAAATTAATTTAAATCCAGTCCTCTGTGCTGAATAAATATTCCAGTGATGGATAACATACCAATGAATCGCCATACGTCTGAAGAATTGGACGGTAGAAACAATCTTACCGTTTCTGCAGGCATTTTACCCTCGGACACTTCCTTTTTGTATTTTTCAATTCTCTTTCAGCAAATTTCTTGACCCACAACTAAAGTTAACTAACTTTATCGCACTTACTAGTCAGAAGAAAGGAAACAACCTTGCCATCCACTTAGTAAGGACATCAGGTTGCGTCTATTACGCAGGGTAGTTTCTCTTGAAATCACACAACTATGATAATAATCAAGGCTTTTCTGGGGCTTGTTTTGTTTTAAATTAAAACCTTATAGCCGTCCTACAGAGAAATTGTTTATATTTAAGGTCAGTAAGAAGCTGTTATTTATGGGAACAATGAAATTTTAAAGTATTTAACTCTGTGTAGGGCCAAAGTCAAGGCACTGAGATAGGGAATGACATCTTCCTCAACTCATATAACCCGTATGCAATGTACAACAACAACAAATATCTGACAACTTAACAGAGATAAGGTGCATCCAAAAGCAAATACTCCAAGAGTACAGAACAGCCCAATGCTTTTCAAGAGTATAAATACAGAAAAGAGCTACTCAAAGTCAGCTGTTTCAGGGGTGTTTCTTCTCTGAACTTTTCTGAAACTCCCCCCTCTCCTGACAAAAAAAAAAGAAAAAAACCAATAAAACAGCAAACCACAAAATGCTGTTCAGCACCAAGTTAAAATCACAAATTTATTCTCTCATGTGCATATTTTTTTTAAAGCACTGTTGGTTTTCTTCCAATTTGGCTAACAGCAGAGAAATTAGAATGCATCAAGTTGCATTAGTCTGCTACACCTCTTCTGCAGAATACTTGTAATACGTTTGGATTCACTGCATAGTTTCAAAGAAATAACTTCAGACCTCATTGCAGAAGAAAATGACAGAAATTTCAGATTAAGGTCATACTGATGAAAAGACAAAAATGTCAGCACTGTCCAGAAAGACCATTTACTTCCTTAAAAATTTTCCTAAGCAATGTTAATTCCAAGTAAAGAAGAGAAAATGGTATCTTCCCCTTCAACTGTAAACTCTGTTGGAGAGTTTAAGCCAACTTGGGGGGATGGGGGGGATATACAAAGGAATGTTTGGCTTGGCATTGCTGACAAGGGGTATGTTCATGAAGGGGAAGCCTACTTAAAACCAGAATAATGGATAATTATTGCTTTATATGTCAATCCTTCATTCGTTTTGTCTCCATGACACATAGTGACACGGTTACATTTATAAGGAAAGACTCGGACACAGATTCACCATGAGGAAAATGGGCTCCTACAAAGCCCAGTTGTGTGTTTCCTTCAATTGCAATTGCCTGAGTATGGCATTACTTCTGAAATGAGAGGTTTAGAAGCAGACTTTATAATTATTAGACAAGCAATACTCAGTTGGCTTTTCCAGAAATTGTCATTTGAGTGGCTAGCCAAAATACAGCCATGCATAACTACTTACACATGCCCTCCGAAACACATTTGTTGCGGTTTTTTACCCACAGCCATCAGAAAATGTTCTTCTAACTTTCTGATTGCAGTGAAGTACTATTAATGAAAATTCTGAGGTTTTGTTTTCATCGCAGAGCACGCAACATTAGGAAACAACACAGCAAATCACATAAAAGAGTCAACAGTTAAAGCTTTCTGAGCCCTGACATATTCCAGGCTCCGAACGCCACCGAACCCGGCAGCCCCCCAGGCCTGGATCAGGCAGCTGACTGTTGGACCCCCTTCATGTTCCTCCACCTTTTCCTTCTCCCTACTTTGGGAATACATACATCTATGTGTATATATGTATATATATTTATATACACACTGTGCACACATGTTAAAAAAGAGGAAATTAATAACAGACAAGCTAACAGCACTGTGTACATTCCCTTACAATTTACCCAAATGAATGGCCTCATAACTCCAATTGGGACATTTCCTGTAAAAACACTCTTATATTTATCAAGCCACTCCAGAGTGCAACTGTTGAAGTGTGGCTTGCAAACAACATGCTTTCTAGAGCCAAAGTTTGTAGTTATCCACAGAACATTCTAACTAGCTGGGATGGAGAAGCCAGAGCCCTCTTGCTGTATGTTAGCTTTGAAAAGTGTGTCCCCAGTTCAGAGTTCTGTAACTGCAGACATAGTCCAACTGGCTTTTGTGGCACCAAATTGCACATGCAGAGCACAGAGAAACTACAGATTCAAATTACATTTATGCTTAATCTCCGATAGAGCACATGCGCATATATATATATATATATATTCATTATAAAGAATAAGGAATATTAGATGAAATAGGACCAGAAATGGAAAGGAAATTTTTTCATTCACCCATGATCAGCACACGTATGGAGTCTAGAAGATTAGAACTGGTAAAAGGGAAACCACTCACAGTAACAGTATCCTGCGAGAATTTCCAAAGGATTTTGAATGACCATTCAATGGAAACAGGTGACAAGCTGTTGAATAAACATTTCTTTTGGGCTAAACTGCAGTATTCTCTAGACATGGAAACTCCTTCTATATAAATATAGAATCCTTCTTATCTCCACTACTCTTTCTCAGAAGAGCTAAATTTCTTAGTAAACACTGAATCGCCAAATGCAGACCTTCACTGGCCTCTGACCAAAATACTACTTCCATTCAGAAAAAACATGGTGAAAAAATAACGCGACTTATGAGTATTATAGTTAGGTGATTTCCTTCAGCTGAATGTTTTTCTCTTTTCTACATCAGTCTAAGAGACATGGTTTGATCAATCAGTTGTTTATAAGTAATTCTCGACAACTACATGGAGTCTGATCCCTTGTGCACTTTGATACTTCATTCATCTTCTCAGAAAATAAAATAAATAAATAACTTAGACTTATCTTTCAAACACAGAAGCAAAGAAACACTTATTTTGTACTAAAATAGCATAAAATCCAGCTTTAGCAATACCAGTGACAACTCGAGAAGAACCTGTTTTTAAGAAAACAGCTTTATATTTTGTTGGTCATTTCATCTAGTACTGGAAACCAAAAAAATAAGGACAGGGTGTGAGCAGGAATCTCTAAATAGGCTTGATTAAAGTAAATATTCAAAGGGATATTACTCAAGTCAGCACCAAGAACTTCAGCCAGTTTCCAAAGCCTTTTGAATTCTCAGAGCTAAGCCCAGTGAATTTAGATGAAAGTTCCTTTTCTTCCACTTTTAAGGGAAGAAATAACTTATGTGAACTTTCTGCAAAACAGCCTTCTGATTTTAGTAATGGGGGAACAAACCTGAAGCACTGCCAAGCCACACAACTAACCATTTATAAACCTTAATATTTTATTCAAATATTAAGCACTGATCTACTGAAACAACACAGAGGTATTCCAATAATCCTGTTTCAAGTTATGTAATACCATCCTTAGTACATAAAAATCCCAGTCCTCCATTCTTGCTGCCTAGCCCACATTTTGTCCTCTGAGGAACACAGGCACACAGAGTGCATACTAACACCAGGTTCCCACTGAACCCAGCAAGAGGCACAGCAGAGTGAGGAAACCACCTGGCCCTGCCTCACGGAGATTATGCCAGCTTATTCAGTGGGGCTACAAGAAAAAAAAAGAAAAAGTCCCTTTTGTATTTCAAACATACACAAAGAGCTATGTATATTACCACAAAAAGCAAGGAAACACTCTATCTGATCAGCAAATGAGTTTCTATAGCTCTCTGAGCCTTACTGAGGAGGAGGAGGGGGAAAAAGCATTTGCTCCCTTTAAATTCGATCACAGGTCTTCGATCTCCTTCTCATCCTGTGACTGTTCCCACAGCCTGTGCAGTATTCCCAGAGATAACACCAAGCTACTATCACTTTTTCCCCAACGATCACCACTATGTGTTTACCCACCAGGGCACATCAATTTGACAAGTGCCCAGTCAGTTCCAAACTCTTCTGTTTCCTCTTTCCTGGCTCCAAACTCCTCCATTTCTCTCTACCAAACAAACAATCCAGAAATTCACTTTGAAATAAACAATAGCAATTCTGTAGAGCAAACTTACCCAAGTAAGGGACTAAAAAAGTCTGCAGAGAAATGCTGACTGAGAAGATGTGCTCACATCAACTAAAATGTGGCCCTTGATCTTCCCCACAGTGAAAACGCTCACAGGATTTCTGGACCAACCTGCAGATTCTCTGATGCTGAATAAATGCTGAGGTCACATTGCAGGATTTCATCATCAGAAAAATGAAGGATGTTCATAAATTAATGCATTAGATGTGCCCAAATAATGCTCCTGAGTGCAAAAGTAAGCTGAGACAGAATAATACATCTGTGGTAATGAATAATCCTAGTCTCAACAACAGGGTAAAAGCCTACATCTCTCAAGAGCAATGGCTGAACTGCACTAGAGGCTGAGTCATGCCTGGAAACTGTCTGTTTCCTGTCTGATGTTGGGCTATTATACCCCAACATCACACCAGCAAACATGAGCATCATAGACCACCTTCTTCCAGGCCTGGGAACACTCCTAGACCCATCTGAATTTAAACAGGTGTAACCTTACAGCACTCCCTTCTGAGGCCACCAATGCTCAGAAACCTTTGCTGACACATACTTTTGAAAAATTCTTTTTTCATGGAGTCTTATTACACACTTCAAAGATTTAAAGAACTCTGAATGGAGACAGAGACAGAAAAACACATGCTGGCATACAAAAAGCAGAATGGTGAGAAAAGAAAGAGAAAAAGAAAACCACACTCTCTGCAGAGGAGAAAGTATAATTACATGCAATTGAACTACTTTTCCCTTATGCATATGCCACTGGCAGTGTCAGGGTTTGTTTATACCTTTCAGTCCCAACCTTTAAAACAGACTAGATACAAACCTTTCAAAAAGAAGCGTAATTTTCTGTCTCTGTATCTCCAGAAATCTTTCTCTGCAACTTTCACCTCCTATATATCCAACAAACAGTGGATGCCTCCTTCCACTGTGTCAGAGCATGAGAATTTTGCACAAAGGAGAGTTCAGAGGCAGTCACCCAGCTCTCCTGTAGCAAAATAAGTCCTCTTTTGGCTGTTCTAGACACAGGTTTATCCCTGTGTTGTGCATCCCCTGTGATATTACCAGGCTAACACCAGGATGAAATGTAAAGCAGATCCTTAATGGACAGGAACTTTTTGTGGTTTGGGGGCTTCGGGATTTTTTTTAAAAATCCAACTGTAATGCAATTTAAGCAAAAACTATTAAAGTTTGGAAAGAAGCTGCAATGAACTGTAGTTATAAAACAATGGCCAAACTTTTAAAAAACTTTTTAGTCATTTTAATATCTACCCCAATTTGTGGAAAGCAGCAACACAGATTACTTAATAAAAGCAGCTATAGTGAATGTTAAGGCAACTACCAAACTCAAATTTTCCTGTTATTTTTGACAGCTTTGAGTTTTTACATCTAAATGTAAGAAAAGTTTGATCTTTTTTTAAAAACATAAACTATGTGGGACTTCTTTCAAATTGTTCTTACTAACAAGCAGGCAAAAAAAACCCCCAAAACCAAAACTAAAAAACTAAGGAATGAGGTTTGAATCATGTAAACTCTGATGGGTTGTATTTACATAACCTTTATAGTATGTCTATATTTATTTTGTATTTTTCCAAAGTTAACTGTCAGCAAAATTTATACAGAAACTCAGCTATTTGATTAACTAATTTGTTACAAAAGTTACTAGCTAAAACAGATTACCTGTAACTACCACCCTCAAATCTCTGAAGGTGGAGATTCACCATATTTCTCTAAGGAAGTAAGAGAACTGCTCTACTTTTTAGAGAAGTAATTACAAAAATATCTTTTTCTTTTACCAATTCAAGCATGTACTAAAACTGAAATAGATCATAATAACGTCCATTTCATACACATACATATTCTGTGAGCTCTTTTTGCAGTTTTGCTCTTTTTTCTACTCTGCAACAATTCCATCAAAGATCTACTTTAAATGATGCATCAGAGTTCTTACTTAGCAAGATTATAAAAAGAAAAAAGATTTTCAACATTTTAGCTGCAATAAAGGAAAAGAAATCTATTAGGAAGAACACTTACTTGAATGCTCTACAGACTCAGAGCCTGAAGAAGATGGCACATGGGTCCCCCAGTGCCTGATTATTGGGTAGTGTTTTACATTCCACTCTTCCTCTGGGATACTGGTGCCTCCCCCAAGAAGGCAGCACTCCACCTATTCCCAATTGTGAGCCTGCTACTATAGACTGCAAGGAAAACCTTACATCCAAACTAACACTTCATACAGAGCATGAAATACACTTTGAAAAACATTCCACCCAATCACATCAGAACACCATGGACACTGTGATTCTCAAGATATCTACCACGAGCAGCATTTTTGGAAGTAGAGGTTTTCAATCTTAGATTAACATATAAGAATCATCAAGGAAAAATTATTTGTTTACTTTTAGTGATAAAGATCAATGGCAGGAAGCATGATACTATAGAGATATTAAGATATTTGTATGATGTCTATCTATAAATAGATGTGTGTTTACATTATGCCTTCCACATACACAGAAAGAAGCATGCATTTTTCTACCAGTACTGCCAGTTCATTTTAAGGAAAACCCCCAGCTACTAATCTCATTTCCAGCAAGCATGCAGCGGCTTATGTCACTCACTTTGAGGACTAAAATCCAAGAAAGCAGGGAAGGAAATTACTTGTGCAGGGGAATTTCATGCCTCCCTCATTTATACAGTCATTTTCACTCCAGAATTTACTCAATTATCTTTATGTCTCATAAAGGTATGGGTAAAACAAAACATGATTTGACAATCTCAAGATATGTACACCACTCTCAGTGCTGAAAGGCTGTTAAAGAGCTTCATGAGAATCAGTGTTCCTGGCAGTTAAACTACATCTTGGGAAGCAATTAGGTACATGGAATGAGTAGCAAAGAGATGAAGAGCTGGAGACTCAGTTTATTACATATGCACTGTTGCACCACAGGAGATGAAGCTCAACAGCATTTGTGTGGGGCTCCTCCAGTCCCCAGAGTAAAAAGCATTTGGTTTTTTTGCCTCCCATCTCTCCTGGTCGGTGGGGGAATCAAATTAAGCTCTTCTCAGGAATGGAGAATAATAGTAAGCTTCAACCCCCAGAAGACAGTCCTCTCACTCACACAAAAATTACCTAAATTTTATAGTTTCACCCATCTTTTGTTTCCTTGTTCTATGCCTAGTAACAGTACAGATATTAAGATTTGCCCAAGCATGTTACCACAGGCGTCACTCTGTCTCTTAAAGCCTGCTGGACATCAACAACCCAGCAGATGGTCATTACTCCAAATTCCCCTCCCTCCATCATCATTAATTCAGGAACAAACTCATTTCAATGGGCTAGCCCCAATTCATAAAGAACTCATTGTCCTGACCAAATTAATAGCTTTACATCCTGCATTACCAGATGTGCTTCAGAGACACAGTAACATTTTATATTATAATGTGCTGTTTAAAGTCCACTTCAGTGTCATTTCTCATAAATATTGCTGTACAAGGCAAATGTACAACTGTGAACCTATTCCCAAAATAAACACAAAAACTCTGTGGTTTTGGTTTAGATCCTAGACAGATTTGGCACAAGCATTGCTCAATTACCCTGCAACCCACTTGATCAAAAGCTGTCCACTGTGATAGCATAATTTTTGAAAGGCTTTGCTTCACCCTGAAGAGTAATAAACCCTCAACACTGGCACATCCAGTAAAGAGACAGGCACTTACATTGCCTATTGCATAAGCAACACAGTTTAGTCCAATCATAATAATAATAACAACAACAAATGGGACAAATCAAATTTATAAGAATTTGGAGTAGGTCTTGACTTCGCTGATAAGTCACCAGCAGATTTTGATACATGTCAAATTGGGAATTAAAAGGAAACAGAGGGAATCATTTGTCATGACTTGAGTCATGTCATAGCTACCATTTGTCAGCAAGTTTCCATTAAATCAATGGAAGACTCTTTCCCATTGAACAATTTTTTTTAAAATGAACATAAGTAAACTAGAATCAACTAGGAAGCTATATTTCCCACACTTACCTGAAAAATAAAAAGTAGAATTTTGAGAATGGCCATGCTCCTTGTGAGAAAGAGGTAGAGATCATTGAAGGACTATAACTCAAATAAAAAATATAATTGAGTCAGAATTTTCCCAAGAGACAGTATTCACTTAAGTTACATTGTTATTTTTCCAATGAACTGAAACAGGTTTTCTTACAATCCTGTATCTGAAAAACTTCTCTTGCTGATAGTTTTGTTGAAAACTGTTCATGTGAAATGTTCTGTTGTCAATAAATTTTCCAACAACATATTTTTGGCTGAAAAACTTCTAACTGGCTTGACTTGTAAAATCATTTCTTGATTTTAATCATTAAGTCCAATGCCTTTTGTTAGTTAAAAGGTGTGTGTTTTTAAAGATACCCACTCACTCTCATAGCAGCACAAAACAAGCAACATTTGTGCTTATACCTTTGATGCACGGAGGGCATTTTTCCTAAGAAATGTATTTCAACATAGAAGAAACAAATATAACAGCTATGATATTGAGGTCTGTTCTATTCTACCTTGAAAACAGGATTAGAATCTACATCTCCAATAAACCTTAACCTCTATTTGATCACAGTCAAAATATACAACTATTTTCCTAAGTAACTTTACATGTTTAAATTATGTGGTAAACAAATATAGTCCATGTGGATTTACCCTGGAAGTACAGTTTACAGCCATAGTTGAAGGAAAGGAGCAAGGGCAGAAATGTCTGTGGTTTGACAAACATAATTCTGGGAGGGGACAAGGCAGCAAGGGAGAAAAAGAAGTATTTTCTTATAAAAAGAAAAACAAAGAAAAAGGAAAGTCATAGTTATGTCTCTTACAAATTCCATACCGGGATAATTTTTAGTACAATAGAAACTCATGAATCAAGAACGTAAGATCATTTGATGTATTGCACATCTGTAACTGAAGCTAAATATGCAAAGGTTGGGGCTTTTTTCATGTATTAATTTTTTTTTCAAATTGCTACATAACATAACTAATGAAAATATTTACTTTTACAAAGGGTCAAGTGGACAGAACATAATTCTCCCAGAAGGAAACCAGATGTTCAGTTTCTTCAAAGTGATGTCCGTGCTGATAAAAGCAGTAGCTAATCTTTCTTTTAGAGGTTGAAGGTCTTGTTGAAGTTTCTCTTACTGAAGAGCTATGTATCAAGCTTCAATGAATATCTGCCTCAATGGAAGAAGTATTTTTAACTTTTAATAGGATTTTGGCTTGTGTGCATAGTCATTAATGCATACATACTCGAAGAGCTGTCTTTGAAATTCCATAAAACAATTTATAGTCATGCTCTAAGTCACATATTGCATCTTAAACTCATGATAAAAAAAGCCACATCTGTTCCCAAAGCCAAGATTCCATAATAAAATTATCTTAGCAAACTCTTAGTTTTGAATAGTAATAAAACTATTAATTATTTTAATTATTATTATCATTATTAATTTTTTAATTAATTATTAAAAAATTAAATAGTAATTTGTATACATTATCACACAAATATTCAAGTGTTTCTCACAAGTAATTCAAGTGGTACAGAATTATCTACCAATGTAGTGCTTAGAATTTGTAAAAAGCTCAAACTATGTTTCTTAATAATGCAGTCCTTTTAAAGCTCAATATATTAAGAGACACCTAATTTACAAAAACTTGAACAAATAAATTTGGAATGATTCTGCAGGTTTTTCCCTGTACTATTTGGCATTTGCCATGACTAATATTTAGCCACACGATAATGCTTGCAAAGGGATGTAAGATAATTCTGAAATCCTATGGGGATAGACTCAATGTTTAAAATGTTGGTGTGCACCTAACAGCACAGAATGCTCTTGCTCACTTTTCCCATCTCTAGTGGCCAGGCACATTTGTTATTTGAAAACCCTGTTTAGCTTAAGGAAGGCTGTAAGCTCCCAGCTAAACAGCATCCTATGGATAGAAAGTTGCACATCTCAACATACCCTTTGTTAAGGGATCCCCTCCTAAGAGCACAGGGACAGAGCAGCTCTCAGGATTGCAAGGACAAGAAAGGGCTAAAAGAACCCAACAATTTGATCCAATATGCATGAAAATCCCCCAAGGAAGTCGGCAGCACTACCCAGTCCACTGACTAGAGTTAACCAGTTGCATTCCAAGCCCAACATAAACTCTGTTAGTTTAACTACAAATGTGTTTATTCTGTGCAAAAGCAGCAGAGTACTGGCACCTTGCTTACAAGAAATGGTGCAATTAAACAGGATGAAAGAAAAGAAAGGAACAAAGAACAACTAAATAAGTGGTAAGAATTGAGATTTAATTGAGCTCTTTCAATTAATGGTTTTTCAAGTACTTTGCACAGTAAGAGAACAAAACGGTCAAGGCACACTCCTGATCAGTTTGCATAGAGTGCATACCACTTTCACATCTTTAAAATACAAGAGTTAAAAAGCTGTGGAAAAATTATGGCTGGTTTGATGGAAGGGACAAGCTGTGGTATACTCTGCTACCATAACCTACTTCATCCAGCTGCTTTACTGGCCTCCCTCAATCATTTCTCCAGAACATTAGTCTTCCACAGCATCAATTCCCATTCTTCTCTCAGGCCAGACACTTTCCAATAGTTCACCTGTCTATTCATCTCATTCACATGTCTCATTCATCTGTCCCCAGAACTTCTTTCCCTGTCATCTATAAAGCCAAGTAAGGAGCTCCATACATGCCAAACCTCCTCTCTGGAAGAGCAGAAGCACACTACAGAACTCCCCAGTTTGTTCCTCAGCACTATGTTCCCCAGAGCTATGCTGCAACATATCAAGCAGGAGCTGAACAATAGTATCACAGATGTACAAATGGCATCTTGGAAATTGTAGTGAAAGCTGTGTGAATGTTTCAGCTTTTGGGTCCTTGGTACGAATGCTATCTTATTTCTCCCCTTCCCCAAAGGTAGCCATTTCCAGCTTGATTTTGGAGGGGTAAATCTACAATGCAGTCAATTATGAAGACAGGACTCACATGCAATCAATACATAGCGCATCCCTGAAGATTTTGTAAGACTCTGTGTGTGCATGTGCACATGTGTAAAATACACTTGTTTGAAAAGCAAGCTATTTTCTTCCAGTGTGCAAATTGTTTTGCTGCTTTGTGCTACACCTGTGAATAAAGGAACAATACTGTCACCTGTACCCTCTCTATTAACTAGTCCTGAATGGGACAAGAAACAAACAAAAAAAAATAATAAAAAAATAAAAGAGTCGTTAGTAGTCTTGTAGTCTTCAAGACAGTTTCACTGCTGTACAGGATGCTCACCAGAAAACAACAGATGTGCTATAATCACAACTGCCCATTCATTTCCTTTCTGCCAGAAAGAAAGCAGCAGTCATCAATTAAGAACCCCTATCTACAGGACACAAAAGGAAGCATACACTTCTCCTTGGTCATCTGACCACAACAATAGGAGATGGCATCGGGAAAGGACTGACCGCCCTGAGCAAGTGTGGCAGGGGGGAAAGCAGACAGGCTGAGGGAGCTTGTTTCTTTGGATTTTTTAGAAAATACATATAAGAATTTTTGTTCAACACTTTATATATACAAATGTTTAAAAAATAAATCACTTTGTCTACAAATTATACAAAATCCTAATTATATTATTTCTGAATTTTTTCAGACAATTCCTTTACCCCTTTTCACAGCAGAAAATCCCAAACACAGGAACTGACAAGAAAATTAGGCAGTCTCTATCTGGAAAAACTGTTTTATCAATTAACAAAGCCTTTTCTGAAACAGTTATCACCAATTTTTATAAAAACATTAATCTAAATTTACTAGGTACACAGAATGTCAAAACATCACTTGCAGGAATTATTTGGGTTAATATTTTTAAGAAGTTAGTCAGATCTGTGGATCCTACCGTTAAAGATTATGTTTGCTGGTCAGCTTCATCGCTCTGAAATAGAATGACAGCTTTCATAAAACTGCCAACAACAGAAAACTCTAGAGATGGGCTTTATATTATGTCTGTTCCACAACTGTAGTCAGCCACAAAGGGTTTGCAGGAAACTTATTAAAAACGTTAGCCTTAATTAAGGTATTAGGCCCTAATCTAGCATGCTAAATTAAACCCCGAATATTCCCATGGACACTAATGCAACAGCTCTAAGAGCTTGGTAGGCACTTCCCACAATAGGAAAGCTTTTACAGGCCTTCACATTGCGACTGAACCCTTATTTTTCCTCTGTACCTCTACTTCACTGCATACCAAAAATAGACCCGACTTACAGAAAAGCTCATACGTGGGCATAGAGTCATTCCTCTCCACCCCCACACAGATTTGCAAGCCCCACACAGATTTGCAAGCCCTCACACCACTAAAGGAATGACCTAAACAAAGCACTCAGTGATGCGCAGATACTCGAGGAATTTTTTTAATGTATTGACTTTTAGCATAAACACACTCTATATTAAAACTCAATTGTCAGAATAAAGTATATTGATCTAATGTTTCCTTCTCTGCTACAATGTGTTACGATTTAATAGATGCTGAAGCCCATTTTAATCCTTAAGATATATTATATATATAAAACCACCAACTTATTGAAATAATTCAAAACAAACAATATTGTTACATAAGTCAAATGGATGATAGCAAAATAGAAAAAAAAAATCATAAAACAATTCTCCAACCACCCCAAAAGCTTTTCTGAATGAAAATAGTCTTAGAAGTTTCAGATTTAAGCCTGACATTTAAAGCAAATTTGGCTAAATTACCACTGGTTATTTGGTAAGATTCAACATCTGTCCCTCAAAGCTGTATCTGCCTAAACCACTAAGCTCTTCCTTTCATGGAACACCAGTCCTCAAATGTTTCTTCTTTTTTCCCACAAAATTAATTCCTTACTATATGCACTTCATCTAGTCCTTGAATGCCTTATCCCCTTAGTTGATACATTCCCACACACTACAGTTCTGTTGACACAACAATTTTTTGAAGCACTTCACAGTGAATGCTTGTCTGCCAGGGATCCCAGAGAATCTTAGGAAATCCTCTCTATCTCAGGCCACAGGCACAATACATATTATTTCCACTTTCAGAAAAGAGGTTATGTCTGATGGTCTGGTTAGCTTTTCTGTTCATCATGAAAACACAGCAAATGCCACTGCAACTCAAAGCCAAGGCCAAGCAGCACACTTGAAATGAAGATCAGGGAAGGGGGAGAGTTTGCAAATAATTCACTCTAAGGTCACTAGGCAAATACTTTGCATGCATTTGGATATGCACAAACTTCAAGCTAAATAAATAGAATTATTTCCTGTGTGGAAGATGGGAATGTACAGCCCCTTCATACTTGTGGAAGAAAAAAGTATGCTAGTAATTAACTATTAGCAAATAAAACAGAAAACTAGTGTACTGAATTTAGGTCATTCCAATTATTTTTCTCTAACGCATTCTAAAACATGCAACCTTATTCAAATCTTGCTATTTTTGGAAAACACTGGAGAGGAATTTCTGGTCTTTCCTCTTGCAGCCTCCACAAAATGCTTTTCTGCTTACAGAGACTGTTCTCCCTTGGATCCAAAGGAAAGTAAGATCTCACTAATGCTCATCAGATGTAAACTTCCGTCGAATGCTATGCAGTCCTGCAAGTGTCTATTACAGTTACAAAATCTCAAAGCGTTGGAGACAAAATAAAATTGCCATTCTCCTAAAATTTCATAAACATTTGAACACAATTGGATCATAAATACATACTACAAAATTATATTACAAGCACCACTATCAGTAGGGTAAAAGAATAAATATTATTAATAAGTGGTCTAATAAAGCCTATTAGTATTCCCTCTGCAGGTGACAGAAGTCAGGGTGGCAGCTAACAAAACAACTTTTTTTTTTTTTTTTCCAATTATGAACTCATCTATGCTACACTGGTTTCAACATTAGCACTGGAAGGAGTGAAATAGATTATCTATAAAGCTTCAAGTTTTCCAAACAGCAGTGTCTGAGTTGTTAGCCACTGAAAGTCTGCTTTTTCCGAGAGAAGAAAAGATTCCTTTATATTGCCACCAGGAATGTTTCTTGTAGGAGAGGAGAAAAGGAATCTTACCTAAAGCTCTTTTATTTAATATTTTCTGTAGAATCTCCTTTCAGCCCTATTGTGAAATTTTCTGGAATGTCAGTTTGTTTCAGATAATCAAATGAATGAAATCAGCTACTGCAACCAGGTTACATTTCCACGGCATGTAAACCTGCTTGTCCTACATTCCCTAAATGCTCCAAGACTTCCAGGCAGTGAGATTATATAAACAAAATTAAATAATTAAAAAATAAACTAAAATGACAGACTAACCTAGGAAATCTCAGGAGAATGAAGTTGTACTGGATCTCTCCATCCCCATAGGGAGAACCATTGTATCTCCATCTAAGCAGCACTTTTACTTCCAAAGGGAGAGAATCACGCAACCGAATAAATTCCAGCTATAGATCTTTAGCAAAACCTCAGTTTCAGAAACAAGGGCTAAAACTGAAACTCCCCTAACTCATTAGGTGCCCCCCCCAAAATCTGATTTAATTAGCATAAAACCCTACATGGGTAACCCCCTCTCTCTTGGCTAACCCACATGCCAGGCCTGTTCAGCACAGTGACCTACTGTGGATTTGCATACTAAGCAGCCTCATGGTTAACCTGACGCACGTTTACTGTATACCAGTGGTAATCCCCTCAGTCAGAGGCACACCAAACACCATTTCGCATTTAAAACAAAGTTTAAAAACCAAAAGTCATAATAATAGTAAAAAAAAAAAAACTTACTTGGTAGAGCACTCATCAAATATATCACCGTTACGTTGGGCAAAACGGAGTCACTTTCCCTCTCCTCCGTTGAATCTCTGGCATTCTGCAGAAAGGAGGGTGGAAATTACAGAATTAGAGAAAGGATAAAAGGGAGTTCAGCTGTGCAGCTCAGCAGGGGTCTAGGCACACCTCTGTTTATTTTATTCCCCCTAAGTCGCCATATGTATACCTCCTGTTCTGTCCTAAAGAGCCACTGAATAAAACATAGCACGGGCTGAATCCAGTTCAGACAAGCTAAGGAGTCAGATTTTGAATAGGAATTAGACACTAATGTGATTCTGAAAATCCCATTAAGAGCCTTTACCACCTCTGCCTACCTACATATCTTTAAAAATCTAGACCAGACAGCTTGCTTATGGTTGAGCTGTATGCCTGTGCTGGAGCAAGGAAGTACTGCTGGGTTCTCAAGCTCTAAACCCCAAGGGCTTCAGGCCACACTCCTTCTGGAAATTGCTAGAGCTGATTTTCAACTTAAATATCTTTAATGCCTGGAAACCTCTACACAAATGAGCCCTCACTTCCATGGTAAGCAACATCAGTGGCCTATAAAGTACATCAGAGACATGGGTCACTGTGATCTGCCTGGTACCTCCATCAAATCTAGGTATTTTCACAAGGTCAACAAAGCATGATAAATATCTGAACAAAAATAATGTTTCTCCTACCACTTCACAAAAACCAGCTATTTAGGTAGAACTGCTGTGCAGCTTTTCCTCGCAAAATTTATTAGCCTGCCTTCAAGCCTAAAAATGTAGGATGTTTGATTTAACAAGGCAAAGAACTTATTCCCTCTGCTAAACTTGTAACTCCTCCCAGTCTCAGCAGAATATCAACTGGAACTGAACAAGGATACCTTTTTCTATTATTTTCATTTCTCTAAGACATTGCTTTGCATTTCCCTCTTCTAGACTATCCAACATTAATTCACTTCTCCTTCTGTGCTATTTCTGTGCCACAGACTGAGCCAAAGGTGACAGTGAAGAATCCACAGAAACTGAACATCAAATGTTCCTGTTCTGAACTTTCAAGAAACTATTTAATATCTTTCTTTTTTTTTTTTTTTTTTTTTTTTAATCATCCTAAGGCCTGTTTATATACTTGGAAGTAGAAACAGTGCACATTCAGCTGCAATTGATTTCCTGTATGGCAAAATACCTCAGGCATTCAGCTGGCTGGGAACACTACAGAGGCCTCTTACCATCACCAGTTTTTTGAGACCAGTAAGCTCTGCCCAATGCTTGTTCTTATGCCAGAATAAATGAGAGTCCCTGCTAAGTGTCCAAGTTAATTTGGTCTAGATGAACCAAATCACAAACAGGCAAAATTTTATATTTCAAAAACCCATTTAAAAAAAGCTGGTCTACTTTCAACTTCAACAGTAATGCCATCAATTCAGTCTTGCTAATGGGGCATAATGTTCTTCTACAGATTTTTTTTAAATACAAAAAACTATACCATCTGAAATTTTCTTTTAATAAAAGATCAATGTATTTGCCTTCTCCATGCTATCTTTACAGGAATAAATTAACATTACAGGCAATTTCACGGGCTAAAAGAGTATATTTTTTTCTTTTGGTACCACTGAGTGATAACTACAGCAACAATTTTATTTCCTTCACTTAGTTTTTCTTTTCAGTAATTGAAAACACAGAACAGTCTCCACTAACATTTCTAAGAATCTGAAGAAGGAAATACATGAGTAGTCTCACCAAGTTCCTGTGATCAGACTGTAACAGCTGTAACATTCAAATGCCCAACAACCTGACTGTACTTCAGATTGTAAATTAAGCAAAAGTGAAATGCAAAGTGACCGATAACTACCATCCTGCTTTCCACTTAGCATGGAAGTTTCCCCAGCCTCAAATCCTCCAGAGTCAAAGGACTCCATTTCAACTGCCTGAGAACCCAGGTTCTTTATAGGGTTCTTTAAGAACCCTATAAAAAAAAGACTGCCAATACAACCACAACCATTTAAATACAAACACATTTGTGAGTATATATACATATAATATACATTATATATAAATAAATAAAAATCAGGAACCTAGATAACCCCAAAGAAGCGTAAACTTTTTACTAGGGTTCTCTTGTTTGACAGTAGTTTTATCAATAACAGTTTCTTAGTTCTAGGGTAAAGTTATTCACCAAAAGCTGAGATATTCTCTAATCCCCAGCGAATACAATGGCCTTTCAAAACTTTTCAACTGATGAACTGAGACAGGGTCTTACAGTCACATCCAAATTGACTAAAGTACAAGTTCTTGGATGCTACAGAACGTTCTATCAACCTTCTTTAACTTTTCCAAGATGGTTTTCTATAGATTTTACTATCCTCATACTATATAAGAGGACAATCTGTAAGGAAAATGGATTTTTCATCCTGCGATTTTTTTTAAAAATAAATTCAGTGGTTTATTTCTTAACCACCAGTGTAAGAAAATTGAACACTTTTGTACTAGAAAAACTATCGTGAAGATGTTGCATGTTTCTTTCAAGAAAGTGATTAACAAATATACTGTCATTTGTCTTGTGATTTCTATTTCATCTTTAAAAAGTTTTCATGATTTAAAATAGTCTTAGTCTAGAAATATATCCCAATTAGTATCAGAAAACTTTACTTCTTAATCACTTTTAGAAAACATACAGGCTTAAAGCATCAAGCAAGTAGCAGCTTAAGAAGCAAAAACACCAAAGAAACCTGCATTCAGATATTTAAACTGACTTGAACGGTAATGTCTGGCTGTCCTGTGAAAAACACTTTGGAACTTGGAGTTCTCAATATAATATTAAATTAAAAGCCCAGAAGCTTGAAAACTATCTTTCAAAATGCAGAAAAATTAAGGTCCTCCTTTCAGGTATACTGTACATGCAACCAAAATAATTTTCAGTAAGAGGACGGGTGCTTTACTTTATTCCTAAGGTGTCATTGAGATTATCTTCACCTCAGTTTCCTTAAAAAGTACAAATGACACATAACCCTTGTGTTCTAGACACTCTCAGTGTGGTGAAAGCTAACATTATCACTTCAGTCCATTTAACAGGTTCCTTCAAATCATGAGTTCTGAGCTTTGAAATCTCTGCTTTTAAAGAATTTTGTTATTCTGTTTGATCCAGGCTAAAAGACCACAGTACACCAGAGCCACCCAATTACATTTAATTGTGTTCCACAAACTTATAAGTGGGAATTTGCTTCAATTCCAAGTAGGATATCAAGTCGTTCATTCCATTCATTGACATTCCTGCTTTCACCTAGTCCCCAACCACACCTCACATCCATACAAATTCATCCTTACAACTTGGATTATATTGTGTATTGGACATAATAAAATTGTGTCAACACATACTGTAGCATTTTAAAACAAATACTCTTGCCAAACAATTTCACATACTGACCCTCTAAGAAAAGCTCAGAATAAAATTCTTTGTAGATGCTCACATGTGCTAGACAGCAAACCATTGTGCAGATTTAATCACCAGTGAGAAGGACTAAAGTAAAAATTTATTTGACATGACACTTACTGAGCTATGTGCCAGTTCCTAAAGCTCAACTTTTCTGGTGGAGGAATGCAGCTTGCTTTTACAGGAAGACCACATACTGTAGCACCTTCTTGTTGCACGACATAACCAATTAACAGACGGAAAATGTGCCACATCCCAAGCAAATTGATTTATTCCACATGCAATCAGTTGAGAGCTTTCCCAGACATTTTATGCTAATTTCATGGACTAAGTTCATGCAGCGCTCCTGGAGTTTCTTTCACTTAACCCATCCACAACAGTGAACAGCACAAAGGTGAGTTGCATGACAAGGTCAACAGCTGAGTGAGTCTTTGCCAGAACTCCTCCAGTCCATCCCTGGTATGATGTCAAACTGTCCCCAGGAAAGAAGTCAGCATTGGGCAAGTATGGGCATAGACAAGTAACTGTGATCCAGACACTAGAACTAATCACCCCTGATATGACTCAATATTTATAAATAACAAATAAAAGGAACCACCCCAGTACATTTTCCTGAAATCATCATCAGATGGGCATCACTGGTCCTCTATTAAGCATTGAAAGAACTCTTTGTGCAACACTGACGTTGATTTAAAGAGCAAAAGGGAAAAAAACCTGTAACATTTAGTGTGCAGACTCCTCATCGCTACAAGACAGCAGCAATGAAGAAGCATCCAGATGGCCCTAACATCCAGACCACTGTGGAAGCTCCAAGAGCTGCATGATGCACACAGCCAGGGTGGGCAGGTGCATCCATCAGGTATGTATGTCATCACTGTCCCCTTGAGATGAAAGAGACTCACAAGCAACAGATCTTCAGTGACAAAGGCTGATGACCAGCTTTTCTTCTGAAGAGAACAAATGAGATCATCATGGTTTTGTTTTTTCAGAATTCTTCCTTGAAAAACAGACACAGCTCCTATCCTACCCAAACAGCAAAACCTTTCTCCTCCATACCCCAGCTGTGCATATCACAGGTCCCAATCACATCACTGCTTCACCAAAACAGCAGGAAAAAAAAAATCACCTATTCTCCTTGCTTTGACCTTGTGGGAGTCCGAGTCAGCAGCTATTCTGTGCTTTGGATGAACAAACTGTTTTGAAGGGGCCTGAGGAGTGCAAGAGCCAAATCTGTGTTTGAGAACAGAGGTTGTTTATCAGCAGGATCCTCTGCTGCAGGGCTGCAGGAAAGAACCTCTTCAACATGGTTCCTTTTGGATCTGCAGTGTGCATGGCAGCAGCAGGACAGCCTAGCTCTAAGATGAAGAACACAAGTGACACTGTCAGCGTGCACAGCCATGAGCCCTGAGGAAGCACACCTGTGTTGGGAACAGGCCGCACTGCCAAGGAGAGCAGGTGAAGCAGCAAAGTGCAAACTGCAGTAACTGAGATCACCAGGATAAATAAGAACACAGATCAGCTGTAAAATCTGCACAGCATGGCTTGTGCCTTACCAAACTGCTCTGTCCTTCACACCAAGAGAAAAGTGGGGTTTTCTTAATGCTCTGGTCTGCATTTCCCTTCTGGCAGGCTCTAAGAAAATGGAAAGCAATTCCTGAAGGAAATGTCCGCAGAAAATTTGTCCTCTTTCCCTGAGAAATTTGCCTAGCACTGCTTCTCCTAGCATAGATATCTCCAATACCAATTTAGGAACCATGTCATCTAAAGCAATGGAGGAGCACAAGCATGCCAATATACTGCACTATGTATCAGAAAGAAACCTTGGAGAGTAAACGGTCATTAATGCCCTCATAAATTACTTACTTTCACTTAATAACAGATCACAGTACTCTAGAGTGGTTTACCAAAACATCTACACTGTGCCTGATGCTTGGTACTGCAGGTAGAGTTTAAGAAAGTAAGTCAGCAGCTTTGCCCCAAAAATCTGTGAAAAACTCAGAAGATTAAATGAGTTCAAGCTCAGGAGAAGGAGATACTAGAGGCAATCTCCTCATACCATAGGGCAGAAGAGCCTTCACAGTATAACCAACCTAAGGCAAGGATTCTCAGAGGCTACATCCAGTGAGGACTGGGCTAAGTGGTCCTGTCTGGCAGCAGGACACAGACAGCAACCTCTTCAAGGCAGGAGGAGCACAGAACGACCAAGATAAAGCAAATCAGAGATCTATGACTTCAGATTCATCCAACGTGGGAGAGACTGACAATTACCAGAAAAGACTGACAGAAAGGTGTTACAAATCACATGCTAGTAGAGTATGAGGGAAGGCAAACTACCTCTACAAATTCAATAATGATTTATTGTTAAATACATCTTTGTCTACCATTCAGATAGGCTAAAATTTTTCAGAGAATTAGTGTTTCTACAAGGAACTGAAGTCTGTGATGACATCACTCAGACACTAAGGTGTGACAGCTCTCTGAGCAACCTCATGAGGCATGTTATCAGAATAGTGAGAAGGAACTGGAGAGTAAACAGTGAGAAAGCTTCATAAGCACTTGAGTACGAAGAATGGTCATCTTGACAGCACCAATACTGCTTGTAAGCCAAACCCAGGTTTCTGCTGTTAATTTGGTTTCAGTTTAAAACAGTAAGTGGAAAGCTCTGTAAATACTGAAGTGATAAAGATTACTGACATGCAAATAAGTAGTTCTTCATCTCACCTATTTTCAAAATTATTTACAAAGAAGAAACTATCATTTTTCCCCCATATCAGACATCAAGGACACAAGGCACTATGTTACTTTATACTGAAGTACTACAGATCAGTGGCAGCAGCAGAAAGCATCTCGTTCTGCCACTGCCTTTCTGAAGTGTGTTGGGACCACCTCAGCTACGGATGGATCTGGACTCACAGGAGTAGGCAATGCAAATACAGAAAAAGGAAAAAAAAAACAAAAGGAAAACCCCCAAACAGCACATTGATTTTGGTATGTAGAAATCACAATGAAGCTGCAGCTGACAGGTATCTAACCTTAGGGGACACACATGAGGGTAAACATCAGTAAATACTTTAACAAACCAGAGTTTGCAGGGGTTTAGGGAGGAAAACTTGCCTGTGTTTACAGGTAACTTTGCATAACACAAGGGAGAAAGTACAAGCACTAGAGCCTATGCACTAAATCTAGGAGACAGAGACTCCTTATGAGGGCAAATTAAAAGCAGCAGAAGCTGACCTTGAAACCCACACCCAGATGACAATGCTGGAAGACGTCAGCCATGACCAAGAAAAGAAACTGTCTGTTTCACTGTCCCCAACACTGCTCCTTATGACAACCCAAACAGCCATCTCCTTCCCAAGCTAGGTACCAAGGTTTTATCTCCAATGGCTGTGAGCAAGCAAATAAACAGGTGATTCAATCACTGTACCCATGACACTTTTTATTTCTGCTCTGTATTTCCAGTGAAAGGAAGCATACATCTTATCAGCAGAAAACAGTAGCTGAATGATACCAGTGCTTGGAACGTGATCCTGAAACAGCTGAATGAATATGAAGGTTCAGATATTTAAATATATAAATTCATTAAGTTAGGTTTTAAAACATCTGGGCAGGGCTCTCATGCAAGTTTCTACAGAATGTATGCTTACAGGAAGAGGCTTGGCACCACTTCCAGCCTGAAACTCAGACCAGGCAAGCAAGACTTATAGGAATCAAAGCTAATTAGCACTGCTTCAGTCTAAAGTTTACAAGGGAAACTTCTGCCAGCCCAATTTACACCTGTTCACCACACTTATAAAAAACCCATGCAGCCTCCACTAGTATAATCATCATGGTCCCATTAGAAAGCAGAACTAGTGGAGCACATGTTAAGGAAGGAAGGAAGGAAGAAAAGAGTCAAGTCAAATGCATGAAGTCACCCTTACAGATAAATTTCCAAACTATCACCTTGCTTTGTGTTTTCGCAGCAATGCTCTGCATTGTGATTAGTGAAAACACAGGTGGTGACCCCTCCCACTGCTTCAGAAGGCACCCCAGTCAAGAGAAGACAGTGGGTTTAAGAGATTGTAACTTTGCTTGGACAACTGCTTCTTTCAGGCCTCCTTGATAAGTCTAAGCAGTTTTCCCCTCTATTTCCTTCCCCAGTCTAGGCCCCTTTCTTTTCCTACATTTGTAATCAAGTTCATGCTTAAACCTATTTTAGGCTAAGTTCATATAAACTCAACTTTTGGTGAATCAGGATAGACTAACCTATTTGATACAACAATCATAACTAAAAAAACCCCCAACCTAACAAGTTTACATCCTTAAAGTGATTTGGGAAACTTTAAATGCTAAGAGATAGTTTGTACACACTTTTTTGAAAATTAATGAATACCAAAAGGCTATACTGATACTTTTAGTTATTATTCAATGTGTTCACATTCATCTCTTGCATTCTTAGCCACATGTATATAAAAGACTCCTATACTTAAAATTGTAACTGTTGCCATTGTACTAAGTTTGACTTTACACTTCATTCTCTTTACTCCTGTTCCCAGGCCAGTTTTGTGGTTCCACCACTCACTGTGGTGTGTGAGGCTTTTCTAAAGTGGAGGGAAATTCTAGGCTCCACATACATTACATCCTAAGTTTACAAGAATAGCACTTTCTTCCATGTTTTTTCTCATTGACAGTCCTACTAGCTAAAACATTTTATGTGCAGTGACAGTAATGCAAGTTCTCAGAATTAATCATTCAGCAACAGTTCTGCAAGCCTTTTGACCATTCCAATCTTTGCTGAGGCCTGCAAAAATTCTTTTCCCCCACCTCCCCCTCTTAACTCTATAGAAGCAGAAAGTCGTTTAGAGTAAGTAGTAGTAAGACATCCTCACTGTCTCCACCAGAAAAAATTCCAGTTTCTTAAAAGAGGATCACCATCTCTCCAAATATCTTCAGCAGACATTACACTATTAACTTGCATTTTTTCATATTTTATTATCCTATCTTCTATTGTATATTCTAGCTAAATATCTGTGCATTATATTTGGCGATTAAGAGATATATGGCAAAGTAACTTAAAGCCATAAGTAATTTAATGTGTCAATAAGACGTGTTTGTTTAACACCACAACCTTCCTTCTCAATACGACTGAAAGCAAAAGGGAATGCATATCAGATTAATTCTTTTGTTCTAATTTATAACTGCCACAGCTTTATATGTGTCTAATCTGAGTAACATTTCTAAATGGAGCCTACAAATGGCTCCCTTCATCAGCTTGGACATGCACATTATTTCCTGATTTGGCACATCTGACCCTATGGAGCTGGGGTACATGACAGGGCCATGCTGCCACCCAGAAATGTGGTACCTCTTCTTCATAACCCCATGCTCCCAAGACCAAGAGTTTCAGCTCTGGCTTGGGTGGTAGAAACTTCGTGATGTCTGGCAATTGCTGGAATGGCAACCAAGCATGAGAAAATGAATAAACAAGCAAGAAAATGAATAAAAAAGTAAAAATCAACAGCTGAATGGGTCTTCGGCATACTTTAACAACTGTATTAAGTATCTGTTAAAATATTGTTATTTTGAACTTCTTAAAAAAATTAAGAGATAAAATAAAAAAGCTCCATCCATTCTGTAGTATCTTTCCCTATGAATTGCTTTGGTTTAGTATTGGCCTTTTTCAGTGGCAATTTTAGATATGACTCCTCTGTACCGAAACTTTTTTTCAGTAGCAGTATCTCAGGCTAATCTGTGTATCTACTCTTCAAAATTAGTAATTTTGAACTAAATTTACTAAGAACTAAAATTACTAAGCAGATTTTCTAACTGTGCTCTTGATTTCCCCATTTTGGTTGATCTCAGAAGTACTCACCAGAGCCTAAAAGTTGTATGGGTGATGCTACCACAAAGCAAGATAAAATGACAGAAGTCAATGTCAAATTACTGTTCTGTTAGTGTTCTATGGTTAGAGAAACAGACCAGCTTTGCACTGCTGAGTTTGCATTCAAAGACAATAAAGCACTACTTCGAGTAAATGCCTTTGTCAGTTGCTACAGCCCTATCGGGTTAGCAAGGCTTTAATAAGCCTTTCCTGAATGGGAGCCAAGAAATCACAAGCATGTGAAAGGCAGAGGACAACAGGTATACAACGACCCAATCCAAATAAATGCACACAAGGAGGCTTTCAAACATGCATACTCCTTCAAATGACTTCACAAAAATGCTATCACTGGTGCCACATGAAAGACTGTAGATGAAACGTTGAAACACACCAACCTACACAAATAACAGTAGCAAAAAGTACACAAACTTGACACTTACTAGAAAAGTAAGCAGACATTTTCACTTCCCTTCTAGCTTTAACTTCTTAGGTCACAACAAAGGTTAAAAACAAAATAACAAAACAAAACTTCCAAGAAACCCAAAACACAAACCCATAAAAAAACCCTACCTAGATAAAAACACCCCACTTCCTCACAGGAAGGTACCAAGCATTCAGTTAGTTAGCTCCAAACCCTTTCTACCTTTTTCCAAGGCCTCACAATCAAACGCTTTAGTCTCAAAGTATGCCTCTAGACAGTTAATTTGCAGTCTCACATCCTGCCCAAGGAAGAAGAACACATTAGCAGATGTCCTGAAATGATGAGAGCTGCCAACAACCTAGGTTCACTACTTGAAGATTTCCACTTAAAAATCAAGTCACTGCTGTCTTTGCAAGATGTTATCAAGTAAGACTATAAATTGCAAAGTGATTTGGCTACACACCTATTTGATTTCCTTTATCTTTTTTTTTGAAAATCAAAAGAAAAACCAAGAAAAGTGACACCTTAACACCTAGTATTAGAATCATAGCATGCCTTTGCAGAGATGCACTAAGTTGCGTGGCCACAGGTCGACGTTGTTTGCTTAGGGCTCTCTAGGTCTGTGAGAAACAGCCAGCATTCCAGTAAATGAACCCATTTCAAACTGAACCTTTTATCAGAGTGTTTTGCACCATTTCTAGCTTGCCAGCTGAGAACACAGAGCAGAAGCAGAGTCCAAGTTTAATAGCTAAGCATCTGCATGGACCTGAGAACAATACCAATATTCATTAAGAGGCCAATCTCAAACTGCCTTCTCATATTTTCAAGACAAGCACTCTATTAATACATTTCCTAACCTTAGCATAACTCTTATGTTTTCATCCCAAAGCACCCACACACACATTGGTGAAGAGTTCCCCAAATCATAACAACTACGTGCCCCACACACACCAGGGGAAAAAAAACCCTAAAAATAAATCTCAAGGAAGTTATATATTGTGCCTTGCCAGCCACAGTGAATTGTACAGTCAGGAGCTGCTACAGCCAGATTTAGCTTCACACAAGCTAACAGGATTCCTTTATAAATTTAGCTAGTGGCACGGGCAACAAACGCTTGTGGAAATTTGAACTGCAACTCTCCAGCAGCAAAGACTGCTCCCTCCAAGAATGAAACAGTAGCAAAAGATGACTATTAGTAGGCTCTTATTACACAGCTTTCAAAACACCTATAATTCATCAGGTTCTCTAGGCAGAGTTACAAAACTTGTAAAGTACCACCAAACATTAAAAGAAAAAAAGCAAGGCCACAGCTCTTTCTGTGTCTGCCAATTAAGAATCAAAGGAGGTGAAAAGCTAACTAAAAGAGACCGTATTGGAAACCAGCTGAAAGTTCGTCAGTTTCAGGTCCCTTCCCCTCACACTTGGAGCAGTGTAGCTCGTGAAGGAAACGAGTGCCTCAGGTCTGTCAGTGCTAAGTGAAGCGTAGGATCTGAAGGGCTTCTCCTTCAGCAAGAGGGACTGGGACACACGACCCGCAAAGCCGGGAAGAGACGAGTGAAGAGACGAGTGCAGGATACGGGGAAATGCATCCAGGGTCCTATAGGGCAGTTCTGCTCCACTGCCACAGAATCAAAGCTCCTGCTACTTAACAATTGATCAATCATATTTTCAAACCTCTTCAGGCCATACATAATCACAATCCCATTAACTTTAAAACATTAAAAAAAAAAAAAAAGAGGATGGGGTTTGGGGGATTGCTAAAGCATCCCCACAAAGCGCTATAGAATTTTATCGTATTTTAAAACAAATACCTCCTCCCTCGCCGAAGAAACTCGATGAACCCCGCAGGCTCGGGCTGAGCCGGCGCAGCTCGGCCAGGCTGCCCTGGGCTCCGGCGGAGCACAAAGCGCTGCGGCGGCCGCGGTGGGAGCCCGGCGCACGGTGCCTGCGGCGGGCAGCGCACAAAGGCTGCGCTCACAGAACGCCCGCTCCCCTGCGGAGCCCCCGGCACGGTTTCGGGGCTGCGGGACACCGGGTACACCGCCCACACCGAGCCGAGCCGAGCGCCACCGCCCCCTCCCCGGAGCGCCCCACCGAACAAAGCCCCCGGCAGCGCTCACCGGCAGCCTCTCACCGTCTGCTGCCCTCGCCCACCGCTCCTCCTCCCGCTGAAAATCCAGGCGCAGGGGTGCGGGCCGAGTGCGGGAGGCTACCCCGCTCCACAGCCCATTCAGCGCCGCCGGCCGGCTGTCCCCCTCGCAGCGCCCGTGGCCGCGCCCCGGCTCACTCCGTGCGCTCGGGCTCCGGGCAGCCGCTTAATCTCCAAACTTCCTCCTCCTCCTCCCGGCCGGGCAGAGGAGTCCGTGAAACTCCCCTCCTCCATGCAGCTCCCGCAGCCCAGCCGCTGCCTCAGCCCCTCCCCGGGGAGGCCTGGCCCGGCTCTGGGCTGGTACTTGCTCTACTTTCCTTCCCCTCCTACTCCGCCGCCCCCCAGCTCCCGAGGCTGGGAAAGGGGGGGGAAGAGAGATTAACCACTCGGATTTGTCTCTGGAATGGAGCCAAAGAGAGCAGTTGGATTACAGCCCCGGGAAGAAGAAGGGATGAAAAGGGAATGGGGGGGGGGGGGGGGGAAATAAAGAAAAAAGATCCGCTACTGTATTCACGCAGAGAAAAGAGCTATGCTCTCCTGCCCTCCCCCGAGTGTCAGGTCACAGCCTCTCCGCCCGGCTGCGAGCCCCATCCCCGCCTCGCCGAGCTGCCCATCGGCTCCTCTCCGCCACCACGGGTCTGAAATTCAGTTCACAGGTATTGAAAGGTATGAAATTCAGTTTACAGAGCTTCTGTAAATGAGTCGCCAAACTGCCAAAATGCGAAGGGGGCAAGTCCGCCGCGAAATACAGACCCGTAAAAAGCAAATTCCAAGACGTTGTAGCTAGAAACTACACCTGCCTCGTGGAAGGCTGCTGGGTCATCTTCTTTAGAAAGGTGAGTTTAAAGTTACACAACATTATAAAAGAATGGATTAAAAAGACACACACAAAAGAGAAAATACGGCTTAAACAAAGCCTGAATTCTTCATACATGTTCAGTGCTCCTTATTCCTCTGAGCCCTAACAAAAACCCTAGTTTCCTGTAAAACCTCATTCCGTATTTCACATTTGTGTGTAAAGCCGTATTGCTTTTGTTCTATAACAGTTTCTCCCTCTAATCATGCTAGTATACAGCATGTGGAATGCAAGAAAAATTGGGAGGTTAGAACTGCTCATACTTTTCAGATGTCAAAACAAGTCATTACAGCAGTAATTTGGAAAAGCAGGAAGTTCCAGTGTTTGCCCTCATCTTACCTGTTCTCACTGGAATCCCAAACAAAGAAACTGAAAAACCCCCAGAACCTACCAAAAGATCTTGGTCAGGGTCTCTGACATTGATTCAGAAACCCAGAGCTCTTTCCCAGTATGCACACTGAATAGTCTTCAGACCAGAGCTAAATTTTCAAAGATTACCACATTTATGAATTCATTTTGGCCACATTTCAAAACAAAAGTTTGTGCTTAGTAAGTGGGACTATATTACCTTTTCAAGAAAAAAAACCCCTCAAGTATTTAATAGCTATTCTTACACATGATATTTATTGACATTGCAGAATTACAGCCTAGTTATCACAGAATCACAGAATATTGTGAGTTGGAAGGGACTCTCAAGGAACATCAAGTTCAAGTCCTGGTCCTGCAGAGCACAGCCCCAGGAATCCCACCCTGTGCCTGAGAGCATTGTGCAAATGCTCCTTGAACTCTTGTCAGGCTTGGTGCTGTGACCACTTCTCTGGGGAACCTGTTCCAGTGTCCAACCACACTCTGGGTGAAGAACCTTACAACCAGGGGGTAAATCTCACTCCACTCCTATTTCCTTTTGAGCTATCACTGTCCTATCAGGCAGGAAAGGCAGATCACAGAAAGCTAGACTCCACAGTTAATACTCTGGAATGGTATTCTAAAAAGTTACTTGTCAGGGGGGCAAGTGGGAAAAGGGCAATTTCAGATGAGATTTAGTAGCTCCATTAAAATCAGCCCACTGGCTGTGATCTCCTGCACTACATAGCTACTCCGTGTTTGAATTCAGCATCCAGCTGAGCACATATCCTTGCCTCAGCACACTACACTCTGGCCTTGTGCTGGGAACAAAAAGTTATCCTTCATTTGCAAGTCAAAAGAAAAAAAAAAGGCAAAAAAAAGCAAAAAAGGCAGCAAAACTTCTCTGATGAAACTACTGGGAGAAAAGCATTTGTAACTCTTTCCCATTTGGGGAATCAGGGAATGTTTTTCCTTTATGAATAGATCTTTGAAAGATAGTAATAAAACAAACTACTGCTTGATGCATTTAACTCGGTCCAAATTAAAACAAATGAAAATGCACACACATCCCCAAATGGGAAATACAGCAAAACCCCAAACCACAGACTATTCCAAGTTCCTTTAAGAAACTGTACAGTCTCTCCAAATATGTTTTAAAGGCCTTACATGATCTGTTCCATATGGAGTTTGTTTTTCCTCAGTACTGTGACTAACAGGAAAAATCTTCAAGAGGAGAAGTCTCTTCCTCTCTCTTCATCCTTCTACCTCCGTTTCCCCAAAGGACTGATCATGAGTCTGTCTGGTTTCTGTTTGCTTGTGCTAAAAATAACGTTACAGTGGACTGACAAAATACCCTGAGTTTTAAGGGGACTGACTGATAATATAGGATCATTGTTGCAGAAAGAATGAGAGAGGTTTAAAGGTCAAACTTTACAACACTGTAACACAAAATAGCCTATCTGAAGAACCACCCATTGTTGGAGGAATTAGATACATGGACAAATTATGGGAACTCCTGTCTTTGAAGGTAATTCACCTGACTGTTGGTAAGAGGGCACCAGTGACAAGGAAGTTACAGGCAGGTGAACCTTTCTCCTGGCTTTTGCCTGGGCACCAGAAGGTCAGTGGCACAGGGGAGAGCACCAGTTGTTGTCAGTCACCCTCAGCAGTGCTCCTGTACACAGGCAAGAAGCAAGTCTCTGTTCCCCCCAGCTCCACCTTTCCTGACACACATCTTTTTCTACTCACTCTCACAGCATCTCTCATACTCTGACACCGCAGGATCCTTCCCTTCCCCCATACATAAGGTGGGATCCAGCTCCATCTGCCAGCTCTTCACCTCTATCCCTCCTGCTGCCCTGGCAATCAGAACCACTAGTTCTGCACCACTAATGAGTTGGTGTCTTTCACAATGGTGGCCAGGACTTCCCTTCATGTACTACTTGAAAGTTATTTGCTTACTATGTTGGGCATCTATGATCTAACATTATTTTCCTTCTAGGAGGTCTGCTTATATCAACTGGTCTACCAGTAAGTTTGCACATATATGTTCTCAAGCATCATAGCATTTCTTTACATCACCAGCCCTGAACTGCACCAGTCATTGTGTTAACATTTTCCTCATTCTGGCTGTGACTCAGCAAAACTGTAACCAATGCCTTTAAATGTACAGAAATCACTGTCACTTCAGTTTTGTTGACTGATGATGAATTTCAGCATTCCCTTGAGGAGAAGCACAAGTTTATCTGTTCTGAGTTAGAATCTGGGGGAAAAGAAACTTGTCCCTACAATAACAGAAGACTGCTATTTGTAAAGACATCCACCCATACACACACTTAAAAGAAAAAGACACATCCCAGAATTGATTGTTTGGTGAGGGGGAGGATCTGTAGAAGAAAACTGTTACATCCCTGCCATGCAGAAGGGTGTAAAGCAGGGAAAACAGATATAATATAAGGTACTCCCCAGACAGCATTATTATTATTATTATTACTATTATTATTATTATTATTATTAATAATAATATAATAACAACAATAATATAATGTGCTCATTGCCTTGTGTCCAAATCAATTATTCCACCCACAATAAAATTTAATTGGCAGGCACAGGTACACTAATTTGTTTTGCGATGCAATATTATTAAGTGTAGGGGGTTTTTATAGCTGTGCTCCTGTTTCATAGAACACACTCTTTCATGTACACTAATGCCAAGGAGTACACAACCATTTCAGTAATTATATGTTCCAGTAAAATCATTAATATCAAATAAAATGCTATCACACCTACTTTATGCCTGTATCCTCTAGGTACTCAGTTACCTTGAAGTTGATGAGATACCTGTGTGAAAAAAAATGGGAAGCATATTTAAGTCTTTACAGTAGCAGCTGCTAAAACATTTAATTACAAAGTTCAAAATATCTTACTCCCAGTCTTACTGTAAAGTTTAAGTGGAAGTACACTTAAATACAAGTACATTTAAATACAAGATGACTTTGCATGCCAGTTGGGAGACAAAGAGTGTGTACAAAGAATGGGAGTAAGAGGATGAAGTTTAGTGGTTACAAGTATGAAGACTGTCAACACAAGAAAAGAACAAAATATTGTACAGAAGGGAATGACTGAACTTAATCTTTCTAGGGAGAGGGTTTGACTCCTTTGTCTGGGAATATTTCCATGCAGAAGTAAACATCTTTGAGGTTATTTGCTTTTCCACATAGCAGCACTGCTTGTATCTTCCACAAATGCAACTGTATTTCATAAAAAAAGCATGGAAACCAGCTGCAGTTTTCATGAAATAGGCTTATGGTAAATTCAAATCTAGTGCAATTATGTTGTCAGCTCAGGTCTCAAATTTCTTGTAAGTCTTGGGTCTTAAGCACAACTCCACCATGATGCTTTTTTTTCAGGCTGATAAATAATAGCTGTCTACATTTCCCATCTGTTCCTCTCCAGAAAGTTTTTCTTCTGTATAATTCCTGAAAACATTTGCATCTACACCCTTCCAAACAAAAAACATCTTTCAGTCTTACAAGAGCTCATCTTCTTCCCAATTAAATTTTCTTTGGAGTTTTTTATGTTATAAGGCTGGAGTTGAGCTGTTAATTTCAAACTTTGGCCTTCATCTGTCTTGCTCTAGAAGAAAGTGCCCACTAGTTCCATGTTCCTCATAACAAAGGCACCAGGTAAGGATGAACTCTTTCAGGAAGATTGCAACTCCTCTAGGACTGAAGACACCCCATTTTCTCTGGACAGGACAGTCAAAAGCTCAAAATAAAGCTGAAGCAGGATCCCAGCCACTTACTCTTCTCTGTTTAGTTGCTTGCACAGCAAACAGCCTTAGTGGGCACACAGGAGGTGCTTGTTTCTCAAAATCCAGCTGCCTCTTTTTAGCTTAAATTGATTATTCACAAAAAGAGTATTAAGACATTACAAGGAGGCCATCGTCTTGTGTGTTTTATTAAGGAACTGCAAGATTATGCTTTTATAAAAGGGTTTTTTCTCACTGCATGCTTTGTGGTGAGTCTACATGTACAAAAAAACAGGATCTAGTCCAAGGTCTTCAGAGCACAACAAGGAGTATATTAGACTTGCTTTAAGCAGCAACTAAGAGATACCTTTCAACGCTGCTAGTACAGGTTTCTCAGATGGCAGATGAGCTCATCTGATTACAGGACTCCAACTTCAAGGAAATTCCTTCAAACATATAACCACTGGTTTCTTCTGACTCATCTACATTATTAAAAAAAACTTTTGCTGCTTAATGAAAATCTTGCGGTTCCCTACCTTCAGCTGTAGCTTTTAAAGCACAATGCTCCACAATAATTAGACTAATTGTTTTAAACTGCCCTCTGAGTAATAAATGTGCTTTTTTTTTTTTAGTCAATAAACTAAATTCAGCCCCTAACTTCTCCAAAATCACCATCTAGTCCCTGGAGTATTTTTCTCAAACACCACTGGCCCTGGATTCTTCCTGGCATTTAGTTTGGTTTGCTGTACATCAGAGTGAGTACCCCAAGCAGGAAGATTGCAAGGGAAGTTCTGTGGGCATGGATCAGAGAGGATCCCAAGGGGCAAATTTCCAAGAAGGAGCTAAGAGGACTGTAATCTCCTTTGCTGTATCGCTGTCTAATGCAACGCATGGTCCAAATCACCTATCAGATAACTGTTTGGCCACTGTTCAGCCATCCCAATCCTCATCAAAGCTGCATCACGTGCTGTCCTAAGCTACTACCACAGCAAAAGATTTTCCTCTCTCTTAGTAAATTCTATGAGTGGCAAAAGCCAACCAGATCATGGGCAGCAGGCGTAATTCATCACAACCCTCAGGAAGTTTGAGCAACACTCAAAAACTCACTCTCAGCCACTGCAGACTCAAGGGAATGTGATATTTCAGATCTTATCAAGACAGAACAAGGATGTGAAAAACTCACTGTAGTTTCATTCTGCACCTATCGACATGACTGCAGACAGGGCAGTGGAAAAGAAAGTCTAAAGCTTTATCAGGACTTGTAACAATGAAGGCTATTAACCTCCGAATGGGAATTTGCATTGACCTCGGTCAGTGCCTGTCCAGAAGAAGGATGCAAGCCCTAAAATGAAGATCTGTCATTGACACAACAACAGAGAATCCCTTACGGTTTTAACAAATCCTGCTACCTACAGTAGGGATAGATGATTTTGATTTTTTAATGGTTGTTTATAGCAGTATAAAAATCCAAAATACTTTAAACAGAAGCAAGAAAAAAGATGGTACCTCAGCCTCAGACAAATGAGATAAGAGTAGAAGAGATACCTCAGTGAACTAATGAAACAAGGAAGAAAAATAGAAAAAAAAATGGAAAAGAAAAGTAAAAAAGAAAACCCAAAAATCTTAAGGTGTTATGGTCAGTGTTGTTAATTCCTTTCATTTAATGTAGAAGTCTAGTACAGGAGAATAACCTCAAATTAAAATCAGAAACAATATCATTTAGAAAAGCAATGTGTTGCATCATTTTGTTAATACTTGTTTATATGACATGACATGGCCTATACTTACTGGTTATTCTATCTCTGTTAACAAAGCCATCCTCTATATAAAAAGTATGAAATTTGAATGTTAATATAACAAAAACAGTTCCAAATTATTCTGAGGCATGACTGAATGTCAATTATCACTGTTTTGAAAAAATTCTACCAATCAAGCAGCCAGCACACTGTATTATTATTACAGATGCAAGAGTTACCAAATAAGCTCACATCAAAATTAGAGTATTTGGAAACAGCAGATCAGAGAATCCCAGAATTTTCAGGGTGCCTCAGAGACAATAGTGCCCAACTTTCACTGAATACTGTTACTAGATTACTCTGCTATCTCAAGATATGACAGGTAAAATCACTTTCATAGTGTCTTTCTCAGAGCCATTGACAAAGCAGCTGATATAAGAGACAGAAGTCTGTTCTGTTTCCTCAAGCCTTCATCTCTGTGGTACATCTGTCCCAGGACAGTGTCCCACTACAACACTTTGAACAAAAAAGCCAACAAACACTCAAGTCTGTTAACTGCCTGTAAATCTAACCAGCTGTGTTGTGAGTCATTTCAGGACTAGCTAATAATTGAATAAACAACTGTAATTGTGCTCCATGAAACTCCCATGTTCCTTTTCAGTCTTGGCTTCTCTCATGAAAGCTGTACAATTTAGGGTGCAACTACAAAAACTCAGTCAGCTATGACAATGTTTACCTCATGCCTCTAGTCTACCAACCATCATGAAAAATCCTGCTTCTGAGAATGTAACAGTAGTCATTTCCAAATATTCCAAATCCAGTGATGAAAAACTTTCTTACAGAGTGATATTTTTGAGGATCCTCAGATAAAACCGCCATTTATTATTTATACTACAGTAATGCTTACAAAGCAGAGTGACCAATGAAATGAATTCACTTTCTGTAAAAAAGAAGGAAAAAATTCCTATAACAGGAAATTTACAATCAAAGTGATGTTGAGAGTGTCCTGAACCTTTGGGTAAATGTAGCTTAAATTTCAGTTGGAAGGGAGTATCTTTTTCTAGATCAGTGGTCTTTAACATGTGGTCTACTACTAGGAGACCTGGAAAGATAACTGAGAAAAGTAAGTTTGCTTCAGTAGACTTAGATTAACTTTACAAGGGTCCACAAATGTGAAACAGATTGAAAATACCAATCTTCCTAAAGATTTGTAAACTATTCCATGGAATTGCATTCTTGCTTGATTATTTGATGGGATCATAACCACACTACTGGCTAAACAAGAGAAGCAGTCACTCTGGGAAGTTCACTGAGAGAGACAATGAAAGGCAGCAATATTCCTGAGCCCCAGACTTCTGCTGCCTTCCAGCCAAGTCTCCAGACTCATCCCTGCATGCTGAACATTTAGCAGCAGCATCTGGGAGAAAGCTAAGAGAGATAAGCTTACGAGCCAAAGGAACCCACTTTAGTTTTGCAAAGTGTTGGAAAGATTAAAAACAAGCTCTAGAGTCTGTAAAAATCTAAAGATTTTACTAGTATATAAAGTAATTCCTATTAAACCTCATGAGGTTTATACAAAAAGTTTGTAATATGAAGATTCTCTGCTGGTGAGCAGATAGCTTCACTGCTGTGACTAATTCAGCCTATGATGGCTTTGCCAAGACTATAAACTGTTTCAGGCTGTTTTATTGACAAGGACACTGCTGGAAAAAGTTCTAACACCCTCCAGCTGTATATTTCTTTCCACCTACAAGACACTGCTATAGATTCCACAATATCAAGGCATAAAAAAATCAAGAAGTGCTTGTGTCTGAGGCCTAAATTTGCTTTGATTGTTAGCAACTATCTGTCTTGCCATTCCTGGAGGAAGGTCCTCACTGCTGTGCTTTCCATTAGGCAACCACACTGCTGCACAGAGCTCTATTTAATAAGAGCCTATGTTAATGAGGTTAAGATTTATCCTGGTAGAGCAAGAAGTCTAGAAGTGCAGGGTCAATATGAGGCAAAACAGAGAAGCAAAAATAAAGAAGCAAAAAGCAAAAAAAGGCTCACAAGTCTGTATATTTGGTTTTGACCTGAAGAGGGAAGATCTGTTTTAATCACAACATGTTATTATGAGCAACAATAGTACAATTATTTTTCTGTATCTTATGGACTGGTATGACATAAAACTGTTCCACTGGAAAGCCTACAGATGCAGACACTGTTATTTCCTTTTGTGTATGAAAACAAGAGAGTCACAAAGAATCTTTCTTTGTCAACCAGGCAGCTGATATGCATGGTATACAAAGAAAAACTTTTTTTCAGCATGTTTCCCAGAATGAGGTCCCTTTTGACAGCAGTTAACAAGCAAAGAAACATCTTTATTTAAATCCACGTTAGAGGTAGAATATTTTTCTGCTCTACCCTAATCACTTGAATATATAAAGCAGTCCTTTTTACTACCTTCTTTCATTTCATTGAAAAAACCCACATACTTTCATGCTGCCTTTCTTTAGGCCCAAGACCATGTGTTTTGACCAGCTGGGTGTATGGTATGGGCCTATTGTATGCTTCTACAAAAAAGAAAAAAAAAAAAATATTGAGCCAAATGTTTGTTAAAATCAGTTGTTCCTGTCTGGGGCAAAAGATTTAGCCAGTAGGGAAAAAAAGAGAATTTTCTCACAATACCAAATATCTTGGGCAATCTCTCTCACTCTACAAGTTGCCCTTTTGCCACTTCTCTAATTTTTTAAGTTCTTTGTGGGGACTAATCATGTCTATTCTATCTTGGACTAATCATGTCTATTCTATCACTGCATTCATTGACACTTAGAGCCAATTTTTTTTGCATAAAAGCAGAATAAAAATTCATAACCATGAAAATGGAATAAATACCTCTAGAAAGAAAGAGACCTCAGATTTTATCTTATATTGCTCATCTTGTTTCTTTTACATATTAGCAAACATGCAACGCCATATATTATAATGGTAAAATACTGAGTCTGGAAAACACTGTGCTGCAAGCAGGTTTTCTGGGTAGAGTACAATGCATGAAGACAATTAAGTGTTATAGCAGGAGGGTAGTGATAGAGGAGAAATTTGTTACGAGAAGGGAAGATAAACACCATCATTTCTGACATGCCCCTCTCCCTTTTGAGAAGGCTGGCCTCTCCACTTGGGAAGATACTCTGAAGCAGAAAAGGTAGTGGAAAAAAAATTTTTATTGGAAGAGCAATCGGAGAGCAAACACATACACCTATCCTTCCTTTTGAATAGACTTTTCTGAAAATTGCCTCAGATGTCTGCTGAGCTCTCATGGAAGGATTTTTCCTTTTTATAAAAAAAAATAATCAAAACCTTCCTCTTCGTGTTTTGGAGCCAGCAACTCTCCTTACTGGCAGCAGTTTCTAAACCTTTCATTGAACAAACCTAAAAAAAGGTTTACACTTAAGGCAAAGCACCTGCCTTGGTGGGACCTTGGAGACAACAGCTTAGGCAGCAATATTCTACCTAAAGCCCATCAGTATTTAACATGCAGTCATTCATCACATCAATCTCTGCCTAAAGACAGTGCTCAGCAGCTTCGGGTTAAAGGAAAATACATACTCATTGTAGATGTTTTGCTTGTGTTTGCTGTAGCAGACTAGTGCTGAGCTATAGGCATACAGAGAATGAAGTAAATCAGAGGAAAATTTGTATTCTTCCATTTGAAGAACACTTCGGTTTTGGACAAGGCTGTTAAAACTAGTAGTAAAAGGAAATTAAAATTAGCACTGGATATTTCTCTCAAGAAGTTTCCTTCCAAAATTCCAGTGAAAATTGGCTTTGACCTGGCAGATTTATGAGGCTTTGAAACTTTCTGTTGGAGCTCAAGCAATAGTTTGTTTTGTGTCTAGAATAATACTCCTTAACTGAGGCAAAGAGTGGCAGTGACACCACTATTTATGGCTCCTTGTCCCTCTCAGTTTCTGCACTGGGAATGCAGCTGGACTGGTTATTACTTTTACAATTACCGCATGCTTTTTGCATTGGCAACCTTCACATATTGAAAAACCACAAAACTGCTCCTCCAGAGCAGAGAATTAATTAAAAAAGAAGAGGTTTAAGAAAGTGATGTTTTCAGTTGTTGTTGCTTGTCCTCTTATTTAAGCCATTTGTGTTTGTTTCAAGTTTCCAAGTTTTTCCCCCAAAGCATGAATACTAGAAGCTGAGATCTTCATACATTTTAGGGTTCTGTCATCTGAAGCCAGATGAAAAGCACTAAATATCATAGTATTAGCGATAAACTTGATAGTCAACAGCACAAAATTTTGAAAGAGCTGCTTTGTCTTCTCAAATTGTGTTCTTGATGAAAGATAAAAATGGCTCAAAAAGTTTGCATTGCATTTTTGACAGGTGGGTATATAAATCTAATTTAAAATTTAGTGTTCTTGCCTTTCTTCTAGAGTTTGTATAACTCTAAACTGAAGTTTTCTTAATGTGTTGGAAGTACTTCTTTCTGTACAACCTTCTAAAAATTGGCTCCGTAATGTAGTTTGCCTTTTCTAAGTGGAGGTACTGAATAAAATGGGACTTTTTTTTCTCCCCCTATTGAAAAGGCAAATAGCATTGTTTTTACTTTTGTACAAGAATTCAAGAGCTGCAGAATCAATAGGCTGTTTCATATCCCATCATCAGTAGATACTGGGCTGAAAGCCAGTTTCTTCATGATGGCTTTGTTTAGCCTAGAGTTTTGTAATTCTACTTAATTGATTGCTAGTTTGTTTGAGTTAGCACAATTGAAAATGGTAATGTAGACATCCAAGAAATATTTGGGGCAGAACAGTTCATTAATCAAAGTTAGAGCATGCCAAAAACTTTGTAACAGACCAGGTTAGGGTGGGTATAACCTCTCTCACCTCTCTCCCACCTGACACTCAGGAACTCCATCCACACCTCCCTGGGGTTTGCCACACTAAAAGAAGACACCTCTCATCAGGACCGGGATATGGTACACCAATCTTTTGATTACAGGAGAAAGCAGACAGATTCCCTGCAGACAGAGCAAACCTTCCACCCAGACCCCAGCACCAAAGGGAGACAGGATGAGGAACTCACTTCAAAAGCAAAAGCAGTTGCACTCAAGCACCGTACCCTCATTAGTGCAAATAGATGAAGCAGCAAAAGTTACCGCAACTAAACCTTTCCTTTCACCTCTATTTTACATTTGAGCGTGAAAGAAGCTGTTGTTTTCTTCCATTTTCATACATAATAACCATGACATGATGGTTCCTCATGAAGAACAGAACTGTGCAGAGTAGAACCATTCTTCTGCAAAGAAACATAAAAAATATGAACAGATGCCTACAGTTACATTTATGCACCCAAACTGAGAAGGGTGTAGATCATTCTGATGTGAATGAAATACACCACAGTACTAGATTTTTTAGCACTGCCGTATAAAACGTATCAGTTATGAAAGAGCGTAACTGATCTAGACACTCATTACAGCATATTGGACTGCTATAATAAACTAAGTGGTAAAAGTATACTATTTTTTAGGATGTGTGTCCCTTGCCCTTAAATAAAAGGACTTGCAATTCAGGATCCCCTAGTCCAGTTGCAATGCCACTGGTGGACACTGTAACACGGGATTTGGATGTGTTTACTATTCCATTGTTTGACTTTATCCTGGTGTAACATGGTTCACTATGTGACACAATAGTTTGAGTCTTCACTGCTGTTCAGCTTTCACCACCCATAGAAGAAATTCAATGACAGAAAATTGTAACTTAGAATTTCATGGTGTAATGAGGCTGGAATTTGAGCACTGGTCTCAAATCTTAGCCATGTGTTTTCACACCAGAACTAGGCTGTTCCCAACTGCTGAGCTTGCATAGTAGCTTATATTGATGTTATAAGGCATGAAAATAATTAAAAAGTTGCATCTGACCTCAGACACCAGGTAAGAGTATACACACCACTCCTAGTGAGTGTACATCAGACTTGACCCTCTGTTACTTATTTCTCTGGAATCACTGACAACAGCCTGCCATTGGTTCTCCCAGTGATCTGGGAGAACTTACATTTCTATCTCTCCTCTTCTACGGGACAGTGAAAAGCTTCACTGTACTTATTATAAGCTGAAATAGAGCTGGTCCCTGCTGCCTAAGCTGTGCCACAAGCAGACTCATAAGCAGTTTCTAAAGTGCAGACTGATTAATGACAGCTCAGCATGGGGATGCTGAGAGACTCAGACTCATGACTGATGCTTGTGAAAAGACTGATGAACAGGGGGTGGTCAGGTCTGAGAAAACAAAACCCATCACCGAAATTGCTGAAAGCTGCTGACAATTGTTTTTGCACACAGAGGCTATTTCTAAACCTGAGAAAACTTACTGCTACTAACTGTTCTTCTGTGTTTCCCCTTCCTCTTGTTACAATCCCAGTCTTCCTGCTATGGTTAAAAAGGAAATCTGGAAGTAGGAAACAAGTCAAGAGGCAGCCCCACCTTTATATAAGGAGACGTCTATGTTCCATGGAAGTGTCATTCTTACAATAAAGTGATTCTAGTTTTAAAAATTTTTATTAATTAATTGAACTTCACCAGCCAACCATTAAATTGATTAGTGTATTATAGTTCATATATTTGTCCTCCTTGTCCTAGGAGATTAACACCCCAAAACCAGATGACATATGTGACCCCAAGAGTTTATCTGACATATGAGGAGAGAGAGAGAGCAGACAGTTAGAGAAGAGATTAAATAAGCCATGATGTTCTAAAGCCTGAAGTTTTAGACTGTTTATCCATTATTCTACTGTTTTCTTCATTTCTGTCATAAAGGTTTCTCTCCTTGGAGTATAGCAAAGAATATACTGAAGTCAAAGAGAAAAAGTCAACAATGTAATAGAAGAAGATTGGCTAAATGAAGTTAATATTTCTTCCCTAGAAGCCTCAGTCCCAAAACACTCGATGCATTCCTCTTTCTTTCTTTTTCACAGTCTAAAGTTAGAACAGGGTGCCCTGATTCGTACAGCTTCCTTAATAAATCAGAAATTCTAGAATAAGGAAAACTTGAAGGAACAATAGTTCCATGTCAGACACTATTACTCCATATTTTTACTGTATTATGACAATAAATGCATATGATATATGTTGCCCTAAAGAAAAGACCATGCAGAAAGCCAAGACTATATTTTTCCCACAGTGGAAAGGTAAATGTTGCTCTCAGATTCACAGTTCATGTACCTTCAAGAAAGTTCAGACCCATTTTCAGTCACTGAGGGGCCTTCAAATATCTTGGTCTTGGAATAGGCCAGGAATTTCCCCCCCTATTCACAGAAGCCACAATGAGCTGGTATTCCAGATATTGCGAGAAGAGTTTGTTCTGTAAATGTGACATAGAAAAAAATCACCTTGCGTGGGAGCCAGCAGAGCCTATCACTTGAAACAATGGTCAGTGGCCCAGCCAAGTGTATGCAGCATGCATGGGAAATCCCAGCCCTGAGACACCGACCTTCCTGACCGTCCCTCATGAGAGCAAATCTTCTGTTCCACTGTGCCTGGCAGTGCCTTGTCCTTTAAATTACTTCAAGAAAAACAGATAGTAAGAACATATGTTAAGCCTGTTTGAGAAAGACCCTCTCATCTTATCTTATTACAAGATGCTACAGGGAGACACCCACGTACTATACTATACTATGGAAATCTTCATCATTGCTTTGAAGCTTTGGTTAACAACAGTGTTTCTCTTACAAAGCAGAAGGTTTTTTTTATGTTGAAAGAACACAGAACTCAACAGTGAAGTTAAATATGGTAGGGGTTTTTTTCCAAAACATTTACTGAAGTGATTTTTATTAGTGAAATTCATGAAATTTTGTGTACAAGCAGGGTTGAGTACAAGATTCTATTCTAAGAGAAAACATGCATGTCCTTCATGACACATAAATCGTTAAACAGCTAGTGGTTAAAACACCATATAACAAGATGGGTGGAGTTTTCCTAGTGGAGGTTCTGAAATTGTTTCCTCCTAACAGAAGTTCAGAATCCATTTGTCAGCACATATAATTTCCTGTGCTCCTTGCTGCATTTGAAAAGCAAAATATGCATCCTATTGTAACAAAACTCATGGTTTACCAAGATAAACAAATAACAAAACAGATCTGCATGGTGTCAGAATTCTAGGCAGCTCTTTGTATTTGTTGGAAGATCTTACTAGGTTAGGAAACAATAATTATTTCTAGGCAGATTCAAATATTTTCAACAGAGATTGTGATGAAAAATATGTAAGACCTTTTCCCCTGTAGCTGAAAAGTTGAAATCCTCAGTAGTAACCTTAAACCTGACCATTAGTTCAACTTTGTCTCATGTTATGCAGCTATGCAAAACAAAGTCTGTTGATGAAATGAAAACAGTTTCCTAGAATGCCAAAACAGACTGCTCCCTCCCTATGGAAGACAGTCATCACTACAACAGTGAAGTATGTTTACTAATCTGTGTCATTGTTAACAAAGATATATTTGGGACACAGAATTTGGAGTAAAGTCTCTGGTAAATGAAGTAAGCAATCATACTGCATGAATTCAGAAAGAAATTGGGCCAGCCTAGAGTTTTAGGATCTTCTAGGTCTCCAATACACAACTGGAGACAATTTAATAGCTTATTAAGCTGCAGCTCCATGGGTGACTGAGCAAACCTGGTGTCCTATGGTGGCCAACAAAGAGGATGTGTGACCCTTGCCCGGTCTGTCTTCTCCCCTGCCCTGCTCCTACACTACATGCTTGACATCTTGACTCTTCTGGATGCTACCCTAACCCAGTAGAAGACTGCCCAACTCTTCTGCTGAGTAATTTATCCTGCTGGGCCAGTCAGTTAGACTGCTCTCAGCCTGGAAATGAATCAATAGGAATGGACAGGATGGCATGTGCATGGGCAAGAACAAGACTCTTGCATCTTGGAATCAGTGAGTCATCAGTTTGAGCAGCTGTGCAAGGAACCACTGCTCAGTAAGGAGCAACATGACAAGACTCAAAGAGTAAGGACTTACCTCCTCTGCTAAAATAGTCACTTCCTAATGACTTCAGCTAACTATTTCTTACTAATTTCATAAAATTACAAAGTTCATAAAGATATTCTGCAGGAAAGTTTAGGGAATCCCTGTTATTAGGTTTGCAGCAGGGAATCTGGCTAGCAGACATCCAAGAGAGAAGGAGGACTGCATTGTGTTTGACTACAAATATATAGCAAAAATTATCTTCTACAAATATATTACAGCTGAGCAAACCAGATAAAATCAGAAGAGAAAAATTGCCATATCTAAAATACAGGTCATCAGCAATATCAGAACTCAAATCCAGGTCCCTTAAGGCCATCCTGGCTCACTGTCATGTAGAACTCTCTTGTTTCCTTAATGCCTTGAACCTAGTAAGAGCTCTGCTATCTTATATTGTAGAGTCTTTAACTGTTACTGGTCAAGAGTCAACTCCATCAAGCTGTGGAAAAAAGACATTGAAGTGAACTTAAAATGCATACTAGATGTTGGGCTTAAGAAAAAGTTTTGCTTCAATGACAATTTTGATTCCAATGATACAGTGTTTTCTCATAAATATCGATTGCTAGAAATACCTTTTGGATTTGTCATTTAACTGTTTCATTACAGGTTTGTGCAGGCCTGAATGGACAATAGTTGTATTCTGAGTTAAAACTATGGACAATATTCATGCTTCAACAGAGTGAGACTAGAAGGCAATTCATCGCTCTGCTCTATCTAAAAAGCACACACAGTAGTTAGAATCAACTTAGGTGCACTACTTGTATGTTTATTGACCTGTGTATCTACTGTGCAAGGGCAGACTGTATTCTACTGAAGCCTTTTGAACTCTTGCTTGTGTCTATGGTTTGCAGACCACACAAATTTCCCAGAATAAGGAGAACCTCCAACACATTTCAATTTACGAAACATGTGCAGCCCATATGAGAAATGTATCCCAAAGGAAAGGGAAATTACAGTTTGCACATGTGTGGATAAGAGACAAGCTTTAATTACCTTCATGGTGTTGAAGGTAATTAAATTTTGTCACTAATTAGTTTCAATCAACAGCATGCATTAATTAATCCACACAGTGCTCCTGTGAAAGAAATGCAGAAAGCTCTGAGACTGAGGGTTTGTTAATGAATGAAAAGTGATGTATAATAGGATAGGGAGAAATTTTTAAATGGATAGCTGCTTCAGATTGCCTCTATGAGTGAACATTCCTATTCTGGGGCAAGTTCTAGCTTGTTTAGTTCAAATGCAAAGCAGCTTGAACTCATTTAGAAAGAGAGATGAAAAAATCATCCTTCTATTCAAGATAAAACCAACCAAACTCCCAAACCCGATACTCATTAAATCTATAGACAAGCCACAAATCCTATTATTTTATATCCTGGAGTACTTCCAAAATGGTTGCACATTCTTCACATCTGGCAAGTGTGTTGGTGTAACTCTGATGAGTCTCCCTCTGAAAGGATACAGTAGAACTTGGTGTACTCTGAAGGGGGACAAGGGTGGCTGCAAGTATGGTTCAGCACCAGCTCAAGCAAAACAGGCCATCTTTCTTCAGCTCAGGATGGTTTGCGTGTGTGGGGAGAGGAGGTTTATAAAATCATAACTAGGACAGAGAAGATGAATAAAGAACAATTGTTAATTATTCCTTCCCATATAAACAAAATACTTTATCCAATGACAGGTTTAAAAACAGTTAAAACCAAAGGGAACAATTTTCCACACAACAAGATATTGAGCTGTATGACTCACTGCTAAATTAAGTTTGGATGTGAAAAATATTAGCAGGTTGAAAATGGCATTAGGCAAGTCAATTGGAGAAAGGTCCATCGAGGATAACTAAACAATGGCCCTAATGTGATATCAAGAGGAGGAAATGCCTGCAGCACTGATCACTAGAAGAAAGGAAAGAGGAACGGATCATTGTTGTGTTTCTTAAGCTCTTTCCCCTGAGCTGTTGGTGCTGGCCATTGTCCGAGACAGGCTAATGGGATGCTCAACCAGTGTGGGACTGCTTAAACTGGTGGTTTTATGAGTTTCCAGTGACAGCATCTGAGCTTAAATGGGTTTCAACACTACATTTAAAAGAAGTAATGGTAACATATGACACAGAGAGTGCGGGGCACCAGAGCTGGGTTTGGATCTTGTTTTGGATCCAACCCTTTTGTGTTCCTCCTTTTCAGTAGCAATTATAATTACTCAGTCTATGCCCTTCCTATCTAAGGGGCTCTGTAGCTGTATGGGAGGGATGGCAAGCGCTATCACTATGAAATAAGAAGAAACTATAAATAAGTCCATGCCTTCCATGCCCTATATTTATCAGACTCAAAAAAAAAAAAAAAAAAAAAACCTCTTGATATAGTAACCCAGATGAGTGAAAGATTTCTTTATAAGGATCTTGACATTTTGGTCACATCTGATTAACTGAATGCTATGGTCATCGTTCCAGAGGCTTTATATTGAGAATAAATTTGCCTTGCAACTATCTGGCTCTAAAACTTGATTGAAAGACACAATAAAGTCTTTATGGTCTTTCTGGGCTCTGACAATTTTGCAGTTACCAAAAACTATTGACAAGAAACTCCTCTTGCTTTTCTGTTTATTTCCACATTTCACTGTGCTTGTTTTACTTGATAATGCATTTTAAGGATTAAAACTCTCCAACCTATTTTTTCATCCCAGTGCTATTAGTGTAGATATTAAAAAGAGGGTTTCAGTTAAGGATAGACAAATTCTTTTTGCCTAATTTTGACCTCAAAACAAATCCCAAAAACCCACAAACAAAAAAACCCAAAACTAAAACTGGATGAGATGAAAAGTTCGGTTTGACCTTTTTATGGTATTAATGAAAGAAAAGCCAATGAAAAATAGATTGCAGTGGAAAATAGAAAAGAATTCAGAAGAGAGAACATGTAATGAGGACATGAACCCTAAGATCTCCCACATATGCTGAGCCAATTTCTGCGGAATGGTGGACAGTCTGCCATCTCTACACTAGCACCCAAAGTTCAACCTACCAGAAAACCCTACAACCAACCAACTGAAAAAAAACCCCTCCACAAAAAACCCCCAATCAATATGGCCAGGGGAAATAATAATTTTGAAATTGCAGGAAAATGTAATTCATGGTAATTATGTCAATAAGAAGAAGGGTGATAAGGAGTGGACCACACTTCTTGCCAAACCCCAAGTTTTTTAAAAAAACCTAGCTTTACATAAAGTAACCACCTGGTGGATGGTTTCTATATCTATTTTTACATTCAGAACAAATTTAGAAAAATAACAATATGAAATTGTGGAGGGTTAAAAATATACTTATCAAATGGACTTCTTAATTAAGAAAGATTGTAAGAACAAAAATATAGTGCATAGAATTATAAGCTCTCAGGTAACATTTTAATTACACTGTATAAGTGTTATGTCATTTAGAATTAATCTTATACATATTATGGGTCTTCCAGCATTCAATTTTTTTAGAAATGAAAACGCTAGATGCCTTTGAAGCAGAATCCATAAAGCACCTCTGTTGAAATCCAAAGACATTTAACAGAGGGACAGTATTGATGAGTGGCTTCTAGTATAGCCTGACAATCACCTAGGGAGTCTTCACTAGAAATAACCTTAGAATTGTACTGTAGTAGATATTGTTTAAGAAAGCAAAATTTGTTTATTCACCAATAATAGAGAAGGACAAAAAAGACTTTACAAAAATATTGTGAGGATATAAATTTCATGAATTGCATACCTAAGTGACGTGCATTGGTTGGAAACCTGCCAAAAAAAAAGAAGATGCAAATAAAGCTGAGGAATTCTGTGTTGCACTGAAATAGTCATCTTGTGATGCTATTCACAAGTTCACATACTATATGGGCAACTTAAAAATATCCTCTAAAAATAAGCAAGAAGCTTTTTTAAAAATTCTGTGGAGAGTAGAGCCAAATGAATACTCTCCCCATGCCCACCCCACCCTACAAGTGCTCAAGGCTTGTTAAAAGTAAAAAGAGAGTTACAGCAACAAAAGTAGAAGAGGAAGAAGCAAGGATTCTTGTTTTTTTTCAGAAACCCAGGCATACATAATCGTATTTCCCACTCCCAGATATTTGGGGGACTATAGAAACATTTCAGTCCAAGATGAACATAAGCTAAAAGTCTCCTTGCTCAGTATAAATCCACAAGCTTTATTAAACTAGAGGTATGATACTCAATAATTGCTTTCACATGGTAAAGTCATGCAGGAAAAAGCTGTTCTAGATTCCCATTCTCAATCTCCCATTTAACACTTACATAGCTGCAGAGTAGACAGGGAATATCATGGGACCATATTACTGCATGTAACTTCTTTCTCCCCACTGACTTGAGGATATTTCCCAGGTACTGGAAACCTCAGTTTAATTCCTTCCTCTGCTTGAGAAAACTTGAACATGTATTTCTAAATTTCAAGATCAGACCACAGGTATACATAGCACAGTTATCTGAATTTTTGGACTATCTAAACTAGGACGTGCAACATGGAACCTGACAGTCTTGCTTCCCAGGGGAACAGGCAAAAGCTGAGGTCCCACTTATTCAGCACTGATAGGGCAGTTTCAGTAGGCAGGACCCAGAAATCTGACACAGCCTGAGAAGGACTCTCATCTCTGAAGCATTAAGAGGGGATGGCATCTCTGAGGACAATTACTTCAGTAGGAGAGGAAACATAAACTCGCATCCCAGGACAGTGTTTCAACAGATGAGCTGTAAGAAAAACAGGAAATTCTTCTGATAGACTTTTCAAAGCCACACTTTCTATCCCTGCCCTATTTTCCTCATCTCTCTTCTACCACTTCCAAAAATAAAATGTTCCAACAGTGAAGAAGTCATTCAATATTGAACACAGCAACTTTAGTTCATCATTTCCTCTCATATGTGCAATCTGAGATGGCTCTGCTGGGGTTTTTGCGTCTTCTCAACACAATAATGAACACATTTACATACAAAGCTATATGGATAACAGTGGTCTGAAAAATGCACTATTTCAACTAGACATGTCAAAATCTTTTTTCCCACATTGTGTCTTCAATCAATGATGAAATACAGAGTAGGCAGAAAGAATTAGCATTAATTTGCCTCTCAGACTGCTTTACATATCCCCTCATATCTCAGCAGGATTTCTGGAAATAATGCAAAGCCTCTCCAGTACTTGACACGCAGTACCTCCAAATATGATAGAAGAGCTCTACAGGCAATAAGCAGGAAAATTTGCATAAAAATAGAAACTAATTTTTCTCTCCATACAGAGAATATTCTGTGTCTGGCAAGCAGTATGAGTCTGAATTTGCATATATTTCTTTGCAAACAGTAATACAGGCACTGTCACAGCCACTCTGCTGCTACTATGATAAAAGCAAACAGCATTTAGCTCAACTGCTATCTATTGTTCGGTGAACAGTTTGTTTTAGGACATAACAAAAGAAATCTACCTCTTGCAAATGTTTCTAAGAATAAACATGTGCAAATTGTTATATGTAAAAATCCTTTTTTTCCAACGTGTTTTTCCATTTGCTCATCAGCTTCTTGATTTTTTCTTCTGTGGAATAGCAAAAACAAAGCCATCCTATGTTCTCAGCAGGGCTATTTTCATAGCAGAACAAGTTTCATACTTGTGACTTGGTACTCTTCCACTATTAAAAACATAAAAATAAAAATCTGATTCCTTGTCCTTCCTTCAAGGAAGGAACTGGAAAACACAATTTCCAGTGGTATTCCTGGTATCTCTGTAAGCAAAAAAACAACAATAGCAAAAGTTTAGCATACATAATGGAGGAAGGAAGAGACAATGAAAGAAATGTTTGTGTTTATTTTCTTCAGTTTATGCACTCAACTATCACTGACTTCAATGCAAATGCCATTTTCCACAACATCTAAAGAATGAGATTGATGCTGTAGGAGCCATACCCTGAAGTAGAAAGCACAGCATAAAATTATCCAGACAAACAATCAGCAGTCTGCTCTGAAGCTACCACTGTGTGGGGTGGCAATGTACAGACACCTTTGCCAAATTGGCCTTATTAGGAGTTTTCCCATATACTCTTCTGTTCTCATTTTGCTTTTAAATAAATAGAATCCAAATAAAAAAGCAATAGGTTCCCTAGCTACAGCAAACACAGGTGGACAAAACAGAATAAAAGTTAATTTCTTATGATCTTACATTCAAAAAAGATAAAAGGCTCATGCTGGGACTTGGTGTGGCTTTTTGGAACACAACTTGCTTTCCCAGCTTACTTGTCTGACCTCTGTACTGAATGTCAAAAACTATCAATACAATATGCAGAAATTATGTCACCCCTTTGGTATGGAGGGTGAGGGATGGCTCATTTGGGATATTTGTTTAAATGATATCACAGTCACACATCGTGTGATTTCAATCAAATAGATGCTTTTGAGCTTAGAGATCTATTGGTCTATCAAAATATTTTTTTTTGTTCTGGTACTCCAGTATGCTCACTAGCACTGTTATCAATTAAATGACTTCATAGCTGATGCAGTAAACATACTCAGAGATATAAACACCTCAGTTTTATTTAAAAATTGAAACAAATAAAAATATCTGTCTCAAACAGCAACAAAGAATTAAAAATCAGTTCCCAGTAACTGCAATGGTGTCACAAGTGGCCTCTGCAAATTCACTGTGAATCTAAATCATCTGTCAGATCATCATCTGAACTACATCTGTCAAAAAGACTCATTTGCTTCACAAAACCTGCACCTCAAAAAAATAATTTCCCAGTTTATACCTGTGACCATAATAATAAAAAAGATGATGCAAACATAATTAGCTCAGTTGGTGAGAGAATGGTGCTAGTAACACCAGGGTTTTGGGTTCAATCATCATATAGACCATTCACTTAGGAGTTGGACTTTATGATCCTTGTGGGGCCCTTCCAAATCAGAATATTCTGTGATCCTAGGATGTGTCTGTGACACCTTAAAAATTAATTTTGACATCATCTGTAGCTTGCATGTGCTGAATTGAACAGCATCAGTGCAAATTTCACTTTCATAGGCTTTACAAGTTGATGGTAATGCTGTAGGATCTTAGTATTAAGTATAATTAATAAGAACTAGACATGACAATAAATCTGAATTAATACAATAACTTAAATTATACTAGTCTAAATGATAATCTCTAAATTTTTCATTTTTATATCAAGTTTTTATTATACTTACTTGGTTTATCACCTCTATTTTCAAATTCACAAAAAACTAAAATTCTCATGGAAGGCATTCCTAGAAATATATCAAAGATACCAACAGCACCTAAATTTTCCCAGTTTCCTTGCTTTACTCTCAATACCAGCCATCAGTGTTTGTATGCTCAATGAAGGGCATAAATTAGTTCAGGATATCCTTGTTCTAAAAAGCAGTAAAGAAAAAGATCAACGTGTTCCTTGTTCTAAAAAGCAGTTAAGAAGAAGTTCAACATGGATCACCAGTACTTGTTGAATTAGCACACAAAAAAATAAGAACTTAGGCTATTCCCCCACAATAAGAGGTCAAAACAGTTTTCTTTTGTATGCAGTCTCTTCATGAAGAAAACTACAGGGATATCGCCCATTGATGATATCTGGTATAGTTTTCTAACAAAAGGAATGTCCTAGGAGTGTATTTATTCAGCATTTGCCCTACACCTGGTTGGTATAAGTATGTGAGTTTATACATCCATTTTGGTTCCTCTTAGTGTGCTCACCGAGTTCTATTGGCTTAGATGACACAGGTTTCTGAAGGTAAAACTTATCTGTATCACATATACTTCTGCTGTATTTACTGTGATCTGTTGGCATTGCAGTGATGCCTGCAGTATGCTGCCCAGTATTAGTCTACATCTAAAAGGTGTACTGATAAATATTTTTCATACTACTTGCATTTAATTAATTTAACTGTAACTGTCATTTGGTTCCAAAAACTGCACTCTGATAAGAGCAGATCTTAATTTAAACCAACTGCTCTCTACACATGTGAAAAAGACTGTCACTATGGTAGCAAAACACCTGGGATAAATTCCTAGGCCATTGAAAAAGCTGGATTTGCCAGTAACTTCAGGAGACCAGCATTCAGTCTTTTGCTTTGCAGAACAGCTAATGAAGCTTTTGTTAAGTGTTCTGGCCTACCTCTGCTCTCTGGCAGATGTTTTCCTTGGTAAATTTGCCACCTGTATCAGAAAAAAAACAACTTATTTTTACCAAAATAAAAGACAAGACCCTATATCTTTACAACACATGTTTCCTTTAATAGAAGATAATGTGTTTACAGTCTCTGTGCTTCCTCATCTTGCTTGGACTTCATCACCTTGGCTTATCTCCCATGCAACTTGTGTTTGCAAGTCAGTATTTTACACTGGAAACAGTGTAGTCAAAGAATATTCTTCATTACACAGGCAGAATTTATATGTGCCCTGTATTGATGTCTTTTCCTGCAACCAGAAACAAGGACACATAAACCTAAGTCTTTTGGCACTCCATTGGTATAAAACTACACTTTTGAAAAACAGTTCAGTTGCTTTTCTGAATGAGTTCCACACAAACGAGAGAGGGTTTCTGATGTAAAATCCAGATGCACAAGCCATCCCTCACTGATGAGAATGCAGCACTGGCCAAAGTCTAGTCCTTAGGGAGCAGAACAATGCTGTGTAAAACATGGACAAATAATACAGGATTACAGTAACAGTATTAATGGTAGAATACTACTTGCTTCTTATGCCAGACAGACACAGAAAACACTTGTAGAGGCTTAGGATATCCCCAAACATTCAGCCTAAAATCTGAGCAGCTATTAATGGTTTGGACTTATTTCTGCTGTTGGTAAACACATGGTTTCCAAGTCTGAAATCACTAGAGGACGGTTCTCAGCAAAGCAGATGCAAAGAAGCAGCACATTTTCTCATTGCATACCTGCTCTCTGCTTCAGGACCTCCTATGCCCTCTCTAGGTGACCATTCCAGAAAGATGGACAATACAGCTATGTTGCTGTTTCTCAGACATCATCAAAACATCAACCTTGCTTCATGGGTGTCAGAGCTAAAATTCACATTAAGCCAAGATGGGATCAAATTTCTCAAATTCAGCAAGTCCTTCCTAGGAAATCCCACTACAGGTGGAAGTAGTCAGGCTATTGTTGAGTAGGTGAGTTAAGGCAGTCATGATATATGGTTAGGTGACCTAGAGTGGACAATTCAAAGGCTATCAGCTGCCCAGGTGTCTCCCAGTGGGCATACTGTCCTGCAAAACATGCCTTTCAAGATATGCAAGACCCCCAGAGCTTTGGCTGTCTGATGTCAGTCTTAATAGAGGATCGATAGCTTAAACACAATGCTCACAGCAGTATTATTAATAAAACAGGTGCTTGAGGTTAACAAGCACAGTTATCTCACCCCATTGCAGTCCTCTTTGCAAGTGAGTAATGGTTATTTCCACCTTTTGGCATTTTATAAGCAAGTGGCACTCTCATTACAGCTGTCCCCTGAATTATTACTTTGATCACTACCAGGACAACAGCACTGGTTTTACAAAACAGCTCCTGACTTATACTGCCTCCTGTGCAGAAACAGACATTTCCCATACCTGTTGCAAATTAAAACCTGAGTTACAGATACTCACTACATCTAAAAGTCAGATCCCAGACATTGGTTTACGTGAATTATCAGTAAATCCTACAGAAAGCCACAGGTCTAAATATTTTCTTTCAAAGATGGTAAAAGGAGAGAAGGAAGAAAAAAAATTCATTTTGATTACACTCTACTGTTGTGGCTGGATGGAAGTGCAAATTTTATAGTTCTCCTAACCAAGTTATTCTTACTTTTTTGTGGGGTGGTGAGTTTTTTGGATAAAGTGTTCATAATTTTATCTCATTTCTATGAGTTTTACACTAATGGCTGTTCCTCAACACAGCATAGAACCTGAGTGAATCCATCCCATAGATCCACTAACGCTAACTTTTAACTGATGCAAGCCTTTGGGATTTGCAGTTGCAGAGAATGCTCAGAAACCAGAAAATACCCAGGTAGGTGTGAGATACCAAGATGTCCAGGGAGTACAACACAAATTTTCAAATATTGCAAATTCTACATAGACAACTTGCAGGCTCATTGAGAATCTGAAGGAAAAGAATGGCACTGAGACAGGAATGACAAGGGAGAGATCCCCACACCACTCCTTTATGAAGAAAACTGAAATATTGTCCTGATGGGAATTTTCTTTTAAGGTGACCTTAAATAAGCTGCAATTAGCACAGTTCATAAAGTACAAAATACCCCCTCTTATGCTACTACTTTGGAAAAACTCCAGCAACTTCACAATTTAAAAAAAAAAGAACAAAACCAAAAACCAAACCACAAAAGTGTATGCTAATCTTCATTTGCAGTTTTGTGAATTTATGTATTTTCCCTGGAATACTAATCTCTATTTTATTTATTCACATTAGAGTGATTTCAAAAATTCCTCCTCAAACATGTCTCATCATGTCATAATTATTCATCATCATGAAGGCAACTAACAGCCTCTGGTTACAACGTCATGAAGTTTTCTAATAAATTATAAAACGAAAGGATAATTTAGTCTCCATAACCAATTAATCTTTGGCTTCTTAGCAAAACTTAGTTCCAAAAATAACGTGTCCCCTAGTCTCAGGAGAGATGGACTACAACAATCAGTTCACCTCACTCTTTCCCTGCAAATAATCAACATATCTGAATGCTTTCTTGTTCCAACCAAACAGGACAAGCCAGAAAGAGCATATGGAAAGAGAGCCTGAAGTATCTTTTTTGAACCCTTAGGTCTTCATCAACAGTAGAGCAGACCAATGGAGACAAAATGGAGACAAAGGAAAGATTGTCATGAGCATGCCTTAGGCCTGATTTGGAGCAGGATCTCGTGTATTTTCTACAGACCTTTGGCTAACATTTCCTGAGATCAATGGAAATAGTCCATTAACTTCATGGCTACTGGTGTGCATACTAGGAGGGGAAACACAATGTCATTGTATGACAGGGGCAACCAACATAAACATTTGGACTTGCTACAGTAGGTAATCAGGTTGACAGCTGTTGAATTGTGGCTATATGAGCCCCAGGAGCAAGTATTCTTATGAAAAACCTAATTTTATGGATACTAGTCTAATCTCGATCAACCCTTTATTAGACTAAATACTGGGGGCTTGTTTATTTAAACTTAGGTGTCTGTAGTATCTACAAATGTATTCTACGGTATGCAGACAAGGTCAGTGAGATGTTTCAGGTGTCAAGAGGGAAGCTCTCACTTTTCTGGAATGGTAGAGGAAAGATTTATAAAGTTTTTACTGGCCTGAAGGAAAGAAAGAAAGTAAAAACATCTGCCAGAGTCATGAGTGGATTGTTGGCTAAATTAATTCAGCGGAGGAGTCTGAAATAGATCATCTCTGTCTTAAGAAGTAGGCGTTAGTGGAGTCATCAAAAATAATTACTACAGAGGAGTCCAGGACATACCTACAGGGAATAAAACTAATCTGAAAATGTAAATTAAATTCACAAAGTATAGACAGAAAAGCCAGGAGTTCTTACACTCCTGGATTCACACAATGTACCAACCTTGCTAAGGTCTTATGAAACAATAACAGAAATATTTTTTATTTGAGTCTGGAATAGTACTTACACACATGTCAGTAAAAGAGGGAAAGTTGCAGACAACAGAGGTTGCTACAAATACAACTATGATCATACTGCCCAGATCTTCACTGTTATAAAACATCCATCCAAAGAGACAAGCATGGATTTCACAGAATCACAAAATGTCCTGAGTTGGAAGGGACCCTCAAGGATCAGCGAAGTCTGACTCCTGGCCCTGTACAGGACAGCCTGAAGAGTCACACCATGTACCTGGGAGAATTGACCAAACACTTGCTGAACTCTGGCAGGCTTGGTGCTGTGATGACCTCCCTGGGGAACCTGTTTCCAGTGGCTGACCACCCTTTGGGAGAAGAACCTTATCCCACCTAACTCCCCCTCAAACAACTTCATGGCATTCCCTCAGGTCCTGTCACCAGTCACCAGAGGGGAGAGATTGGTGCCTAAGTCCCCACTTCCCCCCATGAGGAAGCTGTAGACCACCGTAAGATCTCCTGTCAAGTCTCCCCTTGTCAGGCTGAACCAGTGACCTCAGCTACTCAATTCTGAACTTTGGCTTTGCCTGCAATGTTTCTAATGTGCTCTACAAACTCACCGGTGCAGAGACAAGTAAACAAAAGTGGGTGGAAAAAAGGTTCAAACAGCTGAGTAGCAGTGACAGTAGTACAAATTTAAACAACTCTCTCCCTTTTTAGGTTTTGAAGCAGATCAAAAGGAGGCTCTGCAGTTCCTGAGCTGCTCTGTGATGAGTGTGTTTGTGCTCGCCACTTGGCACTATTGTATAAACATCGTACAGTACACCACAAGGAACAGTGATGCGGCCATTTCCCACAGCAGCCCTTTCTCTCTCTCCTCGTAAACAAACCCAAGGCTGTGCGTATCCTTTACAGCCGCCCCGGCCTCGCCTCGGGAGCTCACATGAAAGCGCTTTGACTGTGTTTTGCATTAGTTTGCTTCCAGCGCCGAGCAGCCTGCCTTCTCCCCAGGCGCCTACAGCGAACCCCTGCCCCGGGCGGGCAGACGGCTGGGCTGTGTGAGGGCCCCGGCCCGGGGCTCGCCGGAGCCCGCAGCCCAGCCAGGGTCCCTCTGGCTGTGCGATGGATGGATGGCCAGCCCATGGGTCCGGCTGGATCTGCAGGATCGCTCCGTCCGCCTGCCCTGCAGCAGCCGCAGCTCAGGGCTGTGGCGGCCCTTGCAGCCCGAGCTGCTTTTTTGACTCTCAGTGTTAACGCCCGACCTTCCCTCTGCCCGGACAAGTTTCTGGGGTTAAACAGGCCAGGCACCAGGCACGTGATTTCTTCTGGGCTACTGGAAATGGATTAATCCCATTTTGGCAATGGTCAAAGTCTTAAGAAATAAGAAATTATTTTAGTTGCTGTCTTTCTGAGGGCCTGCTCCTCTGCACTGCCCCTCCACTGGTCTGGCTGCAGGTGTCTGACCCCAAAATAACATGGACTGGGTTTGTGCAACAAGAGTGTGGAAGGAGCTCAAAACTATGTTTCTCAGTCTGGGCCTCCATAGAAGGCCAACTATAAATAGATGCAAAGGCAAGGATAATTGGCATGTAAAATGAATAAGGCCGCAAGCTCAGCCTAGGAATTTTAGCAAAATAAAACTTTTGCGGCAATTCCACCAACTTGTGTTCTGGTTTTTCTCATCTGATTTTTTCCAGATGTCCCACTTTCCCTTTCTTCTTTGAGCAGTAGTACCTTTCCCTGGAGTCCCAATACCATATTGTATAAATTATATGTATTCCAGCCTGTAATAACTTTCATAGATAAGCAAAAAAATAACCACATAAAAGATGAATAATGCTAACAAGCCTGGTGCTTGTTTAGCTTTTTAGGGAAAACTTGGCATGTTACTAAGTCAAAAAATACTTCTAATCTCATGGTCGGTAATCTCCCAGTTGAGTTTTCTGCTATGGGGACTGCTTTTGGCCTCTGGACATGTCACTGGGAAGAGGTGTGCCTTGAGCCCAGGTAGTTTGGCAGGAAACTGGAGTTATAAAAGCACACCTTTTTTACTTCATTCACAGATAATGATTTGACAAAACATGAACTTACAGGGCATGGGACAGAGTAACTGCTTACCTACTGCCCATCCAGACTTACTCCAGGAAAACAGCCATGGAAGAAATATCACATGTGGGACAACAGAAATTTCTGTTGAGAGGAAACTGGAAAGAAAACAGTTAATATGATCTCTGTTTCTAACTCATACCACATTTTGTTTTCTGATTCTTAACAGACACCCACCTCAAACTTGGATCCACTAGAAATTTCCATGGATTTCATAAAAACAGGATTTGAAACTCTGCTGTGGCAAAAGTAAGATATAAAAAATATACAAATTTGTTTCTAAGAGCCATCAGATTAATTTCTCTTTTGGCTTATGCTAAATCTTAGGGGTGGAGAAGGAAAAAAAATAGCTCCCATAATTGACCTCTTCAGAGTAGGACTAGAAATTATGTCCTGACAGCTCACAGCAACCAGGCAGGACCAGCTTTCATTGCCCCTCAGGAAAAGGAATAAGAATGCTCCAGAAGTCAGAAAGCAACCTGAATTATCAAGAAAAGTTGTTTTGGATAGGGGCAGGGAAAACAGGGTAAGAAACAAACTGGTTGGTCAGGTCAAGAGAAATGATCAGTATCTGACGTATGGAAAACCACTGCCATCTGTTATCACAATTTTTTACTTTTTTTTTTTTTTTTTTTTCAGAAGTAAAACCCAAGGATGTGAAAAAGGAAGAGAGTTAAACCACAGAGAATAAACTGCTCTGGCAGACAGAAGACCTCAAGGAGAAATCTCTCCATCAGGTTGCTAACAGATAAAACCCATGGAGAATTAAGTGCAGGTAGATAGCTGTTGAAAGCAGATTAGATTGTGAAGTGTTTCAGAGACACAGACATCATCTTCAGGGTGGTGGTGAAAAAAAGCTAGTCAAAATTCAGAGAATGGAAAGTAGCCCTTATATACCAGGGAAGAAAAAGTCAATTAATTTAGTTTGTCTTAATCTGTGCCAGTTACAGCTATGAAGTGACAGACCCTCTTCACACTGATATCCCATTCCAGGTCTCAGCCTTCTATCTGTCCTTCCTGGAGATTAGCTCCAAACAGAAAACTATTACAAAACAATCTATGGCTGATCGGAGCATCCAATATAAATGCACAAATCCTTCTGTGTTCATAAACTAGCAAGGTGACATGAGAAGCTATTCTAATTATGTGTGTCTAATATGTAGAAAAAACACAGATGTTGTTAACTCTTTACATAAAACTGAGAATCAAATGCCCTGTGTCTGACCAGGGTTCCTGCCTAGAAGGGATGGCTGAAAGGTTCCTCTGCAAGCTAAAACTGAAACCCTATGTCATGGTCCAACTCAATAACTGAGTTGCTTTGCAGATGCATGATTCCAGGAGGACTTTGACTAAACAGCGAGTAAAGTATGCTCTGAGCTCTTGCCCCTGACAAATCAGGGGGAAAAGTCTGTGAAATAAATGCAAGGCACATCTGTGTTACAAAAGGTAACTTCAGAAGGTTAGGTCAATAAACCTGAAGTATGTCAATAAGCCACCATACATTTTAACAGCCCCTACCCAAACAAGGCTATTTCATTTGGATATTTTGCTATCAGAAGGTTAATAGTTTAATTGCATCACCTAAACAGCAACCCAATTAAAGTTACCTCAGCAATGCATAGATACAGTTCAAATAACTCTCCCAAACAACATAAATGGTCTTAAAATGGCACCCTTTATAATCACAAAGGAGATCCTTGGGTGACCATCAGCAAGATGAAAGGTGAACGGCACAGCCCTTTACCCACACAGTGTGCTTTTACTGCTTTTCAAAACACAGTTGTATTGCTTTTCATGCTTTGGCAGGTTCTCCAGGGTTTTTTTTCTGCAGCAAGATCAGGCTACAGGAAGAAAAGCACTGTTAACACTGCAGTGTCATAAGGACTATTTTTACTGTTCCTGATTTATTTCTGACCTCCTGCTTTTTTTTTTCTGTTTGACCTTTTACATGAAGACAAGGAAAAGAGTACATTTCATCTGCCAGTTGAGAGCGTTTTCTTTTCTTCACTAGCAGAATTATAGGGTTTTAAGTGAATGTCAGCTATTCTGCCTGCAGGCTTTTACTTCACAGCAACAGTCCTTTTCTTTCTTCACTAGTAATAGCCTTTGTTAAGTAAGGTAATGTTTACTGACTGAAACCTGCAGTCTCTAAGAGTGTAGCTGAATGACGATGTTTTGGAAATCAGTTTCCCTTGGGAGTCAAAATTTGTGACATGTAGCCAGGTGTTTTTGTAGTGCTATTGGCTTGTTTACGAGACCTGCACATTTCCTGTCAGGGTTCCTCTGAATCCCAATGAATGTCACACAAGCCCCTTCCCAGTTGTGGATTGCCTCCTGACCAGAAATTGCTCCTTTCTGTTGTCTCACTTCACCACCAATTCACTCTACTGCTTGAAGAATATGGTCCAGTCCAAAGTTAATGCAGATACTTGTGTGCTCAAGCTACCCATGCACTGAGCTAGAGCGAGACAGAAAAGGTTTGAGAACATCATCACTGCATTAGCACAGGGCTATGTTAGCAACCTGGCATGTAGGAAGGCTAAGAACCAATCATCCCCTCCTCCTCCTCCTTTCCCTCACTCTCACAGTTCTCTAAACTGTCCGCATTCAACAGTGTCTTGTCCCCAGCTGTCCTGGTTCTTATACTTGCATCCAGAGCTTTGGGAACAACAGGAGCAGCAGAGGAGTCATGGGTAGAACACTAAATCGAGGTGGGTGTTGCACAGGGGCAAATAGGTTCATATCTCAGCCAAACAATGCTGCTGCCTCTAAGACTTGGGGCATGGTGTAGCCTTCACCTTCCTGTGACACTCCCAACCTAATGAGACACTTGAACTCTCCATCTCAGCTATCACTGCTGCATCTGTGGCCTCCTTCCCAACAGCTGTGTTTGTCTCTGCTGCCTATGCAGGTAAAAAAGGTAGAACCTTATTCCCACCATCCTGTTACAATGAGGGGCCAACAACAGCATTGGTCTGAGACAGGGAGGCTTTCTTGTGGTTAGAAGTTGTTCCTAGGATACCACATTCCAGGATCTTGGCACTAAGGGGCCTTGAAGCCATTTAAAGAAGCTGTTAAGAGAAAGGACACCAAGTATCGAGGGAAGGGTCTGGGTGCAGGTTTGGTGAATTTCTTCCTTAGGACTCCATGTTCTTGTTAGGACACAGGATAAACCAGCATGAGGCAGGGTGGTTTCTGCAAGTCTCAGGCAGGAGTTTTGAAGGGCTCTAGAGCCCAGGAAAACTTCCCTGGCTTCTTTCTCCTTAGCTGACTAATAACATGGACATACCATTCATTAATAACATAACATTCAACAACCTATCTTAGAGATTTACTGTCTGCAGTTTGCACTTGTCCTGCTGACCAGCCTGAAGGCAGATGTGGCCAGCAACTGACTCCATCACATGATCAAACATTTACCTACCATTTTTCTTGCTTGCGCCACAACATAGTATCCAAGAAAGTTGGTCTGTGCAACTTCACACTCTACTTGTGCACAACAAATGACTTGTAGCTCATTAACGATCAGAGAAAGGATAATATCTTGCTTCATCCTAGTTACAGAAATTAAAACAAAGGAAAGGAAAGCCTCCTCTTCTCCCTCTGCAAGAAGCTTTACCCAAGTTTCTTCCAGCCTGATGTCTGCAGTGTGCAAACCATTAGGATCTTCTGCCAAAATTATAAATTTCCAGTCTTTATAAACAGCAGCGTCATTTTCCTAATCACACAACTGGGAAAACAGGATATGAAGTCCCAGTTAAATTAACTTAGCAGGTATCCACAGACTAATAAAAATTTCCTTATAACAAATTTGAATGTGTCTGTTTTCCCCCATTTTCAAAATCTAAACAACATTTTTCTTTACTCAAAACAAGTCACTGAACTCTCCAAAAGGCAATTCTTCCTAAAAGGTATTCTTTGTCATATGAAATTTAAACATCTGACTTTTATTTTGTTATTAACAATTGTATTAAAAAATATTTTCTACTGCATTTCTGTCTTCAGACCGTAGGATAAACTGTTGGTTCATCCCATGTGCTGTTACTGAAATGCCTTTTGCTGCCTCATCTGCACAGAAAGACAATAGTTAAAAAAACTAAAAGTTGTCCTTTTGACAATAGTTAAAGCAGTACAAGATAACCCCAACTTCTCCAAGTGCTGGTGCAGTAGTACTGGTACAAATGTGTCCTCTAACAGCACGGTTAAGAACATGAAAAAATTCATGGTGAATCAAAAACGGAATCTAGCATGATGTACTGCGCTTGACACTGGCCAGCTGCAGATATCAGGGAGGAATAAATTAGCATGGAAAGCCCAGACTGACATTCTGCAAGATTTCATACTTGGTTTCTAGGGTTTTGTGTATGACAGAAACCTTAAGCTATGGTAGGGATATTTGTGCCTGTAAAATCTCAAGCCATTTTTCATCTGTGAACCTTCAAAGCCAGTTTCTGAAGCTCTGAGAACTTCTGGACCCCAAGACATGCTGTGGCCAAGGATTGCATAACTTCAACATGCAGTAGCCTGTGAAGCAGCCTGTTATCTCCTGTTTGTTTTGAACCTGACACCTGAACGCTTCATGGCACACTCATCTGCTTTGGTAATGGAAGCAACAGTGATAAACTCTTTCATAATGACTTTTTCCTTCCTACTCTGAATTTTATTGACATCTAATTTAAGCCTCCTCCCACATCTATCTTTCACACTGCAAAACCACACCCTGCTGCTTCTGGTAAAAAGGTCTCATAAGGAAGGGAACAGTAAGTAACTCTTTCCAATTAGAAGAGTAAGAATATGAAAAATACACTAAATCACCTGAAAAGTCACATTTTTCAGATTGTAAGTAGTGCATTTGTGCCAGCTACTTTGCCTTAACTGCTTATTTACATGCCACTTCTCTGTAGTAAACACAACGTACATTATCCTTCAGGGAGAGTGAATCATCACTGAAACAGAGATAAAATTTATTAGGTAGTAAGAATGCATACCCAGGCAGGTACCAAGGAGCAGCTGACACCCACACTGTATTTATGTCCTACTTCAGCCAAAAATACTCAGGCTGTGTCCAACTGAAGGGGCCTTGCTTGGAGATGTACTGCCTGGTCGAACAGCCCACTGACATCCCAACCACCAAAACCACTTCAGCCTCCTCTGCCTCTTTTCCTTGAGCTGTAGCACCAACCTGCAGGCTAGCAGGCAGCCCTTTCCTCTCCTCTGCTCACACTCACACCCCCAACACCCTGTTCTCCTCTGCCAGAGCCTGGTGTCCACACCCTCCCTCAAAACAGACCCTACTGAAAGACCAACCCCCTGCCAATTGTTATAAACTCTATAGTAATGCCAGGGCCTAAGAAAAGATCTTTATGGACAATGATATTTATGGTTAGTTTGTGATCACATCAGCTGTTCTTAGCCTGGACAGAAGATCTGGTTCATAGGAAGAGACACAGAGAAAGTTTCCATAATTTGGATGGCAGGCTAACGTGCTGACAATGCTCTAGTCAGAACGAGGAAGGGAATATGGCAAAAGCTGCTTGAGGAGAGGAGAAGCCAGTTTTCTCAAATAACCAATGTTTCATATGTATCTCACAGGCTGGTTTGCCAACAACCAAAGCTATATACTGAAACCTTCACAGAGACAGGGTAACACCTTTCCTCCTAATCAGTCTTCATGCAATAGTGGAGTAAACAGTTACAAGGTAAGTGCATCACAAACAAAATTCACTGCTCTTCAGGTGACACGTCTTCTATTGAAATATAGATCTTTGTACAAAGAAGCTAATTACTCATAGGGGTTAATTAATTTATAACAAATCACTGGACCACTAGCCCTTCTATCATATCCTTTTCAGTTGATCATGGGCACATCTGTCTAAAACCTGTCCTTCCTATTTTCTGTTTGCTACACAATTGGCTTGACTGTTCATGTTTCCTTTCTACCTTCTCTCCTTCACATGATGCTGAAGCAAACCAATTTTAGAGTCATTTACAGCATTACAGGAGAAAGAGCATTACTGAATGAATGAGGCTGAGGTCAACTAGTGCCATGGAATTCCTACTAGGAAATAAAGCCACATGATCTTTAAGTATAATTCCTTCCCATTTCTTCAGAGTAAAGCACACACACACACACCTGCCTCCCAATTTCTGTCCTGATGAACAGAAACTTCTATGTTTTCATCAGTTACAGCCTTCAGAAAGCACCTTAAATAAAGTGGACTTTACATATCATCTCTAAAGACAGGATTCCTCATGTCACTCTTCTGTTTTTTGAGGTTATAAGAGTGTCAACCAAGAAACTCCTTCCTTCACACCTGCCTTTCTGTAGTTTTACTGCAACTATTAAAACGTTAAGCTAGATTATCCAGCAGTGTTTAACCATGAGGCCATGAGTCATTATGTCATGCAGTAAATCAGGACAAGCACTTCTTGCAGGAACACACCTGTGTGCTACTTTTAAAATGGGATCTCTGCAGTTCTCAGTTTATAAACCTATGAGACTTTTCCCATTAATGCTTTGTTAGCACAGCTTACCCACTGGACTTCTCAGTCCAGATCACTGTGCAGCCACAGAGAAATGGTGTGCAGAAGGCAATGCAGAATCTTAAACATGATTATCAGTGCGCACCAGCAGCTAATTGAAGTTCTGCCTTTCTAATTCTTAGTGTTATAGAATTAGAGGTCAGGTTAGAGGATATTACCTGCTAAGCAACTTGAGTCATACAGTTGTCACAGAAGTACAGCAAGGAAGGGACTTGAGAGATGGTACAGATCAGGGCCATGAACAGAGAGGATCAATATTATCTGGATTGTCCCAATTGATAAAGTCTTCTGAGGGTTTTGCCAAACTTGTCTAGATAAATTATGTTAACCTGATGTTCATCCTCATCTCATCTTAGTATCAACTGAATCATGCTTACATTACAGTACTTGAAATACTTTACTTATGGTATTGTTCAGATCCTCTGTAATCTATACAAGCTTGAAGAATGTTTCAGCCTTTTCTAGGAAATTCAATGCCAGTCTGTTCTACATTTCTTCCATGCAATTATATCAGCTCTTTGGAAATGCTGACATCACTGCAAAATAATTGATCAGAGACACTGGAATAAGCAGAGGCATTGAAGGAACTGGAAGAGGAATATCCTGCATCTGCCTTTGAGGCCACAAAAACAGCAGTGGGAAGGAAGAATGTCACGTGAATGCACGTCTCCCCCAGACAGCATCTCTCCAGATGACAAAAGAAATTTTAAATAAATGTTTATGCCACAGGAAACAACAGGAAAACAGGAACTCTCCTGCATAGTGTCAGGGAAACAAATGCTTGTTTCAGAAAAAAGCTCTAATGACAGCTTTTTAGTTATTTGAAGTCTCCTTAAGCTTGCAGCATTTCGGAAGAAGAGGACAGATTGTTCAGTCCTAAAGATACATTACATTTAGGCTTTTTCCTTTCTGTGCCTTCTCTGCTTCTTCTTTATAGTCTGACAACAGCTGCCCAGGATGTCTACAAATAGAATAGTGTTTCCTGGCACTCTTATGCAGGTGAAGTCTTTTGAATGGCTTTCAGATGCATAGCTTAGATGTGTATTAAGTGCCAACAACCAGAGCCATACCCCAAACTTTCACTGCCTCTTTAATGTTATCTTCTCACAGAAGTTTTCACTCCCACCATGGTCATGACTAGAACCATACTCCTCTAGCATGAAATCCCCTAATGTATGCAACCATGTTTGCTTTATGAAAATCTCTCTATTTTTTTTTTTTTTTTGGGGGGGGGGGGTTTTAATACTGTCTCTTTCAGCACAATATCTGAACAAACTATTTATTTGAATGGCCCCCAAAAGATAATCATAGCTTGTTTTTTATGGCATTTTGGCACTTAGAAAGCACCCCTGGGCCTAACTCACATCAAAATTAATTTGAAGTAGGCATCTATATGTAGACAGCTTAAATGCCAATGTATTGCTTCCTATAAATCAAACTTTTCTAAAGGCCTAGAGACAGAAAATGTTCCTGAGAGATCTCTCTCCTTGCCTGTTCACTTCAGCTTTAACCACTGGTTTCCACCAGTATGTCCATCATTCCAACATGCAGTAACTGCTGCAAGTTGTAACAGCTTGGGGTGAGACGGTCTTATAAGCGTGACCAATGCTACTGGCTCCAAATTACTGAAAAACCCAAAATCTTTTAGTACTAAAAAGTTATTTTTAGGACTAGTTGAAACTGTTTGAGTTACAACAGAAAAAAAAAAAGGGGGGGGGGGGAAATAATAAAATTTTAGGCATATTATGCTGCCACAATCAAGTCAGGTTTAGATTTTTTTCTTTAATAGGTTTTCCTATGGTCTCTCCAGAAAGAAGACTAAAAGGATGGAGATGGTTAGCAACAAATGAACAGAAATGTAAAGAAAGTGACAGAAAACATTTTGAACTACTGCTGTTAAAGTTTAGCCACTGAGCCAACTTCTTTTCATGCAGACAAAAATGTGTTGAAGCCTGGCAGGAGACAATGCTCCTTCTCCTGCAAGCACACTGGGTGTCACCTTCATACCTCTGCCATCATGAGTCTGTGACAGCTTATGTTTTCCTCTTGTAAATCCCCCGGGATGTCAAACAGGATGCAAGAGTCTTGCTCTGTGTAGTCAGGGACATCCCGAGTGTGTACACCTGGAGTGTATACTGCTCTGAAATTCAGACTGCTTCTGTCAGCACATATTCAAAATGAACAGATGAATTTGTGTGTGTCAGTACTTTATCCATCAAGGCAGGAAGCAGGAAATTCTGCCTCAGAACTAGATCTGTCAATATTTCCTGAAATAGTTGGCTAAAATGAAGTCTTGTGCATGTTCTGGTTTTTCAGAGGCTGCTGGCAATTTATCCCTTTGAACTAGAAAGGAGGCAAGAATTATATTGTTAGACTCTAAATAGATTTTATTTTCTGTTTGTTCTTTGAAAGTGTTATTGCAGAACCTCTCTCCTCTTTTTACCATCTGACTGATAGGAAATCAAAGGATTCTAAAATGAAAAACATCTGATTGTAGAAATGAAGCAATTATCTGGCATCAATATCAACAGCTTATCATTACTTGACAAAAGCATAGCTGCAACCTAGGATCTTTAAAAAAAAAAAAAAAAAAAAAAAAAAAAAGAGTGCAGCAGCCAGGGCTAAGATCCATGCCAGCTTAATGGGAGAAAGCAATGGCAAGCTAATTGATAGTAGCTTTACTTATTACACTGGCTTAACCCATTTGCTCTTTGCCCTTGGAGTATTTTATTGCATACGATAAATACATAACAAGTAAATACTTCAAAAGCGTTAGTAAAAATATCAGGTAAAGCAAATGCCATGTCTTTTAAGCTTAATGTTCCTATATTCACTTAATGGCACTGCATAACCAACAGGCTACCCTGTCTTGCGCATAAAATACATAAAAATAGCAGCATCAATACTGAACTTCAGAAGATACTAAATATATTTCAACAAATAAACTATTAGAAGAAAAAGATGGATTCTGAGAAATACTGTTAGTGACACAATTAATAGAACAGTTTGAAATTATGTCAGGGAGGTTATCAGAATTAAGGCTGTTTTAAAGACTCCTGTGGCAGGAGTCAGTGAGGTGGCTCTGAGCCTCATTTCTCTTCTCTGCAATAAGGCTGCCAAACTCCTGTTTCAGAGTCAATGATACAAAAACAAAGTGAGGTCTTGCCATGCTGACTCTGAATAAGTCTTATGGGATCTTTGACATAGGAATTAGGCTACAAAGCTTTCACATGGAAGTCAATAGTCAAAATCATGTTTTGCTTGGAAGTGTTTCTCAGTTCCCAGGAATTTATAAGTATTTGTACACAGCATTAACAAAACAGCAATAAGAGCTCTGCACTTTCCTTAGCAAACCAGGAAGAAATAACAGAATGGCCTTGGTCTTTGATGTTTGAATGAAAACACCAAGAGTGATCCCTGTGGCCATATAAAGTGGCCTTGGTATAATCAAGGCCCAAGTATATCTGTTTGTTTCACCTACATTAAGCAAGATCTCCATGTGACAGGCAAAAATGTGCCAGTCTGCTCAGCTGAATTAATTACTGGAAATAACTGGCAATAGACTTGAAGGGGAATTTTTGATACATACAGGGAAAGGGTAGGAAAAAAGGAGGAGACAATGTTATTCTTTGCCTTGATACAGCATCACTTATTACATTACTTTTTTTCTCTTCTAAGAGAGTAACATCTCTGTTTTCCTAATGGAATAATTTAAGGCTTTTTCCTGCCTCAAAATGGATATTATGAGTTCCTGCTCTATCACTCTAAAATATATAATATTGTAATACACATATATAATTATACATAATAATACAGAGTAGAAAATATCACCCATATGATTGAGTTTTAAGTCCTGTCTCATTATGACTTCATGCAAATTACTCAAATTAGACCATTTCCCTGGGCACCATGGAAATCCCATCCTCTCCCCTGCCTAATAATTTCCTTGCAACTCATCCTTGGTCTGTCTCTTCAAACTTGGCAGAAGTTGGCTGGCTCTTTTCCTTCAGACCAGCTTTCACCCTAGGCTCTCTTGCCCTTGGGAAGAGGAAGGGCTTGGAAGGTGACAGACAAAACTGGTCCAGACCCCTCCCATTGCCCCTGGTATCTGTAGGAGTGGCAACTGCTGTAGGAGAGGAAAAGGAAGAGAAAAGTGCTGAGGAAAGGGAGAGATAAGAAGCTGCAATGGACCACAATGCATAAACATGCAGGTGTGTAAACTACTAAGACAAAACGCTCAAAGGCAAAGGGATTAATAGGAGACATGGAGGTAAAATTGGGCCAAGTGGAATGACGTCTCTACACAAAGAGACCTAACTGAACATCTCTGTATAAAAATAACAACTTGCCTTGCCAGCCACATTCTGCCTTTGGCCCCCAGCTGTTTCCACTTCCTTAACATATGTTGAACCAAATAATTTCCCATCCAGCTTTTTCAAAAAAACACAAGAGCATGCACTGCCAAGGCCGGAAGAAGGTGAAAAAGACCAGGCAAGAAGAACAGTAGAAGATAAAACTAAAGTGTTTAATCAGTGAATTTCTCTGGCGTTTTCTGCAGGTCTCACTTAACTACTTCATTACCAGAGCTGGCACCAAGATGAACAGCCACAGTTAGCAGTTTTATGGAAGTCAAGTGGGTGTCCAGGGCAAGAGATATCAGAATGAGATCTGTTCTTTCCCTGACTGGCCAGTAATGATCACAACATAAAAATAACTACAACACATCTGTCATTCACGTTCTAGAGGAGGTGCCTGAATTGCAGCCCCCTGCACAGTCCAGAGGCAGACCAGATAAGCAGTTTTTCCAGTTTTCTCCTTTTAGCAATAGTACTACTAATAAAACAGTCAAAATCTCATAGTACATTTGTGGGTTCTCTAATACACTTCCATCAGCATAGCTCAAGGATAATTAATGCATGATTCCCTGGCAACAGTCATTCTGTTTATTCATGAACCTAAGTTAATAACCCAAACCAGTAATTCCAAACTGCTAATTCTCACCCACTTGTATCACATAAACAGGTACAAAACAGATTTATTCATTCAACAGGGAGAAAAGTAAAGAACTGAGACCAAAATGAGAGACTTGTTCATATTCAAACACTTTGCTGCTGAACGTGGTGCAGTTGTGCACAGCTGGTGTGCCTCTCTGCACTCTTCATATTGATGCAGCTAGCTGCAAGAACACACTGTACCTGTAACAGAACCTCCCTATCTTCATAAAGATGTTCACAGCTTAATCTATTCGGATATAACTGTTTCAGTCTCAGTCATGATTTCACTTAAAAACCAGTGAGAGAGCTCCAGGCAGAGACTGACCACAGAAACAAATTTCCTTTGATTCTTTTTCTCATGCTTTTCCTTGTGAACACAACTTTGATGGAGCAACAGGCAGCACAACAGATGAGTTAAAAACTGCAATTAAGAAGTAATCCTGGGATTAGCAGGTTTAATGAGTCAAAATCCCTGGAGTTTTAATGAAGTAAAAACCTGGAATAGTAGCATGCACCTCCAGTCTACAGAGAGGTTTGTGATGAGTTTGAAGCTTCAGCATTTGTTGTGCTTTGTTTCCATCTCCTGCACCTGAGATCATTCAGTTAATGAGGGAGAGCAGCCTTATATTGTAAAACACTTTCTCACCAGATTTCCAATTAGCATACAGCAACTACAATGCAGAACAGGGAAGAATTCTTTTTCTGTTGTAAAAGGGAGAATCTTTGTTGCTCCCACATCTGCCAAGCAAGAAGGGTAAACACCCTCATTTGAAATAACAGTTGATAGCTCTTCACTCTAAATCTGCAGCATCTGGGTAAGTAAAATCCATCAAGAGAAGTGCAAGGGCATACAATCATTTTTTGTGTGTGTGTCAATTAGGGTGACTGCTGCTTGTGAAGAACCCTGCCTTCCTGCCTTGACATGCTGCTTAAGGTCAGATTCTGTAGAATCAGGGAAAACACCAAGAAAAATCAGAGATACTGGACTTTTTCCTTCCTCTTTCCAGTTACTGATCATTCAGTTGTCAGTGACTTCAGCACTGCAGCCTATGTGAGGACATGGGTAAAGGAAGTTTTCGGTGTCCTTATCCTTCTGTTTCCTGGTATTATTTAGAGCCAACTTGACTTCCAGTATCTTGCAAAGCAGTTTCATGGCTGCTCTGATCCATTTTCATGCACTGTCATCCATGATACATCCCAGCCATGACCCTTCCATCCTCCTCTTGGCACTGTGGCTCTACAGGCACAGCAGAGATTCATTAAGCAGAGGATATCCCCTTGGGCTTTCTTCAGTACCTCTTGTTCCTTCTCAAGGGTGGTAAAGGAGTCTGGATAATGAGCCCCAAAGAACTAATTCACAGTAGCTTGCTACAAGAGGCAGAGTGATTAAAAAGGACTGAAAAGCTTACACAGCAACTGCCAGCCTAGCAAACAGAAGTGTTCTCCCTACTGAAAAATGTGGAGCACAGGTTTTAGAGCTCCTTGACAACACAGCCCTCTATGGAATAGAATGAAACAGGAAAAATACAAATACAAGCTAGTTCACTGCAGTAGTTAAGACACTTCCTGCAACAGATGCAAAAGAGAAATTAAAAGAAAACCAACCCAAAAATATATGTGATAGAAGAGTGAATTACATTATATCAGCCACTAGACATCCTATACATGTCCCCATTTAGTCCAGTCTTCATCTTTCATCTGAGGACCGCAGCCTGTTGTACTGCACTTTCTTCCATTCTGAATCTGGTCAGAAAAATCTCTCCAAGAAGGAGTGTTAAGGACTACTATATTCCCTACTTTATTTGACTCTGAATGATTAAGGCTCTTACCAGTTGCACTTCTGATGCGGTTTATTCTTAATCAGTCTGACATCACTTTGATTTTACTTCCACAACTGCTTGATCTTGCACTGACTTGTCCTCCTGTGGCATTGGTGTTAAAGCTCCAGCCTTCAATCCCTTTTTAATTTATATGCTGTTAACACATTCCTAAAACATTTTCAGCTAAGTAAAGGCAATCTCTATAAATCACCTCAGCTTACCATGAGGAAATTCTCTTAAAGTCTGTCATGAATCTCAAGGGCTACAGTTTAGGGCCATTTTTTAACTATCTTGTTTCTACTGGGTACGTCAGAGAAAGCAGGATGATTTTACAGAGTCAGGAGAACAAGTGCTGTTGCTTACTTCGTCCAACTTGGTCACACTGGCACAGATTAGTGTCAAGTTCAGTGTGTTGTAGGAGCAGCCTAAGGCTGTAAAACAATTTTCTTATTTCAGGGCACATGAGCTGCATGCCAGCCATGGAGCATGCAAGGGTGCCAGTAGCTGATAAACTTGAAGTCTCCTCTCTCTGAAAAGGCACCGTCTCTGCATTCAGATGCAACTTCACGTTTGCATTCCAGCAACGACAGTACGGCTGGGTGGGCACACCCCTTCCTTTTGTACTGCCCTCCCTCATTCACCTCGGATTTCTTTTTCTCAGGCAGATGTCACTCACCGATATTTTTCTTTATACCATGCATACTTCCCTCTTCTCCTCATCCATCTCTGCCATTGTCTTCTTTTTTTGTTTCATCCAACTGCTGATATGGGCTCCATTTTCTCTTAGAGACCTCAGTGCACTCTCCGAGGAACTGAATAGATGGTAACAGAATTGTACTAATTCCCAAACAGTCATTTATATTTCTACAGTGCCTTCTAGCTGTGCATCACAAAATGCTCTGAAAAGATAAACTAAATAAATCAGCAACACCACATTTCTAAAGGCTAGCCTCTTCCCTGACTAAGTGAAACAGGGCACAGATTGACAAACTGACATCTCCAAGATGGGTCATGCAATCTTAAGGCCAGGCTTGCTATGCAACCTACATTTCTTACATTTACCAGCCTTGCTGTGATCTTGTGCTCTGTTCAGAACTCTCCTTTCACTTTGCTTTAAAACTCCTCTCTGTATTTTATTTTGTTTCTAAAAATTCATAACGTCTTAGAGCTGTTGACAACTAATGTCCATGTAATTGACTTGAAAAAAAAAATCTTGCAGGTAACAGCTAACAGAACTCACAAGGAATATAAACCCCCTGACCTTGTAGCCACTACACTGGCTCTTCCAAAGGGAGGAGACATGCTGAAGTTGTTGGGTTACACAGTGTCCTTGCTGTGCTCTTGCTAGGAAGACAGGTGACCTAAGTGTTTCACAGCAGTGACGTGCTAGTGCCCCAAGGGGAAGGAAATTATTAATTCCTCATTTCTCAGCTGACTTATGACTACCTTGGCTGTGATGTAAGTAAGGAAGTTTGTCAAGCAGAGGAGGGAAGAAAAAAGATAAGGGAATGGGGTGACTAAAGGGGTAAAAATGTAAAGATGAAAGTAGTATCACAAATCCAAGCTGCTATCCAGACAGCACTTGTCTTCTGCATATCCATATGGTCACTAAAGATTTTTATTTTCCCATGATACTAGTCAAAGTTCCCACTGCAGCATCAGATCGCTTTTATATCCCCAGAATCTCTTCTGTAGTAATGATCCTAATTTCTCAGTATCCCATATTCCATCCTCTAGCCCTGATTCTCACAACACTTCTAGTTCCCTGCCACACATATAACCTGTTTGACTGGGTAAGAGATAGCACAAATCACAGCTGATTTAGAACATGAGTGCTGACAGCAACACTTGTACATCATAGAAGCAAGATAAGGACTGAACTCAAGCTTTTCTTTTGTCTTTCTCCTCACAATAAATTTTCATTCATTGTGAATTGTATTAGGTATTGTTTAGGGACTTACCATCCTAGAAGTTTCCACTTCTGCTGAATTTGGTTGAAAGCCAATCCTGCAATGAACCTTAAGAGCTGTTAAGTTACCAGTGTTTTTTTGTTCCACAGATTTGGCAAATTATTCGGCTTTATAGCTAATAACATTTCATAAGGGTGAAAATCTCTAGTCTTGTTAGCTTTCAAACATGGAAAAACTCTTAATAGAAGGGGAGTCACTGTGAGACTTTATCACTTTTTAATTGTTATAGGGACAATAAAAATTGCTGTCACTAGCTTTCTAATTGACTGTCCTAAGCCCAGAAACACCCGTTGTCAAGGAGGTGATGAGTTAAAACAGGAGAATTTCTAGACTGCTTCTCCAAATAAAACCAAGGCCAGCTATATGTAACATGGTTTTCATTTTCATTGAGAAGTTTGAAATACTACTTTTCAGAGTGTGGAACCACCTTTTCATTTAATGAATGATGTTCTGAAAAAAATGACATCTTGCCTAAAAACAGTAAGGAAAAGTAATTTCACCTGTAATTCCTTCCTGATCTATCCAGTTGCCTCACTCATTCATGTCATGAAATGTGCTGTCCTGCATAGGCCAACAACCTGAGGTTTAATACTTCAAAAGCAAATGCTTTGTGCATACAATGGGTGTTTTTTCCTTAAATATGAGGAAATATGTTAGTATATCCCATGTACTTCATTTGTGGGAATATGTAAAAGGTAAAGCATGTGCATCAGTAAATATAGGCTGACATTGGTGGTTGGCAGACACAAAATAGGAACATCTGTAGAACCAGTAATGTAGTTTTTAAAAAAAGGATAAAAAAAAAAAAGAAAAATAGTGGCATACTCTTTTTTTTTCCTCATTTTTCATTTTTCAGCCTTTTGTAAGTAATGTGTCTGGGAAGATATTAAAGTGAGGAAGCTGAGATGTTTTGTCATACTGTTCTTGAGGTCTGTGATAGGTTACTAAAGGAAGGTTATTATATGTCAGTGAAAAGGATATGAATTTTTTTTAAGAGCTATTTTTATGTTTCATTCTGTGCACATTTAAATGATAATTTGTGATCAGCCTGCTTTGTTCGCTCAGTGCTGCCAAAGAACATCCCATGTAATAAGCTTGGCAAAATCCTCAATTAAATCAGGTGAAAGGAGTTCAGGCCCAGCAATCTTTCCAGAAAGGCACACCTAGAGAATTTTTTTTCCCTACCAACCATAGAGATTAATCACGTACTGCTTCTCAAAGAGGCAAGACGTTCCCACCTTCTACATGCTCAAAGTTGTACATTACCTGTGTACACAACAGGAATTTCCATCTTTCAGGAGCAAAGTATGCCTGGAAGTCACAACCATCCCCCTGAAGGCACAGCAACTCCCATCTTTTGTCCCTGCCCAAACCCTGGTGAATGCCATTCAGAAGGGACTTTAGGTTTCTGATTTTGGAATAAAGAATTACTTGGAGGTACAACCCCCTCTTACAAAAAAATACGTATCTTCCACATCTAGCCTGTGGGGTGGGTGCTCTAATTGGCATGTTCTTTAGTTTTGATTTCATGACTGACTGCAGCATGGTGAAACTCCATTCAGGCTCATGTACTTGAACTTATTTCTAGAAGCTTGAAAGCCTGAGCATGGAGAGAAAGAGGTGGAAGCTGGCTCATGAATGGAGTCAGAACAGAGCTTGAACAGAGCTCCTTACACAAGACTTGGGAATCACTGCCCAGTCTTCCAATTGGTTTATCCCTTGCCTCTACCATCACAAAACCATTACTAGGAAAATCCATTGTACCATGCACTGAGCAGAAAAGTGGTGTGGGAAAAATCCACATTGCATAGACTCCTGTGGACTTTGTGACATAAAATCCATTTTTTGCATATTTTTCAGCCTTGGCATCTTTTTCAGATGGTGAGGCCATATGTGGAAATCCCTCAAATATCAGCACAGGAAATAAACAAAACACTGTTAAACCTTGGTTTAAAAAACAAGCAGAACAAGTAATGAAGTAGGTTATTAATGTGGACTATAATAGTGGTACTCAGATATAAAGAAAAACCTCTAGACATAGTCTAAACATGACAGGTTTCTGTTTAATACCTGCACTGTTTAATGCCTGCACAAAAGCTGAGTGAAGGTGGCATTCAATTTGGTGGTATTGCATAACTCTTGTCCCTTCTCTCCATTAAAGGCTGGACTTTAATCTACTCTGAAAAAGGCAAAGTAGAAAGAAGCAGTCACTAGTCAGCAGGTAGACTTTCCTGCCTTGTGCTCGTTATTCAGCAGAGAAGCATATGCATGAATCACTAAATCCAAATCGGGTGGCACTAAGAACAAATGACGCATTGGAAACGATAGTGGAAGAGGTAAAAGGACAGCAGATGGGGCTGAAAGAAAAACCTACACAGAGAAGCAAACAAGCAAAATCATAATTTGCATAGGCTGAAAGAGAATTTGGCCTCCATGGTCCTATGGCAGGAAGGCAGGACTGAGTGGCAGTAATCTCACCTGAAGGGAGACAGGCATTTCTCTGCAGAGTTCTCAAGCAAGAGTAAAAGCAGGGATTCTGGCCAGCTACTCTGCATCCTGAGCAGCATATCCTCTGCTGATTCAAAGCCTATGTTCCGAGGTGTCCTTCTACACATTCCAGGTATGCTAAGATCCAGGTATGCTAACTCTGCTATCATGTCCCCAGACTCAAGTTTAAACCTACAGTGAGGAAGGGCATAATCCCCTAAGGCAAAACTGACAAAGATTAATTTGGTACAGCTAAACAAGATGCTTCAGGGAAGAAAACTGTTCACCCTTCAGTGAACATATAGGTACAGAGCAAAGCAGCGAGCTTCAAGTTCCCTCAAGCAGCTTCTGTCTCAGGAGACAAAACTCTAACTCATTCATTTGCCTGGCACAGTGAAACCAGGTAAACTGAGATGAGTGTATTGAACGTGATGATATTACAGTATTTTTCCAGAGTGGTGAAGGAAAAAAAATCAGAGACATTATTCAGATGGAGAAGAAAACAGGTGTAACACCACTACTTACAAAGATTACAACTAACAAGAAAATGAGAGTTCTTGCTTACATTATGTGTAGTATTCAATGCTTTGAAATTGAATGTACCAGCTAAAATGTCAGTTTCTGGTTTAGTTTACAGACTTGTTTGGAACGAAACAAGAAATTGCATTGTCAATGATTTAAATTACGGTATATTGTGCTAGAACAACACACCTTCATTTTCAAGCAAATGTTATCTCCTGACAATACCAACTTTAACCAAAATATACTTCCTTTCACTATATTGGAAAAGAACATTTTACCTACCATTCCGTGGTAGAAAAGATACAGCTCAGATAACAAAGGTGATGTCTGGTACCCCAAAATTCTCTATGTTTGCTGGGATCCAAAAACTGCTTAAAACAACAACTGGAACTGCATCCATGTCACACTTCAGTTCCTTCACTTTAGAAGCAGCAAAACCTCAGAAGATCAAAACCGACAGCCTTTCTTAGATTGGAACAGTGCATTTGCTAGGGAGGACAGATTTCCAATAATATTGTGGGCAATACTACAAATCCTGGTTATCTCCTAGCTCCTGATTCCTGTCAGCATAGCCTGATGCTGATAGCAACCATGCCACAATGCACTGAAGCCACAATCACTGGGGCAGGCAGGACTGATTCTTTAAGAAGCATTTTTCTTAAAACTACTGCTTAGAATTTCAGAAATAACATCCAGTGATCCCAGCTAATGAAAATGCCTGTAAATTGCTGAAGTGATTGGATTCAGTAACACAACTGGACAAATACCACCAACTATTTCCTCCAACAAAAGCAATATTTCCACCAACAGACAGGGCAAGTTTAAGGAAGAGTGTACTTACCTGTTTCTACTTCACTGAAAGTCTAGTCAAATGCTGCCAGACTGCTTGCCAAGGCTTGTTTTGAAGTTACACAGGTTATTTGTTAATATCACATTTAAAGTGTACATTAGAAAGCTTATATATACACCACCAAATAGGGCAGTGACCTGATTTACCTGGTCACTACCACTGAACAAGAACTAAGCATTATGGTCACAAAATATTGCTTTGATTTCAAAGGAAGTGTTTGCCCTCAAAGAGGATTCACACTATTTTTTAAAAAATATATTCCACTAACAATGAGATTCATGAAATAAAATTGGTTTGCCAGAGTAGCTTTGTATTCACTATAGGGTTCATAAAGATGTATTTATCCTGTCCTGATCAGACAGTCAGAATAAATTTTAAATACAAAAAATGAAAAATAGTTTTATGGAGAGTATACCAGAAAGCTGTGAGACATTGAAAAAGCACTTAAATTGGGCACAACATAATCCTCTGACACATGCCTGCAAGTAACACGCAGTTACTTGGTTTCACTACAGGGTGGTTTTTTATGGTTATCAAAAAATAAGAATGATGGAGACATGGTTTAAACTGACTAAAGCTTTTAATGTAATTGTATCCCATGGTATTTGAACTTATTCAACAGCACCATGTGGATAACCTTAACCCATTCAATTTGAAGCAAGTTTTGGGCTCAACGGTAACCAGTGGCCTTTAAGTTATATAACACAGAAAGTCTTCTCATCACTTTGTCAGAGACCTAATATATTCTCCCCCTCTCCAAGAGGGCCAGCCATTCAAACATAATCCCAGGAAATCCTATTGTTTACAAAAGATGCTGTCATCCCGACTAGAACTTTGCAGCTCCCTCCAGGTGTGGCTGGACACTTCTAAATGAAGTCACTGGAAGCGCAGGCATGTGTGCAGTGTTGCAAAAGAGCTTTCTGATCTCAAACATCCTAAAATAAAAACAATACATGGTCTTTGTGCTCTCACTTCATAGCAAGCAGCCAGCTGCCAGTATTACTGAAACCTAAATTTGCCTGCCCTGCTGGAACACCCTTATCTTGCACCCAACAGAGCATAAAGCATGCAAGGTTGAGAGCTGTGGCAGCTACATTACACAGACTTGCCAAGTTCTGTGCCCTGAGCATAAGCTTCCCATAACATGCTGCTTCATGCTACCAAGGAGGGGTTCAGATAGCCACACTGCTGGTTTCAGCTCCAAGACCCTCTGTGCCAAAGCAGTGCATCTTTAAATCTAGAGGTTACCACTACCTGGTGCCAGTAGGTGGAAAGGGGTGGAGGCTATAGCTCTGCAGCCCATCCCAGAGTACTAGCCTAGATCTGTGATAAAGCCTGGGATTTAGGGGACTTGGTTTGCATGAAGACCTGGGAGGGAACTCCTACTGAAACTGCAAATCTTTCCCACACAGCATCCCAGCTCCTGCCCACACACAGCGTTGGTCTCTTGAAGCCTAGGACCTGGAGGGATTTGCCTTTCTCTATCTCTTCAGGCTTCCAGAAGTTTTCCTCCCCCACTTTTGGCACTGAGCCCAAAATGCAGCTGTTCCACAGTAAGGCAACAGCTCCTCTTTCCCTGCTCCTCCCTTAGCTCAGACTGATACCAGACGTCAGTGTGTGGATCCCTTCCCAGGAGGAACAGCCAGAGTAATTAAGTTCTAGTTCTGCTTGCAGGGATCCCAGCTCCAAAGGGAGACATTCAGCTATGCAGACACCAGGAGCCTACATGACTGAAGACATGAAATCCACCAGTGTGTGCTGAGTGATAATTAGAGTCCCCTTCTGCACCTGATGTATCCAAGCCAGACTACACAGTCTAAGTCTGCCTCAGTCTGATAATTCCCATATTTCTGAAAGCAACTAGCCTCTCCCCTTTCATCTCTCATCCTCTTCCTGTTCCTTCCATCTTTAAAAGCTAAAGCTTTCCCTTGAGCATACAAAACCCCAAGGACATCTGTGACAGATTGGAAAATGCCTGAAATTGTATACATAATCTTTTAAATGTTTGTTGGATTACTGGAAGGCAATTTACTATATAAAAACATGGAGTTAAATTGAAAAACAAGCTGCCTAAATTGGGCAGGGAAGAACATATTTCAGTTTCATACAGCTCAGCCATTTACCTACCATTTCTGGAGAGGGTTGTCACACTTAGGATCATTGGGCCTTTCAGAGGTTATGGAGGTAATCCCTCCATTCAGGTTATAAAGTAGGGTGAGGGAATACTCTAGGAAAAGGCTTTAAAATGTTTTCTTGTGATGGTACATGAGCTTCCCAAAGTCAGATTAACCTGCTATGTAAGAAGTTAAAACTGTGGAGGAGGGAGCATATGACTAGGTTTAGAGGCACATTTCCTAAGTATTCAGAAAGGCTATTAAGAGAGTAGACAGCCTTCAGTCCCACCTTCTCTCCACTCAAAGCTGGGAGTCCCAGTGGATTCCACTTTTTGGTTGATAGGCTTCTAAAAAGAACAGGTCTGTACATGGATTATCTGCTTGTATATTTCTTTGATTCCTCTCCCCCAAAGTTTAGTTATTAGGAAATACAAGGTGCTGTTTTATGTACAAGCCTCCTCTTCTAGCCTCCAGTATCCTAAGGCAGAGAATCTGTAGGGCAATACAAAACTAGAGAATGGTACCAGGACTAAAGAGTCACAGAAGTCTTCCATGATGGACCACCACCTAAAGCTGTTCTTCTTTAGAAGGCTGACCTAAACAGTTGAATAGAAAGGTAGAAAAGAGACTCAGATGGGGCTATACTCTACCCAGTCTCAAAACGCACATCACATATTCACACTCTTGCTCCAGATTTTAAAAAAAGCCAGTTTCTGTTGTCACAACACCTGGTTGAACCTCCAACTGTCCTCCTAAATACCTTCTCTCTCTGGGGCAAACATACTCTCCTTGCATTTTTTTCCTTCTGTTTGGGAGCTAAGTCATGCAGCAGAACCAGTAAATCAGTAAAACCTAGCTGGCAAAGGGCAGCACTGAATAATATCCCACCATGCCCAGTGCACCCATGCCATCCCACTGTGACCGGACTGCTCTGAACAGTGTTGACACACATGTCCTCAAAGGGAAGGTTAGACAGCACCTGGCCCAGCACGGATGAAAGCCCACTAGCTGTGCAGCACCTTGTTTGCTGCAGCATGACAGTGCTGCTCCTCACAGCCTGGGTGTCTGGGAGAAGTAGAACAGTGCTGGAACTAGAACAGTGCTGAGCAAAAGTCATGGGCCCAGAGAGATTACAAAAATGAGAAAATAACCTCCCACTCTGTCCTCAGGCTCTTCTAGAGACGTCGACACACCAGGAACACTGCATGCAGGAAAAAAGTGGTGAGAGCAGGCTGGAACCATTTTGCCCCGGGATGATAAACAACTCTCATAGGCTGTCCAGGGGATTAACAGAAAGAAATCAGCATAAGAGAAGCTAATAGGGTAAAAGTGGTGACAGGAAATAACGATTCCATCACTAACTGCTACCACTTCAGCTCTCCCAAGTGCAGCTTCTCCCTCCTCCACATTCCTGCCCCACCATGCACACGCTTTGTATTTCACATCAGGATGCAGGTGTGATGGAAAGGAAAGCGCTGCAGGAGAATCCTGCTCTGCTCCTTACAATGGTTTAATCTCTTTGACAAGCCCTCCCCTTAGGCTTTCCCCCACTAAACATAATCAACGCTTCAGTCTTGCAGAGGAGTTTATCTTTAAAGACTGCGGGATCAGTGCTTTATTTCCTCCTTCAGCCACACACTTTTTCTTCATGTAAGAGAACTTGTTCCTTCTGCCTTGCACCACTACAGGCTTTGATAGATGCCAATACCCAGCATATGCAAGCTCAGCAAGAGCCACAGGCTAGTCTGGGTGAGGTGGTGGTCAGCCCTGCATCCTCAGCATTGCTCTGATTTCTGCTCCTTAATTTTAACCACATCAGGCATAATCACACTACCCAAGGCAGGCTTGCTCCTCAGCTCCAGGTGCAGTCAGTGAGGGGATGCATGCAGGGAGGCTGCCAAGGGCATGTACAGCTAATAATTTCCTATTGCTGTGATTTATGAAAACACCAAAGAATAGCTTGTAAAATTGCTGTGGAATTGTATCTCTCAAGTAATGCAGTTCTGCAAAACAGTAACCACTCTCTACCACACATGCCATGAATTCATAAGACCCTCTCATTTTTTAGTTCTCAGTGCTGCATCTGCTTCAATTTTTCCCTTTAGCAACTCTTTAAAGGTAAAAATTAAAGGTGTGTTGTCAAAGTCAGTTTCTTCATCAACTGCTCTGTGCCTCTAATGAAAAAGTGCAAAGCAGTGTACATAAGGCTACACAGCAAGGAAGCACAAAATAATCATGTTAATTGGAGAAATTTCAGTCACATCTACATTGCCATTACACAAACAACATAGCAAGGAGGCTTTCATTAAACTTACATGAATCTTCCTTAAAAAAATCCCAACACTGTATATTCCATCTAGTGCCTTGCCTTTGTAAGAAATTTTCTTCTTCTTTGTAAATACAGGAGCACAGAATATAGACAGAAACCCCTGCTTGGGAACACTTTCTATTTTCAAGCAGACACCTGGAATCTTCCTCAGAAGTAACTGAAATGCTGAAAGTAGCATCCAAGACAAATTCTAAGTTCAAGAAAAAAATCTTTTCTTCCTCAAGTGCACAAAGCTCATTGCTGCCAGCCTACAGTTGATCTATCTTTTCTTGGTCTCCTACTTTCCTGGTACCCTTTCAGCAACTACAGCTATTACAGGAAGAATCACATTTGTGATTAGTGATCAAGTACAGATAAAGTTAAGTCACAGATAAGCTGAATATGAAATCTGAAAAACTGATGCAAGCATCAATTTTGAGATTATCAGGCCAAGATTATCATGGGCTGTTTGAGTAATTTTCCTCCCTTCATTTCCTTTGTAGATTATCAGCACAAATCCCACCATTCATGCACTGACAGAAAAAATTTGGGAAGTGATTTATCCAGTGTTACATGAACAGGAGTTCCAGTTTCTGTCTTAGCTACCTGACTGAATATTCCATAAGGAGAATGTTCCTTCACTTGATGTTGGCATCTGACTCACTACTGGCTTGGGCAACCAAGTAATTCCTCCACAGTTGCAGGCAAATCTGAGCCTACCTTCCCCTAGGACACAATTTTTGTTGTAACACAACAGATCTAGCCTGAACACAGCCTTGCAGACATGCCTTCAAACCTGTGTTCCACTCCCAGACCTTTTTGCCCTTCTATGCTCCCATTCAGCTTCTAAGGTCACCACACTGCATATTAAAAGGTGACTTGTGCTTTCTTTACAAGTTATCTAAAATCCCAGGCTTACTTTTCCCACCACTCATGGAAATAGAGAGAGTTCTAGTTTTCATACACAGCTTGTTCCAAAATCCTTTAAATAGAGAATAAATGAAGATTTATTTCAGAGATAAGATGGGAGAAGAAGGAGGGAAAGTTTTTCTCCACAGTTTTCTCATTCTTATGTTACATAATTCCCTCATGACTTATCCATATCTGAAGGGAAAGAAAGAATGAACTATCTCCTTCTTCTCTCAGGCAAACAGCAGGAACCAAAAAAGTCTTCACACTTTACTCAGAGGACAACCATGCCTTGTGTTTCTCATGAGCAAGTAAGAACCTTTGAGCAGACTGGAGTTTCTAAAGAGACAAGTGTCTGAATGTCATACCTTAGCTGCTGGCCAGCCAGGATAGCAGAGGTCTGGAGAATAATATGAAGACCAAAAGGGGAGGAAGGGAACACATGGGAAATTAAATCAATGAAAGGAAATGGCTGAAAATTAGTGACCATATTCTTATTTGAAAACACCTGTGAACTTGACAGTCTGCTGTATGACTAATGGGAAACTTTACATCTGTATCACTGCAAATCATATGGCAATATGTGGAAAAGGTAACTACATAAAACTGGGTCCCCTCTACAGCAAAGAAAAACCCCACCTTTACGAGCCTGTCAGAGCTTGGATTAAGTAAGTTTCACCCTTTGCATTTACAGTCAACTCTTAAACTATTGAAGTGCATGACAAATTCAGCCTTTGTGTACAGTTCTTTTTTGATCACAGATAAAACTCCAGCTTTTATCTCTCAGATGCATATTCCTAGATCTGTGATTTGGGTAACTGTGTGGTTAAAGGTAACTGGAGTAAGAGGACTTATGGAGTCAATTTATTTCAAGGCAAAGGTCCTCTCTTCCTAAATGGTGTTCTCATGCCATCTAGTGGTACAAAGGCAATGGCAGCAAATGTAATGGAGCACTTCATGTGGTTTTTTGCCAATTAGGGGCAGCTGGGGATAAAAAAAAAAAAAAAAAAAAAAAAAAAAAAAAATTGTATCTACAAATCTACAAAAGGTTAGGGGAAAGCTCCTTCCTTATGAATAGACTTTCTTTGAGAAGCTAAACAATAGAATTACATTTAAGTATCCAGCCCTTAGAGAGCAGAACAGGAGTGACAGGTTAGTTATGCAGTTCATAAACAAACTGAAAAAAAGAGAAAGATTATTTAAAACATTATTTATTTTTTCTTATGAAAGGTATTTTAATTCTGGACAGCGATAATGGCCTGCAGGCAACAATGTCTCCTGTTACCTCAGTTGACTCTGAATAATCCATGCAGAAATCAGTATTTCCCCATTCAGCTGCTCACAGAAGGACTCTGCTCTCCTGGATCTAAGGGACAGAAAGGAAACACGTTCCTCCCACAATACAGGTCTGCTGCATGATTGTGCAGGTGAAAACACACAGCCTCCAGTCAAGAGGGACTCTCATGTTCTGAGGGAACACCCCACGATAGTAGATATTTACGCAAAGGTTTCTTCTCCATCCATGGCTACTCTCCATGCAGATTTTCAGAAACCAGTCATATTTAGCCCATTCTGCCCTGAACCACCAGTGAGACACAAAAACCACGAAGTGGGAACCCACAGCCAGCTGACATCAGCACAGAATTACAGGTAAGTGAATTCTGAGGCAATTTTTGATTCAGGCCTGGCTGCAAATCTGTATTCTGTATTCCTGCAGGTGAAAGTGTAGTCTCCTGCCAAACATTTGCCCAGTTTTAGTTAGCAGTCAAGCTGCATTGCTCTATATTCTGGATCTACACTAATTTATAACACTGCAGTCTCATATGGAAGGAGCACTGTGCTGGCTAATTACAGCATCAATTACAAACTGTTTTCAGCTGCTAAGCAAATGATCCACAGAATATCAATTACATGCTAAAGAAATTCTCTACTAATCCCAAATAATTACATTCTTGAACTTTGCAATTTGTTCATCAACAATTTACTAAATTAAATGGGAAGGTAATATTCACAGAGAGTGTTTATTCACTTTGATTTGCAGGAAAGGAGATGCCTGCCAGATTTCTCCTGGCAGTTAAAATAGACAACAGTTGACAGGAGTTTGCTCTAACCTTTGTTTATTACCTCATTCATACTTGTGTTTTGTCATCTAATTATAAACAGCTAGTACAACAAATCCAGCTTAAAGGAAGACAAAATTTGGAGTCAGAACCACTTTGTACTCCATATGTAATGGAGTTCAGATACTATACTCACATAGATTAAAAAAATCACAGTAAAAATAATCACAGAAAAATAGAGATCTTGCTATTGACCTGTACTACTTGTTTTCCAGATCCTTCTGCCAGCTCAACACACTCTGCATAGTCCTCATGCTTGTTCTATGAAGAATAGGAACACCATGCTCAAAGCTTAAAAAGTACCTATAGAATGTTAATTAAAAATGTACTGCAAGGTGATAGATGTGAAATGAAGGGCAGAAAAGAAATTTCAGTCAAAACCATAAGAAAATAGATAAACAGGAAGCAGATATTACTTTGCTGCTGTTCACTCATCATGAAGGCACTCAAATTGTACCAAGTATCAGGGAGTTAGAGGTTACCCTGTATAAAACATTCCTATCTTCTGCTAAGAGCCAAGACACTTTTTAAGAATCCTTCTGACCATAGTGCTTTTTTTCAAGATTTAATTCTATTCCTTCCAAAACCAGCAATGTTTGATGTTTGCCTAAGATTTCCTTCCTGGGAAAGTGGCAAAACTGCAGCCAGTTAGGAAGCGCCAAGCAGTATCCCATGAGGCAAGAACAGCTCTGCTATGCCACAGTCCTTATCTGTGCTTTATATGTATACATACACCTCTTACAACACAGGCATTCACACGTACTTGCACAGCCGGAGGTGGTGGTCTCAGCAAGAAATCTCCTTGTCAGGTACCATCCATCGACCACCTCTGATTTATGATGCTATTGTAGCAAACAGAGACAACTGAGGCACAACCTATTTAAGGTTTGTGCATCATGTTTGTCCCTCAGGTCTCACTGAGACACTGAAATGAGCCACCATGCATAACATATCCTTACTGAAACACAGTCTGGAATCCTACACAGAGATAATGTGTTGTTGCCTTGACATCCTGGCTAGTAGACGGTTTGGAAATACAATTTCTCATTTCAAGGGCAGTCTGAAATACAGTTCAGCATGAGACAGATCCTAAATCTCTTTCAAGTGATTATACTTGCATATGCTGCTTTGGTCTCCAAAGCAATGAAAGAAAATAATCACAATTCTTTTCATGCTTCTTGAAAGTTAATCAAAATGAGTCAGTATTTTCAGCAGGTTTTGATTTCTAAATAGATAAGTTATTTATAAATATTTGAACTATTCATTTTGAAGTTTTTCTTCCCTTTGCAGGACCAGCTACTACTAAAGTTAATTGATGATTCACCCTAGTTTAAAGTTGAGGATGCTCTTACTTCATACTATTTTTTAAAACTGAAAAATATGTGATTACTTAACATTTAAATTTATAAAGCTACATATCATGTCCATCACTTTATTGATTACACAACCTTTTTGCTTTGACCAATATTTATATTTCACTGAATTGAAAATTATTCTTCTCCCATTATGTGCCTCGTCTCCATTCTCCAGCAAAAAGGGGAATGGAGACCAATACTAAAGAATGAGCAGCTGTATTGATTGCATTAAGTCTAAAAAGTACCCTGAGAAATAAAAGGCCCTGTACCAAAGTGGTGCCACAACTGTCCTGCTTGACAGCAGCTAAGTCATTGCTCATTAGTAGCTTTTAACACATGTGACAAGAGTAACACTGATTTTTCAAGGGTCTCTTGGTCTCCTGAAATTTAGTCAGGTCTAAATAAAATGCATACCAATTCACAAGCAGGAACAAACAGAATGGCCAGCGTAGGAAAGTTCTTTTTCTCCTCAGCTCTTTGACCCCTTTGTGTGGACACTTAGCACTGCCTGGTAGTTGTAGCTGGTCTTGCTCTGTTTCATTTTTCTTCATTCATAAACCACAAAGAACAAGTTTACTGGTACACTAGTACTGAAATCCAACTAAGATCTTCAGATTGAAAAAGGAGTGACTTATATAACATCTCATGTTTATTTGCCCCAGGAAGGAAAAACCCACAGGTTGTTGTTAACCGTTCCACTTGGTAATGCTACTTCCATGGGGACAACTTTCACAGCAAGCTGCTAGGGAACATACTTCTCTTTACCCAAGAGTGGTACCTTGGCATTAGTTCCACAGAGAATTGGCTGTGACAGCCTTCTGCAAGCTGACTGAATAATTGCTATCCTGGTAGTGAGCTAAAGGAATAGTTTGAAAATGTTAAAAGCCTTCTGACATTTGGACTATTTGTGCTACAAAAATAATGACACGAAAGTATCATGAAAATCCAGTGCATAATCTACAGACACATGTCCCTACTGCATATACAACTGCAAAATAAAACGCAGCCTATTAAAGCAGATTCTCTCTTTGAAGCATATCTGTGACTGTTGTGGGTCTCCACAGCTGTGTTTTTGTCTATCTGATTTCCAATATTCACACTTTGAACTTGGTATTTGCAAGAGACACTCCTCAGGATAATTTCACCAATGCTGTCACATTGCAGGGCAAAAAAACCTCTGGTCTCACCCTTTCAAGCTGAGTCCCTTGTGGTCTCGGTTACAAGATCCTACCTCAACTAATAGACAAGAACTTACCCTCAGGCACAGAGCAACTCCTCATAAAAAATCCCAAGAGTTCTCTTAAAAATCCTTCAAACACCTCATCTCTCAAATCTATGTCTCAAAAAACTTGGTAACTGAAGCCTTGGGGTCGTGGTCATTACCTGTCTTGTTGATCAGCACTGTTTTCCCAGTGTTTTACACTGTGTTACTTGGTTTTAGCATACCTTTGTTGCTTCTATCTAACTAGTTCAATTTAGTTCCAATCTTGTGGCTAAGTTAATACACATATAAACCTGAAACAGGATGTGATATTTAACTGGTAACTTGCTGCTGCACTGATTCAAGCTTCAATTACTTTCTTCCATCTTAAATTTGAAAGGAACTGTTCCCCAACTCTCATACAATTAAGTTTTCTCATTATTTTCACTCCACAAGCACGGAAGAGTTCTATCTATATGGGCAAAGGCTTGGCTTTCATACATGCCTGATATAGGTAAAGTCAGCCAAAAAAATAATTTAATTCCTTGAGAGTTCTAAGTCATGAGTACAGTGTCTCTTCTGCTTTGACTAAGCTCAGGTGGGTGGAAATCTTCAAGAACAATACAGTAGCCCAACCTCTGCCTAATGATTCCATGGAGTTCTTCTCATCAGTGACACAACATGATGCCAAGGCTGAGCCCTTCTGGAAACAAAGACTTCTTAGGACTTGCATGTGCTGGCAGAATTAGCATTTGCATTTTTATTTCTTTCAAGTCTTTTGCTGGAAGCAGTTTATTAGTCCTGTGAATTCATGTTTTGTCAGTACCTGGCATTCAAGTATAGCTGATCCTGCCTTGGAGTGCAAGCTGGGTTATTTCCCAAGATTGATTTTTCATAGGCCCATGAGATCTATGTAGCAATTAAAGAAATAAATCAATCAGATTCTGCCTGCACATCTACTTGCTGAAATGTCTTTGAAGTCCTGCAGTTTAATCAGAGCAAAACCACAACCTGAGGTAGGGGTTTGTGTGCTTTTGTTCATCTGGGATTCACAGCACCAAGCTGACACTTCCTCACACCCAGAAGTTTCTTTACTTTTATTGTACTAGTGTGAATTTGCATGGCATGAAATGCTCAAACACACAGCTCATTAATTATAGCCTGTTACATCCCTGTGGACCAGCTCAGATGCAGTAACTGCCTGGGAACAGTTACTTCTGTCAAATTCAAGGTAACAGCACTTAACTTTAAACTACTTGCAAAGCTAAACACTGACAACCCACTATTTCCATCAAGCAGAGAGCACTTAGATGGTTACCACACCCCAGATAACTTAAGGGAATCTTGATTTGCATTCTGAATCACTAAGATCAACAAAAAATTACTTTATAGCAGCATCATCTGGGTTCTGACTCACCTGTCTTGAAAGGAAGACAGTAGAGTGGGTAAGGTGGTGCTGCTCCAGGAGCAATGCTTCCCTGCTCCATGGCATGGCCAGCTAAGGAACACCAGCTGTAGTATCTTCCGGCTCCCTGTTCAAAGGCAGGCTGAAACCAACACCAGCAGCTGGCCATGGTTCCAACAAATGTGATACTTATTCCTTTAATTATCTGGATTGTCATGCAGCCCACCATGTTGCACCTGATTTCTGGAAAATTTCAGACAGTGGGGGTCCTGGAATACACAAAAATTGATCTACACAGTTCAAGGAAGAAAGATCCCAGAAATGGAGAGAGCCGATTTTTGTGTGCAGCTACCTGATGGAAAGATACAGGGAAGATGAAGTCAGGAGATGGCTGGCACCAGGCCAACAGGCAATGGACACTAATGAAAACATAGTCCATTTAGATAGCAGAAAAAGAAAATTTTTTACTTTGAAATTAAACAAATGCCAACCAGGTAACCCTAGATAATGTAAAACAACTTAAATGCTAACCTTTGTTTTATCCGACAGTGTGCTGCATGGAAAGACAAAATTTATTATTATTTAATTGTGTTTTAAGTAAAGACAGCGCACTTATTAGAGAATAGTGGCAATTCCAAGTAGGCTTGTCACAACAGGAGTAACAACATGATTTACAAAAGACTGCAATATTATCAGCAGTAGTAATACCACTGAAGCATTTCCATTTGAATAAGCATTTTTAAGGTAGGGGAAAAAAATCATATTTTATTACATTTTATGATTCCAGAAATGCTTTTTGGATATAATCTTTCCCATCTAGTAGGTGTGAGGGCTTGAGTTTTTAAACTACTGTGTATCTTAGTGTCCAGAATAAACACATAGAAAAAAACTCAATCTTCTTTGGTGTGAAGAGGCATATTAGTATATACCAATGTTTGTTATTGTGACAATTTTTTTCTGTATTTTTTAAACTACTTTAGTTCTTTGTTTTTAAGTTTTGAAACCCACTAGAAATAGCCTTACATATGCAAGCTCCTGCTGTTTGAAACTGAATTAATTTAGTAAAGTTTCTGAGTGTCATCTATTTTGCAGACTGATACCGGGCAGAAGCAGACATCAAACAGGCTAGTAGAACAGATGAAGACACCGCCCTATCTTGCTAAGTGGTCTGTCAAAGAGGAAAATCGTTTTTCCCACTGGATGACAGAGGCGTTGATGCGACCAAAATCTGTATCTCTGCAAAACATTATCCCCTCCACTTGCTCAGCTGACAAGTGATGGTAAATGGGATCTGACTTGTAGAATCACAGAATGCCTTGGATTGGAAGGAACCTTAAAGATCCTGTAGTTTCAATCCCCCTGCTGAGCTGTCCACTAGACCAGGTCAGACTTCAGATAAGGAGTGAGTTAACTCAGAACACAGAATATCCTGAGTTAGAAGAGGATCATCGAGTCCAGCTTCCGGCCCGGTGCAGCACCACCCCCAAGAGTGACACCAACTGTCCAAGAGCATTGTCCAAATGCTTCTTGCACTCTTAGGCTTTGTGCTGTGACCACTTCCCTGGGGAGCCTGTTCCAGTGCCCAGCACCCTCTTGGTGTAGAACCCTTTTCTAATACCAACCTAAACCTACCCCAACACAACTTCAGGCCCTCCGGTCCTTCCTTCACCATCTTTGTTGCTCCTCCTTTGGACGGTCTCTAACAACTTCATCTCTTACATTGTGGCACCCAGACCTGCCCCTACCACTCGAGGTGAGGCTGCCCCAGCTCAGAGCAGAGCAGGACAATCCCCTCCCTTGTCCTGCTGGCCATGCTGGGCCTGATGCCCCCAGGACAGGGTTGACCCTCCTGGCTGCCAGGGGACTGCTGGCTCATGTTCAACTTGCCATGAACCAGGACCTCCAGGTGCCTTTCTGTGTCTCTGCTCTCCAGCCTCTAATCCCTCAAGGACGGCTGAAGCCAATTTGTCAGAATGTACCTGACGTTGGAAGCAGCAGAAATCAGGGTGGGGAAGTTTCCCAGAACAGAGAGCCCTGCAGGAAGGACGGGTCTCTTCCAGCGTGTCCCCTCTCCGGGCTGGCGGAGCCGGCGGCACCCGCGGCCCCACGAGGGGGCTCTGCCCGCCCGGGCATCAGCAGCGCCGACCCTTCCAGCGCAGATTTGCCGCTCCCAAATCTCCGACCGGGGCCGACGTGAAAGCGCCTCTCACGTGTCAGGGTCTCTACAGCAGTTTCAGTTTCGGGGTGGTAAACTGGTATAGTTGTAGGTATGAACAGGATAACCAGAATAGCAGTTCCCTCTGCGCTGTACAGGGGCACGACTGATAGCTACGGCATGATCTAACTGAGCCTGGAACATGTAATAAATAAATGGTAACAAGGGAATTACCTGAATGCCTTGTTTCTGCTAAATTTCCCCCAACCTAAGACACTCGTGGCCACAATAGTTTGAGTAAGCCTGGTATAGAGAGAGTTTTTGAGATCAATCAAGTAGAGAAATCCTACCAGATAGGAGGAAAATAGCATCTTTCTACACACAGCTGAACACAGTAAAGGGGAAGGGGCATTTAAACAGAGATACTGACCAAGATAGGACAGCTCAGTTTGATCTCTTTGTATCTTTTAATACAACCTTCATTAAAATCCTTAAGTTAAAATAACTGTGTAATGGCAATCACAAAATTGTAAGGAAAACATATATTCCAGTTCAAGAAGAGATTCGCCCCCACAACGCATGAGAAAAATCAAGTGATCAGGTCATTTAAATGCCATTGTAGATATCACCTGGAACAACACCCAGGTCAGCTAGGTAACAGCAGCTGTCCAAGGCACAGTGCTTGACTGCTCACTGCTGTTAGCAGATTACAAGGACTAAACAAAATAGAGGTGCAAACAGCCAGAGCAACAGCGAAGTAGGGGGACGATGCATAGAAACAGCAGTGACAACTTCAGCTGTCAGCAGGGATGCTTTCCTTCCTCCTGGCACTGGGCTCACATGACCACCATGATGTCTTCCAGAGGCTTCCGGCTCAGCGCAGGCACAGTGGCATCTTTCTTGGGATAGCCAACGGGGAGCAGCAGCAGGAGCTTCTCGTTCGCTGGGCGCTGGAGCAGCTCCCGGAGCTGGGGGCCACAGTTCAGGGGTGTGGAGGTCACTGTGTACAGACCCGCATTCTGCAGCAAGACAGACAGCTACAGTGAGACAGAGGTCTGTGCTCTTTGTTTGTAGCGGTGGTTCCCACCACACCTGCACACATCCTTCTGTCAGCTAGTCTGGAAATGCTGCTTCCTTCGACCTGTGGCTGGCTTTAGGACACCAGCCTCAGTGGTACCATAAAAGATGCCTGCCCTGCTTACAGAGAAGAGGAGCATTTCTCCACCACAGCAACAGCATGGTCTGCCTGCCATGTCTGTGTGCTGTAGAGCCAGAGCCTGCCTGCCGTGCTCAGCGTGACGGGAATTTGTGGCCACAGGGAAGCTGAGAGGCAGTTGTGGGGATATAATTGGAATGTCATCCCATGGTGGCTGGACTAGATGATCTTCAAACATCCATTCCAAACCAAACTATTCCATGATTCTGCAATCTGGCTCACACAGAGAACTGTTTAAGTTCTTGCCCCCATACAGCTGGCAGGATGATGCCTTACAGCCTTGCAAACACTTGAGCTCCTCCTCAAGAGCTGTACCTCATGGAGACAGGGGGAACAGGCTCTGCCTCAGAAGTTGTCACAGGAGTCTGTTGACATCTCTCACAGTGGCCATTGTTATGGATTACATCAGAATCCCAAAATAAGTATATGTATCACTCTTCCTCTCATTCAAAATCTCACAAAACCCTTAAAAAATCTGGGCAAACAATAAAGAGCTGACATCATCCAAGGTATGACCACACAGCTGAGTCGCTTCCTGAGAGCTGAACATGTGGATTTCAGTCTCTCTGCCTACACAGTGCAAGCGTTTTGGGAGGCTTTGAGATCAAGTCAGCCAGGGAGAGGTGCCCAGGAAATGCACCTGTCACATTAAGTAATCTCTACGATTTTCTCAAGAGAAGAGCTAATAGTGATGGTGCTGTATAGTGCCTGAGGAGTAGCAATGCACAAAAGAAAGTGTCATTCAAAACAGAATGGAGGAGAAATGGCAGTGCCTGGTAGGAAATTGGCCTAATATAAGAGGAGGCACCTTGCTGTTATCTTGCTGACAGGCCAGGTTAACTATCAGAATAGCTTCTCTATTTAACACTTGTGTGAGTACATCAGATACAAGAAGCAGAACTGAGCACTGAGAGACCACTGAGAAAATCTAACTAGCTGGTGTCAAACATGCTGAGCTTTAGAGATCAGTTCACTTTCAGAAATGCCTCAGAAAGACTGATTGAAATGGTACAGCCTGTTCTGTAGATTATGTTCCTGGGTTTTTTTTTTCAGCATTGTATACTAGCAATGGCTTGGTATCAAGCTGTTTTATAGGGATTACTGAAAAGAAGGGACCAGTGTGGCACCACACAGTCGTGCTTGGGTAGTCTGAAGAGCCTGTCAACCCTGTTAGCATAAGGCAGAAACCACAGGGGCTGAAGCCTGTGCCGAGAGAAGAGTGACAGCTCTGGAAGCTACATTATAGTTTTCTTCCTGCTAACCAGTACTGAGAATAGAAATCACCTCAGATGTAGACCTGTGTAAATTAACTTCAAAACTCAAAACTAAGACATGTTGCCAGGAATTGGAGTAATTCAGGAGACTGAAAATGTTAAAATCTAAACTGGATTCCACCCTCATTTGGGCAGAACAGTCTTGGTACGTAATCCGATCTAATATATTGACTCACAATATGTTGGTTCTGTCAACATACCTGCAGTGCAGCAAGCAGGATACCACAGGCAATGGAAACACTGATTTCATTGTAGTAGTGGGTCTTCTTTTTGCCATTTGGAAGCCGCCCATATACCTGCTTGAAAATGAGAATCAAATACGGAGCAGTGTCCAAGTACTCTTTGATCCAATTTGTTCTGTAAAAGAATGTTTAAAACATTTATTTTGAAACCCTTTCACTTTCCTGTAAGTTACATTTACTGTCTGCAAAGGGGCACTAAAGGTACATGACAATTACAGCAGCTGACTAAACCTTAGAACATTTACTGCAAAAGATTAAGTATTTTCAGCTTAAATAGAAACATTCCAGAAGAAAAAAAAGCTTGAATAGAGTTCTCAATTTTAACAGATTTGGCTGAGGAATTGATGTTCTCACTCTGAACAGTGTAATTGCATACAAATAACAGATAGTTCTCTTATCTATGTACTGGCTTTATGAGCAGTTGCCTTTGAGATTATTTAATTCCTGGAATTTTGCAGATTTTCTTGTTATCAGCAGTGTCAACTCCTTTGTCTTTGCAGGGAGAACTGCTGTCAGACAAGTTCAAAACTTTTTTGTCTGAGGTCTAAACCTAAATATATGCCAATGGCAAAAATTATTATTCTGTACCTGGGTATTTCATCCCTGTTACAATTCATTCAGCTTCCCAATTTCTTAAATAACAATCATGATACAGGGTTTAGACAAGAAAATAAGTGCTTTCTACTGTTCTCACTCAAAACATATGAACCTCTGGGACTTAGTTGTTTGCATAGCACATAAATTTGCATGGCACCTAAGCACCTGAAAAATAGTAATATTATCAAACAAGTAGGGCAGGCCAACCCTACAAAGCTTTGTGCACATGCTCCATTTGACAAGCCAAGACTCCATAGACATCTTCCCATTGTGTGAAGTTAAGCAAGTCAGTCAGACTTCGAAGGGCTTTTGGAACAATTAAATATTTCATAATTCAGCACTTGGATAGGGACAGGCCTTGGGGCTTCCTCAGTTGGTAGGAAAGCTTCCAGTGACTTTGGGAGCTTGACTGTTTGGCAAACAACAGAAAAAAATCTGGAATGAGAGTTTCAGTCGCAGAGGTTACATAGGAAAAAATAACGATGGAGCCAAGTTGGAAAACTTTCAAAACGGAGAGCGTGTAATCCCTTTTACTGGAAGGAATTTTATGAACCAGCCACCAAGACACAATTCTACATATATTTATAAGTTTTTGTTTCCAAACATAGATTTTAGAAAAATATCAAAAGTGAGAGGGAGGAAGAAATAGGAAATTATAGAAGTCTTTCCTACACTGAAACAATGGCTCTCTTCACACCCCTTAGATAACTGACTTTTCATACCTCAGTCTTTTCAGGTCATTAACCCATCTGTCTCCCATCCTTTTTTTGTAGTTGATTTCCTCTTCTTCTTCTACAATTTCACGAATCTTATGTTTTAAATGCGCATCTTGCACTACCACAAAGGTCCAGGGCTCAGTGTGTGCTCCACTAGGTGAAGTACCTTCATACAAAAACAGGGAAATGTAAAAACCCAGGAAGGAAGGTGGGCAGTGAGAGGTATCAGCTCTTTCTTGTGAGCTTTCAGGCTGACCAACTGAGCAATGGGAAAGCAAGTGAATGAGATGGGAAGAAAAGGACTAAGTTCTGGCAGACAATCCTGTTACTTTCTTTCTCAAAGAATGTGAAATCCCATTGAAGAACAAAGGTAAGTCCTTTCATACTGCCATCTTACAGGAAGCCAGTGCTAAGGATTTGTAAAAAGAAAAAAATCTTTTTTTGGTGGTTCTTGTGATGAGGCAGTAATATGGTGCAATATATATATGAACACAGCAATGTAATTACAAAGTGTTGTACCAAAAGCAGAGTTCTGTCTGAATGCACACCCAACTCTGACACGTGGTTTTAGCTAAAGGGTGAAAATAATGGCTTTCAGGAAAACAAAGCTAAGTGACCACCTGCAGGAGCCTGTCACTGACTGGCAAAGATAAGGGTCTGTACAACACAGACATCTGCCATAGAGCATACAGGTTTGAGTTTGTTGTCCCAAAGACAGCTGGTGCTTACAGGTGTGCACACAATAAATCTGTACTTGCTCATCCACCAGCACCACTGGAGAAACATTTAAACTGCCTAGAGGTTAAAAGCCAGAAGCTGAAGGATATATCTGCACAGATTCACAGACATATAGACTAAGAATACTGCTTAAATCTCTCTAGTCCCTCACACACATTTAAAAATATTTGAAGAACTTTAATGCATACAATACCAAGGTCTGATTTCAGTTCAAGAAACTCTGAATAAGCAGCTTGAACTCCCTTGATATATGAAATTTTTTTTATATTGTGATCCTTGCCTCTCCTCCGGTTTGTGTAAAAACTGATGGCATTCATGCTTCCCTTTTTCTTTTTCTCTACAGAGCCCAAAACTTTCAGGGTTACTAAGTACTTCATCTGCACGCCAAGCTTGTTTGCTTTGCTTTGTTTGCCAAAACATGCTCAGTGTTTTAATGACTCCTAGTTAATTAGAGGGAGATGGAGACTCGTTACTGTGCAGTGACAAAGGTGCTTACAGTTTTTAAAGGGAAAAATAATGCACCTCAAATGTGGAGATTCTTTAGATTATTCACTAATAATCACCCTGCTAAAGGCTACTGAATTTTTCTCTAAGGCAGCTTGGGAATATTTTCTATAGTAACAGCAGCTGGCTCATAGAATATGAGAAATAATGAGGGTCAAAAACACTCCTGGCTGAAGTCTGTTACTAAAGTAGAGATGAGATTAGGCCAAGACATGACAGTAATGATTTGAAACACATAAATTCTCAACAACAACAACAACAAAAAAGATAATAAATTTCTGACAATCAGTCAAATAACCTCTATTAAGGTCCTCAGCATAACAGTCCAATCATATGCAATAGGAGTCTGGCACTACTGTTGGAAGAACTGGTAAAGGTTTTTTGTTCTAGACTGAAATTGTTTCCCTTTATTAAGCACCAACCATTTATGTCAACTGAAATATTTTGCATGGCTGAGACAGTTTCATCTATTTGTTTGTGTGGGGACCCAAAAAAAAATAAAACCCCACACTTGATATACACATTATATATAATTATAATGCATTAAACTTTAAAGCATGTGAAGTACACATGGCTTGACAATTTTGAGAAAGCACTTCAACTTTCTATTTGAAAGGTGTCTTGATAAGCCACCTATGAATTTAATTTTAAATGACATCTTTTAAATGTTGAAAATGAAATTGTTTCATGCTGTTGCATGCTTCCCTTATGGGTGAACTCCAAATACATAGGAATTGGGAGTACTCCAAACCAGTCTCTGACACAGTTGTTCAAACTGAGTAATTGCCAATCAATCTAATTCATTCCAGCTACAGGTGAATCTAGGAAAACTATAAGCAAAATTCTAGTTGCCTTGGCTTTTCCACACCACCTCTTCACAGTTACGCAGTTGAACAGCAATGTTGCTACTCTTTTCTTTTTTCCCAGACCTTGAACCACTCAGTACCTACCTGCTGTTCTGATGACATTATCAATAACCTCCCTGGGGACTGGCTCATCACTGAGAAACCTGACAGACCGCCTCTTATTTAGAAGCTCATAGAATGTCTGTGACCTTTTAATCATCTCAGCCTCCGAGTAGCGCTCGCCAGTGAAGGGGACATGGGCAACATTTTCTTCAAGTCCTTGCCACTCTTCCTCACCCTCTGCAAGAAAATACAAGTGGTTAGGAATTTTTTTGCTGGAGAATGCTGTTGATATCCTTGGCATCCACACCATAACGCACCTTGTCCTGCACTGGCATACACTGCACTTCTGCACCATTGGTAAGGCAAAGTCTGAGGTTCCAGTTGACACAGTTCATTGATCCCCAGCTCCAGCTACTGAATAAACACCTTGTTTAAATACCAAGAGCCAGGAGGCTCCTGGCTGGCTCTAGCAAGTGTGATCCACAAAGAAGTCTTTGCCTTCTCCACTTCAGCCTGCAAGCCTGCCTGTAAAAGTGGGTTACAAGCTGAAACAGCATTGAAAAAGTGGACAGGCTTCCAGCCCACTTTTTTCAGCAAGTAAAGATGAACATGTGTGTTCCTTCTTGAGCTGCTTAATAAGGAAAAAAATCAATTAAATTACTGAAGTTAAGGAGAGAGCTTAAATACCAATGTGGGTAAAATCTCCTCTGAACAGCTGAATGTCAGCTTCTTCCATATTCATGTTTCATAGCAGAAGCATTGCAAGGTTTTGGCTCTGCAGAAATGCGACTTTGTGGTTAAGCTCTTTGGTTTCCTGATACTTTCAGTATAAGAGGAAATGGATGTCAGGCATCTATACTTAGGATAACAACATATCAAATGTAGGGTATTGTGTTTCTTGGCTTTAATTTAAGAACTCAAAATGATTCTCCATTTCACTGAAATCTGTCTGTTTATATCACAAAATGAATCTTCTGTTGTCTCTGAGGCCTCTTTCTTCCCCATATTTCTAGAATCAGCATGGATAGCATTTTTTGCAGCTATGATGTGCTAGTTAAAGCCATTTAAATGCTACATTTTGACTAGTCAATAGTATTGAACAATCTGCTACAGAGAGCTTAGTCAGGAAAAAATATTCCAGGTCTTTTTCTGTCACTTTTAGGCTATTATTCCCAAATCATAGCAATCTCCAGCACAAATTCAAACAGCAATTACTTCTGTGTTTTAGTAGTATGCAGTTGCCTTAGAGACCAGGCTGGGTTTGCTGGGGTTTTTTTCATTTTAAAAGCAGTGAAATATTCAGAACTCTGGCTCAGCCTGTGCAGAGGGATGAAATAAATCCAGTTTCATAAACTGAATCTAAATGAAATGGTTCTGGTCCCCAAACAACACACATTTCATTCTGTGTACAAAGAATTCACCCTGACAATTCGCATTGTTTAGAATTTCATGCCTGTGTTAAGCACTCTTGGTCATAGTCTGCTAGGACCTGACTCCAGGTTAATGGAAAGCAGTGAGCCCTTGTAAAAAAAATTTTTTTAATCATTTTGCACATTCAAAAAGTAAAAAGGGAGCCTCTTAATAATGTTTCCATGGTGGCTTACGCTCAGTAAAATAATGATGAGTGTTTGTTTGTTTTGTGTTGCGGGCCAGTTTCCCCATGTAAGTAGAGAAGTGAGGCAGCCTTTTGGTCAAGATAGTTCAACTTAATAATAAGGTGAAAAAGGAAATGTACTTTGAAAGATTTTGAACGTGGGACAAAGGTGAGATGGCTAATGAGAATGGAAAGCCTCAATGCACTCAACATGGGAACACTGGCTGAAGCAGAAAAACCTAGAAGTGCAGGAACTGACACACAAACCCAAAACTCCTCTGGCAAATTAATTTTTATAAAATAAATTAATCTATTATATATTCTCTTCCACCATGTGTCTACCATTCTTTTGTAGCAGTTAACATTATCCATATGCTAACTTTAAATCATTATCAGCACCATCTGTTTAGTGCATGCTCTCCATATCTCTAATTGCTGTGTTTAGACGTACTCCTGATTGTATGGTCACGTTATACAATACGACAAGTGTCTTGTTTACATCTCTTTGTATTCCACACTTGATGGACAACAGGCATCCTGCTAGCACGTCTATTACCTTGTTAGCCACATTCTCAAGATTGCCATCAATTCTGTTGCCTATTTACAGCAGTCATCAAGCTTCCTGCTTTTTAAGTAAATCTAGAATGGTTTTGGCTCAGACATCCCAAATGGAATCTCATTTTATAAGTACTGTTTTTCTGTCTCTATCAGAAATTCCTCTCTGGGTACATTCTAGGATGATGACTGTGTTCTTCCCAGCAGTCCATATGGGTGGTTATAATCAGCCTGCAAATCACATAATAAATTTTACCTCCGTTTGAAGCATGAGTTCTTAATTAAAAACTCATACTGAGAAGAGTAAGTTGTCATTTTATTTCTGTTGGCCACTTATTTTACCTACACTGACACTTCTCAGTGTTGCTGGCTTCCAGTTGTATGTCATTAAGATATTTCACTTTTACTCTCCTTGGTTATGTGCAAAGACCACTAGATAATATTAACAATTGGTCTTGAGACTGATCCTTGAGAAACCCCAGTCAAGAACTACTGCATTTGTTTTTCAAACAAGTTTCTTCTCCAGGGAATTGCTTCCTAAGCATACAATTTCTCTCTATTTCTCTTTTCTAGTGTAAAGAAATGATGCATGGAAAAAAAATTCAATGTATGTAAAGAAAGTTTTCACATCTTTGGTCTTAAATTCTGGGTAACTCACCCTGAGGGTTCTTTGTCTGATTAATGGCAGACTGCTGCAAAATGGGCCACTACAGGGATCCCAGTAGTGAATCCAGCTCTGAACTGAGTGTGACTAATAGGGAACTAAAAGAGATGGATTACCCTGCTAGTGGGTTATAAATAGTGGTTAGAAGATTGATCCTGGAAGCCTCAAGAGTGGGTCAGGAATCTTAAGAAAAAGAAGTAGCAAGTTGGTGAGGCACAGACCCTGGAAGAAAGAAGACAGCATCAAAATATTGTGAAAATTACTCTCTACTGGAATATAGTTGCAGAAGATTCCTTACGATCATAAGAGGAATAGAGTGGCTGTTATATAAAGAGAAAACTTAGTATAAGAAAAGCTGAGAGGTAATCTGGTTGCCGTCCATAAACCACAGGAGGGTATATACCAGGGCTGGAAGAGAATCCTTTAAAATCAAGAGGATGAAAGAGATAAAATACGTACACCATAGTACTAAATAAGTTTGGGCAGGCAGAAAGGCAGAGAGGAGAGTTTTTTACAAACAGTAAGAAATTTTGGACCAGCCTTTCAGCAAGGTTAAAGAAAAAGGGTCACAAAAGTCCAGTTTTCATGTTCATTCAGCTGATGACAAAAGCTGGATGCATCTGCAGAAGCAGGAAGATATACAGGGTAATGCATTGTGTCCATCTAAGTCCTGTGTTCCTAAATGATACAAAACATGAACTGTCATTGAAAAGGAGGTTTGAATTGCTACTGCCTCATCCATGTCAGTAGTAGTATTATTAAGATATGGGAAGTCTTTGAAACTGAGGAGAGGAGGAATGCTTTTAAGTGACATGGGTCTATTATAAGGAGTATCACAGGCAACTACTAGTGCATTTTCAGAAGAAATGGAACATTTGGGGCTTTGTGCATTGCTTTGTAGCTCTTAAGTAGAGTGTCATCAGTGTCCTTGCCAATCCACAGCACAACAATCTCTCATTCTGGATCTTATAAATGAAGAGAAAGGTTACAGGATAGATGGGCATGCAAACAAATATGAAGTACTGCCAGTTAAAGCATTAGACAAATGGACTAAGTGCTTTGCACTTAAGGGAAGAACTGGGTTTCTGGCTGCTCCAAGAAACATCCGTCTCTTCAGCAATGGAAAGCACAACACAGAGAAGCTCAGGAGTACTTGGCCCTCATCATTCATTGCCAATAAGTGACTCTACTGAGTCTGCCCAAGCAGCTCAGCTACTTACACTGAATGCTCTGCTGCTCAAAGGTATGTCCTTCTCATGGGAAACATCCCTGAGGTTTCCACTTCAGGGACGGCTCATGCGGCTACAAGTAAGGTTGGTGCTTTTCTGTTTTTCTAGGAGAGTGCTTCACTCTCTCAGACCACTAAGACCTTGCTTAGGGCAGGGACATGAATCAAAAGACTTGGTCTTCAGCTACCCCTTCCTATTCAGGGGGCTGTTGAAAATTCAGCTTGTTCACGTGGGGCAGCCCTAGGTTCTAGTTTTAGACAAGGCCTTAGGATGGTTTCATGTTACCTAACTCAAATTCTCTTCAGAGGAACTTAATCTTTAAACACAAGCCAGCCCGAGACATTTAAGAGCTTGTCTGATAAAGTAAGATACGAAGCAGAATTGACACAGCAGGTAAAGTATTCTTTACTATTAAAAGAATCTCTTTTTACATCCATGTTTCCATTTCAGCATCTAGTGCAGTCAGTGAAAATTTTAACACTGACTACAAGGTTTTGGTCCTTAATTAAGGCTTTAGCAAAGTAGCAGATCCTTACTAACTCTTCTCCACCTTGCTACTCTTCACACTTAGGCTGTGCTTACCCCTGCTGAAAAAAGGCTTCCTTATGAATGATGAAGTTATTTTAATATTCCTATACATAAAAGACGCAACTGCTTTAAAAAGAAATTGTTTTCAATCATACAGCATTAAGGGAAAAATCATTATTTGTTACTAAAAGCAAAATAACAAGAAAATTTAATATTGGATATTATTTAATATTGGTATATTGAGAAAGGTTTTATTTAAAAGCAAATAAAACTTAGCAACAGTACCAACATGTCTACCTGTCAAAAATTTTTGCAAGCAATTTCAAACTAGTACAGTTTTGTATTTAGCACCTGAATAACAGGGAAAGCAACTAACACATAAACCACTAAAATTTTATATATGGAGCTGTGGCAGTGAGGCTCCTTGATAAGAGCTAATAGGTTTGTTTATGCAAAGGATCTAAATTTCATAACTTATAGAATCAGCTATAGTTCGAGATGATAATTTATAGATTATCATCTGAACTACCCACAGGAATTCTAATTTGAAGCAATTTAACTGTGGTAGTAAGCCATTAGCAACGAAGAAATTATGGGATAATTTTATACAGAATCTATTTTGCATTGAACAAAGGAAGATGCAACAGGTGAACTGTTTGTAAACAAATTTTATATATTTGGAAAATAGTCAACAGGGTTTAAACCCTTCCTGGTATCAACTATTTTCAGAAACTGATAAACAACACTAACTCAAAGTACCCTGAGCACTGAGAAAAGAGCTATAATGATTCTTAAAAATAGGTCTATGTGCAGAAGAACACTAAGTTTTAAGATTCCTAGAAGCAGACTGAGGGAAAATGTCATTATGGGGAAAAAATGACCCAGACAGACCCCTCAAAAAGCCTTTGCAACCAGCTTGAGGGATAAAAAAAGAAAAAAAAAAAAAGAGCTGCATTAAATACAACTTTTAAAAATTGATAGGAACAGAACTCTGTAGATTTTTATTTCACAAAGAAATAAAGCGCGTTTATGGAGGATAGTTAGGAAGTAAGAAGAAGGCAGGATACATTTTGAACTTAGACTTTTTTCCATGCTGTGAATCAGAAAAAGCTAATGAAAATAAAGGGCATTCTGTACAGGTTCAAATATGCAGCTGAGTGAACAGATTATCACCACCACAAAACCACATTTTGTTCTTAAATATTTGATCAACACAGCTCTTAACAAAGCTGTCATTGACATTCTCAGAAGCCACAAATGGAAGACCTTTGTAAAAACAGTATTAAACCCATTTCCAACTTTTTTAGCTGTGCTGAGACCAAATACATAGCACTGAGTAATAAAGTGGAATGACTTGCAGACAGAAATGCTCTGCTCAGGTTTTCCCTTTGCTCACACTAATAAGGCCTGGGAAGAGACTGGGGAATTCAGCAGGATCTCCTCTCTTTCCTTACACTGTCCATAGAGTCCCTCATAGGTCTGAGATCTGCTGTACAGAGGGACAGAGAGGAGTCTCTGAGAATATATTGTGCAGATAGATAGATAGATAGATAGATAGATAGATAGATAGATAGATAGATAGATAGATAGATAGATAGATAGATAGATATTGCACTCTGATCTGTGGGGTTTGGTTGGAATAGATTACACCAGGATTTACACCAGGAGTGACATGATATGAAGACTGCTCAGGGCACAGCAGCAGTGTTGTGCTGAGCATTGCTGTCCCTGTGGAGAGGTCCAGAAGATTGCACCTCCTTTATTCGGATCAGCAGATAAAATTCAAACAATGAAAGTGTTCGGGATAAGAATTTTCTTACCTTCTTCTTCTAAGGGATGGTCAGTGCCATCTTTTAAATCTTCATCCACCCATGGGCGAGATGGATGCTTGCTTTTAGTGTCACATTTTTCCTTCTCTCGGTTCGTCTTCTTCATTATTACCCCAATCAAAACACATATAATGGCTATAAATACTGGGGTGAGGGAAGAAAAGAGTGCCATGACTATGGAAATATGGAGCCTTTCTTCCAAGTTCAGTGGTTTTTTCTCATGAAAAGGAGAGGCTGAAGAGCAGCAAAGCAGTAAGCAAAAAGGGGTGGACTCAAGGTTCAGTCCTCCACCCTATCTTGCTTCTACTTTTCAGACACCGCCCCCACAATCTCATCTGTGATGAGCTCCTGCTGTTAATAAGTAACTCCTATAGTTATAAAAACTCCAGACCAAGGTTTTTACATTTTCTGATAAGAAATATCTTATAAACAGCATGCAGAGGCACGGACCATATACATAAATGCTGACCAAGGCAAAATAAATTTAAAAACCTTAAGGTCTTTTCAAACTCCAGCCTAAGGGAAATGACTTCTCTTATTTTTATCATTATGGTCAGTAATCTTCCTTGTAACTATGATTATGAGAAGAGCCAAGTGGGAACATGACTTTTAAAAACTAATGGCACCTCTTCAATGTTTTATTCATAAAATTAGCATTTTTCATGTATCCCAGGAATTCAGAATATCACCAATCGCAAATCAGTTTGCATCACCACCCTCAGCTATGTCAGCAGGTCAATAGAATAGATAAGTAAAGGGGCAGCATTGCCTCTGTATAAAGCATGAGTGAGACAATTCACTGTATTCATCCTGGTTGTTCTGGGGGAACTGACAAGAAGAATTCAAGGAACCAAAGTAAAAAATATGTGAGGGCTGCAGTGAATTTTAAAGCCATGCTTCAGCATCTTATCAAACTGGTAGGATCCTGGTATAATGCAATAATGGTCAATGTCTAAATGCTTAACCCATTTTTACCTCAGCCAGCTGCTTGGGAACTGAGCCAACACAGCAACACTGATTTGCTGTCTTTATCTGGGGCTGTTGGGACACATTGGATAATGAAATGTCAGATGGCAGCGGGTGCTGAGAGCTGTGCTGCAGAGCAGGATGCAGGACTGCTCTCTGCATGCAGTCACCAGTGCCCATCAGCTCTTCTTAGCACCTGCTAAACACCATCCTTGCCAAGTCTTATCTCATGCCATCCTTTCTGATGTCTCAGCATCCATGGCAAGATAATCTATGTTTTGAATAAGCATCCCCAAGACAAGTGGGAGCAGTTGTGAGTGTAGCCATGCCGGGAGATGGTGAGTCCCAGGACACATCAGCATTGTAGCTGACACCTGCAGGGAGTCATTGCAGTCCCTTTTCTTCAACATGAAAACCAGGACACAAGGGGGAGAGAGAATTTGGGATATGAACAGGTTCCTTCCTGACAGGTCCTCGGTCCATACCCTACCACTCATGCCTCACACCCCAGCAGTTTTGCAGCACTTACTGGTCTCTTTTGACACTGTCACTCCAAGGGCTTCCTACCTTCCAATGCTCCAGCAGATACTGCCCGCTGCCTTGAGGATTGGTCTGTGTTTTGGGAAGCACAGATTAATGACCAGGTTGCTGCACAAGAAGAGGAATGTGTGACCACACTGTTGGTCACACACAATGATAGTCTGGCTGACAGTCCAGACGTGTATTCTCTTCTAATACAAGCTCCTTGTGTTAAAAGGGCAAGGTCAAGCAAATTGCACAGCTGTGTACATATTGTCCAGACGTGCTTAGAGGCAAAATGAAACAGCCTCAAAGCTTGTACCCAGGCTGGGCTTTCTCAGCTGCCCAGCTCAGATGCAGAATAAATACTTTTACTGCTGTTGCACTGCATCCTAGTCCAAAACACAGGCCCCCAGTCCTTATAGGCAATATTTGGGATCTGTGTAAGAAGAGTTCCCAGAAACATCCAAGGGACTGCCCAAATCCATCAGAGATGTAATAAAGAGGACTTGTGAAAGTTGTGCTATGGTTCCTAATCTAATCTAATCTAATCTAATCTAATCTAATCTAATCTAATCTAATCTAATCTAATCTAATCTAATCTAATCTAATCTAATCCAGTAAAATTGGCAATAAACTTCCATCTACCTCTATGATTGAAAATTCAAGACATGAATCTTGTCTTTGCTACTCTCCAGCCAATTTGTGACCTGGGACATGTGCTTGGGTCATTGATTTAGGCTGTATGTATAAAAAGCCCCCAAACCAGTACACTCTACAGAAATAGAAACAATTATCATATGGGGAAAAGAGAAAATATGTAAATTGATCCTCTCTCTCCTTGATTTAGAGTAGATATTTAAGCATTTGTCCCACCTGCTGGCTGTCCAGTCATGGGGAGAGGTACTTTACCTAATCCCAATTAGAAACATTAAATTAATTCATGAGACTAGAGAAGGAACCTGCAATTTCATCAGACACATTTTCAACAGCCTATTCTGTAGCAAGGGAGAAAAACAGGAATGGCGCTGACTATTTCTCCCACAGGGAATATATTAACCTTGAGTATTCACATACACATAAAATAGGACCTGGATTCTTTGCAGCTGAGAATCCATCCTATGAAGAGGCAGATCTGTGGTGAAAGAGAGAAGCAATATAGAAGGGTGAATGACGTTGTTTAAAATAACTACCTCTATTTGCAATGCTGGAAACTTTGTAATAGCTCACTGTTCCAGAATAGCTTTGACTTCCTTAGAGGTGATACTAATTTTTCTTTTGTAGAACAGAGAAAGAAAGAAAGAAAGTTAAATGCAAGTATTAACTTAAGGAAAATGTATTTGGTGTTACATATTGAAAATTGTTAGGTTGCACTTCAACCTCACAGAAACCCCAGCCTACCTTTAGTTAAAACCTGAATTAGTTTAAATTACTCTATATTGTAGAAACATAGTGATGTCTTGAGGAACTCTGGGAAAGGGTGGGTGGAAGCTGTTAATATTTTAGATATATTAGATTTCAAACAGTTTTTCTGTTAGATTTTTTTTTCAATCCATGTTTTATAGAAATGTGACTAATATTATCATGACAAATTCAAGAAAATTTATTACAATTATTTTTTCTGTTCTACAGTAAACACTAAAGACTAGCAGCTGAATTTTTGGGATTTTTTTGAGTCTCAAAAAAGTCAGGAGAAACTTTACGAATAATCCTACTCCTAGTTAGTTAGAAGTTAGAAAATGTTGATAAAAATACAACAATTAACATCATCAAAGTACTCCACTCTTACTGCATGAAGAGCACGTAAGCGCTCCTAAAAGGTACAGACCATCGTACTAAAAGCTTCTGGTCCCAAAATACTTTCTTTAATATTTCCCATTAAATTCTGTGGATAGCTGTTTTTCTTCTGAAGGAAAAAAAAAAAAAAAAAAAAAAAAAAAGGTACTCTAGTATCAAACATAACCCTTTATTTTTTTTCCCTCAAAGTAAAAACGCATGATGAGCGAATGCCAGCAGTGGATGGACCCGTGGTGGAACAGTCACACACTGATCAACCACAGGCACAAGAGAGGCTAGGCAGTCTCTGAGGCTTAGGAAGACATTTGGAAGGAGGCACCATTTCACGCAGTCCTTAGCTTTCTTGTTTTTCCTAATCATCTGCCTTTGGCCATATACACATTTTATCATTTTAGCATTTGATGTCATCTCATGGCTAGGATTTGGTATTAGAAGTTGTTGTAGTGTTGGAATGGAATTACCTAATTTAGTGCTCCCAATAAAACGAAAACCATGACCCACTCCCCTCCTCTCCCTGCCTCCAGTGAGACAGACAAAGGGCAGATATCTTTAGCTGAGATAAGAAAAACTTACTGGAAACAGCATTGAGAAAAGAAAACTGTTTCCTTCTTGCCAGTTGGTGGGAACACGATTTGTATTTTGCTGGTTTTTGACCATGACCATGAGAACGTGACAACGTTCGTCTTGCCATTTTACTCCAAAAACCTGAATTTCCTGGGCAGGTCCTTTAATATTACTTTGGTTTATGGCAGAACCAGCCTTCAGGGGAATCTGGGTTATCTTCTCCCCTTGCTCAAAAACTTCCTCTGCCATGTTGCCCAATAGGATGATGTTGTCAAAGAACTGCAAGTGTTCTGGAGCCTCACCCATTTCCAGTGCAGCCTGGATCAGTCCATGGCAGATGGTGGGACTGTGCTTCCATCCCTGGGGCAGTTGGTTCCAGGTGTACTGCACACCCCTCCAGGTGAAGGCAAACTGAGGCCTGCATTCTGCTGCCAAAGAAATGGAGAAAAATGCATTGGCAATGTCAGTAAGCCACATCATCCCCATTGGAAGTAAGAAACCCTTACTTCTGCCTCCCGCTGATGAAGTGCATGGTATAGAGTAGCAACCTAGACACAGCCACACAGATCCAGGCTCTGCCACCTCGTGGCTACTGCTAAAAATTAACCTGTCCTTGGCCAAAACTAGAGCAGAAGTCTTACTGTAGTCAAAAGCAAATCTGTGTTAAAGAGAAGAGTAGTAGAAATAGAAGAATGCTCACAGTGAATGTACAGAAGTGCAGAGTAAGATGAAGAAGGTACTTGCAATAAATACAGCACAAGTCTGTGAGAGAAAACATGGGTTGTGTGCTGGCTACAATTCCCATTGCAAGTGTCCTTTGCTTAACATTATCCATTGCATACCTATAAGGAACACAAAGCCTCTCTTTGGACCCTCAAGTGATATACCAATATGTGGTGATGAAAGGGCCCACAAAAAAAATCTGTGTTTATAGTTAGAAGCAAGAAAAAGTCACCACTGGGTATTGTCTAGAGACACAATAAAGTACTACATTTGCCTCAAAAGTGAGTTTCACACTGAAGATTGTGTTTACCAAAAAAGTTCCAAAGGCTATTTCAGTGCCATCCTTGGTCATCTCCCAACTCAGTATATGCCTGCTGTGGGCAAGGCAGAACTATGCATGAACTACTTAATCCTATTTTCCAATCAACACATTGAGACAAACGTCTGGGATCAGCTGAAACTTATCTATTAGGTATTGGCATTACTAAAAATATCATTAGCTTAATGAGCATCTCAATCTCTGTGACATATCTAGCAATGCCCTCCTGCCTCTGCCAGTGACCAGCACACAGTGCTTCTGAGCAAGGTGACCCTCACTTTTGTGCTGCCTCTTGCCTCTTCTTGCACTCACACATACAACCACCTCTTGCCCTGAGACAGCTGTATGATCTCTTTATGACCTCTGGAGATATCATATATCTTGCCCTGGAGCATTATATTTGATTATCTTTTTCATTAACTTAGCTCAGATTGCCACAAATGTTATTAGTGCTTATGAACTACCCTTTTGAAATCTAACAGTACAGTGGGTAATGGAATTACATCCCATAGCAACGAAAGCTCAAGAAAACAGAGCACCATGCAACAGAGCAATTCTTTCCATTTGTCCTCAGTATAGCGCCCTTCACTTGCAAACTCCCTGTGTTTATGTATTACAGGCAGAAGAAATAACTTAACTATAGACATGAATCACTAGTATCTGTCTAAATAGAACAAGCCATTTATTAGGATCTGTTCTATTAGATAAACCATTAGTTGTGCTCGCCAGGACAATTAGTGCTCCTAAAAATATTTCTGATTTCAGAAAACAGATCAAATTTAATCCAGAGACTAATTTGCCCCAAGATTCATAGCAGAACAAGAAACTTGCTATTGCTGTACCAATAATACCATCGTGAAGCTGTAGGAGAGAATTTGCACAGGACAGGAATCTGGTGGAAATAAGTAGTGCTACTCACTGAAGTAAAGCTGCATGGCTAAGTTTTCAGAAACTCACTAAACTCTAAAAAAGATCCTGAAAACATCACTGATCTTTAATGGAAACCACCAAAGGTCTGCAGATAACACAGACCTTGGAAGATATTTGCCCCAGTTTGGGGTGAAATAAAGACAAAATATTATTTTTCCACTTTCAGGCACAGACTCATAATAGGCTATGTTAAAATCTGTTTTATTCTGTGAGTTACCTTTGGTACAAGCTGATGGGGAAAAGTAAAGGCCATTTCTGAATAGCCCCATGGGGGCACAGAGCCTAATAGAGACTGTTAAAACCTCTTCAGAATAGTGGAGTTTAGGGAACAGGAAGGAGGAGTAGCAATGGTCTCCTCCCAATGGCCAACAGGCTGCGAACAGGCTCTTTCAGATAAATATCACAGCAAATATTCGCTACATATTGGGCCAAAGAGGGGAAGGCAGGGGCAGAATGCAGAGACAGAAATCCAAAAGGCAGATTCTGTATGACCATACTGCCCAAGTTGTGGGGCTGCAGCATATGTATAGGTAGACCTACATCAGCTCCATTATCAGAGCCAACACAGTTATCACCATGCCAAAGGCTTTCCCAGGACCTGGGCAAAGGCTCTGAAAGCTCCTCATGCTGGCACCCCTGCAGCTGCAGTTCCCCAGCCTTTATCCCCAGGGTCACAGAGCCCACACCTGCTCTGCCTGGGCTTCTGACTGCAGCACAGGCATCATCCCAGATCTCTCTTTCCTGTCAGCTCATGATGCAGGAGAATGAGTGTTTATTGCAAGTTTATAGTCATGCCCCACATGATCAGACTTTTCAGATCATGATGTCAAGTGAGGCAACAGCAGTGGAGAAATGATAACTGGATGCCCTTTGTAGGTGATGTAGGAAGCATTGCTATTGTCTTTTTAATGCTAAGAAGAAATACAGAAAGAAAAAAAATAGAATAAAAATATAAAGTAAAAGGTAAAAGAGGACAGAAATTATCTCTCCTATTTTTTTAGAGCTGGATTTTTATTTCCAGTTGCTAATACATCCTTCTTTTTGTATGTTCACAGAGAGGAAAACTGTCTGTTGTTCCATACTGCTATGACAGGACAGCTGAATGGCAGCATGGAGCATTTTAAATCACCATTTCAAAGCTTCAGCTGTTCCAGGAATAGCTATTCCTATTACTTCACTTCTTATTTGCACCAAATCAAAACATGGCTTAGCTTATTTGAAGAGTTCCTTGGCTGATTACATCTAAGCCTCTAAAACTTTATCTAGGAAAACAGTTTGTTGCTATGTACATGAAGGAAGCCTTGAATTCCTATGTAATCATAAATAGCAATGTTCAAAGGGTTTGGGTTTTTTGTGGGTTGCTTGTTTTGAATTTTTTTTCTTCTTTACATGCTTCGAATGAGTTTCATCTCCTAGCCCCTGAAGAAATCTATCACAAGTCTGAAGCCCTGTCCTTACTGCCAAGGGCATCCACAGCCTCCTCCCATCATTAGGGTGGGTCTGTCCATCATTAGCTCTGCCCTCTCCACCTGCTGTCCTTCACAGGAGTCACACCTTGCTGTCTACAGGGTTGGCTTGGATGGTGGAATTGCCACATAGGCTCCTCACTCAGCCTAACAGAGAGCATCTCCCTAAGGGGACTTTGCAGCCCCCTGGAATTACCTCCAAGTGAAACCCTTCCTCCCTTCCCACAGTAGAAAAAGTGGCCAAGGATCAGCTGTCGCTGGGACTCTGGTTCACCTGCATCAAGGATGATGCTGTTCAGTTATTTCCCTCTCCCTTGCTCCAACACTTGTTGCTCGTGAAGGGAAGCTGGGAGGTAAATGCCTGTGCAATGCACAAAGTCCAGAACAGCACGTATGCTAACTCAGCTCTCAGGTAAACCACAGAGACATCAGACATCGTGGGAGACATTTTTAGAGTGTCTGATAATGTCAAATATTTTGATATCCAGGGAGAGTGGGATAGCTGTGTGGTCAGGTCAGCATGTGCCACAGCGATCCTGAGGCTGGAAAGTCAGCCAAGAACCCAAAATTGCCAATCCTGCTCTTTTCTCAAATGATCTTTTCAAAGAGAAATCCCAAGCACACAGGGAATTTAAATGATGTTTTCTGACAGAGGTATTTCCACTCTTTTTCCCAAGGCTAGAAAGGAAAACATTTTTCCCACACAAATCACTGACCTAAGAGTTCAGAACATGCAGATCTCTTGCCCAACTCTACTGTTACTTTTACCCTATGTGTAAATATTTGTTTATTAAACTGTTGCATCAGATAATCAGCAAATCACTTCTCTTGGGTTGCAATCCACCACCTGACAGGTTGCCAAGGGGTGATTAATATTCACCACCTTCCTCCTATAGAAAGAAGCTGCAGCTTTCCCTGGCTGCAGAAAAATAAAGCAGCCTTTCTCACAATGACAGTTCAAAATCCCAGCACTGTTCAAACAATTCACTTTACTCAGCTAACACTTCTTTACAGACAATTGCTCTCTGAAATTAAAATTGGAAATTACTGGACTGTTTGAAAAACATAACTGTGTGGGACAATTAAACTTCTTGAAGTTTGCTATTCTACCAGCCAGTGAATTTGGCATGTGGTTTCTTCCAGTGGGCTTTGATCTGATTTATGCATACAGAGCTTGAAAATGGGCTTATCTGAAATTTTACTCTGGACCTTTGGGACCTAAATTCATTGAAAAAAGTCAGACTAACTACACAGGCAATACCCACTGTGAAATTCTTCACATCAGGGATATATTATGACTGTAGTCATTGGTATGAGGAAGAAGAAACTCAGACTCCAGAGAGATTGCTTTACTTAAAAACTTATGAATGGATATTTCTAGAAAATACAATGTGCATCATAAATGAGTGAACGCAGAGATTCAGGCATTCTGCCAGCATCCTTACCCTCACCTTGCTTTGTTACCAACACAGTGACAGAACAGAATTCTGCCCTGCCTGATGCTCCCAGATTACCTTGCAGCAACAACACAGTCCCTGTTCACTGCATGTGGAGTTCAGCTTGGGACAGCTCTACATGCATGGCTGATGTTCTTTTAAAGGTTGCCAAGGTGCTGCCCCAATACCAAGTGTCTTCCCACCAACGATCAATCATATCTTACCTTGCAATCAGTGCCCTGCAGTCCTTTGCAGTTAATCAATGCTGGAGCATCTTCTGTGCCCAAAGAGATAAATAAGCTCATTTTTCAGTATTAACTGCAATTGTTTGCTTTTCAGTGTGATTTCACTCCAAAATAAAAAATAATTAGGACCTATATACTGCTTTCTCTGTCCTACAGATTCGTCCTGCCCCTGCTAATTGTGAGGTAGTCTGTCATCCTGTGCTTTGCCAGCAGGTAGACACATACACAGAGGATCCTACTTTAGAGCTTTGTCGGTGGCTTTTTGCAGCATGAGAACCCAATTGCTCATTTTAGTCAGGTTCATCCCAGTAAATGAAAAAGCAGCAAAGCTTTATCTATGAAACCAGGCGGGGCCCCTATCCAAACCCTGATGTTAATTGAGGTGACTTCTGAGAAGCTTTACCTCCCACCTAGAATCAGCTGACTTTGAGGTTGTGCTGATAGCAAAAATAGAGGTTGTATGTGACCAGCACTTGGTTATTTTCCCTTCCTCAGCCATTGCCTTATTGTACAAGGCTCTGAGGGCTGTGGCTGTACAACTAACAATCTGTGAAAGCATATTTCCCCAGCGGATCCTTCCGAGCAGCATGAAAGTGTCAGATGAGGACAGAAGCTGGCATTATGCTACTGGCACAACTGAATCACAGCAGGAGCTCTGTTGTTAACCATTTAACTGTCCAAATATATTGTGCAGCACTGCCCTGTCTGGTTTCTGCCCAGCATTATTCCTATTAGAGAAGGTTCAGGGAGCTAATTGTCCAGCAAAACTGCGTGATGAGCCTCTGAACAGACACCAAACTGACAGATCCAAGCAACTGTCCGTCTGTTGCAGCATCCTGGCAATGGTGGTAAAAATGCCTCGTACAATGTTAAATCCTCATTTCTTTCAAAACCAGGTCCTTTCATGGCAATGGTTCTGGCAGATCACTGTGATCTCTGAAAGTATGTCAGCTTTCTCTTCAGAAGGCGAAGGCTTGAATTACCTCTGGTTGATGGGCTTCTTGTGCTAGCAGGTGATTTAAGAAAAGCTTTCTTTTCTGCAGTGTTCATTACCCTTGTATTAAACCCTCCTGAGGACACTCTGAAAACAGGCTGACACAAGCTGACAAGCTCAGCCATTGCCCAGGGTGAGGCAGTAAGCTCAGGCCTCACAGACACAAGTCTGTCTTCCCCAGTGTTGCCTTCTGGTAGCTGCTTGGCAGCAAACATCTCTGCTCGTTTACCATCAGCCTGCTCATCTGCTCCATCAACCCATGCTATCCTGCTTCATATCCTTCTTCCTCTCGCTTCCCCCACCTCTTCCCTCTCCTTTTATTTTCTGATGTCCAACTTCATAACACTCTTCCCCCTTCAGCCTCTGTCACAGGTCCAAACAGTAAAATTATTGTCTTCCTTACAATTAGAACATAAGTCAGTGAAACCCTAACCCGAGTTGTCTGGGTGCTGGCAAAGGAGTTCACCTTTGGCAATCACCTCCCATGCTATGACTGTCCTCCAAGAAGCACTGCAGCTTCCCCAGAGCAGAATCATCTGGTCTGATCAAAAGAAAGAAGACAGCACCAATGAAATGCCTCTCCTGCCATCACTCCTTAAACCCGTGCCCTAACTTGACAGGGTAAATTAAAGGTGGCATTTGGGGTGAGATGAAACAAATTTAGGGATTTAGGGTAAATTCTCTCTTTGCTGTTAATTTGGGGACCTCTATTGGTTTCAGAAGGGATTATTCTATGATTATTCTAACAGTCTGTCAATAAATCTCATAAGAAATGAGTCAAGGTCTCCTTTTTCCATGCCCCTATTTACAATATAATTGATCTCTTTATTTCTGTAGTGTTATTGCTTAGTGCACTTCAGTACTTCCAGCCTCAGCAAGATTAAAGGTAGGAAGAATCTTAACCTTACATTTCATTGCTCTTGTCAGTTCAAGTTAGCTACACAATGTCATTATGCTTTTATATTATACAGAAAAAACAAGCTGTACTTCTAGTATTCCTTCTAACTAAATCCATTCCTTTTCTAGGCAGCAGAGAGCAAAAATTAATGTCTGTTCTCATAATATTTTATGATCTTGAACATCAAGTATTCCCTGGTCACTGAATCAATTAGGATTCATTGACTCCTATTAACAGTTAACAGGGCACTGTGTTCTTCAAGCAGACATTAATAATAAGGCTTTGACTATGTGAAAACACACTAGATAGCCAGGAAATCATTTAAGTTACATGCAAGACTTGGTTTGCTGGCATCAAGAAACATGAATACATTTATTTTCTTCAACACGTTGATGCCAGCCAAAGTTCCCACAGCACAACTTTAAAATACGATGTCCTAGCTTCATCATTTTTACATAAACCTTTTTATTATTTAGTTGTGTTTCAGGCAGACAGAAAGACAATTTTTCTGATCACTGTAAGAGACAACACATGAGGAAATCCAGGGTCTGTAAATTCTCAAAGAATATTTTTAGGAAATACTATTCTCTAATATTATTGCAACTTTCGCATTGGCAATTTAAATTGATACTCTAAGTGATAATAGGGACATCTTCATTTAGAATTATATATACACCTGCACATACAGTTATAGAGCTTGTCATGAAAAGGCTCTGAACAATTCTGTTTGTATATTTTAAAAACAAAAACCAACTTTGTACTGAAGCCCATACAACTGTCCTTGAATGTGATGCTAATAAAGACAATTTTATGTTGTTCTACTCATAAAGTTTAAGAAGCAATTTGTCTCATTTGTGAGAACAGCATCACCAGCTCCAGTGGTTGTTAACTGTGTAAAGCAAATAAGGTTGGGATCCCTAGACACGCTGTGCTTCTCAGAAATAATTGCTCTCTTTAAGAGTTAAGAGCCTCTGCCTTTTCTAAATGTGGCACAGTAAAAACATTGCTCTCACTAACAAGTGTGGTTCAGTAATTGGAAAGTAATTTTAAATTCTAATTCCAAGTAATTTGATTTGCAGGAAATGGCAGTTAATTACTCATGCAAATGCAAATGTTAGGTGTGGCTGGACTAATGCACAAAGCAGGGAGAGCACACTGTTCAATGTCCCTCAGACTGCCTGAGAGATGTCTCATAATATCGAGTAGAACAATATTTCTTTTCTGCAAATCACTACCCACTGAAAGCAATTTCCACATAGAAGTTTAAATTAGAGGTGTAGTGCAACGTAAGGAATGACTACTCTAGCCAGTTTTAACTACTGTTTGCAGACTTGTGGCCAACATGTCCCTCTGTGACAGTCCCTTTCTGTCATTCCATGTTTCACAAGGCCTGGCCCTTTCTGCCATCCCAGTTTCATCTCCAGACCATGAAGAACTTCCAGCATGTCTGAAGGCATGGGTTTACGATCCTAAGCAGGGCCCAAAAGCTCACAGACAAAGGATTAAGTCAGATAAAAAAATGCCGTTTGAAAAGTCCTGCCTAAGGCAATGTTTTGACAAGGGAACTCAGCACCTTTTCCATGAGGAGAGGTTGATCCTACTTAGCCAGGGCTTTCCCATTCCCTCTCCACAGCAGTTTGTTCGTGTTTGCCCTCGCTCTGTCACACAAGGTTAGCGACGCTCCACTGGTACTGTAAGTGCACTCACCCACCTATTTTTGGCTCTACTATGGCACAGATTCCAGTAGTAAATAAAGTTCTTGCTGTCTTCAGTCTGCTTATCCAACCCTAGCCCTGTGAGCTGGGAAAATACCACTACGCCCACACCACTTGCAGGGAGAGAGGCAGAGAGAGAGTGAGCTGTGGCACAGCAGGGACAGAACACCCTGCTCCCATGTGAGCACCCAGCCAATCTTACCTATCTATGCTTTAATACTTATTCTTTCTCTGAGCACACAGTTGTTCACCTGAGAACAGTGTGATGTGTCCTGTGTGCTGGCCAAGGATGGGACCAGGATGGCAGCAGGGTGCTGAGCTCCTGGATGCAGGAGCATCCTTCAGCTCATCTCTTCAGCTCCAGGATGCATTGCAACATTCAGTCATGGCTGTGGGCCAGAGTGTCTCCAATTCCTAAAAAATCACCAGAAGAGATATAGGAAAAGCAGACTAACCTTTGAAACAAGACAATTAGGAGGAATTGTAATAGTGAAAAACATGAGTTGTCAACTAGAAAAGCACAAGCTACTTGGGATGATCAGAATATGAAAAGTTAGTATGGCTTTTATAATGAGGTCTTTCTTGCTCTCCCTGGAGAACTGCAAAGGGATCCACAAATCTGAAGATAAGAGTAATTTGGTTGGCACTGACTGCCTTGGTTTCCAAAAACATCTTCCAAAGCATTAGAAGAAACCAAGCACCCATGGAAGGTCTTTGCCCAGTCAGGATACAGAGTAGCAACATTTTCTCAGTGAAGAGTAAGCAACAGTTCAAGAGGGGTCAGTGCTGTTCAATATTTACAGAAAATTCAGAAAAGGGTGAAGTGAGAAAGCTGATCAAGAATACTAAATTATTCAGGATAGTAAGGACTAGCACCAACTGTGAAAAATTGCAGAGGAATCATATACAACTGAGAAAGAAAAATCCCTCAAAAGCTTTATAGCAGAACTGGCAAATGTTCAGAAAAAGGCAGAAAAGAAGATCAAAGGTAGAGAAAGCTTCCATACAAGGAACAAATGAGTGAGGTAGGACACATCAGTCTGTGAAAGAGGTGACTTCTGGGTACACAAAAAAATGTCTGCAAAAAGGCTGATTGTCTGCTTCTCTAACAGTACCAGCAATAGGGGGTCAGCATTTGAAGCTTGAAGGAGCCAAAATAAAGCAAAAAGGGCATCAGGAGCTCCTTGACAAAGGGCACTACAAATGGTATGAGTTTTTGTGGCTTCAAGGGAAGGCTGGACATATTTTCACGGAGGGCAACTGCCCTGGGGCCACATCTAGCCATGAAGTCTCTGACTTCAAAAACACAAAGGCTGGGTGAATATCAAGTACCACATATACCTGTCTTTCCTCTTCCATAGGTCTTCACCTATGGAAACTGTCAGAAATAGCACTCAGGACTGGGTGAAACTTGGGTCAGGGTCTGTATCATCAGTGTTATATCCCAAAATAACTAAATTCTCTCTCTCCCAAGGAAATCTCAACATCTTTCTTTATGGATTGACTAACCTCTGGGGTTCTGTGTCAAATCTACCATTTTCCTTGGCTCCTTCCCCAAACAATTTTCTAATTCTGTCTGAATTACATACCTTTTTTTAAAATTTCATACCAGAGGCAAGCTTGACTACATCTCCCAGGCTCACAAATAGGAGTGCCAACACAAAAGAGCACAAACATAATTTTAATTTAGCTTACAACTTCTAGGCTACTCTCCTGATGATTTCAAGCCTTGCATAATGCTTTATTGCTACTGCTAAAGTTCAGTTTAAATGAAGAAAGGCCTTGCAACCAGAATATCCTGGCATTGCAAAATGCTGTCTCAAGTATGTAAAAATGCTTGAGAAAGAGCTGTGTGACACATATGAGGACAAGGAAGATCTTTAAGACATCCGTGACATGATTTGTGAAATATATTTCAGTCATTCTCTTTGTTTAAAGCTTAAAAAAAGAGAGAAAATTTTGAAATGGGACACTATTTTACACATTAAGTACTTTGAGATCTGGGGGAAAAAATTATTAGATTCCAGCATGAGTCCAGTCATGATATAGTGCTGAGCAAAGCCTGTGAGTACTTGGTGATTTTTTTCTCCACCAGACTGCTGCCTGGATTCTCAAGCAAATTAGTATGCCAGGCAGGGGAAAAAGCATACTGCATCAAGAAAAGAGGGAAAGGAAAATAATGCTGTCATTTTCTATTTGCACATTTCTGATGCAAAAGGAGAGATATCATAGAGGTTATCCCTTAAAGCAGAGCTTGCATGTTATTTTTGGTTCCCTTCTCACAATCCTCCCAAGGAAGACAAACAAAGCATCAGCAGACAGAGCTCCTGCAGAAGCAGCTGTAACTAGAAGACATCTTGTTCCTGCTCACCAGCAGCATCCTACCTTCTTGCCCTGAAAAAAGCCAAACAAATCCCCCCAAAACCCAAAATCCCCAAACAAAAGAAAACAAAAAACCCCTAACAACCACAAAAAGGAGATCTTAAAAAAATTAATCCTGATGTAGTAACGTGTCCTGATTGTGGCATCAGGTAATCCCCTGTGTAACCAGCTGACCAGTGGCAGCCATGGGGCCAGCAGAGTACAGGCAGTGTCCAAGGAGCATCACACTACGCCACAGAGCCCAGGCCTTCCTGAGTTCCTCCTGCATGGTCCCAACTGGGCCTTCCCAGTCCCACCTGCTCTGCTCTAACAGCCCAGTTTCTTCCCAATATCTTACTTTATTAGCAGAATCAGGGATGGGGCTGAGGAGGGCTTATGTTTTGTATTCTTGAGTGTTGAACCACACATAAAAATCATTCATATAAATGCACAGAGATTCACTCCCCCTCTCCCTTCCTTTGCCCAGTACCAACAAGTCGTTCCATTCCCAACAATATTAATGAATGGTTTCCTGGTGATTAGTGTTCTACATCCCATGCACCCTCCTGCTCTCAGCACACCACCTCCAGCCTACGGTCCCCCACCACACTGGTCCCCTGGAACCACCCCAAAAACCTCTGTCTCTCTCCACATCCCCCCACCTTGTGCTGCTCCCTGCTGGCTGCTGAACTGAGGGCATCACCTGCTGCAAGGGGTCTGAGCCCCATGGAGAAGCTTCTATTCCTCCTGCAGAGCCTCTGTATCTCCCTTCCGAATAACACCTTCACAGAACCTGGAATTATTCCATGTCTTTTGAGACCTCATGCTTCCATCAGGTCTGCTCAAGTGACTGGTGGGTACAAAAAATTACACCTGGGGGAGAAGGGATAGGTAACTTAGACTGTGTAGCTGCTCAAGCTACATTTCCTTTGGGAAGTTTGACTGATCTTTCCAAATTTTAGGTCTGGAATTTTCATTCAGCTATTCATCCAATATTTAGCACTCTGTGAATTTTTTAAGGCTGTTATTCCACAAACTTGAACGCTTTCTGCTTCTGTGATGTTTGAATATACTCTGACTGCGAGTTCATACAAGGTGAGATTTTGGTGAGCAAGATGAAACACAGTAATTCTCCCTGTTTTCCCACTTATTTCCCTTTTTAAAATCCCAGTAAAAATAGAATTTCCTCAAGGAGGGTTCAAAAAGTTCTTAAGCTCCTTTATTATGAATTGAAAGAATTCACAGGGGGAAAAAAAAGGAAGAAAAAAAAAAAGAAAGAAGACATTTTTCATTTAGAAAATGTCACTTATAGAAACATCCATGCAAGGCTGTAAGCAATCAAGCCACATGCCCTGAGGGCCATGATTGCACTGCACCTAACTTCAGCTGAAGCCACTTCACTGGGGTATTTGATTTACTCTAATGACTACTACTTAGCTCAAGTTCTATTAGTAGAAGTCCCATGTAATTGGGGACACATTTATCTGGAGCCAATGGACTGTGTAATGTTTAACCAAGTATTAAGCAAGTGAGGAAGTTTAATCTCTTTTTGATTGATAAAGGAAGCAAAGATTCACAGAATAAGCACAGGCAGAATGCATTGAGTTTCACTTTTACTCTTAGAATTTCTGTAACTCATTCATTTCACTTTTACTCTCATGGTTTTTTAAACTCATTTATATTATTTTCATGACCTTCAGGCTTACTCTATAGGAGTAAGCCTGAAGTATAGGAGGTCAGATTAGATGTTCACATCAAACCCATTGAAACTGAAGTCTGCATAATCCCAGAAGACATGATTCTTCCAGCATCAAGGCAGTGATGGGAAGGATCTGCGTGCATTTGCAACTCAGAGATTAGGCTGGAATGCCTACACTTCAATGTGAAATGGAGAGCACGTGACGCCTTCACTGGAATCCAAGGGCTGGTTTGGAAAAATATAGAGTCCAGGTCAGTGCTTATGTCCCATAAAACCTCAGTTGTGACTAGACAGGTAACTGCCTCTTAAACCTCAAAAGTTCTGTAAGTAAACTGGTTTGTCAACTAGGCTAGAGCAAAGACAGAAGCAGGGACAGAGCCTTGAAGATAGGGGGTAACAAGAGTCAAACCAGGCTGAGGTATAAGCACGTTATCTAATTACTATAACAGTATGTACAACCAGTAACTGAAGGAGAAAAAGCCAACAACAAATATGGGACCAGTTCCCAGATTCACCACAAGTACTCAGAACATCACTTTGCTTTAAAGCCCAGTTCAATCCCTCTCTACAGGAATGGCTCCCTGCTCATGCTGCAGGGCATCTCCAGTGGAGCAGGGCCCAGAGCCATTCCTGCTGGCTGTGAGCAGGCAGCAGAGCCTGTGCCAACCTCCACAGCACAGCCTGCAGCAGGGAGATAGGCAGCACCACTGGCTTGGTGTGGAAACAGAGAACACAACTTGTGGTATCCGAGAGAGCCAGAAAATTTACTGTGAAATAGAGAAGACTCGATGCATCGATGTATCGTTTTCGGAGAGCACTTGTCTGTGCTGTCGAAGTACATGTGAATGGGAATGCCCCAAGAGCTACAGGCATAGATAAGAAAGGTGTTCAAAAAGCAGAATAACCCTGTTTCTAGTCATTTAAGAGTTATGTTAAGTTAATGATAGTCCTGCAGTTCTCCTCAGCTGGGGGGAAGGAAAAAAAAGAAAAGAGAGGAAAAAAGTCTTAACGAAGTAACCATTAATATGCGGTGTGTCGCCTCTGGAAAAGGCAATTAATTGTAAATGCAGTGTTTGTAATGAGCCCGTCTGGACTGAGACCCAAGAGTGCTTTACCCAAGGATACAGGCATGTAGGACGAGTTTGCTCCTGCCAAGAGACCTGTACAGGTCTCGCCCATAAGTTACAATTTACATGCTCCTGAGTAGTCACACTCATATGAGGGGTTTTGCTGGAATGAGCAGGGAAATGAAGTGACATGTTGATGCTGTGGAAAGATCATATGGACACTGAGGGAACACGTCATTTTATGTTTCTCTACAGCCAGAGGATGTGAAACATAATCCACAGGAGATGTTCACATTGCATGAGAGGTTCTGAAGATGCGAATGGCTGATAAGCTAAAAAACAACCTATGTGTTAAGGTAAGGTGAGCAAAGCTGAAGTAGTTGCCAACATCAGAGTCCAGCCAGGACACACAAAATGAAGGAAACACTGGACTGATTCAAAACATGTATTTCCTTCTGTGCCTGCAGTAATTATGAGCACTGAGGCAAACCTCCACCATCTCCAAGATGATTATAATCAAGCCTTTGAGCCTTAACCAGGTACCTGCAGAACTAAACATCAATATTAAAGTCTACCTGCTGGACTGATGAGAAGGGAGGTCAGCAAAAAGATTTTTTTTATCTTTTCTAATGATTTGTTTTTCATGCTGGCTTCCTTATCCCTCTACCAAGTGTGCATACATGGATGCTTATATACCAACCTTGCTTTCCTCCAGCACTTTTCTTCAGCTTCTCTTCTGCTTACAGACCATTTTTGTTTCTAATTCTGCTTTCCAAGTTCTTTCCTTCTTTGTTCCTGTTTTCTCCCTTGACTGATTATTCTTCCCTTCTCTCCACTCACTGTGTTTTTCTCTCATAGACTAAAATTCTGATTTGCTCTCCGTTTAACTTCCTAACCTCTCTTGCCTTCCATGTTTCCACCTCCCACACCAAGTATCACACACAGAGCACCACAGGAACAGCTTTCACCCCCGATGGGCTCCCCCTTGATAAAAGCTTGCAAGGTTTGGACTGACTCTATTTACAATGTGTCTTTCAGATGCAAGTGAGAGGGACCTTTCCCTTAAAAAAAAAAAAAAAAAAATCCCTGTTCCTTCATTCTCCTTAGCCTTATCATCCATCAAAGCAGTCAGCCCTTTATAAAATGAGCTGCCATGAGGGGACTCTGTTGGCAAGGAACCTGCTCTGGCTGGGAAGCTGCCAAAGGCTGTAAAAGCACTGACAAACATCACGAGAGAGAGAAGAGAGAGAAAAGGAAGCCATAGCCAGTGTCTCAGAGATGGCTTAGTATTACAAAGGGAAAAAAGAAAAGTACCACGATGTTTCAGTTAGTGTCCCTAGTGCAAAGCCACCACATTTCAGAAAGAGTGATTTAGAAATGATTGCTGTTCTCAGCAGTTTCCAGTCCAGAGCTAACACGACTCCTGTCCCCCACTTCTAGCTTCAAATACAACCAGCAGCTGTTCTTCAAATCCTATGATGTTGACTCAGCAATATCTTGTCATCAACCAAATTCTCCCCACTTGGAAAACCTGTTAATGAGTGTTTGCAAAAACAGATATAAAGAGTCTCACAGATATAACAAATAGAATATTTATTTTCCTCTAATTCCTTTCATACAAAATTCTACTTGAGTGTCCATCTGATGTGCCACATCAGATGAGATCTAGGGAGAAAGTGAGAAAAGCAAATTAAAGAGGTGATGTTCGTATGCAAGTACTACAAATCATTCGAATCATTATATTTGCTTCTGGCCTGCAAATGTACATCTGTTCCCACAGCTACTTTTTCCATTCACATTTCTCCTTTCTTTTCAGCAGCTTGCTCTGACCATTCATAGTGTCTTGGCTTCACTAGGCTCTAAACGATTTGGCATTCACTGCCCAGCACCTGGCAAACTGGGACCCCAGCACTGACAAAAGCCTGGTGTGCTCTAACTGCATAGACAACTGCTTAAACAGAGTGATATTTATTAATGAAAAGGATGTATCTAAAAGCCAGAACCTGAAAGTAGAACAGTATTTAACCTCACACATACTTTTTTCCCTTCCCTTTATCAGTGTGAAGAAAGAGGTTTGAGTGAAGCACATTTTTAGGCTGCACTCTGAGAATTTTCTCTGCTCTTTACCCCAGCATCACAGAATCAGTGTGAACTGCTCATCAGTCAAAATGGTCTGCTCATTACCACTAGCAGTACTGAGTCACTTTGCCCCAAAAGAAGGGATTACAGAGGAAGGGAAGCTGGAGACACCTACTGCAAAGAAAACTCATAGTATATTTGGGATTTTCACTTCTCAGGAAGCTGGCTTGAACAAGCCCAGCACATGCAGAGGCTACCCTAAGGGCTATAAGACTGATTTGCTTTAAACAGGAGAAATCTAAATGGTAATTTGGAAAGCATCAGGGTTTGAGCCCACTTTTATCTCTACAAATAAACTCAAGAATCTTTCCCATATATGCAAAAGAGACCAGGAGACATTTTGGCTCCTCCAAGAGTTCACAGACAGTATCACCATGTCACTCAGCTGCAGAAAACGACCACTAACTAGAGGGGAGCACCTCAGGTATAGACTTCTGGATTTGCCTCGTGTGTAATTAACAGGATGTTCCTGCTAAAAACAGACAAAGATGGTCTGTCAGCCCACCGGCTTTCATGTGTCCCATTCTTGTAGTGCTGTATATTTTCCCTTTCAGATCTGAAGGATAGAAGTCAGGACTCAGTATGTCACCTCTGTCAGGTCTTCTGGAGCCTCTGGCCAAAGACAACAATGTGAAGAGCTGCAGAATCTGAGTACAGAGTAGATGTCCTCAGGGCATTTGAATATCAAACCTGGCAATTTCATTCAACTCGTTGTGCTAGAATAGGCTTTCTGCCCTTTTATAAAATATGCTGAGTCTTTTTAAACCTCTTCTAATCAAGTTTCTGAACAAATAATTCATGCCACCATCTAACAACTTCTCCTTTCTACAAAGACTAACATCCACATTGATTTGTATAATATTTAGACTATTTTTTTCTTTAAAATTTAGTCTGTATTTAACAGATCATTGTGTTTCTACATATTTAATGAATATGACTCATATAACCTATTTCATATGGGATTTTTTCTTTTTTTTAATTCACATGTGATTTTGATGCTGTTATTTTTTGCTACAAAACAAGCCTATTTCAGTGAGGAAAGAGGCTCTGAATGTTATGGACCTCAAAAACGTTTTAAGAAAAGATAGTGCTCATTCAGGTATACATGAATAATTCATAATGCAGCCTCATTTTTATCATCATAAATTCAACCTATTAATTTGCAAATCCATTTTTGCATTATTCATTTTCTTCTAATTGCAGAAAATCTTAAATAAAGAAGGGAAACACTGCAGTGTTAAGAACAGTTAGAAGTTAGAAACAAATAATATTTTTCATTTAGAAGTAGACCAAGAACAGAGGCACATTTTCCCATGTGTGATATTTGACCTCGGGGCTAAACACAGCTTGACCTTCTTAGCCTAATTTTTTTGTGGAAATACAACCAGTGCAATCCCTGTCTGTACTTGTGTGTGTGTGTTATAGGTCTCCTAAACCCACAGGCCAAATTCCATGAAATTTCACAAAAGAGTAAAATGCCTTTATGCAGTCTCAGTAATTTTCGTCTATTTCAAGTTGTTTGAAAATAGATAATTACAATAAACAGCCACAAAGAAAAGTGACTTTTTTCTTTCTCTAGCTTAACACACGTTTAATTAGAAACTAGGGAAGCCCCATGGAAGATCAGTAAAAAATGCCCCATTTACAAGAAAAGCTCATTCAGCTCTCTTTTCAAGTTCAAAGGCTGATGTCTAGATCACAAAGAACCATCTATATTGGCAAGCATCGTCTTTGAAACACACTCAAACACACCTGGTTTTGTGCTACAGTACATCAGTACAGTATTTTCTGGAACAAGGGCAGCTGCTACATGTAAAGGTCATGCCTATGACAGAGACTTATCCCAGTGATCCTCATCCTCTGATTTTAGTTGTAAGTAATTCTGTCTAAAGAGCACATAGACCAACCAGGCAATTCATATAATTCCTCCAATGTCCTGGCACACCAAAGTTTAATGTCTCAGGCCACTGCTGAAGGGAAGACCAGGCAAGCCAGTGACTCCTGATAGGTCTCTCTTGTTGGCCATCTACCTTAATACCAGATAGCATCAATTTGTTGACGCAATTAAAAAAAAAACACCAAAAGAACCCACAAAAAACCCAAAAAAACCCCAAACAAACAAAAAAACTAAAAACAAACTAACAAAAAACCCCCAGTGATGTGCAGCTTTGCAACCAATTCAGTGCTCCTGCTCTAAAACCTTAGTGAAGTTACCTGTTACCTGAAGTTACTCTCACAGCACCACCTCAGACTTAAATCTTGTAGAGATCTTCTGCCCCCTGCAAGAAGCCCAACAGGAAACCCACTAAGCAGAGTGCTGGGAAGTTCTGAAGAACTCCAAGGACTGTTTCCAAGAGAGTAAATAAATACTAATTTGACTCTTGAAACAGCTCATGACTTATTTAGCATCTCAGAGGCTTTAAGACATGTGTCCAGATTCAAACAGGGCTGTGACTGCATTCAGATACTTTGGCAACCAGCCAGTTACCAGGAAGGATTGATATGTGTGCATTTACATGCCAGCTGTGAAAATATGTTGAAGGCATCAAGGCTGGTATCAACTGAACTTTATATCTGACAGAAAAAGCAGCAATAATTTTAACAGGCACTGAAAGATATGCCTCAGCCTTGCAACTTTGTCATCACTGATGTAGAAGTCATTGGCTATGAACCTGAACAGGACCTTACCATGGGCCAGTCATGGGTAATTTTCTACACATGTTGCACAGTGGGGTCTAAATCAGTATAGTCCCTGCCTATGACATGAGAACAGATTTCTCGTAAGACCAAAACATTCACTATTTGTACAGATTTTGGATATCATGCTCGTAATTAACATTTTGGATTTTCAATCAGTTGCTTAGTCAAGAATAATGTATAATAAGAGTGCCTGAAATGTAAATTATCTATATGGGTATATACCTAATGAGAAGGGGTACACTACTTGGAATCTGGCCCTGTAAGTATCTGTTTTTAAGAAATATTTAAGCTGGGAGAACTCCAGGAGGTAATGAGCTGTCACTGGCACTGTGTTGCTGCAGTGGTACAAGGACAAAGCAAATAAGTTGCCTTTCATTCCGTTCAGGGAGGCTGGAGCCAAGAAGCAGCACAAAATGCTCATGGTCCTGGGCTGAACGCCCCTTCCCTGCAGCCTGGTCTCTTCCAGTTAAAAATATCTGTTTTCCCCCCAAGCGAGTATTAAGCTTATGGTTTGAGAATGCATTTGGAAGAAGATAAATGCAATTTCAGCACTGGGATTTTGAGGGTTAGCCACCACATTTTTTTAAAGAGTACTGTTAATACTAATTCTGTCCCTCAATTTGCACAGCTCATACCAAAGGGCATTAAGCCTCAAAAGACACATCTGAGGGCATTCCTAAAGCAGCCCTAAAATCGCATTTCACCTGCTATGAGGTAGTATGAGGTACAAAACTCTGGATATTTTCCAAAAGAATTTACACAATATGCTGCAAACATAGAGCATGCCATCCACTCTGTCCCGCTTTTTTTTTCCTCCAAGAACATCAGCAGGACTAACAAACTCTGAGACTGACCCCATCACAAAGAAAACTGTCCACCAAAAATGACTTGTAGGGCATCCAGGACATTCCATGTGCACACACGTGCAAAAAACTGGGTCACCACTACTTCTTCCTTCCTTTTTTCTTCCGCAAGCGCTCTGCAGCACAAGGTAAAATCCTGCAACTAGATCAGCAGGATAACAGCATTACAAAACCCATCAATAGATCAAGTGCTCAGGGACACAGAGGTCTAAAACACATTGTGAGAGCCTTTTCTTAGCCAGCAGATCCCCATTCATCTTATCTGCAGTTCAGTGAAGCAGAGTATTCAATCAGAATTAATTCTTACTATATAAAAAGTGAAACACCGTACATTTAAAAAACTCTAACAGAGCTTTATATCAATAATGGAAGCAGGCAAGGGGAAGGTTCTCTACAGCAGATGCAATTATAAAAAATAAAACAAAAAGAAAAACCATAAGCATTTCTCATAATTCTTTGGAAACAGCCATTCAAACTAGCTACATTGGGCAGAGCTGGGGTTGTAAATGTGCTCTTGGTTCAGGATATGTTCCATGTTCACCAACACTGGAAAAGCCCCACACAAGGGCATGTTTTTTCTTTCTGCTATAAAAAAGGGCAAACAAAAGATTTTAGAGCTTGGGATGACTTGCTTTGGATGTGAAGGCTCCCTGGGCTGAACTACAGTTGGAAACATTCACTGAAGGACTGGGAAAGGGGATATGAGAAGAACCTCCCAGGAACCCCCCATGAACAACTGAGGAGTGCACCTCATCTTGCATCAGTGAACATGTCCACAGCAGTAACACTGCAGCCCCAGCTGCAAGCTCCCTGAAAAAGCAGGCAGATCAAGAACAGGGGTTTCCACCTGGAAACCCTGCTCTCCACCACTCAGTCAGTTACCCACAGTCTGGCACAGTGGGGCCTTATCTTCACTAATTTCAGTCTGGGTAACAGCTTTTTGCACAACTTCCAGCATTTACTTCTTCAGTAGCCTGAGGGAGAAAAGGCACTCCATGCTGGCTTAGCCATGTGATTGTGATGTTAGTGAGAGATGAGCACATCTGACACAGATGTGAAGGAGGCAGGATAAGGGTAAGGGATTCCAGGACAATCCCTCAAAACATAAGTGTCAACTTGGGAAAGGTCAGTTGGAACAAACTCGATACAGAACTGAAACAGCACTGGGCAGGTAAAACTTACATACATTTTATGCTTTGCTGGGAAGGAACAGCGCTCTAAATCACATTTTTAGATTTTCGGTATTTACCAGGCATTAAAAAAAAAAGCTTTTCATACAAATTCCTGCCCTGCACCCTTTTTTCTCTGTGTGCATATATATGTGTGTGCATATTTTTTTTTTTGGCAGGGGAAGACAGACATGGAGATTTTTTAACCTTATAAGTACCATTTGCTGAATTTAGACCAGAAACCTATACCTAATGCATCCCAAGAGCAAGCTGAAGGTTGAACCAGAATACTTCAACACATGCCCTTTTCCTCCTCAACTCCCTCAGCATGCACCAAACCTGTATTTTACCCAAAATCAGTGCCTGAACAAGCTTGGCACCAAAGACAAGGGGTGGACCTCACCTTTCCCCATGGTTGTGTGGCATAGGTCTGCAGAGGAAAGCTACAGAGCTGCATCCCTTCCCCTTCATCACATCACACAGGATGACCCAGCCAGTGGCTACCTGGAAGCCACATCCTTTAGCAGCCCCAGCCAAATACCAAACTTTTGGTGCTGGCCTGTTCTGAATTTTTTCATAGCAGCTTATGCTTACTCTTTAATTTGTCCTCTATAGGAAAGCCACCACCAAGGAGGAAAATCTTATGCACCAATGAAAAGTGGAAATTTCACTCTTGAAATCTCTTTATCATCTTCAACTTCTACTTTAAAAAAAAAAAAAGGTCATTTCATATTTCTGAACAGTTGCCTGGTGCCATTCAGCAAGCAGCCTACACGTAAAAGCACTTGTCACCACATTCAAGGGACTCATTGGGAATCTGCCTTTTGTCTCACCTCAGGTCGAATCAAGTCATTGGTTAAGATCTTCGTATTCTTTCTCTTTGAAACTTTGTAGAATTTGTTGGTTATCCTAAAAATGACAGTCACGGCTAAGTAATATATAAGCATTTTACAAGTATTTTGAAACTGAGGAAAAATATGATTTCATAGAGAAACCCCTGTATATGGCACAGAGTATGGGGAAGCAAAAGTACCAGAACACTTTTTTGCAATGCCAGATATATTGAAGGAAAGAACAACACTCCCCTAACTTAGCATTTACAGGCCATTCACACAACAATCTTCACCGGTAAGTCCATCGTTCAGGGACCTAGATCTTCAGTGCATAACATGAACATAACATTGAAATGTTTTCATATTTTACTTGGATAAATCACTGATTTTTCTCCTATTAGCAGTCCCCATGGTAATTAACATTAGTGAAGGAGGTAGAAATCCAATGCCAGAGGAACCCAGTATTTTCACATAAATGGGCAAATGAGATGAAGAGGAGACAGAGAGGTTTCATTCAGCACTGTTTGGGAGAGACAGCATAGCTCACTACCATTGAATATAAGTTTGTCAAGAGAATTTAGCAAGGGGAAAAGCCTGGTCATGTAGCTGCATAGGCAGTCAAGATACTGGCACAAGGTCACTTCCTGGACACACTCAGTGGAACTTTGTCTGAAGGAGCCTTCAGTTTCATTCCCACTCCCCAGGGTGCATCACCCTGTTACAGCCAGGTTTTGTGGCTCTTGGATATTGCCGTAGCCCTAGACTTGACATGCAACAGATGATGGTATGCAAGTATCATTTAAAAGTAAACTGTAATAATTGCTTTGAATATAAGATAGCCGTGTAATATGTTTCTACTACCAGTCCTATTGCAAAACCCAGCATTGGGGATGGCACTCACTGCAGAGCCTATTTATTCCTACCAGAAAGCCAATCTCCATCACAGGTCCTTGAGGCAAGCAAGGAAAAGACTGTGCAGAAGCAGACAGATTTTGATTGGGTTGCAAATTAATGTAAGGGTAAGTGAATCCCAGGGCACAGGTCTATGAAAAAAAACACACACCCACTTTTGAATGAATGTATTTTTCAAGCATCAACAGAGAGCATAAGACATCTCCAGGATGCTTCATGTACATCTTGCTTCCTGACTATTTCAGCCTCATGTTAACACACAGGGCATCTGATATGAATTGGCTGATAAGAGAAAAACAAAACCCTGACAACAAAGCCAACTGAATAGCAGAGAATCTTCAAGTGTCCTGTCAGAGAGCTGTGGCTCAGTAGCTGTGGAGGTCATCCTGTGAATCAGCCAATGGTTGTTTCATTTGTCAAAACAGAAAATGTTAATAGGGACCTATAAATAAGGCATCTGAGCAAGGCTTTGCCACAGGCATTTTCTTGCCTTGTTATACCAACTTCAAGATCAGCAAGAAGTTGGAGAAGGTTATCACACAGTTTCATCCCAAACAATTCACTGTTTTTTTAGGAGCAGGCAGCTACTAAAATTAAGCTGACAGTCTATTGCTAACAATTTATCTAATAACAATATTTCTATCAAACATATTCTGCACTAAGTTCAGCTAGAAGTCTGGAATACAGATGGTCTTGCAAAATCTGGAATAACTCACACTTACTGTGGAGGGAACTACAGCCTCATTTATTTAGCAGTCATTGACTCAATATATAGCTCACATTACTTCAGTGCAGATATTTAAGTCTAAAGCAGTGTTCTTGTGATGAAAAACTAAAAAGCACTGAACAGTACACTGAACATTTTCCAATGTGGTAAGAAACAATGGTTCCAACAATGTTAGCACCACATTTAATACAGAAACAAGTGAGATACAGGAACTTCAAAGAGGAAAAGGTAAAAGCTCCTAACAAGGTGATACACTTCTTGTGGACTAAGCTGGCAGAAGTTGCTGCAGAGGTTTGAGCACGCCTCACCCATTCAGGTGTCTGAATGTGATGAAATAGGTACAGAATGTATAACTTGTTCCTGTATTCAGCTGTGCTATATCTTCTGAAGAGGAAGCCTTCAGTGCATCCCAAGGTCAACATACAGCAGGCTCTGGATATGCAGCAGTCCTCCTGCAAATTCACTGTCTGTCCTTGTTTTCCACATATCCACTGCATACACACACCCCCTCTCCCCATCCCTCTCGGATCCCAGCAGTAGCTTGCTGCTCTGCACTCTTACAGAATGGGCTGAGCCCATATGGGAATCCTGCACCAGCCCCTTGCTCTCTCTATGTTGAAATCTGAACAGTTGTGCCTGGTTCCCTTTGCACATAGACAGAAGCAAGCCTTGCATGGGAGCAGATCTGGTTAATAACACAATGGCATTCTTAGCAGGAGGGGTTGCCTGGAATTGTAATGGGTCACCCAGAAGAGAGCATCACAAAGTGCCAGTCCAGTGGTTTTATGAATGCAATTCACAAAGCCCCCTGACTTCTTGCTTTTTCTAAGGCATGTTGTAAAACACTGCTGTATACTTCAATGCACACACTGAAAGAAGAGGTCAGTTTCTTTCCTACAGCACACTCTGAATAGCATGAGATTCTTAAGGACTAAAAGAATTCATTCACAGAAGCATTGTAATGGGTGCTAATCAAAGCAAAACCCCAGAATGGAGATACTTGCTTGTCTGAAATCATTGAATGAGCATCCTGTAACACAGAGATGACCTGGGGTATTTTCCCTCTCAATCAAAAAAAAAAACCCACCCCAAAACCTAGGAGGCTTCAGTGCTAAAGAGCTGACAGAACTGTTTCTCAAGTCAATTTAAATCATATTTAATAATGAATGCTAGAGAAGGAAATGCTTTGACATGTCTCTTGTACAGTAAACTTAAAATAGCATCTACAGAAGACCCTCCCATTTAGAAATAAGGTTGTGTAGAGGGAAATATTTTATGTTGAAATGATGCTGTTCAAAGTGGGGGGAGGTCTTGCATATTTTTAGAACGTAAGGAACTGAACTCCCTGTCGCAAAGAACTGAGCAACACAAATAATTTTCATTTCCCCAAGCTCAGACATTTTAATGCCAGCTGTGATCTCTATAAGAATCTCAGCCTCAGAATTCACATCAAATGCTACTTTGCTATCCCAAGTCGCTGTAAGTTAATTTCTGCTGCCTCTGAGTGCCATCCTCCCCCCTTACCCCCAAGACAGAAATAGCCAGAAGAGCTGATTCATGGAAAAGAAGTGATCAAAACTCCCCCACTCTCCACAGGAGTTCACACCAATTTGGATTCTGTACTCCCATCTTGCTGGTAATCAACAGGTTCACTCCATCTTGGCCTCACCAGGACCAACCTGGGTGTTTATGCTCTCTGTACAACTTTGGTTTTGGCACACTTTGGGGTGCAGGAATACGAGTCCTTTTCTTTGGCAGCTTTTTAGTTTGCCTTCGGATAAGGAATACAATTGATTTGCATTTATTAAGGAAACTAAAGGTCACTACACATCAATGTCTATTATCCATCTGTCATTCTTTGCTTTATTGAGGAATCCTAATAGATAAGCACTGATTCCTCCCTGATTACTGAAATCATTGATCAAGCCTAGCAATAAGTAAGGCATCAATGTTAATGCTTACTCCAAAACAACAGCATCTGCAGAGCGGGTCACACCCCTGATGAACATTACCACTGCAGCGTGAAGACTGAACAGATGTACCCATACATCTACAGCAGAGCCCTTCCTCCAGTCAAAGCCACTCTGCCGAATCTTATCTGGGCCTGCCTTCAGTGTAGCTGTGCAACAAATGAACTGAGCAGAGAATAGAACACTTTCCCAGACCATGTGCCCCTTCATGAAAAGCTGCCTTACTGGGACAACAGTGGCAAATCTGACCAGCCATTCCAAACCAAAGGGTAAAGGCTGCCTGCATTGGCCCTGGACGGATTTACTGGTGAATTTAACCCTCAGGACAGAGACAAGATTTTTCATGGCCTTCAACAGTTTGAAATTTTTTTCTGGTTGTTCTATGCCCAGCTGTCTTCTCATCCTCCCCTGAGCTGCTGCCCTTGTGCAGGATGCTGCAAAGAGCACAACACTCACTTCCTCCTGCAAACAAGCCAAATCTCATAGGGGTATCCCATTCACTTCCAGAAATGAGAAACCCTGACAGAAGAGAAAAGCAAATATTTTAAGACTCTGATCTTTTCATTTGCCTTTCTGCAAGCTTGTTTTGTCTTCTATAGCCTTCATCAGCACAGAGGTGCAGCTGCAGCCAGCCATTCCCAAGGCTGCTGAGGTGACCAGCACCTCAGATCTTCTCATCCACACTCTGCAACACACATTACAACTCATCCAGGCATATAGCTGGGGTGGCTGAGGCACACATGTAGTTTTCTTCCTGCTGCAGGGTCAGATTGCCTGTGCTTCCTGCTCACAGAAGGCCCACTCCTGTTTCATCCTTTCATTGGAAACATCCCATCTGAGTTGTGAGACACTCCCTTAAGGCTTTTTGAGAGTCTACATAAAACAGGAGGCTCTAACACAGGTTCCCTGTACCTCACAGATTAAAAGGTGAGGGTTTTTAAGAAGCAGAACTAAATGGCTGAACATAATTTGGAAGGAATTTTTCCACACAGACTTCCAGGTCATGGTGACAGGAATAGCTGTTTCACCTTACTATCTCATATCATGAAGCCTTGTGAAAAGTTTAATACTTCCCAACAAAGGACAGAAACATGTTGACTCACTGCTCTGTCTTATCCTAATAAGAGAGACCAAAAGAATGCATGCATGTCAACAAAGGTAACATGCATGTCAACATGGGTAAAAAATTGCCATGAGAGTAAAACAATGCACACAGGAGATCAGACAGTAGCCTTTTATCTGTTTGACTCCTTCTGCCCAGACAGACACACAGCAAACACTAAAATTAGTTCCAGTTACCTGCAATGTAAAGCTCTCTCTATATTCACTAAGTAATTACACTAAATCCTCCTTTACTTATCCCAGGAAACACGGGGGGAAGCAGTGTGCTTAAAGAGGGAACAGGATTGTGCAAGCACAGGGAACAAGAAATGCCTTCCTAATAAACTTACTGGCTTTGGAGAACAGAATACAAAAGATGGAGGTAGAAGAAATGAAGAATAAAATATTTAAAGAGTAGAATCCAAAAAAAGAGCCAAGGGGTACTCAGAAAACAACTACTGGAAAGTATTTCTAATTCCTTATCTATTTGCCGAGATTGAGCACTGAAGCAATCATGCTTCAGTGATTATTGTGTCAAGTATCAGGTTGTTATTGCAGAATAGGAATAAAAGTGTCATGCAAACAATTTCTAAGATTTTGAATTGGGTAAAACAGATGAGCAGAAAAGTATCAGCGGCAGTATTCAAAGAACATATCACATCAAAGAGAACACAGAATAGAGCACAGAGGAAGGGAATGCAGTTCGGAAAACATTTTTAATTTAAAATTAAGAAGTCAGAACAACCTAGGATGGGAAGGAAATGAAAATGAGAAAATGGGTACTGTATAAATATTGATTCTACACCTCAACAATTTCATTTTGACCATTTTTCTGTAGTTTACTTATAAGGACATGTGGAAGAGTGTCAAATACCAGCTCCTGCTGATTCTTTCTTACCTGCCAATGGGTTGTATCTTAGAAAAAAACGTAAGACTTGTTTAACACTTTGTTCTTGACAAATTCATAACAGTAATCTTTATTTTGTTATCTCAAGGGTGCCTACAAATATCACAATTATTTGTTTCAGGATTTATCAGAGAACTGTAATGAAAGGTTAAAAATAACTCACCTGCTTCCCCTTTTTTAATTATCAGTACCACACTTGTAATTTTCTTGTTGTTCAGGACCCTGGCTGTTCTGTCACCTATTTTTCTCATCCAGAGGATCAGAGACAGCATCATTTCATGATTATCATCATATTAACTGCTCTCTAGCATAAAGTCTTCAACTCTTCCTTGTAGCAGGAATAAATCTTTAAGTACTTTTCTTCCCAGTTACTTTTTACCACCTGGTATCACAACTCTCCACCAATACACTAAAAATTGTATGAACCATCTGTGTTCTGTCATGTTTGTTTTCAGCAAACAACTGGGTAATTAAACCCCCATTAACAACATGTTGCTCTGAAGGATTCTGTAAGTTCATTTTTGCTGGGACATCACTGCCAATCTGTAACAGCAAGCAAATCACATTTGGTGATTTGTCTGGGAAAACTACATGTAAGTTCTCATGTAAGTTTTTCATCTGTCCAGTGCTCAGAAAAAATTGGAGAAAGGAAGAATAAACATTTATCTGTATAATGAGCAGGTAGACTCCAAGAGAAGAAAGGCTGCCATGCCATAGCAGCAGCCCACAGCAGCTCCTTACTTTGCACAGTGCCCTGCATGATAGAATTCATTCTGTTTGCAAAGACTTACAAGGGTTTCAATCTTGTGTCTGAGAGCACAAGAGACAGCCTGTTGGGTTAGAGCAATCGTCCATCTAGGCTGGCATTCTGAATGTGAAGATCCAAGCTACAGTGTGCCAGCTAGAACGTCTTTATCCTTGATGCACGTACAAAACTCGAGCAGAGCAGCGAGGCAGGATCTCGCTGCAGTGATGGAAACTTTCCAAGCCAGCTCTGTTCATCCACATCTTCAGTGACTTTCTTTTTTCCAGCACTAACTGGCCAAGGGTGGAAATCAAACTCAGTGTGCACCCCTAGATCCTCACCAGCCCCATGTCATAGGTAGGAATCACAAGGGAGATCCACCGGTTTGCTGCTGTGGCAGGTACTTGTAACAATGTGTCACAAGGCAGAAGAGCAGCAGCATCACCTGGGAGATCCTTCAGCAGTCCAGGCTAGACACCATCCAGTCCTAGGAACTTCTTAATTTACCTGCTTAGTCAAACCTCATCTGGGTCCTGTGACCTTCCTGCTGTGAAAAAAAAAAAAAAATCATTGGAGGTAGAAATCTCCCCAGCAGCAAAGACATGCAAATACAGTGAGGCTCTTGGATATGAGGCACTGAGAGTGCCTTTGGCCAGCAAGTGGTCCCATTGATTACTACTTCTGGCTTCCCAATTCTTATGCATTTGAGGAACTTGTCACTAACAGCTCAAGCATCATTAGCAAGGCTCTCTTCAAGGTTTAAGGGATTTTTTTTCTCTTCTCCTAATTGCCTATTTACTTGCATTAATTTATGGACTCTCTTCCTCTGGGCAATTTTCTGATTTTTTTAATATCAATCACCTCTGTGATAGCATCAACTTCTTTATTAAGTTTTGAAGGGATTTTAATGGATTTATGTTTTCTTTCTAATTGTAATGCAAAGTTTACTTCAGCTTCTAATACTGTAATTTTTAGAAGCCTCCACTTTCTCACTTCCTAGACTAGTGTTTTCAAGGTTGTTTTATTTTCTTTTTTGACAAATTGCCTCATTTCCACAGAGCACCCTGTCTTGAAATTGAATATTCATGTTCTGGATTCACTTGGCTTGCTTTTGCTGAAATCTAATCACATGGAGACAGCTACCTCCTGAAGTAGGTCTCATGAACCACTTGGGTCCAAACAGAGATCAGTATCTTCTCCTGCAAGTTGTTCTACACAGCAGGTAATGCTGCATGTCACAACTTTTTTACCTCCACACCTTGCCCTGACAAGGCATCAATCCAGCCTGTAGAGGAACAGCCCAGTTCCCCCTTTGCTGTCTGTTTTGCAAGTGCAGCTCCTCTCACCTCACATTGCCAGTCTTGTTATGATGATCAGTCCCTGCCTTTAATCAGGGGCTTGTCAGTACAATCCCACTGTGCCACCATTAACTAGGGGTTCCACTGCAAGCCTCTTTTCCTTGGAACATTTTTTTGTCATTGCACTTCATATTATCCTTCAAGTACAACGTCACTCCCCCACCAATATGTCCTGGTTTCTTTTCCTGTAAGATTGGTAGCCTGGCAACGCCATATCCCACTGATTCTACTCCTCCCACCATGTCCCTGGGATGACTGCTCTGCCAGGGTTCCCATTTGAGTCCAGGAATGCTCATTCTCCCAGCCTCATTTTTAAACACTAAGTGCTGCTGTAAAAGCATGGGTTTGTTTTTCCCTAGCTGTCACTGAGCATTGCTGGCCAAGAGGGACGACAGGCAGCCTCATTTCCTTGTTCATTCCAATCTGCTTATTTCCCTCCCAGCCTTTTCAGAGGCACAGCCTGACCTCATTTAACCATGGCATAGCCTGCACAGGTCCCTCTTGTCCCAGAAGTGTCCTTATTTCCTAAAACACTTTAATCCTACCTTTCTGCCCCATTGCCTCCTCTGTGAAGGCTCTTTGCCAATGGCAATTGCAAGGCAAGCATCCTGCTAGAAGGTAAAGGTTCATACATTCATGTGGTCCTCATTTTGACTCTGGCACAGATGGATACTCTCAGGAGAGGATGGGACCAGTTCTCCCACGTAAATATCATAGATTCGTAGAATGGTTTGAGTTGTAAGGGAATTTAAAAATCATATTATTTCTAAGTCCCCCACCACAGGCAGGGACACCTTCCACTAGACCTGGCTGCCCAGAGACCCATCCAGCCTGGTTTTGGATACTTTCAGGGATGGGGCATCCACAACTACTCGCCCAGTCTCCCTAAGATGCCAGATTTATTGCACCCTGCTCCTCCTGCTCATCTGTAGGGAATGGACTGTGCACAGACTCTGTGTCACATCTGCTGATACTGCAAGGCACTTAAACAGCACTAGATGGCTGTTGTTTAGGCAACTGAACTGAGCTGCTTAGGAATGTGAGATTTGCCCTGGAACAGCAGGGAAGGGACTCCAGACTGGAAACAGAAAGATTCTTTGGCACCGCTAGTTACAGTAGACAATAGATGATACTTCCTCTGAGGAAAGCAAGGAAGAATAAGGAATAATTAAAGCCACTTCTTCCAGAGCAGAGATACTCAATCATTTTGATTCTAGACACAATGCTATTTTAAAAAAATTACAAAAGGAATTTTATAATAGCAGTGGAAACAGAAGTAGCAGCGCAAAAGCAGCCAGAGGTTCTGGGCCTGATGCTTCCTTCTGGGTTGCCCCTAGTGCACACATCATGGCAGAATCAGCTTTTCTAAAAGCAGGGCAGCAGTGAAGGGCAGGCAAAAAGTTCCCAAAAATCTAGGTGACTCCTAGATTGATCTGGGGTTTTACATCACAGTTCTGAGTATCACTTTTCAGAAGCTTTTGTATCCCTGAGATCAAGGATGTTATCTACTACATTTTGTTATTAGTCACAAGTTCTCTGTAGTTAGATTTGTAGCACTTATGCATTATATGTTATTTTAAGCACAAAATAAGTGATCTCAAATAAAATATCAGGAATAACTATCTCTAACGTCATAATTAGGTGTTCTTCAAACCCGTAACTTTCAGTATACTGATTAAGGGCTTTGTAGGTTAACTTCACTGCTTTCAGGGGCATTCAACATTTACACAAAAGCATCAAAAGAAGGCAATCTTGCTGCTGAACATGTAATCAAATTTGTTTTGCTTTTTCCCACAGCTACCATGTCTGCAGGTCCCTTCAAATACAATATGAATTGAAAATGCAACATTTTTCCCCTGTACAAAAATGCTCTTCTGACTAAGGACTCAGTCTGGTGCTGCAGTACATTGTGCCATGCCCTCATATATTGTGTAATTCCTTTTCCTTTAAACTACTGCACATATGTTTTTCTTTGGAGCCTGGATCCAAGGCCAGCAAGAGCAATGGACAGGTCATGCTGTGATTTCCCCCAGAATTTCATGGAGTAGTCACTTTAGATTTCAGTGGTTTCAAGCATCATTCACTGATGTCTTTTGTGCATGTCTTAACAAAAGGCATGTACTTACGGCTTGTGAAATACCCCCTTTATGGGATACTTGGGGCTACACATTGCAAAATATAGGACGACTAAAAGTAAAAGTTTTCCTTCAAGTGACATAATGCCACAGAGTAAAAGGGCAATCCATACTTAACCTTGGATTAATAAAAAATGAACTCGAATATGAACTAAATACATAAGTACTTCTGATTTTGACATGACTGAGCTCACAGGTTCTCCAGGGGCAAAATACAAATTGCACAGCCACCCCTGGCAAGTTGATGGGGCTATGAAGCAGTGACTCACTGAACATTTTACTGACTCAAATTATATTCTCAGTTCTCAAGCATATTAATAGAGTAATGCACAAGGAGACTTTTAGTCCTCGTGCATTACTTAGTTTTCTTTGGCACTATTTTGCAGTGTCAGTCTTTTGCCTTCTGTGAAATTACTCCTGATCAACAGCAATTAAATAAGAAACCAGCCAAGGCTAAGCTCAGTACGGTGTGAGAACAAATGTAGCAGAGCAGAGTTTTAACAAATGAGCTCTAGTTCCTCTCTCCTCTCAAGAGGAGGCTGCAGCAGTAGCTATCCAATTTAAACAACACATATTCAGTCACAGAGCAGAACTATTAGAGAATTCTAGGAAGAACCATTTTTATCCTAAGCCAACACCCAAAGAAGTAACCGTATATTTTTCATAATTCCTTCATTTCACAGACATGTTTTTAATTAGCAAGGACAAAGAAGTCCCAGGTACTGCAAAAAAACCAACAAACAAGTGCTAGTGTTCAGCAGCAACCTTCCACCCACAGGTGGAATTAAAACCATGGTACTTGGCCAGGAAGATCTCTTGTTCATTGTCCTCCATCCTGAGAGAAGTTGAGCCTAGAGCCTCGGAAAAGCTGCAGCTTCAGTCATTAACATTCAGCCTACACAAATCCTCTCTATCCTAATGCCTGGGCATTGTGCTCCCTTCACAGCACCCCAGCAGCTACTGCTCAGTGTTGCAGCTCAGTGCTCAGCACTGGCCACACCCCTTGCAAAAAGAAGCTGTGTTTCAATGGCAGATAAAACAATTATTTAATATAAAATCTTCAGCACAAAAATACATTTTTACTTTTCAGAATAGAAGCAATCAAATGCAAAGCTGTCTAGCTAAAACTCAGAGGGGTTGGATGGGTTTTTCCTTTCTTTTACACAAACAAAAATAAACCTATTTTAGCACATAGGGACATTTTCTTAACAATTTTTAAATACTAAATAGCTTTGTTTCCAATCCAAAACCTAAATAAATCATACTTCCAAGCCAAAAAGATTTTTTTTTAGATTAAAACCACAAAGTAAAAAAGGAGTGTTGTGGATTTTTTCCAGCAAGTTACATGAAATGTGGTAACCAGGAACTGCACAATGCAAGATTAGAAAACCATATGAAGTGATGAAATGATGTATATAAAACTTCGTTTTGCACAGCTCCACCAGGGATAAAAGTGCTACTTCAGTGGAAGATATTATTAGAATTTGTAATGCTCTTGCCATGGAAATAGTTGTCATGTCACCCACCAGGATTATGGGTGGACAAATAGGAAAAGCAGATGATACATGAAAGCAGGAGAGATGGAAGCATTTTTCAGAATTAGACAGCAATGACAAGGGAAATGAAAATGACATGTAAGGTCTAATTGGAATTCCTTTAGTCATTTGGAAAGGATATTAAAAAACCTTTCTCAAAGCACTCTTATCAACAATTTCTTCAGGAATTAGTGTACAGCATAATTTAGTCAGTGCATAAGCATATTAATTTTTCATTCTCTGAGCAGGTGGCAGAAAGCTTGCACATATTAAAGCCAGCCCATGAGCCCTTGTTTGGGCCACAGCAGAGAACACAGCTGGGGAGCAGCAGGCAGCTGGCTGCCCCCTGTGCCCAGCTGCTGGGACACTGTCCTGCCACAGCCCTCAGCAACAGGTCATCCACAGCCTTAATTTTGCTACATGAGCTCACCAGCAAGAAGCTGCAGGAACACATCTGAGCTAGGAAAGCTGAGCTAGGGGACTAGGAAGAGACATGACACAACCAGGGTACTTGATTTCATTTGTGGTTTTTCATCCTGTTCAACAAACCATGAAGAAGGCAGTCAAAAGAAGTATTTAAGATACAATCACGTGTCTACTGGTGATGTTTGAACACCACCCCAACACCCACACACGCTGACCCTCACTCCCAATACAAACCTACCTTGGAAGCAGTGGTCAACACAGCAGTAAAAGGGAGGCTGGAAATAAATGGCCCATAGGGAGTAAGAGCTGTCTTTTCCAATCCAGTAAGAAGTTTCACCTAAAGCCTACATATTGCTCAGCTTCTCTGGGAAACTGCAAGGCCCAGGGGTTATGTCTATTGGGGAAGGTACTCTCAGAGCAACCAGAGAAAACACAAAAGACAATCAATCAGCCAGTGTCCTTCTGCCACTCAACATATGGGCAAGGACTAGCTCTCATGGACAGGAAAAGCTCCCAATTTTCCTCAGCCTTTCTTGAGCAGTGTACTTGGGGGCCAGTCTTACCCAATCACTTCTCACTCAGGACCAGCTCAAGTGCCTGAAGTGTTCTGCTTGTAGCACATATTTGCCATTAACCCTCCCAGCCCAGGCTAGCAACTTAATTGTCCTTTTAGCTCAACATCTTGCATAAACTGCCAACAACACAGCCCCAGTAAAAAATAGATTATGTGAATAGATGCAAGAAAAAAGCCTGACCTTGCAAGATTCCTTACATCTCCACAAGCCTGGCCAAGACACAGTGACTTACACAGGACTCATTGCACTGGGACTAGCCCATGGCTGAGCACTGACACTGCTCAACAGTCACTGCATCACAAACAGGCCCTGACCAACCTATTTTGATGTTGAGGTTAATGCTGTTTTTAGAAATTGGCTAGATAAAATGATCTCTACATATTCCTTCCACTAATACTATTCAACTCTATTCTTCCAAGAACTCCTTACTGCATCTTAAGATTCCCACTTTTTTAAGATAACCCTGAGCTATAACCTCACCCCAATATAATTTTTCATTTTGTTTTTTCAATTTTTCGTATTGTCCTTACTGCATTTAACAGGGATCCTTCATACAACTTTTGGGGTGAGATGAACTAGATTAGGGGCTAATGATTTCCCCCCACTGCAGTTGTTGGAGGGCTCACGTTGTTCCTCCACACATTGCAACACTGGCTTCTTTTGACAGAGGAACAAGTCCTTAATATCAAAGGAAAATTTACATGACATACTAGAAGAAAATTCTCCTTTATTAGCCCTCACCATTCTCTCTCTGAGACAAGGGAATGACACAAAGGCTGTGAACACTCATCATCTGGTCTCCAAGAAAAAGCCTGGGAAACCAATCTAGTGAAGTCAGAGCACAAAGTGCTATTTTACCAAAACCAGTATGTTCTGTTTTGTTCCCTAACATGTTAATAACTCCCAACATTTCATATGTTGGTTTTATTTAACCATCACAGAGTACTGATCACTACCAGTATCAGGTGTTTGATGTAATCCCAGATCAAGTTCCTGATTTATATCTCCCTGCTCCTTCAGCTCTTATTAGGACTATCATTTTATATGTGGAGTCATAACTGTTTTGTTCTTGTATGCATCTCTGAACATTCATTTATGCTGAATGTCATATGCAATCTTTATTTTTTTGCTCAGTCACCCACTATTACAAGGTTCTTCTACATGTCTTCACAACTGGTTCTGCTTCTTACTAATTTGAACAATTTAATGCCATCAGCAAATGTTGGCAGCTGACAGCTAACCCCTTTTCCAGGTCACATAGAAATCTGCTGAGCTGCACAGACCCCACAAGCTCCTCTGGTGATTTTTCTCCAATCCAAGAACTGCACACTTTCTTCTGCCCTGGTTCCTGACTTTAAAACTGCGTTAAGGATTTTCCCTTCTGTGGGTTGGCAAAGAGTGATACTCCAGGAGGCAGCAAGTGAATATCCTCTACTCTGTGCTAAAATTCAGATCTTCAGCTTGTTTGGCCGGGCTCTGTCTCTCTGACCCACAAAACTGAAACCACTTCTCTGAATTCTTGTGACTACATTGGTAACATTTCTGCCCCACAGACAGAAGATACACAGGTACATTTCCTGTTTGCCTACACTCATTCCTCACATGCCAAGGGCCTGCTAAGTTAAAAGGGGGTCTATAAATACATCAGTGCTGTTTTTATCAAGATGCTGTACTACTGGTTTTAGGGCAAACAAGAGCCTGATGCACAAGACTGCTGCAGAGATCTTTCCTGCTAAAACCTGACTTCCAGGCACCAGCCACAACATGGGTAATTGAAATCTGAGAAAAAAAGTCATTCCTTCTGTCAGTTGTTTTTGTTTACTGCACAGGTTTTATTATGTGACGTCTTTTTTTTCCACAGGACTCTTCCATTTATTTACTAAACAGAATTGTTGGGTTTTACTACACAGTTATTTTGGTTTCACATTTTTCTGCATGAGGTACGACTCAAACCCTGCTCTGGAGAAAGAATTAGTGCCTCCCTCCAGTGTTTTTCAAGACTGTCATCCTATCAGGTCTCCAAGCATGTCAGAAACACTCAGATGTCAAATGAGGAAAAATACATGCAAACCTTGCCAGAGTTTAGACATGCAGCTGACTGCTGCCACTCAGAAGAAAAGCACAACTGAGAGACAAACCTGGTTTGTTTCTTTTACTATCTGCAGCACCAAGGAAGATGGGGTATTTTGCCCACGGCACATGCTTCCTGACAGCAGAGTAAGAGTCAAAGAGGAAAACTTCAGGCTGTCATCACAGACTTAGAAGTAAAGACTGTTTTGGTGTTCAGCATGGTCCTCTACCATGACACAAAACCTGAGCTCTTCTGCTTTTCAAATCTAAAATACAGAGACACTAAATCTACTCAAATAAAAAGTCACCATACCTTTTACCAGCATAGTCACAGCAGCATTCTTCACCACAACTTCAGAGCAACCAAGGAGATGCTGGCTGGAAGGCAGTGCAGGCCCCTTTCACAGCAGGGCTATCAGCAAAGCCACATCAAGTCAGTCATGAATTTGTCCATCTCAGCCCTAGACCCCTCTGGATAACTTTACTACGCAGTACACATCTCCTTTTACCTTGGCTCCAAACCCCAGCACCCCATGGTGCAGTCTGTGGGCATTGCCCTGTGATATATTGGGGAAAGATTTGGGTCCTGCATTCTTTTTAGCTATTTTTCAACTACTTTACACTTTGCCCTTTTTTGTGTCAAACATGGCTGCCTCCTCTCTCTGTTAGCAGATCCATATTTACCCTGAATTTCTTTTAGCAGCTACCATACCTGCAGGATTTCTTCTTTGTTACCCTTAAAAGCCTGCCTCAAGTATTTGCTCCAGCTGGGCTTTTGTCTTCTTGATTTCATCCTTAGGCGCACAGGGAATGCTTTTATACGCCTATTGTCTGCGTCCACTTCCATCTTCTTCATGATCCCAAGTCTCGTCCCAGTTGTCTTGAAATGTCCCTGTTGTCTTGACATGCTGTTTTTCAGACACATTCAGCCTGGGGCAGACAGCTGGTATGAAAAATTACAGCCCTGTCATACAGCCCAGTAACCAAAATGAGCATCTTACAATGAGCAGGGTCAGGAAATTTCAATATTTAGTAATTCTAGTCCTCCCACTTGTAATTATTTACTGTCAGCTATTGCAGCCAGTGCTCACTATGCTCTGGCCATATAATCCTTTTAAGCAACCCTGAAGTGTATTTGTGTTACTCAAATAAATATAGCACTGATCTATCCTAGCAAATGAGTGCTAGTGCTTGCTCTGTTTAATGTTATTGTATTATCTTCCACTGTTCCTGCAGCCCTGGACATTTTAAATTTATTTCTAATATTTATATCTTCTTTTCCTCAGCCACACCTCATTTTATGCTTTCTAGTCCTTGCCAAGATTTTCAATATATCTGATGTTACTTGCTTATACTCTGTTCCACTTTTTTTTTCATTTCATCTCAAGCTGTTCCCTGCTGCTCACCTGCTTCTCCCCTGCACTTCTCTCACACAATCAGTTTCTATCTTCATCTTTCTTCTCAGACACAGCTTTTCTGGCTTGAGACAAGCTCTTGTCCATATAATTTTATTCCAGAGCAATCCAGTGTCACACATTATCTTCCCTCCTGCTGTGGGGAGAGGCCAAGCTCAAGTGCAGTGTTTCCCTAGGATACATTTGCTCTCCCCCCTTGTCCTCTGTGCTAACCTTATCCCTGATCCTTATGGCTGGTAGCTGTCCCGGGCAGCCTGTGTTTGGCAGTCCAGACCCAGGTTCAGAGATGTCCTCAGCCCACCCACAAAGCCAAAAAATCTTTTCTGACTCTGGTAGAGCTGTTCCTGCCCCTTGGCTTTAGTGGACAGAGAAGAGATGCTCTAAACAGGGTTGTTCCTGCATGCAGGCTTGAGATGTGTGTTGAATTTGTTTGGTTTTTTTCCTCCTCCCCAGCAGGGACCCAAGACCTCTGTTTTACATTCTGCAAAAGTCATTGACCTTTCTTGGAAGGCTGAGGTCAGTAAGTCATACCCACTCCTCCCAGCCAGGTGCTGTAAAGCCACAAAGACAGCTGCCCCTTACTGTTTCTGGATGCCACCGCAACAGTAGGAGGGACACAGTGCTGAGCTCCTGGGGCAGCAGCCAGGAAGAATAACATATCCAGCAAACTTGGAGGCAAAGCCCCTGCCCTGTACTCTCTGCATTATCTTGGGCAAGGCCAGTTGCTTCACAACCCCTACTGAGAACAGAGCTTTCCTGAATCTACTTAGTCTCACACTGGCCCTGAGAATATACAGAGCACCATGAATATTGATAAGGTAAACACAAATTTGGAACAAGAAATCAAGAAAGCTGCCAGAAAATGTTTTCTATTTTCTTTGCCTGGGGGAAGCACGATCGCTATCCATTCGCTTTGGCAACATCCACCCACGCAGAAGGGAAAATAGAGGGAAGCTGGCAGAGTGAGAGCTCCAGCCTAGGTCTACAAGGACATACCACAGCGAGATTTGCCCACAGCAGATGCATCTTTACAAAGGAAAGTGCCCAGTTCCCATTGTGGCTGACCAAAAGATAGATCAAGGAGCTGCCAAGCAGCTGAATCTACAGGGTCATCATTCTAAGAGCACTGTGCATTTAACCAAGCAGTCAGCCCCACATAAAAATCCAGATCAGCCAGATGGTCTCTTGTCACTGTGCAGGCCACTTGATACGAGGCAAATGGCCTTTGCACACTTGTCTTTGAAGTGTTGCCTAATTTGTTTTAACTGTTTAAAAATTGAGTGCATCCTCAACACTTTAGCTGCTCCTGCTTGTTTGCTTCATTCTGTTAGTAAGTACTAAATATTTAAAAAGGTCTTACAAGGTACTTTCTAACAGCAGGTTCAGCTGTTGATGTGCTGCACAAAAATAATTTAACCCCCATGGAATAAAAAGGAAGCCTGGAATGGTGCACTGGTATAACCTTTATATCACACCTCTGTGTGCTGGCAGATGGGAGACTACAGCAAGGGGCTTTAGAGGCTGCAGCAAGACTGCTCAACATGTAAGAACTTCTCTGTTCCCACCTCCCTACTCTCTCTCTCACACCTTCTGCCCCTGAGACCCCAAAAATGAGCTGCTCCCTTTCCCCTTCAGCTCTCGCCCTTCCCTATTTGCTCCACGCACCTGGGAAGGCTGCTTGTCACTACAGGAACACGGCTGAAGTCAGCAGTCCTGCCACCTCCGGGTAAGTGATGCTTTATCACAGCACCAACAGGCTGACAGGCAAGGGATGGGCTGGAATCTCCCTGTGCATAGAAGGGGTAAGAAACAGTGTCACTGCAGAGGACAAGCCATACTTTGGCTTTCCCCACTCTCGTAGAAAAGGTGCTTTTTTTCAGAGGAACTCTCACAAATGTTTCAGCTTTTATTGCTAATAAGAGCCTTGCTTGCTGCTCCAGCAGCTCTCCTTTCAGGGGCACCCTTGCAGTTGTTGCTACATATCACCAGAGCCTTTGCAAGAGAACCAGATTTCCCTGACAGCTCTGGCAGCAGAGCAGAGGCTCCACCAAGCCCTACAGCAGCAGACCAAACCTCCCTGTGAGCCTCCAATGGGGACCAGGGCAGGCATGCAAAAAGAAGTTTGTATCTCTAATTATTGACCCATCAGCTGGCCTGATCATGTTCAATGGCGTTTTCACACACAAGCTGACTAGGGAAGTACTGAGTCATCAAGGCAAAAATAATTTACAGAAGTCATTAAAAATAATTTACAGAAGCATCTGCTGTGGGCAATGAGGCCACAATGCTTTGTGGCCTCAGCTGCATTTACTTACAACTAAGATGAAAGATGCTGGGATGCTGCAAATACAGCTCTGAGTATTTGAACAAGACAACAAACTTTAATTTTTTAAAATTCAAGTTTCTGGCTACCAGCTTTTATATATACATATATATATATATATATATTTAATGCACAAGTACATAAGACAATAATGAGGGGAAGGGGAGCAAAAAAGCAAGTAAATTATTACAGATTTAAGTGCAAACACAAACTTTGCCTGAAGTAACCTGGCATTGGGAGGCACTGCTGGGTAACAATGCTACAGACAACACAGGCAGAACTTTAAAAATAGTAACTTGGGAATTATTAGCACACCAGTTTGCTATTCCCCTTCAGCTCCGTAACTTGAGAGGGCTCTCCTTCTGTTAAGCAAAATGCAAGGCACGTCCCGTGGGTAGCATTAGCTTTGTGAGTACAGCACTTCCCACACTGTTAAAAATAACCTTGCTTGTCTCTATGCACTGGACTTTAGGGTTGGTTTTGCTTTCTGCTTTAGAATATCAACACAATTTCCAGGCAAGCTGAGAAAATCTACTTCACCAAGGTGAAAGTTAGATGTCCTGTGATGTGAGTTAGGTGACTTAGACATCCTGTATATTGGATTCAAACAATCAAGACAGTAAAGTGTTTCATGCCACCACAATGCTTTGTGGCCTCAGCTGCATTTATCCTGACAATACCAGCCCTGGACCATTAGTGCAAGGCGGGGGGTGGGGGGATTGATGCACAGAAGCAACTTTCATTAAGCCACACAGAAAATTGCTGGCAGAACAGCAAGCCTAAATCACCATCTGAGAAGATAATATCCTTTATCAACTGCATTTTTTTTTTCCTTTATTGCAGCCAAAGCTCATTTGTATTGTGAGTTCCTCCCTGCCAAACGGGAAATCCCCAGAACACCGCCCAGGTGCATCAGAGCAGTAATAGCTTGGGAAATCCCTGTAATTTCTCACAGGAGGATGCTGTGCAGCTGCTTGGCTGTGAGCACCAGCCCTAAGCTCAACCAGAGACCTGAGCATCTTCCTCACAGTGTTGCACAGCACTGAGATGCTACAGCTGAACAGAGCCCTGGGGACAGGAGGGGGGCGAGGCAAGAGGCAGTTCAGTCACCGTCCCCTGTGGGTAAAGAAGATCTGCCAAAGCAGGAGGGGTCAGGGTATGGGTGAGGGATGGCAAGGACACCAGAGCCTGAAGGCTAAAGGGACACACAGTGGAGTGACCCATGGGGGCACATGCAGCAAGGAGCAATCTGTGATTTTCTGTATAACAGGTCAGAAATATTTTATTTTACTTTTCTACTGAGCTGGATCAAGCCCTGGTCCAGTGCATGCTACCAACATCTGAAAGCAAGTATGTGAAGGCAGCATTACCTAACCAAAGCTGCCAGTTGAAATAAAAGAGCAATAATGATTCTAAAACCAGACCAAGCACACAAGAAACCTCACATATGCTACTTCCTTCTCCAAGTATCTGTAGGGTTTTAATAGTGCATTTGAGTAATCCAGTTCTTTTTAGGCTACTCACTGGGTTGCAAACCTTGCAGTCAGGCACTCAGGTCTCTTCTTACCCACCAGCTGGGTCAGAAAGAGCCCCACAAGGTTTTCTGCCATCTCCCAGCCAGGCAAAAACAGTAAGGCTACAAAACCAAGAGATAATAGCTTCATACACAAAACCCTTTAACAACACTCAGGGACCAACGTTTCTTATTTCATTCAAGTCCATTAATGCCAGCTCACACAGCAACTCATCTATTGCACTTGTCAGCAAACACTGTTTGAAGCTGACCTTCATTCAGACCACAGCATCCCAAGATCTGATAACAACTCCACTTCCTCCAAGCCTGTCCTGAGCTCAGAAATTCACCATTTGGCTTAAGGATTTCAAGCTCTGTTTGCTGACAGTGAATATTGTATACCCGAGCCTGACTCTTTATTCTTAGCTAGTTACTTTGCTTGGTTCATTGATTTATTCCCTTCCTTAGGCTGCTCCAGATGACCTTGCTTTGCTCCACACACCAAAAAGACCATCCCCTGAAGCAAAAAACATTCATATGTCCTGAATTGAGGCAGGCAACCACACCAAAACACCTCTCCCCACTTCAAATAGCAGAAAGGGCAGCACACACATCAGAGACAAAGGAGGAAGCAGTGGTCAGTGTAAAATGAGTATTTTACATATAATGCTGCCTACTGAATTTTTAAGAGTTCTTGGGGTAACAGAATGTGGTTTGAGAGGGTCAAGGTTTTTTTAATCTAGTCCAAGATTTTTATGGGGAGAAAAAGCCTTTTGCCTGCCCTACAAATCAGATGCTAGCATTATCCTGTCATAATATGGCAATTTATTTAACCATAAAGCCTATCTTCTTATTTTTTTCCTCTTTTAATGCTATAGCACCAAGTAGTCACAGATATTCTTATCTAGGCATATGCTATTCATTAATCCATCAATATTCCAAAGGTTTTCAAGAATGGCCAGCAAGCTGGGAGCCTCAAATTCACAGTGCTCCAGGTGTGAAACATTGTGAAGAGTATTGCTTTAAAAATAAAGGTCCATTTAAAGTGTCCCATGTGGAACACCAATAAATCAAGGCACTTCAAATCAGTAGTTATTATGAATGCCTCAGCCTTTGGCCTTAACAAGGTTGCAGCAGAATGAGCAGTGTGTATTGCCAGTAAGAGAAAATCCTTAGTCTGCATAAGCTTCAAGCTTGACTACTTAGACTACAAGAACCTTGTATTTGCCCATAGAGTATTCCTCTGAGGCATAAAAAACCAGTGTATCTCTAATGTTATGGAGGGATAAAGATTATTTTTCCCATTAATAATAATAAATACCTTAATCCTATTTAAACCTTTGAAATATAACCAAACAACAACAGTGCCTCAGTAGGATTCCCACTTGTTACATCTGCCACAGCTCCTCCTTCACAAGTGATCTTATACCACACAGTTCGATTTTTTCAGAGTTATTTTAAAAACACTACATTATTTATGACTCCTGCCAGTGAGTCATAACTGAGAGGTGATGGAGGATGGAAAAAGATAGAGAAATGTGAGCAAAGCTCCTCAGCATTAATTAGGTGTTTACCTTAAGCAGTAAAACTTCATTAATACTCAGAAATTAAAGAGGTCAGTGTGCTGCCTCTGATGTGTTCAGCCTAGACAGGGCCTCTGCTACCAGGAGGCAGATCCAGCTGGTAGGGAAAGACGTTAGAAAGCCACTGAATCAGCCAAGAGATTCCCTGCAGATTTGCTTCATTTTTCCAAGTCACTGCCAGCTTCCTGTATTTTCCTCCTGAATGCTTTCGACATGTCAGCTGCTGAAAGGAACAACTCCACTCCTTTAGGGAACTAGATACGAGGGGATAAGGAAGGAAAAATACTGATATACTATTAGATGTCTGTCCTGAGAAGCACTATTGTTGAAGTTTACGAGGCGCACCAGGATTTCCTTTCCATCCTTCAAGGAGATTGATCACAACCTGTTTTGACAATGTGATCTAATATTAGATGCAGGAGAGTTCATGTTTGTTTCCCTTACAGCAGCAGCCTGTCTTACACAAAGCTTTTGGCACACCAACTGTCCAGAGCTCTGTGAAGAGGAGAGGAAGTGCTGCTCCTTGTTCCTGACACTGCTGCTAACTAAGCACTGCTGACAGGCCCACCTGTGATCTGTAGAAGGGAGCATCTCCCATGCCCAGGCTTTCAGCTATGGCACTTGCTGACACCGCTTTAGTGTGAACATGTGAGAATCTGAGTGTTTTACCTGAGTCCCAGCTGGAGCTCTAGTGCTCAGTGGAGTCTTTCTCTTCCCCTAAGCAGTGACAGATAGCACACTGTCATGATCTATGTAGGGATAGTGCAAGGAGTAGGAATTAACATCCAGTTTCATGGCAGTGGGTTAATGTAAAATGTAGTCTTATATCCTCTTGTGGAAAACACTTCCACAAGATCTGCAACACAGGAGACAGATGACAAAATGGCAGACAGCAAGAGATTTTTAGGTTGGAACAGGATGGATGGGACAGAAATCTGAGTCTTGACGAGGTCAGTGGGCACCAGAATAATAGATGAAGTAAAGAACTAAATTCTGTTTAATTAATGCCAACAAATAGGGGGGAAAGTATTTTGTGGTCTTTAAATACAAGAGCGCAGTCATTTGCTATGTCTAAGTAAATAACTTCAGATCTTTCATGTGCTGTTGTGGCACTGACCTCTTGCTCAATTTCGAGTTGTCTGAAACCAGACAAACCAGTGGGATCACCTGCCCTTCCATGCAGCCCTGGTCCTTCTCTAGGAACCCTTTCAATTACCTGCACTACCCTAACAGGGGGAAGGTTCCCATAAACTATTTAATTTGAATTACTCCCAACAGCACTCACACAAATCTTGTAAGAAAATCCCTGTCCGAAGCTCTATACAGAAAGTAACAGCTGGTTATCTGTTTCCCCTCAGCACCACTGCAGTCACAGATCATGAGAGAAAGATCTGTGGATAACTGAACCCCACACCTAACCTGTCATTTACAGAAAAAGGATATAATGAAAATGTTGTCATTTCAGTTTGCTCCCCCTATGGAGCTCCCCACAAATGTGGCATAGAAAGCTGTGTATCCATCTCCCTAACACCACTAGACAGTTCGGAAGCCTTCTGCCAAATTTTGAGCATCAACTACTTCTCATTTATTAGAGTTGTTTGCTTTCAGTAAGTGACCCTTTAAAAAATGAAAATAACTCAAAAGACTTTTTCGATTTGCAGGGAGCCCAGCACTTGATAGTTGCCATCTGTCCCCAAAGGGCAAAATTTGGAAGTATAATTGCTTGAGGTGTTAGCAGGGCTGCACTGCAACTCACTTTCAACCTAAACACATATTAAAAATGAGCTTGCTTGCTTCTCTCTGTCCTCAGCTATTTATATCAAGAAAAGAGAGCTGGTTGTTTCTAGTACTCACTGTAGAACATTTTTTTTCCACCAGGGCCCCTGTGTACTGTAGTAAAGTAGGGATGAAGTGATATATAAAATCCCCCATCACCAACCTACTTTGAAGGAATGTTGCTTTCCAGCTAATGAAATGAGTAGCCTGCATTGAAATGGATAAAGAGTAAACTACATCTAATGCCAAGTGACACCAGAATACTTTAATTTTACCTAGCTTGTCTGCCTCATAGGGTTTTGAGCTTCTGCCAGCACAGGGAGAGCTCCATTGGCTACAATGGATGCATCAAAAAAGGGCACTGTAGCAGATCAACAGGAAGGTCAGATCCAGCATCTACAGATGTTATTTCCCTGATTGTCTCTGATTTTAATGCTTTTATAACAAGCACAGCACCTTTCCGAGGATTTCTGTTCCTGAAGTTACTGGAGATGGAAAAGGAAGTTTCAGTCCTGCATCAACAGCATGAACAAATTACAAGTGGTCCCTGAGAAAGCAACTCAAGGAACAATCAAAACATTATAAAAGATTTAGGACTCCACAGCCTAAGAGTGCCTATTTCACTTGTCTTATAATTCTTAAGTATTTGAGATGGTTCAGACAGTGAGGAAACTTAGAAAGAAGTGAAAGGTCAGCATATTCCATGGCCGCTGTTTGATCTGGGGTCCCTGCCCTCCTGAATATCTGACAGTTGCTCCACAATTTCTAATTAACAAGACTGAGTGGTTGGATACAAAGGACAGCTCCAAACTTACTTATTTTTTTAAAAAGCCAACCTCAAAAATTAGTTCCATCTGATATTTTTGAACCAAATCCCAGAGTTCTAATTGCTTTATTTTGGGTGCTTAAACAACTAAAATAAACACATTCTCCTAGGGAAGAGTCTGCTTGTGTGACAGAAGGTGAAGATGTGAAATTCAGGAGCAGGCTGGGCATGATATCCTAACTTTCTCCAGCAAAGAAAACACAGCAATACTGTGGGTTAGTCTGATTTATTTGATCTCTCTTGAATCCCTGCCTAGTTATCTTTTCTGGTGCTGCAGATGTGGCATAATTTTGACATACCTGAATTTCTGTTGCAAAAGGATCAGAGCAGAAGAGAAGAATTCTGAGGGAGGGTGAGAAGTTGTTGGAGCAGACACTAAATGCTACTATAAATAAAAACTGTAAGAAATACAAGTACTAAATGAATTAGGAAGCAGCTAACAAGATTAAAACTGAAAAATCACGATAATTTCAGGAAGCACTCAGGTTTTTCAGATTTCAAACGTAAGCAAAAGAGGAGAATGTTAGACAATTACCACTTCACTCAACCCTCGCATTAAAAATTTGAATTTTGAGGAGTTGACATATATTTTTAAACACATTGTCCTTGTGCCGAGCACAAAAAAATCCAGCCTCTAAGTGATTAATTGCTGAGCTGAATGTACAACTTCATAGATGAAGAAATAATCAATACTTTAAGTATCAGCTCTTGGCCAAGAGGAGGAAAATGGAAGATCAGACACTTGAGGTAAATTATTAAAATTCTAAGGATTCACCATTATAAAACAAGCACTGCTGTGGTACATTGTTGATATGGAAACAGAAATACTTTTGAGGCACTCTAAAGAGAAGAATCTTACAAACAAGTTATAGCCTTTTCCCAATATCGGATCATTTTCTGCCTGGTTCTAAGTCTAAACCAGCACCAGAAAAAAATCCCCGATGGTGCTAAAGGTTTTCTTTTGACTGTGAAACTTATATTAAAAGGTTAACTGGAGTTTAGGAGGCATAAGTTAAATTAGGTCAGAAAAAAAGAACGTTGAACAGTTTCATTTTCTCACAAAACCAGACATGGCCAGTTGGTAACAGCATATTTACAGGTATACCTACTTGAAAGGCCTGCTCTTTTGGTACATATATCAGAGGACCAAAGTTATTGGTATGTGTGGGTTGGTAACAAACTACTGCACCTCCCAAATGAAAACATGCTCTTTCCTAATCTAATGCCTTAAAAACCACAGTATTCTTTAGTGGCAGGGGCAGCAGAGACTGTACACATCACAGTCACTGCAAAATAGAAAAGGGTGATGACACCTCCTACCAACATTCCACCTGAAACACTGGCTTCTTAACAGCCCAAACACTGGATTCAGGATGAAGCAGTTTAGCTGGTATGCAATTACACAAATGTGCTCATGTCTACAGTATTCTTCAAGGACCGGTACTCACCTCTCCACAGGGTCCCTGCCTGGACTCAGCACAAAGCCCAGTAGAGCCTAATAGAAGTAGGTTAGTCTCTGACAAGCACTGAGTTCAGGAGACATGGATGTCGCTTTATTTTTTCTTTTCCTAAAGCACACAAGGAATCTGTCCATTTGGTGAGGTTGTGTGTCTGCCACCATTTAGCCCTTATTTCATTACTTACACTATACCCTCAGGTTTCTAAACAACAACATTTCCGTGGTACTGCAAATGCATCTCCCAGGTATTTTGGGGGAAAAAATAAAAACCACAATTAGATTTCTTTCTCAGAATGTAAGAGAAACTGATTACTTCTAGGAATTTTGTTCTCTTCTTAGTCTGTGGCTGAGTTGCATGCACACACTGATAAAAACTTCCTCAATGAAATAAATAATACAAAAAAGTAAGAAACTACAGCAGTATGAGACCATAAATCAGAAGACACTAAAATTTACAGCATCCTTTCTAGTCTTTTGGATTGACTTGGTACTGACAGTAGAAACACTGTGGCAGAAATAGCACCATGACACATTGCCATTTCCATTTAGTAGTAAAAGATCCCTAAGAGAAATAATCAAGCTGTTAAACTTGAAGAGATGGGGAAAAATAATGCATACTGTAGGCAAAAGCACCATGAGGTATAGGAGACAATGGCCATCAAACCTGATTTAGTAACTATTCCTTTGGCAGGCTTGAAATTAAGTCTGGAAAGACACAACAGAAAACATGCAGCTCATTGGGGATTGTTAGAGGCAGAAACTAGGTACAAAATTGTTGCAATAGAGCCAAAGCCTTGCTAACACTGATTGTAGGACCCTCCTTTAAGGAGGCAGGAAAGCCTCTTGTGCCCTCATCCCCTTTGCCTCCCTGAAGAGGTAGTAAAACAAGTCTCTGTCCTTGAAGAGGATTAGCTCCTACATTTTTTGCCAAGTAATAATGGGCTTCAAGTCCAACCCAGTATTATACAATTAGGCAGAATGAAACCTCTGCTAAGAGCTACCACAGGATATTTTTGATTTTGATCTTAGAAGATAAAAAATTTAACTAAAATACCAATTCAGTAAGGCATTTGAGTTTACTACCGAACAAAACCTGTTAGCTGCACCTCCAACAGAATTTTTGGTCCTATATACATTTAGGATAACGTTTAAAATAGCTCAGATCCTTTAAACAACGTGTCAGTTTTTCTTAGAAAACAGAGAAGACTCTAAAGGGTCTAAGTTCATAGAATTTGGTCATTATTTCCACCAAAAAAACCCCCACAAAACAAATAAAACTCCATCAGCTCTAGGTTAGATTATTACATATAGCAATTTCAAAACTTCAGAAACACTCTATTTACACACTGATGACAGAATCCTCCAGTGGCAAAAATTAAATTTACTGTGTTAAGCACTTGTAATATTTTCTCTTCTTCACATCAAATTCTCTCCAGCTTTCAACAGCAACTTTAATTACATTTACTATTACTATTTGCTTACTTCCAGAAAAAATAAAAGTAGTACCATGAAAGTCAAGTAAACAGTAGTAGAGTTATAAATACAATGTGTAGCTAGTATTAGTAATCTGATTTGATTACTATATAAGCATTAGTTACATTGTAGTTACAAAGTAGTTGCATTGCCATAATACAAAGAAATCAGTTTCCTATTAGTTACCTCTGCTTTAACAAAAATCTAGAACCAACAAAAAAAAAAAAAAAAAAAAAAAAAAAAAAAAAAAAAAAAAAAAAAATCAAACAAACGAAACCTCATGGAGCAGAAGTCCAGAGTTTTAAGGCCTTCAATTACCTTGACTGAAACTGAGTAACTGATCCAATGACAACTAGAAAAGCATCTAATTTCAATTTGGAGATACTAACAGATGTCAATCTTACCTATTCCCACAGAAGCAAGCTCAAGGGCTCATCACCATCACAATGCTCTATTTTCTTCAACACTTCAAGTTTCCTTTCTTTATCTTCGAGGTATTTCTCCTCTTCTTTCTTTTCTCCAATACACGAAAGCATTGACATCTCTCATTTTCTTTCCATACAGAAATATAGGCAGTAACACATGACTCTTGTTTTCCTAACAGGAAACTTTCTTAGTGCTGTTTTTTCCTGGACTTCCCAACATCTGATTTCTTTTCTGACTTCCTCCCTAAATCTCAACACCTTTTAAAAAATGTTGCAATTTTTCCTCAGTACCTGAATATAATCTGGGCATGATGCTAGCAATGACAAATCTTATGTAGCCAAGAAGCAATTTTTCCTTTTTTTACAGCACTTCACCGGTTTTAAATTCAGCTGTTTGTTCAGAATAAGACCTGCATTTTCTTCTAGCTTCCACTTAAACAAGTCTTCAGTTGATGTGGTTGGCAATAATTTATTTTTACCCTGGAGCTGCATGTTTACATTAAGACTGTCTTAAATCTGAAAAACCATTTAGAAATAAATTGATGAGTAATACCTATTTCACATACCCTACTATACCTACCAGCATGAAGTACTAAGAATTCTTACTAAGACTCCGTGTCAAAGAGTTTCAAGTGCGTAAATGGAGCAAATATTTTGCTCCTGCTTTTCTTGACCATATTCTCTAAAAATAGAGAAACTCTCCCTTCCACATTCTGCATTATGCTCCCTGCATGAATGGCATTTTCAGGAGTAAACCCTTTGTTGGGGGGAAGGAACAAAAATGAGCCTGGCAGGCAAACGGCCCACGTCCTTTCTTCTGTGCCACAGGAATACACCACCATGTCACTGAAGCCTCATGAGGCACACTAAGTGTTATTACACAAGTACTTTGCTTTTCTTTCTAAGCCATCAGGTCCTACTGTAAAACATGCAAAAGCTAATTATGTCATGAAGCAGACTCCAGAAACACATGCTCTTGCAGGCAATTTTTTAACACTGGAGAGACACTTCAATTCCAAAACAAAAGCCATTGTATTCACTTCACTATGTATTTATAAGAAGGAACTTCACTTTCTTTCATTAGCCACTTAAAAAGCCCTGAGGAAGCTCTTATTTCAACAACTTGGCCCTTTTCATGAAAGCTGTCCAGCCAAGACAGTGAAGAGACTGGGCTGTAAGTTTTATTTTCAAGTTGTTTCACTAACAGTGTGCTATTTATATGCGCCTTGAATATTGCCCCAGAGCCAAGAACACCCACACAGTATAAAGATGTAAAGCACAATTAAATCTTTAGTGAATGGATCAATTCCCCCCTCACTAACACCAAGGCCAAGCAGAGCTCCATTATGTAAAAATTAGCAAGAATGAGACCCGTAAGTCCCCAGGAAAATCAGGCCAGCTGCAAACAAAAGCTATTTAGAGCTTGGTTTTGCTCACTGACACTTCTAAGACAGCAAAACCTATGGTGCTGGAGGAAACTCTTTCACAGAAATGACTTAGAAATGGTGAAGACTGGGACAGTCCTTACTGTTTCCCTGCCTCAAGGAGATGGGCTGTGTACCACCAAACCTAATAGTTTTAGAAGGAGTACACTGTACTTTTCACAGCTACTTCAGTGCAAGGTGAATAAGATAAAGGACGAATATGTCATGAGTGCAGTTGGATGGGCAGCTTTTAGTCAAACAGCATGAAATAAATATTTGTGGATAGTATCCTTTGCTTTTGCAACTGGTACAGTTGCCATTAATTTGATATCTGATTTGGCACACTGTTATTATAAAAGAAAAAAATTGATATTTGAAATTGTCAATGAAGTCACAAAATGAATCTGTGAATGTGAAAATTACTAGAACCCTTATTGTTCAAGCTGTGGGTTGTTTCAGATTCCAGCTCAAAACTCTGAATGTGAGAATTGCCAGCAAGTCAAAACCAGAGCTAAACTGCAACTTCAGCATGATACAAGATTTAAATTTAAAATGCTGCAGGTGAGTCTTTTCTCAGGATGTTGGAATTTCTTGAGGATCCAAAAAGATGCCTAAAGGAAGAAAGGCAGAGTGTGTCCTTCTGAAAGTTCCCCTTTTGCCACACCTCCACTAGGAAATTGAGAGCCACCCAGTGTAAGCCTTCCCCTACAGCCCCTTCTCTGGTGGACAAAAAAAGTTATCTGAATTTATAAGCAGTTATCTGAAAGAATTTCCAAGCTTTTTCCCCCCATCCCTTTTTTAAATTCCCTAGAGCACAGGGAAGGAAGGCCTCATCTGGAGGAGACTTTCAAAAATGAAGCTGTGCACCAGGTTACAGGAGTGCAAGTGATAAGGGGCAAGGACTGAGTGACAGTGAGTACATTAAAAGCCAGTTTAGGTTAATACAGCTGAGTTCCCATGTACTTACCTTACAGGCTTCTCTTTTTGACAAGCAATTCCATTTACAAACCTACTCAGCAACACTAGTCTTGTAAAGTGTACATGTAACAAGTCACAAGTTGTTCCATTTATTTGAGTAAATATCTGGTAAATAAAATCATCAGTAAACATTACAAAATTAAATACATTAAAAAAGCTTGCCAGTATACATAAAATTCACAAACATGTACTTCTTTTGAAAAATAAAATATGTTCAGAGCACCCTTGATATAAAATGCCTGACTAATGTCACCTACCAGTAAATGGTAGCTTATCAAACATTCTAGTTAGGACATTTTCCAGAAGGGGGCAGGGATCTCTGTTCTTGCTCTTACAAGTAAGTGAGCCCAAGTCAAGAAGTCTCCCACTTCTCAGGGCAGAGCCATAAACAAAGGCTGCATTACTCTTTGCCTACCTTTATAGGAGAGAAATCTGCATTTGATTAAGACCACATCATTAAATGCAATACAGTACTTGCAATTGATTTTGGTATCACTGCCTTTCCTCCAGCATGAACCAGCTCTTAAATGGTGATGGACATTTCTCTAGATTATCACTCCAGGCCCATATTCAACATAGCTTACCACAGCTCCAAGACACCATGAGGTGGAGAGGAAGTGATCCTGGCAAAGCATCCAAGTCAATCAAATAACTTTTAAGTCTATAAATTAAGCCCTTAAAATTTCCAATTTCATATGCTGCGGTCTAAACAAGGAGATATGATGTGATTCTTCACTGGGCCGCCTTAAGGGTATTTAGAAAAATGGCAGCATTCATTTTAGTAATCTAAACTGGTACCTTTTGGTAGCAAATTTGTAATAACCACCATTTAAATAATTTACTATAACAAACTTCTCCTTCCATCCATACTGTGAAACAGTATTCACAACCCACTTTAAAATTTATGTACAGACAAGCACAAGAAACTTGACATCCATGAGTTAAATGTACAACCAATTTAAGAAATGTTATCCAACTAGTTGCAAGGAGAAATCTCCTAGCTCTGTAAAATTACAAGATCTTCTGGTTCACCACATAGGCTTGCTGCCCCTCATCACTAACTCTTGGATTCTTCACTTGCTTCAGTAATCCTCAGGTGAAAGTTGAGCAGCATCCAAATTGTTGATATTTTTGATAAAAAATAATTGACACTTAAAAAAGAACCCTTAAAACACACAAAAAAAATTCCTTGAGTCAAAACTGAATAAAATCAAAAAAGTTGTGGAGAAAGACAATTATTTTAATAAAGGTCTTGTATTCAAAGTCCCATTTCCCTTGCCATGTCTTTTACAGAGTGCTATTACTCTGAGTTATTTATATACTCTTCTTTTGAGGGGGACTGAGTTTCCTCATTCCTCTTATCCGAGTTAGCAGCTCTTTGATAAATTCCTAGGGGGAAAAAAAGAAAATATAAGTAATTTTAATCCCACAATACCTTAATCAAGGGTTTTTTTTAAAAAATGTGAATAATACATTTTTATTTAAGCTTTTACTGCTAAGCTGGAATTCCTCTGGCCTGATCTCCAGGAACCTTATACACATCCTTCCCATCCAGCAGAAGTGTGAACAACAAGCTTTTCCTTGTGATTGTACTGGCTCAGTTATAACCTAGCTTTCAGCCTTTTACGGCACAGGGCCTTATACCAACTATTGAGTGAAGCAAAACCTATAGCTGGATACAATGCAAACAGTCAATACAGACTTCCACAGCTTAAGCCTGCACAGAAATCAGCACTCTTGCCAAAAGAGGTGCTGCTCTTGTCACTCTCCATGCTGGAACTAGTATTTTGGTTGGCTGCATACTGAGCTGTACAAGAAAGCTGATCTGGCGAAAAAACTCAGCTATTTTTCCTTTTGCCCTGCTACTTTCCAAGCTGGCTCAGCCCTCCAGCCAGGAACACCACTCAGCCCACACTAACACTTGCTAAGGCAAGGCAGGAAAAAGGAGACCGAGGTAGCACCACTGGTTTATGATGGGTGAAACTGGTTGCAGAACTAAGTGAATTACACTACTTTGAAAACAAACACCAATACCCACCCCCCCAAAAAAAAAACCACAAAAAACCAATTCATGGACCAGGCCTTTATGCATGATGTATTTTCCCCAGTTTCAGCAGATTTCCACTTTTTAAACTGTGTGAGAACAGAAGCCTACAGATTTGCATCACTCTCTGAAATTCTTTTGATATACAATTTCTTGCAGGTGCATTAAAAGCTAAATGACATTCTTACTGTCATATTGGGAAAAAAATGTTTATCCACAGTACATGTATACACCTACAAAAAGGTTCTTACGAGAGCAGCTAGCTGTAAACATGGAATGCAATTATTCACTTAGGTTGATGTGAAAAGCCAGTCTGGATAGGGGTTTTGAGCCTCATAGATGGTGTCCCAGCCCTTGGCAGTCAAACTAGATGATCTTTAAGGTCCCTTCCAACACAAACCATTCTATGATTCTATGAAACAATTAAAAGCATGATTTCATGAATGAATGCTTGAAGTTAAAAAGTACAGTGAATAAAGCCACCACTTAAATGACAACACAGTACCTTTCAAGATAGGTCACACTGAAACATGTATTACAAGGTGCTACACTTTGCGTACGGAAAGTTTGTATAAATGTGTATTTTAACTTGAGAAATATGTCAGGGTTTTGTGGTGGGACCATGGTCCCAACAAACCAATTTCCTTTTCTGACAGATAATGCACATCTATAGTGAACTGCGTGTACTGTTGTACCGTGTTATTTTTGCATTCACAGTACCTGTGGCTGCAAGGAACAGCAGGAACAGCACAGCAGCTTCATGACACTGGGGTCTCCACCCTGAACTAAGTGAAGGCCACTTCAGGAATACATCTATGCATATTAATATCATGCTGCCCATATGGACAGACAGCCTAATAAGATGATCAGAAAAACAGGTTTCTTAAGACCCCCAGATCCTCTCCCTCCATCCTCTTGAAGCTGTCTTATTCCACTAGCCAGTGCAACAATATTAACTCTAAGCTTGTCACAGTCCAGTACTTCTCCACCAAAAAAAAATCAGAAAAAGGAGGAAGATGTGCTTACTCTAAAAATTCACAGCTTTCAACAAACTTTGCATTAGTTCTGTCATCATATCATCACTGTAAGGACCTGTTACATATACATGGCATGGTGGTGCTTGAAACATAAACACACTTTAGGATTTTTTACTATTAAATTTATACAAAGCCCTGCAATACAATCAATTAGAGAAATAAACTCCCTAAAGTGATCTTAGAAGATTTTTACTTGGGATTATTGTCATTTGTATTGCCTTTCAACAAGAATTTCCATTTAAAAAAAACCAAAACAAACCTATAGTACCATGCCAAAACATCAGAGCAAGACATTCTTCTTGGAGAATGGGTTGAAGTGCAGTTCTTCCTTTAGAAAAATTTTATTAATTGTCTGTTCAAGCCACAAATACTCTACAAGAAGACACTGCATCTGGAAACTCTCCAGCAGCTTCACAGAAATAAGAGCCTTATAGGAAGTGGCATCTGCAGAGCAGAGAGGGACACCTAAGGTAATGACTCTGTAGTCATTCGGGATATCCCACCCTGCCATTCCTTTGCCCATTCTCCCACAACACAGTAGTCTGGAGCAAGTTTCTCTTAGATATGAAATGTAGCCAGGGGCCAGTTGCTTTTTAATATGACGTTACAGCAAAAGAGAGGAATTCCTGCCCTTATACTTTGAAGAGTTACCACAAGTGCCTTCTTTTGCAAAACAAGATATTCCCTTGAAGTTTTCAGGCAAGATTGACACCACCTGCAAACTTCCTAATGCTGCCAAAATAAACCAAACTGAGGGGTCACCCCCCTAATGGAGACCTGAAGCAACTGCAACTATTTTTAAGGCAAAGAAGGCATTCATATGAATTACATTTGATAATTTAAAATGCTTTATCCGTCAGGAACTATTTTTTTTCCTTGAAATAAGGGTCTGCAGAATCAAAGAGTAGAACCCAACAAGAGTGTTTTGCATGTGGCAGACATTTTGCATAATGCAGTAGCGCTGTTGTGCACTGCCCTAGGACACACAAACCACAACACTGGTACAGCACATTTCTGATTCAAGTATCTCTTTGCATCTGACACTTGTATGGAGCTGGCTGTCATTAACACAGTTGTGCTCCAGTGCTTGTGCCTTTCTTGCTTTGCAGCTCTCCATGAAGGAAAAGCAGTGTTCTAATAAAGATCTACATTTCCCCTCATGGAGGCAGGAAAGGAGACTTTGTAGCATTTCAGTACACCTTCACTTTTTCAACTAATCAACTCAGGTCTATGTCAGCAGTACCCATTTTGTTTTCTTGAGCCATCACTCAAAAATTGCAGTGTTGTTCCCTGTGGCCATTTGAGACAAGATTTAATATCCACATCTATCCCCCACTTCATACACAAAGGTCATTTTACACAGAGAATTTTGCTGAAATCCCCTCTAACAAGATATGTTGAAATTTAGCATCAGACGTTTGAAAGCTGATGATGTACTAATCTATGTTAAAAGCACTTCTGTAATACAGGTTGAATTATCTACCTATAAATACTGATTTAATTAATGGAGTTAAAAAACAAGAATAATTCAGCTAAGGATTTAAGAACCTACTGATTACTCTTTGAAGGGTTATAGCCAGGATTACACATCCTACAGGCACTTCCAATACAAGGAAAATCTTATACCAGCACTTTGTGCCTTGGTAAATAAAATTTAAAAAAAATTTTTTAAAAGTGCAAAAATGTACGCAAACTTAGTTAAAATTCTTTTTTTACAGATTTTCTGCAAGGAGGCACCCTTGTTACAAGAATTGAGAATTTCGTTAATTTGTAATACTAAATCATTGTTTTTAGAAGACATCTGTCTAATTCTAAAGGCAAATTTTAATGAGAGACAGACTAAATCTATAGTTCATTTGAACTCATGTATATTCAGCCTTAGGCAAAAAAAAAATAAAGGCAAAAAACAAAGGTGAAATGATAATTTGGGAAAGGGGAGGAAATCACTTCACCTCTCTGCTTTGGTGGTGTGATTCATTGTTTTAATGAGGTCATTTGACAGACAATGAATTCTAGGCTTCCTATTCAAGTCTTGCAATTAATTCTGGAGACTAATTAAACTCTGCCTCTCCAGATTTCTCTTCCTCAAACAGTACGCATGTAATAGAACTAGTTTTTAAACTAAAATTTAGAGTTTCTAGTCCTCCAACTTCACTAGAGCATGAAACGAATCTTAAGTCAGCTTTCCTACACAGCTTTACTTCCTGTAGCCAGGTGAGAAAAACAAAATTTCCTTAACTGCTTTCCCAAGGCTGTTTCTTGGAGACTGCTTCATTAGTTGGATGTGAAAACTAAAGCCAGCCTGAAGAGCAATGCCCACAGTTACTTGGGAAAGAAGTTAAATAATAACCCAACTTGTTGCCAAACACCTCTTCCACACAGGTTCAAACCCCACAAAAGTAAATTGTACAGAAAGAAGGGAAATGCTTTGGGAGAACAAGGACAGAAGATGTCTTCTATTAGCAAGAACCAGTGCAGTATCTCTGTAGCCTAACTGAACAATGCCCTCAACATGCCCTCTCCAGTGAGGCCACAGCACCATCAGTGTCCACAGCAGGAAATTTTTGCAGCAATTTAGCTGCTTGGTGAGCTCTGTGTAACGCATTAACTACATACCACAAAGCTTAGCTACAGTAAAGACTTGCAGCCCAATTATTTTCCAATTCTCATGTGAACAAGTACAGCTTACTCTCTGTCAAATCACCACTTGCTCTTCCATTCTGATATTGCTATGGACATTTATAAGTTGTATTCAGGAGTACTTGCAGAAATGAAAACATGCAAGCTTAATTCCCCCCAGTGCTGTCATACAATATAGGGCAGATCTCAGCAGGCACATAAAAAGTTTTTGTTCACTAAATTCAGTGGTCAAATGGATGATCAAGAAATCATGTTTTACTTGAAATGCATCTGCCTGCATTGCTTTTAAACAAGCTTGTTTTCTAACCTTTTTTCACTACAAATTCTCCTATTCCATTTCAAGTAATATGGACACAAAATACATTTGCTGTGAATTAATAATTTACCACCCATCAGCTGCCCTGGCTTGCCCAGATATAAGGCAGCACATGGCACTGAGGCTTTAGGACACATCTGCAATGACTATTGCTTCTTGTGGGTATCTACATATTGCTGCCTTGCAGTTACATAGAAAAAACAAACAGTAACATTGACTTGAAATAATTCATAAAGTATTAGGACCAAAATAAAAACATGGTCCTTCAAAAGTTATGGGGTTCTGTTTCAGAAGTATTGAGCTTTCTATTCATGCCTGCATACTAAAAACATGCATTCTGTCAATACATACACAAAACAGCTTTTACCTTCAAAAACCACAGTGCCTAGACCACTCTAAAAAGTTGCAACACAAACCTGTTATTTGCTCCAACTAGGAATTAAACTTGGAGAAACATACAGTTAAGCAAATCCATCTCTACCTTTTTCAAAAGGTGTTAGAAGCTGATGAAATAGTCCAACCACTGAAGTAATTGAGTACTTAGAAACTTAAATCTCTGCCCAAGTTCTATAGAAAATATGTACAATAATTCAACATAGCTTGTGTGCAAACCATATTAAAAATTATTACTAGAGGTTTCCAGCAATGCAACTTTATTTAATGATGCAACTTATCTCCTTTTTCTCCCATTTTGCACTAAGTGAAGAATTGTTCTAACAAAATAGATTTAATCCTGCCTGAATAGGAGAGATCTACAGCCCATTCATCTGAAGCTTTGCATGTTTCTGTAAGAAAAGCAAGAAGTAAATAAACTGCAAATCTAATTTATTCAGTTCTCCTCAAACACTCATTATCTGCAGACCCTGTGTTGCTCAGCTGCATCTTTTGGAGTCAGTAAGCATAAAAATTGCTCACTCGTTGGATTTTTCTCCCATAGTAGTTTAAGATTTTCCTTGTCATTTCTCCTGTCATCACTTTGACAGTCCCACTAGTGGAAGCTCTAATTCACATCAGCCACAAATATTTCAGATTTTCTCCAATGCCCAGTCCAAATGTTAATAGCCTTGCTGCTTACCAATAGCAGAGATTACAGAAATACAGATTTAGTCAGCCTTCTTCAAAATATGTGTCTTGAAAAAACCTCATCAATTTCACAATCACAACTGTCTTCCGATCCTAAATAAGAGTCTACTGTGAAGTATCTAAACATCATCAAGATTGCAGATCATATATAAATTTGTTATATTCACTGCTAACATTAAGATTCTTCACCATCAGATGATGATAGAGAATATCAGACAGAACAGATACAACTTGACAAAGGTCAGAGTGGGATTCTCCACATGTGACATGTAGGACTATATGAAGAACTGACTGCTCTGGCACACAGATGATGCAGGAAAAGGATGCTGCTCCCTGCTTCTCTTCAATTACAAAAGCTCAGATCCAAAATTTGATTATGGCACTGATTTAGCAGATACTAAATCCTTTAAGTTTGTGTACAAAAAAAGTCCTTACATAAAGCTCCCACATCAAGCATATTCCCATACAAATAAAAACAGCCATAACTTCTACCTAAGAAAAGCTTTTAATATTTTAAAGCACATTCAACAGTCTAGCTGTATTTGCATTAGAAGAAAGGTTTTGTAACAGTTCCTCATAAGTTACCGTCAGCTATTATCTTTGGCCAAATTATTAAAGAGGTTGGAAACTCTTTCCGTCTTTTTAGTGAGCTCAATAACTCAGCTTCCTCTGATGAAAAGTCAATCCAGGATACATACAAATGTTCCTCAGTCTTTTCTTAACCTGTAGTCTAAATGGGAGATGAGCAAAACTGACTTACGATACACATTTTCAGGTTTAGAGTGGGGTTTTTTTCACAGCTGTGTAAGAGCTTTGAGTTATTAAGCTTTCTGCTTGTACTGAATTTTTCTTTATGTTCTGAATAGCGGGGACATCATGTTACATAACTTTTCCCCCAGTTAGGGATTACTACCTTTTGCAAATTGTATAACTCTTGATGATAAAATGCCTAATGCACTTGACAGAGTGTATTTATTGGTCAGGAGAAATTCCATTAGCTCATATCCATTCTTCACAAATCTTCTAAAAATCCTTTCGCAAGCCAACTACCTCAATAGTTTTGAATGATCTGCAAACATAAAAGGATTGCAGATTTTCTAGACAAGGTCTGGACCCCTACATAGCAAGTTTAAGCCAACTAAAAGGCTTTTCTTAGTCCACACATGGCAGGATAAAAATCACTATTTTTAAGTGGCCTAAGCTATGCAGTACTACTGGGCTCATCACTCCATAGATGAAGAAAAGTTGCTGTTGTAAAATAGTCCTGGAATGTGACTCGTTTTGGAAACTATACTCACAGAATCACAGAATCAATTAAGTTGGAAGTGGCCTCTGAGACCAAGCCCAAACTCTGACCAAACACCACCTTGCCATCTAGACAATGGCATGAAGTACCTTTCCTTAAACACCTCTATGGTGGTGACCCCACCATCTCTTGGGCAGCCCATTCCAGTATCTCTCAACCCTTTCATGAAGAATTTCTTCCTATTGTCTAACCTAAACTCCCCTGCCACAGCTTGAGGCCATGTTCTCTTCTCCTATCACTAGTTTCTCGGAGAAGACGCCAACCCCACCTGTCTACAACCTCCTTTCAGCTCCTTGTAGAGAGTGAGTGGATTAAGTACCCTCTCAACTATCTCTAAAGACTCAAGGAAAATGAAAATTCTCACAGATAGGGACCTGCTTCCATCCCATCCACAAAGGATCAAAAACACAGGTCACCAGTTCAGTATTAAAGTCTCACCTTGATGCAGGTGCCTTGAAGGCAGACAAGACATGTGTCCAGGATGTTAGTACCTGCGAACTGACACACCAACTTAATTTACCAGTATGGCACAAATATTTCCTTAGTTCTACAACCAAGGTTTCCAGTGGAACACTCACTGACATCTGTCATATACCCTCATCAGCTCTCTGAAATGTGTCCTTGCAGTGTATCAAACTGCACAGCAAAAAAAAACAAAAAAAAAAAAAAACAACAAAAAAAAAAAATCATTCATATGACATGTCTAATGAAGAAGGAAGAAGAGTAATTATTTGATCTCTGCCTTCAGACAACACAGAGACAAGAGGTCAGTACCTGAGTGACTGTTAAACCCTTGGCAACCTCTTCTTCCCACCTAGTCATGACTCCAGGTTTCTCTTACTGGCCTGTGACAAGAACTACATCAGGCTCCACATGCTGTATCTGTCTTCACATCCATCTTAAGAACCACCAAGGTTCAATGGCACTTGCTTAGAGAAGGCTGACAGGATCATCTGTAGTGTAGCATTACTAGTCAGGCAGCTGAAGATTTGGCATTATGACATCTCCATAATGGGAGATGTATGTTATCTGCTGAAAGGCAACCAAGATACAACACACGACAAACTTTACAGGTGTTATCAGGTGAATCTTTCTGGGTCAATTCCCCACACTGTCAAAATGTTTGTAACAGCAACTATAATGGCAATTCTGGAGAATCTTCCCACTCCACTATAGGAATCAATAACAATGGGGAAGCCTTGAAGAAAATATCTCATAGACTGCGAAGTGCCTATTTCAAATGCACCAGCAGTTCTTCCTGATAGTTTGACTATCCTTAAGCCCCACCAGTTTATGCGGCTACAGCTGCAGATATTACAGAAGAACCAACCTATTTGCAGCCTTGTTACAAAACCAAACACCTGGCTTCTAGTCATGCACAGCTGAAAAGTCTCTGACCTGAGGAATCCTGTTAGCCAACCCCTCTATTAAATACTGTACAGCAGCTATGTCTGGGAAAAACTGACTCTATAAATGGAACTAATAAACTGACCCACGACCTAGACTTTTGATTTTTACAGTAAGTCCAAGGGGTTTTTTCTACAATATTTACTCTTCCTAGTAAGCACACATTACTGTACGAAAAGCAGGCTATATTAGCACCAGACACATTAAGAGATACACAAGTTGAAAGTTGAGTAACTAAATCCTGCCAGTCCAGGTTATCCCACAATTTTATTCAAGTTTATTCACACAAACAATTAGCTGAGCTGAGTATTCAGAATAAATTTTACTGTCCTAGATAAAATTAAATGATTTCACAGTGAAGAGCACAGTCCAACATGCAAATATTTTAGCTATCTGATGAGATTTGTCTTTAGTTTTCTTATAACATGGCAGCTTTAAAATTCAGTATAATCAGTAAGGACATTAGAGAAAACAATACTGATAGTTCAGCTGGAATGACCAGCAGTTCCTCCACAGGGTACAATCACATTCCTACTGTAGCTAAGTGACAGACACAAACATTTTCAAGATATCTATCAGCTAGCTATTAATACTCATCTAGTTACTTCATCACAAGAATTAAAAAATAGTTACTTTAGGTTGAACATAACTACAGTTTCCATAGGTTAATAGCATTTTAAAAAAGTCTTTTACCTCTGTTGGTTTGTAGCAATCTACAAGAGTTTCCTAGAAGCAAAATATGAAAGTGTCAGTATCCATACAGAGTAATAGTGAACATAAACATGTCATGGTATGAAACCTGGCAAGGGAGGGGAGAAAGAAAAGGAGCAAGAACAGGAATCACTGAATGAAGATGTTACTGAAACCCCAAAGTTATTCCAGTCACCTTTGCTCACTAGGCGGATCAAAATTATTTGTACCAGGAGACAAATAATGTCTTCTTTCTCCAGGTAGGAAGTTACAAAATCCCTGTCTCCAAGAAAAACTGAGAAGAGGAAGAGAATCCAAGAACATTTCTCCCAGGAACAGACGTGTGAAAGGCAGCTTTCTATGATGACATGAGAGCCTTTGCAATGCAGAAATAGAGACATTAGTTATTCCTAGCAGGGCATTCCTAGCAAGGGGCTGCTGCAGCTAGTTTAGGCAGAGGCAGCAAAGCTATTTATGAATGCTGAGCAAACAGCCTGGGGCCATACCCTGTGTCTCTGTGGCTGGCCAGTGGGCACCAGGAAAAGGGTGCTAACAGGCAGTAAAATGAGACATGCTGCATTGAAACACCACATTAGTCACCTCCCAGAAGGAAGCTGAGGGCAAGCCACGATTCTGGAACAGTTTTACTTTTCTTACTGCATCTGAAAAGATTATAAATGGAGACAGTTCCTATTGGTTTTATATATTGATTTAGAGAGAGCTTTATATTCAGGCAATGATGTTTCTTTTCTTCTCCCCTGCATTCTTCCATTCATTAACTCCTACCTCACACAAGATTCAAAGATTTAGAGAGCTGGCTCAAACTGTTTAATTTCAGCAGATAGCTTTTGCATTTCCCCAATTCCTGTTCCTGACCATCTTACCCTTTCTTTGAACTTTTTGATGGGTTCCAATTTCTATCTAGTATAAACAGAAATAAGTGCCAGTAGTCTAAGCACAAGGGAAGATTTCTGATCTGTATACATATGTATACCCGTTTCTACTGCTGAAGTAAATCACAGAAACTATCTGGTCATCATAACTGACTCTCAGTCATATAATTTTTTCCATGTGCTGTTCCTCATTTTCCTGTTTTCTGTTCTTTATTTATATACTTGTACAAGTTAGAATGAGCCTAATTTGGCTTAGCGTATTTCCCTCTATTACTGGGTTCTTTGAACTTTTATTTACTAGTGTTATCACCTAACTTCCAAAAATTTTTTATCTAAAAGAATTTTGATTACCTTCGAACAGTCTAGTAGACTATACTAGACTAGACCTAGGCATCTCTCCATTCTAATTCTACCTTTACAGTGGATTCAATCAAACATAAGATACCAATCCAGATGCATTACTTCAGCACCTTCCGATTTAAAATTATAAAATAATATTACCTGTAACTTGAGAGCTCTCTCCTCTTCATTGGCTGCATCAAGAAGGTCATCAATGTCAATTTCTACCTCTGGCATTTCTTCTTCCTGAAATGCAAAAATACCCACTTAGTCCATAGGGCTATCTTTTAACTAGCCCCAAAAGCAGCCTAGTAATAGCACAAAATCCCATCTTCCTGGAGCCAGACAAGGAAATCAATAGGGGATGGTGGCTTGATTCCTTGCTCCCAGGCCAGCATCAGGCCAAACTCCAGCCTCCCAAGAGGTGACAGATCTTAAGTAAACCTGGCTCACAGCCAGGACGTGTTATTAACTCATGGCCAGCAGGAAAAGTCATGCTGTTCTCACAGTACTGGGCAAGAGGATGAAAAAGAAGAAAGAAGAGGAAGTAGATAACAACTGCAGCAAGCCACAAAATTGTTTGGAAAGCATTTTTGATTGGACTGCTTTTCTTGGTAACTCTGTGGAAGATCTCTCCTGTGTAAAGTTGGCTTACAAGGATGACATACATGCTCCATCAAAAGAACTCAGATTTTCAGTATCTTTGTGCAGTGAAGCACAAAGTCTAAGGCAAAAAGTATTTTAGAGAATTCTTCTTAAACCTCCTCCACCCACACACTTATCCCTTTGCATCACCATGCCTTGTTTCCTCAGTCAGAGCAGCAGTCCATACACTTTGAAGGAGCCCTGAGCTCTAGAATCCCAATGAGAATTCATCATCCACAGATATCACCATTTACTGCATTTTAAGTTAGGCAAAAAACATTCTGCTGGCCTTTACTTTATACATTTTCTCATCAAAATTGTTATGCAGCTCCCTGCTGCACATACTCAGCCACTCTCCCACACCAAGTCCAGCCGTGACAGCAGCCTGAGTGCCAAGGCACACAGCTCCTCTCTTGCCCCTCCTCTATCTAAACCAACACATAGGCACTGCAAGACTCTCCTCTCCCACAAGTACACTGCCATCAATTGACTTGCTGATGTGGCATCGCTCTGGCACCTACTTAATGAAAGCAGGGACCTGAAAGCCTCCAAATGGGAGGGTGGATTTAAGAGTTAGGAAGAATCAAAAAGATCACAGCAGCAGCTGCTGCCTTCTTGTACCCCACCAAAATTTTAAAGATCTTTTAAAGAAGCATTTTAACAAAAATGTGGTGGTTCTAGCAAGTTGCACAAGTTTCAACAAAATTGTGAAATAATTTAAGAGCTCCAATAGCGACTGCCTCAGGTAATACCAAAATTATTCTTCTAATGGGTAAAAGATGGTCGAAATACTAGCAATGAAGGTAAGTTAGTTCAATCTAAGTGAAGCTAAGCACCAAAGTGGCAAACAACTAGCTTTCCAAACTCCAGCTAAAATGCAAACTGTTCAACATCTTTTTGAGTGTAAGGAGGAAAGACAGAAGTTGAACGATTAAGTTCCCCATTCCCCACCTCTGAAGAAAAGTGTGCAGGGACACTATAGTGCAGTCATGCGGGCAGTTAGACCCAATGAACAAAAATACACAAAGCATACCCTTTGCCCCATCAGCCTGGTCAGAAAGGAAGCGTGGACATTTGCTGAGATGAAGTAAAGACACCAATTACCGTAACACAGTCCTGCAATGTGGGAGTTTCGATCCCAGTGCAACAGATTCACCAGCAATTTAAACAAGAGGAAGAAAAGTCTTTCATAGGCTATATATTCAGTAAAACCAATCAGAAGGATGAAGAATAATCCCCAACAGTGGTACAGTTACTTAGTAGCTTACTATCCCAACTCTATGCTAATTCATATATCACACCAAGTACCAGAAATTCTCCACATAGGTAGTACTCCTCCTAAACATTTTATCTAAGCAGCCCAACCTAAATACTGTTAAGACAGGGTGCCTGGAGTTACTGCTAATATTGTAAACTTATCAAAACATACATCCATTGAACTGTGTAAATAGCAGTTGTGCATATGTCTGCATTCAGAAGTGCTGCTCGGCATATTGAGTATTTTGTCAGATACACATTTTGAACTCTTGTCTCTTGGAGTGACATTCTAGTGAACTGAAACAACATTGAAAAGCAGCAGTGAGGGGAAATTGCCTAGAAGGTATATAATGCGCTTTTTTTGTGTGATCATACTTGATTGAAGTTGAGTGCTCCTGAAAGGTTATTTTTACTCTGAATGGTACCAGTCGAGTGTAAGAAATCCTTGCTTCTATCCCTCTTATCTTCTTCAAAATCAACTTTTGCCCACATCTTCAAGGTTCACAGTGCCATCAATTCAGAGGGCAACTGCACCAGCAGTTGACTGAAGCTTTGGCATAAAAGGTAACACAGTTCCTGTACATCACAGAAAGTGATGAAAAAAAATGAACTGCAAATATTTCTGAAACAAGGAACTATAATTGTATCTGACATAATTACATTCAATTAAGTTACATTTTCTGTAAAAGATCGTGTGTATCATCTTCACAGCAGATTTCAACTCCGATACACAACACAAATGGAGGGGGAAGCCCAAAACAGTAACTCTTGCTCTTATTTTTGGCTGAATGGACAAACAATCAAAACATCTTTTCTCCATCTGAACTACGGTGCCTGCATGATCTGAAGAGTTTTATGTTAGGCATGAAAAACATGCCCTAAGGTCAGGAGCCTGACCATTCCATAACAGCTGTAATGACAGAGTCATGCCTTCTGTTAGACAGATTTTATTGGTGAGATTAGTCTAGTTGCTCCAATTACAGATCACCAGCTAGATACAGATTGGGCTGGGCCAAGCCTGAAAGGGTCTGTGAATAGCCAAAGGATGGTATTTTAAGGGTCTTGTTACTGTCATGAGGCTGTGCAAAAAAATAAACCCTGCCACCAGTTCTGCTCCGGTAAGAGGCAGACAAAGTGATGCAAATAGCAGATGATGGGGGTGGGGAGGGCAAGAAACCACTAGAAGCATGATGACAGGGAGCAGCCCCCAGAAAAGCTAAAATAGAAGAGGTGTGGGGGTTCTGGGTGCAAGCATCTATCAACAAACTCTTAGGGGAGAGGAAGATGGACATTCTCCTTTTAAGCACCTGACAATGTAGATGAGAACATGAGCTGATTTCTGCTTAATCACTCAAAAGTCAGAAAATGTCAAAGACAACTTCCATGATATTTAATGCAACTTTAAAAAATTCAACCTTGCATTGAAAGACAGCCCCATTACTCTTTAGGTTGTATGAATTCTTTGCAGGCTACTGGCAAAAGAGCTTGGGCACAGACATGCATTAAGTAGTAAATAGATGTAGCAGTTTAAGATATTACAACCTCTCCAGCTGGCAGTGGTGAATTAAACAGGTGAATATCCATTAGTAAGACCAGAGATAGGTCTTCAAAACCAGCTCCCACAGCAGCTTAAGCCAAAGGGCCAGATTTTGCAGGGCCATCTTGAAGAACATTTGCACACTCCAATCTGCTGACCCTGAGGACAGCATCTTGAGTACAGCAAAAGCAGGTCTGACATCATTCCAAGTACCTACTAATTAAACGTTTATTGGAGGCTTTAAAATTTAAAGGGCAACGACTGCCCTATGGATAACTTCCCACTATAAATCCTGGCAAATTAACCTGTTATCCCACACCCTCACTGTCATTCACTGTGCATCATCACATTAGCACTGCTGGGAAATAATTAAATAGGCTTGTTTGACTTTTACTTTAGATTTGAAATCTGGGAAAGAAAGGAAAGTTAAACGCAGCAAGAAAAGTTGAAGCCATCATTTAGTAGCGAGTTTGGAAACAGCAGGAATGGATAACAAGAGAAAAAGGAAGGAAAAGGAAGGAAAAAGAAGGAAAGATGTTCATATAATTCAGACATATGAAACTATCAGATTGTATGAATGAGGGATTTCTCTCAGAGTCCTGGAAGTTCGTCACTAAGTGATCAAAACCAAACTAGAAAATAGGACCAATTTTTCTGGAAATGTCCATTTAATACATGAAAATATTTAGTTATTTTAGAACAGGCATCTGCTGGGCATCGAATAAGGCAGCTCTAAACCAGTTCATCTGCAGACATGGATGGCACTGCAGGACAGGGGTGCAAGTCTCAGGATGATAAATAAAAAACCCCATAAACTACCAGGACTAGAAGTTATTAGTTGCATATGTAATCTGGTGGGATTAGGAATAGAGTGCATTTAGTCCAGGTAAATGAATATGGCCAAATAGTAATTTTTAAGAAACACAAAAGAAAAACTTATGTGCTTCTTGTTTCAAAGTGTTCAGTTGTTTTGGGGGACTTATGCATGAGGGCAAAAGCACACAAACGTGAAAGAAAAAAAAAAAAAGAATAGTTTAAGTGCTAAAAAATTATTAATACAGAATTAAAGAAAGCTCTTTTTTTATTTAAAGAAAATCCTATTTAAGTGCAGAGTCAAAATACACAGCTAAAATAAATCTATTTGCAGGACCAAAAGACTGTTCTGTCTATTGACTGGTATGAGGAAGAGAAGATTAGGAAAGGATGCTGAAGACAGCAAGAAGATACTCAAAAGTGCCAGGGTGCATGAAATTTGCAGCAAGAACAAGAATCCTCAGTGGTAAAACCCAATTACTAAATTACAGCATGTTTTCTCCAATCCTAAAATATTAAGAGCACTAATGCCATAGCAGACATGACAATCTAACGTTAGACATGAAAAAAAAAATTAGCTCTCATTTCTTTTGGTCCAGGTGAAGCAGTTCATGCAACAGTGAATATTAGTTTGTACTGCTGATAATCAGCAAACACATTTAGGATGCTGCTCCCAGTATGACACAATCTTTAGCATACAGTCACATATTTTCTCCCCCATCAGGCACTTATCTCACTAGCAACCAGTCAGTGAACATGAAATCTCAAAAGCAATACAGAGACCAAAGCCCTACACTCCTGAGCATATGCCATTCAGTCTTGGCTCCATCGAAGAGGTAGAAAACCCCGTATTGTACCCAATCTGTTCCCATCAGAGCAGCAGCTTCTTCCACCAACAGCAAGTCTATCTGCCTCTATCACTCTTGTTTATTGAATAAAAGAGCATGGATACTCAAGGCAAATTCACCAGATTTGTCCATTCATTTTGAGTTAATAATTCTACTGCTTATGAATAATCATAATTTATCTGTGGCAGTGTGGCTCTTTAACAGAAACCTTCTCCATGTGTGATGTCCTCAAGTCTGACATGATGTGGATCCAGTTAAATACACGACAAAGGAAGGACACTAAGTGCACACCTGTCAACAGAATGGCTTATGCACGCTGCCCAGTATCTCACAGGTGCACCAAATGTGTCTACATCCGCATAACATGGTATGAAGGGCTGGGTAAATGTCAAGGACACGGTGTTTTATCTATAAGGTCTAGTTTTGACGTACCCTCACCCCGGAGCTAGTTGTCAGTCCATAGCCTTGTGCACACACCACTAGAGGGGGGTAACACTTTGCAAACACAAGGGCCCCTGAAGTTGCTGGTAAAGCACGGAAAGGTCTTCCGAGCCCTATGTACAGTTCTCGGTCTGGAGAAGGACAGTCTAACTTTTATCCTCATGTACACATTGCTGTCTGCTCCTGGTCTTAAAAATGTAGTCCTCAGCTTTCACTTAAACATCCTGTTTCCTGCAAAATCCTACCACCTCTGTTCCTATCTTTTCGGGGATTTGCTTCTACACCCATTCTTTGTACCCCTTCTCTGCAACCAAGGGCCAGAGAAAGGACTGCTGAAAGCAGAAAAAGGAGCAGCTCAGCTCCCAGGCACCGTGATGAGGGATCCCTGCCAAAACAAAACTGCAAGAGCCCAGCCCCTTCTAGTTCCCCACAGAGCAAGCTTGTTCACATATGACAATCTTTGAGCTTATTGCCAAACTTTAACAAGTTCAGGCACATGACGAGCACAAGTGAAAGAGGAGGGGAGTTGCTTGATTAAACTGAGTACACTTTCATAAACTGGCCACAGGCATCTCTGACGCACAGCAAATCTGGTCCCTCCTAAATTTCCAAGATCACACATACCAGAGTTTCAACTCAGCTGTTCAAAGTCCTCAAAGTCCTCAATGTAGAAAACCACTTTTTTTTCTTCCTGATTTTAGTCTCAACATCAGAAATAACTGAAGTCTTACCTAAAAGGCTTTCCAAGATATTTCAGCTGAGGCAGGCACATACTGTGAACCTCCTCAACTCAGATTATTTCAATTTGGACAGTTCAACATTTTAAATGTGTTTGCCAGTTGTTAAAGAGTAATGCCACAAACAATGCTTACAGAGCTCTGCATGGAGGACTACAAACCTGAAACTGAGGGGGAGCTTACCTAGGAATTTGCAAAGTCTAGCAATATAGAGGACAAAACAAAGCTGCAGAAAAGGTGTGAAAGATGGACAGACATTTAAACACACAGTGATGGTGTTTACACAGGCAGGTTACAGCTGGATCACAACTTGCTCAGCCAGTGTGCACAAACTGCATGGTCCAGAAAACATAGCTGCATTAGGGCAGCTTTCAGACCAAGAGAACAAACCCTGTTGGCAGAGCATTTATAGTAAAGTGCCATAGTTTATTAACACAGCAATTAGACTTCCAGACCAAAGCTAAACCACAACCACCTGGCTCAGAGAAGAAAGAAATAGCTTTCAAAAAGCCTGTCTGCTTCTGCCAATTTACCCTATGTTGGTTAGTAGATAAGTGGGAAAGAGCCCCAAGCTTATATTAGGAAGTACACAAGGAAATCTCAACTAGGAAATCTGTTGGTGATTCATGTCTGAACCCAGAGAACAGGGAGCACTCTCAGGCTCCAAGATCTAAAGCATAACCTAACAGCATCCCAGATCCAGGCCAGTATGCAAATTAGGTGTGTGTTGCTCTCAGCCAGAGACATACTAGAAAAAAAAGTGTAGGATTCTATGTTAAAAGGATGCCACCATACTCCTTGGATAATTGAAAAGGCATTCCTATACCACAGCTAGTCAGACCTCCCTGAAAGAGCACTGTAAAGAATTCTTGACCTTCTCCCCAGCCACCACCATCTCCATTATCTTTTCCTGTCATACAGTTAGGAGACCAGTTTGAGCAGTATGTTCCTTACAGAAAAGGTGATTTAATGACAAATTTAGAGATTTAGAGTCAAACAACAGGGATATGCCCCCTCTGTGAGCTATGTTACCTGACTTGTCAATCACTACTTTTGCAAGTTGCCTAGAAAGAGTAAGTCACGAGGGTCACAGATTTGTGGGGTTTGAGTTTGGGTGGTGGGAAGGAGGAAGGAATTCAGAACAGAATGATCTCAAGCAGGACAAACCCTATATAAGGATATCACCCTAGGCAAACTGGAACATTAATCCTGTATGTTAATGTTACTTAACAATAGTCAGGAACAGCTCAAACTTCCTTACTCAGAAATAATTACAAATAAAAAACATTGTGTAAAACATTTGAAAATTTCTGAGAATTCCTTAAGCAATAAAGGCATCTTAATGTCTATGTACATGTCAGCAGTTAAGTACAGCTGCAACTTCAGACTTCAAGTGGAAGTGAAAAATATATTAACATGGCAATGGATACACAGTGCACACAAAACACTTAAATTCTAGTTGTGAACCTCATTAAAGCAATTAACAACTGATATTTTTAATAATCAAGGGAAGATCACCCACTCAAGCCAAGTTCTTCCATCTCATTACCCAAGCTGGCTCTTTCTCTTGCCTCAGTCACTGTAAACCATTGTTGTTTGTCTCAAGCTGGCACTGTCATAGATCAGCCTCTCCTCTTGGCTCTCAAGTGACAGTAGAGCAGATGAAACAGACAGATGCTATTCCAATTCAAGTTCCATTCAAAGAGTCAGCCCCTCTAAAGCAGCAAATGCACCCTGAAGTTTTTACTGTAAAATAGCATGCAAGTACACAAAAATGGCAACAGCACAATCTTGGCACTCAGGTGACACAAAAGGACACAAGTCTCTTGCATCCTTATTCCAGGTGGGGTCAGCAAGGAGGGATCAGGGTTTGGGGCAGAGATAAGAACATCAACCCCTCAGTGTAATTCCTGTGAAAACTCCCTTTATGGGCAAGCCTTTGATAGGGAAAGGACATCCACATCCAGAGCACAGGTTTCCCCACCCAGCTTCCCTGAAATATCTTCACCCTCCCCCAGAACACAGGCTTCCTGCACTGACATTCAACACAGAGTCAGCTGCTGTCTTTGCAGATGCCACTGCAGTTTTGCATTTCCTTCAATTAGAAGGCTGGAGGGGAGAAAGACGATGGCAACACACCATGATTTCCCCCAGACAAACTCCTTACAGTAACAGGCAGTAAATTTAAGTCCCCTATTAGGTCCTACATCACAATATGGTTAGCATAACATTTTAACCTATATAAGGAGTGAGGGAAAAATAAGAGAGTTAACTGTGTCAAAAAGTCAGCTGAAGGAAGGGAAAGGGGAAGTTAAGCTAAAGCACAGTGAGACAGGTACAAGCACTGCCAAAACCCTTACTGAAGTTACTAAGGGAAGGGGAGGCAGGGCCAGTTTCTGAGAACAATTCAATATACAGAAGCTATACAACTCTGGGTTTTCCAAATTAGAACAATGGAAAAATTGGACCACTCCCCTGCTACTGCATTCCACTGCATCACAGACAGATGCTACCCATCACACCTAAACTGCCTCAGTGCTACACAGTTAAGCCAACACAAAGCTCCAACTCACAAACAACAATAGAGCAAGTAGTTGAAAAAACATTGATATATCAACTTGAAGGTAGAGCCTCACAATATTAACAACTTGCAACAGATGAAGCATAGTCATTTCCACAAGCTGTTTCAATGTAGATTCAGACCTACTTCTTTAATCAATGTGACCACTACTGTCAGAGTTGCTTTTGTGTTTATACAGACCATATGAAAATGGTGATATAGTGACCTCAGTCAAATTCTCTGGAGTGCCTCTGCAGAAGGAGAGATCTTGGTTCCTCTCTTTCCACAGTTCTCCAACCTGCTCGCTAGCAGGGCCACAAAGTTGGTATTGAAAGAATAAATGCGCTAAGAGGAAAGCTAAGTTTTATTACACTTTGAACTCTGCCAACTCAGTTGAAGCCATGCTTGCCTAGCAGACACACTGCCTACTGTTGGTCACCAGCTCACCCATCAAGTTTTCTTGCTGGAAGGAATGCCTTCTGTGCTCTTTCAGACCACGCCTCTTTATTTAGATGGCTGGCTGGCTGCCACATTTCACTGGCTGCATTCTCCCAGCAGCAGCAGGGAGGTAACTCATACAGTGTTGGATGCAGCCTGCAACTCCATGAACAGCACTGGAGGCTTGTGCAGGTGCCTTGGCCAAGAAAGATAAATAACAGATCCTTTTACTTTAAAAAACAGATCATTTCACTTCTCTTTTCCCCACTTCTGTTCCAGATTTTTTCCCTCTCAGTTTCTTTTTTTTTTTTTTTAATTTATTTATTCATTATTATATGTAAGCTAAGGAAGTAATTTGCAAAGAATCATTAGGAGTAATTTTTCCTCTAATTAACTGCTAAATGGAATTTTGTAAAGGTAAAACAAATGCACGCACACACTACTTAGGGGTTTTTTTAATCAAATCAGTTTCTTGGTATCCTGTGTTTTAACAAGTTTTTAAAAGAGCCTATTATGTAGACAACTGAAAATACTTATCCTGGGCCCTGGACTTGCTATTTTTAGTTTGGTATTTATCTGTTGCTTGAATGGGTGACTGAAACACTAGTCAGGGGTCACACACTTGCAGTGCTGACTCTGGTCTGTCCATACACAGTAGTTCTTGTACAAGCAGCTGTTTAGGAAGCACTTGCTCAGAACCCCTGCCATAAAGCATCCAACACTGAGTAACCAAAATTGGCTCTGAATTGGAATGGAAAACTTACAGGGATCCCTAGCTGGCCAAAAAAGACAGTTTGGCAAGCCTTGCTTGGTCCATGGCCCTATCATTCATTTAAATACCTCCAACAGTTTATTTGGGAAATGGAAGTTGAGAGTCAGATACAACTTGTTATTTACTCATCTTTTTACCATGTATTTGACAACTTCAGCAAAAATTGTGACAGTCCTTAAAAATTAGATGTTTTTTCACTGTGACACTGATGCAAGTGCCCAGTACAACAGAAACACGGCCACTTCTCTTTAACGTGCAGAATACCTCTTTGTGCTTTCATCTCCTGGCTGGGAAATTTTTTGCCTAGTCTCCAAGGAAGACTCATCGTGATGCCAATGCAGATGCTCCTATTAAGTTAGAAAAAGCCAGCTTTGCCCAGCACTTCTCTGCAGACAAAATAGGCCAAGCTAGTAAGAAATATACAAAGAAAGCTCTATTTCATTACCACTTTACAATTTAATAGATGTCTCATCTGAAAATTTTGTATCACTGGAAGATAGAGAAAACAAGTACTGGAAGGTGAAGTTGAATGTGTAAGTTCAGACTATATTCTATGTCATTGTAAGGTTTTATTAATTCCTTTCAAAACAGGGATTTTCAACAGAATCATTCAGATCTTTTTCTTGCACTGAAGTGTTATCTTCCCAGCTGGTTTGTTAACTGGAATTTCCATCATGCAGCACCACCCTTCCTTCACACATTTCACAACCTGACATCTTTGTTCACGGGTTATGTGTCATGTCATTTTTATCTTGTTTTAGTCAATATCTAATTGCCAGCAAGCTTTGAACCACTCACTTTGTTTTCAAAATCCTTTTATTATATCCAAATGTAGCATGCTTGAAAAGAATTTCAGTTTTAGTTACCATTTTAGGATACCTCCATTTAAAAGCTCTCAGGAGTCTGTCAAAATGCCTTGCCACTCATTTGGTTTCAAGCGTACACATTCACACTTTCCTGAGAGTCTCCAAAAAATGGGTTGCAAGGAGACACTCTATTTCCACATCAAGAGCACATTCTCGCCAACAGAGCACAAATGCAAGAGAAGAATTCATTGTGAAGAAACCCAAAGCCCAAGTAAAACAAAAGCTTCCAGCAAATCCTTCTGACTCGCAGCTCCTCCCATATTCTTGTACCGATTTCACTATGAAGCCCCCTATGGGCACATCTACCTACCCCAAGAGAAGCTAACCTTTGCCCACAGCAAAGAACTGCACTCTGAACCGCCACTAAACCTTATAAATTGTGTTGCCATCTTGAAAATGCAGACTGAGTCCCTTGGCAGAGCCTGCAGATGATCTGCAACAACTGTTTTAAGAACAGATATCACCCTAACTGCCTTCCAAGAAAGCCCGTAGCACCAGGAACTCCCATTTCAGCTCCCTTGACCACTAAATACTACTCTTTTTCAACTGAACTCTCAGTTTGCTGTGGTCAGCCTAAAATTTGTTCTCGTCTCCTGCTTCAACTGCAAGATTTATCTTTCTTAAGCAGATGTCAAATACATGTGAAAATATCTGCCTCCATTTCTCAGAGAGACACAAACATGCAAAGTCAGGACTCGTCAGCAATCTCTAATCACATGCATTGTTGGAAATTGTCGCAGGCTGAAGAAAAAGTGTGTTTTTCTTCCAAGTGGCATTTCGAAAGAAGTAAGTTATGATGATATGCATATATTTTAATTGCTTTTTTTAAGAAATAAAAGCTTTGTAGTTCCATAACCATAGCCTGAGAAGTAATTTAAAGCATACAGAAAGAGAAAAGTATAATGTAAGGCAAGATATTTGTTGTTTTGGCTTTGTATAAAAGTAGAAAACTGAAGTAATTTGTGAAGCTTCTAATTTACTTACAGCTTTACTTTTTAAATGCTAAAGAGCCTATCATCTTCCACAACATGCTCTCTTGCCAGCAGCAAACATGTGACATACCTTTTCATACTGGATTATGAAAAATTGTGGTGACAGTGTTAGCAAGCCCAAAACAGAATGGGGCCAAAGCACTGAGGTGTCCCTCTGCTCCTCAGATACACAAACAGGCAATATTTTCCAGCAAAACCGTAAAAATTCCAGATGCTCATGCAACAGCTGCTAGTCCTCACAAATCACTGTAGCAGAAAGATGATGCAGGCAAACAAAGCAAGTCCAAGACTGATGAGGGCCCTTAAAATAGATGAATTTGCAGACTGGCAATAGCAAAAACAGAGGAATTGCAATTGGGCTGAACTGAAGAGAGAGAACTACAACAGGCTGCTGAAGGGTGAGCACTTATTCCCCCGCCCTTTCTTCTCGGCAGTACTGCTCCCATGTATTTGCTAAAGAAAACAACTTCCTAAACTGTTTCCTATGACTGAACTACACCTCCAGGAAAAGAATATTTTTTTAAGGCTATATCAAGCCTAGCCCTTCATTTCCAGGGTTGGAGTCCTAGCAAAGGGACTATAATCCTTGTACTACCAAGTTAACAAAAGAGTGAAAGACTACTCTTAAGTATCTTAATTAACACAAAGGAGGAAAAAAAAAAAAAAAAGAAAAAAGAAAAAAAAAAGAAAAATACATAAGGAAGAGAAAAAGATTTTAAGAGGAATGTAATTTTCTCAAGTATACCTTAAATGCCTGAAGGCGCCACCTTCAAATATCAGGAATACCAAAGATTCCCAGAAAGGAGAGAACTCACATATATACTCAAGATCTCATTTCTTAAATAGTTTCCTGGTTCTGTAGGGCAATGCATACACCAAGACTACCTGGGTGTAGTCTTGCAACTCCTGGAAATCCCAAACAAAATCAGAGCAATGCTTCTGGTTAGCACCGAGTGTCCAGAGGCCAAAACACGGGTGTGTTATCAGAGGCTTTGTCTGCAGCCAACTAGACACAGCTTTTCAGACAGACCCCAAATGAGTACAGCAGTTTTACAGTTTTCTCAGGAAGTTCTCTCCATACTATGCAAAGCCTTTCCAGCAGCTTTGGTGTATTAAAAATAGAGCCAAACAGTAGCTTCACTGAGACTGATGTTGAACTGAATTGCACTACTATTTCATGTTACACCATCCAAGAGCATACTATATACACAGTGCACACATACATATACACTAACCCTTCGGGACTATGTTAACCGACCACAAATATACACCTACATCCACATATGCATGAACAGTTACCCGTCGTTACAGAAAATTATCAGAAGAAAGAGAATGTACACAAATCTCTGCAATGAAAGTGTAGCTAGCAATGCCTTGAAGAAGCATGGCTTGCCATAGCACAGCAGAACATATTAACAAGCCATCTGTTCATTATAACAAGCTCAACAGGATTCATCTTCTAGATGCAGAGATGCTACCTACAGTATGTCCCTTGATCAAGTAGACAGTTGTTGGATATTTCCAAAATCTTACCACATCCCTTTCAGAGACCATGTTACACATCTCTGCCACCAGCACAGTCTGGATTTAAAATCTGCTTTCCCAGGGGGCTGTGCCTTTGAGCAGAATTAGTCACACTAACAAGCAGTGCACAGTCAGGTTCCTCCAGCTAGGTACATGCAGACAAAACCAGCACTATTTGCTTAAAGCTCTCAACTTGTCCTCTCCCCAAAGATGCATTGCATTTCCAGGAACACAAACACTGAAGAAGAACATGAAATCTGTTCTCGGAGGAGTTACTGGCTCTCTAAAAAGAGACACAAGAATTACAAGTCTCTAGTCTTATGCAAGCAAGATGACTGGTCTTTCAGTCTCTCCCCTCACCCCCCATTGCTATGTTTCTCCCTTCAAACAGAAAAATTATGAAACAGCTGTTGCTTTGCCAGCTTTGTGAGAGGCAAAGAACAGCAGTCAGAAGTAGCAGCAGGGGAACAAGACTGTAATATACTCCGGATCCCATCTGTTGAGAGTGGGTTAACAGAAGACAGAGGGCAAGGAGAGAAATAGGGACTCCAACATATAGTAAAACATCTCCTTTACCACCTATCCTATGGTCTTCAGCTCAATACCCAGCAACTGCAGCAAGAGAAAGGACAAAACTCTTCAAATTAATTATACAACATCAATCAAATTAGTATCTTGATAGTGTTCACAAGCAAGTTGTTTAATTAATACACTGTGCCTCCAGTATTTTGGCTTAGTTGTTACTCTGCCATGTGGCAAACTAGACAAAGCAGATGGTCAATAAGCTCTGTTAAATTGTCAGGGCCAGCTATTATAAAGAGACACAAAACAGCCCTCTGCTAGTTCCAAAATTTTTAAGCTAAATCTCATCAACCTCAGCTCAGTTTTTTCTCCTAGAAGAGCTGGCATCAAAAGAGTCAAGGTTAAACTCGTAACTTTCCCAAGGCTCCAATTTTGAAAATTCAGAGCATGCCAGGCACCATGCTGAGAGATGCTCAAGTTCATTAAAAGCCACAAAATTGTGAAAACAGCCAGTATCATCTGCACTGCACCAAGAAACCTTGTGGTTTGCATAGCAAAAAAAAAAAAAAAAAAATTAAAAATTAAAAAATGTGTAGCAAGTAAATCAGGAGAGCTGGGACTGAAATTGAGTATCAACTCCTCAGCCTTGGAATTCCAAACAGGAAAACCAACAGAGCATATTAAAAGGAGTGCTTAACAAGTCAAATTTCAAAATACATTCTTCTCTTCACTAAAAATATTGTCATACAAACTCTGAAACAATCTCAGACACTTTACTTCACGTGTACCTCCAGACAGTACTTTGATCCACACAACAGACAGATGCTGCAAACAAATAACCAAACAGAGATGAAGTCTGGTTCATCAAAGAGCACAAGCTTTGCCACATTAGAGGATGTGGTTACTGGTAGGATGTACAGCTACATCTTGTTTTGTTCTGCTAAAATCCATCTTTTCATACTACAGTAGCATCTTTGCCTACTCATCATGTAGGGGACTTGTTCCGAGCCATCTCCAGAACTAAGTGTCTTAACATTTTTTTAAAATTCCATCATGCTTTGCTCACTTGGTCACAAGAAACCCAGGCTATGCCTATGTGTACTGGTCCCTGGCCAGACAGTGGCTAAAAACAACACATATCATCCTTTAGCACTATGCCTAGGTACAGGGGCTAAAATTTGCTTAGGATTAAAAAGTTTTGAACCCAAATCTCTGAAAATACCCATGAGGAGAAGTTTAACGTTTCTTTCAGGCCCCAAAACACATGAAAGTGCATCAGAAAAAATAGTGTGATTAGAAGTTAAAATGCACTTTTTTACTTAACAGACAAACTGGGAACTTTACTAAACAATCTTGAGATGATGTCCAGTGAGCTGATTCCCCTGTGTCTGCAAGCTCATGAAAGGCAAGTTTTGAAGTGTCCTTCTAGAAAGCCACCTTTGTGTTCACAAATGTAGTATTATTAGTTAAGTCTTCTGCCACCCAGGATCTCTTCAGGGTCCAAAATGCTGCTCATCTTTAATATCCTATTTTGAGGCCACCTCAGATGAGAGCTGGAGATTACCAGTAGCTTTTGGATGGATCGAACACCATCTCATTTGGGTGCATTGCAGTCACCATCACTAGACATTCTTCAGGCAGTACTAAATTTCATTTGCTTCTGCAACTAAGGACCTATCAGAGTAGGACTCTAATAATGGTGACTTTGTCTTGCAAAAGGACCTGTAACAACTGCCAAAGTCTTTCTAATAAGTTTTTTGGCATCATTCAAAAGCTACTGGCAAGAGCAATTAAGGAGTAAAGAGACAGACCAACTTTGTTTTTCTAAATTACCTCATGATTTGTGTAATATGGACTCAAAATTTCTAGATCTTGAACTGAGCCAATATATATATAGCAAGGAGCCAGAACACCTTGAGCAAGCCATCAGGTGAGAATAACATATGTTTCATCCTTCTGGAAAATTCTAGCTAGTTTGTAGCCGCTGCTACACTCTCAAGGAACCATTCAAGGAATGAACCTGGATTCACACTTCAGCTGCTCATTCCTGAGTCTTGCTTTCCTTTAACTATCTTGCTCCTTGAAAACACTTGGAGGTTAGCCTTCTCCATTCTTCACCCTTCCTGCTATCAAATACATTCATCAAATGACAACTAGAATGACAACACACAAGGCCACTTAACATGTGAAGAGTCATATCTAATTCAGGAGCAGACATCTTCCAGAATGAGAATTTCATCTGGTCAAAATCATTCATATTAGGCAGTATTTTAAAGCTAAGCTTCACTTTTCTTTTTTTTTTTTTTTTAAACCAAGGCGCAGGACTCACAAGCTGGGATGTCTCTCACCTGGCCTTCCATGTCTACCACAGGCTTTCTATGTCTACCGTAGAAATAGTGTATTGCCCCATTCCTGGAAGTGTCATGTCCCATTCCTGGGAGTATTCAAGGCTAGTCTGGATGGCACAGCACTTTGAGCAACCCAGTCTAGTGGACGGTGTCCCTGCCCACAGCAAGGGGGTTAAAGCTAGGTGGTCTCTAAAGTCCTTTCCAACCCATTCAATATAGTCTATGATTGGGCAATCATCCATATACAGTAAACAACCAGAAACTGGTAAGAGAGCATCAAGCACTAAAGCACAGAGGTCTGTCTCCCAGCAGATGAATCTTACCAATGGTATCTCTCATATCACTACATGGAATACTTACATCCTTCTGTTACAGGAATGGCTAAAGTTTCACTGCTGCTATTTTTGATCCTGAAAGCAACATACAGCATCATCGTAGTACAGCAAATCTGGCGACAGTGCTTTCCTTCAGACCTTGACAAAGTTAACCCATGTACCATGATAAAGGTTGGGTCAGGACATGAGACTAAGGACAGACTGTCTTAAAGGCTGGCTGATTGTGTAGCTCATAATGCTTGACCAAAAGACACATATTACAAATCAGAACTAATGTAATTTAATTTTTCCATCTGTTACACTTTATTCTAAGACTAATTATTTTACTGCCACATCAAAAGATGTGGTGAAGGTGGGCACTACCAGCTGGTTACCTTGACCACCTAAAAAACGTTAATTTCGCTGACAAAGAAAACCAAACGCAAAAAAATCCTGCCCCCCCCCCCAAAAAAAAAAAAAAAAAAAAAAAAAAAAAAAAAAACAAAAAAAAAAACAAAACCAAAACCTACCACAATAAAGAAACAAACAAAAAAAACCCCAAATCAAACAAACAGAAAAACACCCCCACAACCCTAGCCTTTCTCAAGGCAAACATTCAATTCGGACAGATTTTAATTCATTTACTCAATTTAGTGTAGTAGTTTTTTCTGCAGGAAATTATTTTCTACTTCCAGTTACCAAGAAAAGGAGCTAATACAATCTGAGCATCCTTTCTGCTCCAATTCTTAAACATAGTTCAGCTTTTTTCCACTAGTATGTCTTAGACAAAGAGCTGACTATTTTGCATTCTTTTCACATTACTCCACCTTTGAAATAAAAGATAGGATTGGAAATGCAGGAGAGCCTCAAGCAGTTAAACGCTGCAATTCAAGATAAAATGGTAGGACAGCAGTGCTCTCACTGACACTATACTCAGCAAATGCTCTGAAACCCAGAGTTTCAAGTGGCAGTGAAGTACATATAAGAAACATAACGTCATTACCCTACAGGGCATAACTGAGGAACTAATTCCAAGGAATCCAAAATAAAGTCCTTCAGCAGAGCTCCTTCTTATTTGGCCCAGGATTACAAAACACCTGCATATAAACCAAATATGCATATAATACCTACATCAGTCTATTTTCATTTTAGGGACAAAATGATAGCCACAAAATGAAGCAATTGCACACCTTCTGCAAACATTGAGTCTGACCTTACAATCATAGTTACAGAACTGCTGCCATCAAAAGGAATCCAGAAGCACTCCTGTGCATTTTTAAAGTACCAGTTGTGTGCTAGTCTATATTTGATACAGAATAGCCAGTTCAAAGGAACTTTGAATTCGAAGTATAATACGCTGTTAAACAAACAATAAAGTTATTTTTAACTGGCCACTTTTTTAACAAACATACAAAGTCTAAATGTTTGAAGCTCTTGTAGAGATCAGCTTGGATATAAACATGTTAATGAGGAAGACTCCTATAATCTTTGCTTCTCCAGATTCTCACAGGCTTTCCTATCTCCACCTACAGATTTTCTCAAATGGGAGATATTTCAGGAACACCAGAAATGAATATCAAGTCTCCAGACATGAAACTGCATGAACACTCACAGAGAATCAGGTGGAAGGAAGGTAATAAGATCAAAGTCAGGCACTCCCTTTCCCTCCCTGGGAAGAAAAGATAAGAGAGGAAGCTCCATGCTGCTACTGTCTCATGTTTCTGTTGTTTTCCACTTTAAAAGATTTCAGTTGTCAAAGTAGTTTTTAGCGCAAACTACATGCAATGCATCTCAAAAGAGTTGACTTCCACAAAATTTCTCACAGACAAAAGGTGGTACTCCTAGCATACCATCCAGGATCACTGGGGTTTGGGGAAGTGAGGTGGTGTATCATCAGGTGGATCATTTTGTTCTGTTGTTTGTTTGTGGTTTCCTTTTTTTTACACTGTGGCACACCAAAAAGCAATTAAATGGCACATCAACAAAGTAGATCCAAGGAATGACTGGTAGCTTGACAACATTTCACATCAGTGTGAGACTTGTTGCTAGCAGGTAATTTTCTTTAACAAAACATCCACTTTAAAGTGAATAGTCTTCCATAAACAGAACCAAAAAAACTCACACACACAAAACCCTAAACAAAACAAAAGAGAAATCTTCCATGATTAGTTCTGTCAGTATCCAACAAAGGAACTACTCAAAAGAAGGCTGTGTATCACATCGTGTTTGAATTCCTCATGTCTGTTCTTACAAGGAGCAGAAACAAGGAAGTAGCAGTGCTAAGAAAGTATGGGTTTCCTGTAATTCATGTCTTGATTCTCAGATTCTTTATTTGGTTGCCCAAATAAAGCCTTCTCCTTTTCAAGAATACAAGAGAAGCTATAACAACTTACCTGTATGGATTCGCTGCCAACTAAAAAAGGATCAAGTTCTTCCCTTTAGTGAAGATACTCACAGGGTAAGTTTTGTGAAAATAAGCAGCTTAATTCTACAGTTATCATTGTGTTATGATATCATTATCTCTCTGGCCAATTTCAAGCTCGGGTGATAAGAGCATGGCAGAAGACACAGACAAATTTTTCTGCCAGACATTTCTAACATGTCATTTTAGCTTAATAATGGAAATAAATAGGCTTTAAAATGCCTTTAAAATGCAGCCAACCCTGATCTAGTTACAATCCAAACTCATATAGGCCAGAGAAGCATCTTTCAGGATTTGTATTTGAATGAGTTCAGCAAGCTGTCCTGAACTTGGAAAAAGTGTCTATGCCCATTAAAAAAATAAAGAAAAAAAGTGCTCCTGCTCAGCTTTTAAGCACTTTTAAGTGCTTTTTTGTAGCACCAGTTCAGAAGACTTCCTGCAATGGAAGAGGACCCATTTAAAACTGGTAGTGGTAAATCAGTGTTCAGGTAGCTCCAAACCCTCTTTTCCTTCCTTTCAAATCCAAAGCCTGAGCTGTAGAGGACTCCCATGCATAGTCATGGTTGCAGGCAATCACTCTCTGTCCAACCTACATTACCAGATTACTTTAAAACTCTTTTCAGGCATTCTAAAACATGCTAACATACCACATTAGCCACAAGCTGCAAGGAATGCACATTTCTTTAATATTTTCTCATATCAATGAGCAAGGAAACAAAACAAATAAAGAGTAAGCATAATCAAAATGACAGGTGGATTCCAAAAATCACTTCAGGCTACAGCTAATATTAGAATAGCCAGTTTCAAATTATAAGTTTGGATGAGTGAACTGACACCCTCAAATTCTAAAGAAACACCAGTTCTTTTCCAAGAGGTGGTCAGGCTGAGTGAGCATGCGAAAGTACAGGAGGAGAATGAGAATTTTCTCTCATTCAGGAATTGGCTTGAATTCAAGCTCCTGGATAGATTTTTTGCTCCAACTAAGCAGAGCTGGGCTGCACACATATGCAGCCTCCACAGGCAAGCTTTGCTTCAGCAAACCAAATCAAAGCATTTGAAACCTAGCTCAGAGAAGGCAGGGGCTGACACAGGGACCTACCAGTCAGCACAAAGTGGTATCATCAGCTCCTTCCCATTGACCTTTACTTGGTGCCTGTCTTCTTAATCATTCAAATGGCCGATGCAAGTGAGGTTCACCCCAACACTTTCAGAACATCTCCACAAGGAGCACATCGAAACATGAGAAATTCCCCCAATGCAGCAAACACCTTCCACCCCTGAATGCCCCTGTTTACTGAACTTCACTGCCAGAGCAACAGCTTTGAAAATGTCTGACTCCTCTGGTGGAGGGCTTAGAAAGCTTGGGCCATTTATGAGGTCTCTATCTGCTGGTTCAAAGACATCATACAGGACTGGAAGAGTGAGAACTGTTTTCTGAAGATAAAGAAGAAAAAAAAGGTTGAGATGTTTCTAAAGAAGCTACATTTGGACACTGTTTGAGGACCCTACTTTCTCATTATTGCCCAAAGCTGCCAAATATCTACTTTTAATCCTTCTCAAATTCTTCCAAATCCAGATGGTTTAGGAGACAGAAGATGGAGCAACCCCCTCAAATGCATCTTCACAGCTTGTAGAAGATATGTGTAAAAGACACTGTACCCATATTCCTCCCACAGGCAGGTAGCTTAGATAAAGCACAAATAGTTCAGTTCTGCATGCATGGTGCCAAGCAGAGAAATCAAGGACACTAATAAATCCTACATTCATAATAAACAGTGCTGTCTTCCATAACAAGAGTTCACAGGATAAAATCCACTGAATATGGAAATGTGTGTAGCAGTCCTTGCCTGGTCATTTCAGCACAGCAAAATACAGGCAACCAGAAGGCATCCTGTGACCAGAAAGGAAGCTTTCTAGTTGGCCTATAGAATACAGAGTTAAAAGAACGTAGCAGAACCCATCACCAATTACTGAAATCAAACACACCCAATATCCCTTTGTTTAAAATCCCCATTACCTTCAGTTGCAAGGAGGAGACAGCTGTGCCAAAAGTACTTCTATATTTATTGCACTTTAAAAATGCTGAAGATGCTTCATATAATGCCTTTGGCATCTACCACTGAATAAATACAAGTCAAGTCATAAGACACTTTGTAAAACAAAAATATTCAAAACCAAAGTACACAAATTTACACCACTATTTTCCAAAGGGATTAAACAATTATGTAATTAGAAAAATTAGGACATCAGTTTCACCTTGTTTCTACACAGACCAGAACTCATTTCCTACTGTGGCTTCTGCTGTAGATCTGGGTAACTACTTATGAAAATATATTAAGGAATGCAGGTTAATTTTTAAGTTCCCTTATGCTGTTGTTCTTAACAAAAAAACAGAAAGTACACACAAAGAAAAAATAAATACTTTTGATTATTGAAAATCCATGTATGCACTCAGATAGGTAATATTCATATGAAGCCCTGAAACACTTCAAATAGACCCAAAGGAGAAACAACAGCTGGTTGAGCTTCCAATCTACAAGATTCCAAATGTACAGAGAAACAAGCTGCAGTTAAAAATTACCAATCTCTCAATAAGAGCAGCTTGGTGGCTTTATGTTATCTATACATTCAATTCTGGCTTAGGTAAGAAGAGCACTGGGCCAAAGTTTTACATCAAAGCCTCTTCACAATTCCCTAGAAGCCAAGGCAACCGTATCTTTCTCGTTTAACTTTTTTATTCATGGGAAACTATTCTGGCCTTCTTGTAGCATTTTGTTATAGCAAGTCAGCTTTGGCCTTTACTCATGCATTGCTCCAAATGAGCTCCCACTCACTCACATAAGCAGTCAGTCCACCTTGCATTCAGTGCTCCACTCCCAGCCACCCTGGCCTGTTTGGAGCTACAGGCAAAATTCTCACTGCTACTTTCTTGTGGGCTAGTTCTCTTCCACCTTTTGATGATTATACCCCTTTGATTTCAGCCCTAAAGCAAATTTAGTTATTTGATGCTCTCTGACAGTATCTTCTTCCCTTCCTCCTCAAAACATGCCCCAAGAACAGACAAGTTCCCACAATTCCCTGGGAAATAAAGAGCAAATCAGTTTAATGCAGAAAAAGCTCCAAGGGAATAAGACACTAGCAGTCCTAGCAACAGGCATATGGGACTGAAGTGCCCAAGTACACAGTGATCCATGCTGCTTACAAGTGCACCAGATCCAGGAGCCCACGTCAGTGTACCTGCTCAGCATCTGGCTGTGCCTTACATGCAAGGCTGTCTTGCATACGAAACATGCCAACTGAACACCAAATTCATTTGTACACTACAAGCCTGCTACCCTGCAGAAGTTTGCAAATCACAAGGATTTTTGTTTTTGAAGACAGTGAGGAACTCCACATTTAGGAAACAGGAATTACAAACAGTAGATGGAGGTGGTCCTACAATTAAACACAGCTTAAACAGATGAATAATTCCAACAACCTTCCAGCAGGATCTTACTATCAAGTATGTGTGTCTTAAAGTGATTGTTTCCATCTCTGATATGGAGGAAATATTTAGCTAGCCCTTAGTGCTGAAGCTTTGTTCATTAACCTTTGAGCACTTCAGACTGTAATATGTAAATATTTATCTGGGAAACAGAAAGAATAAAATTCTCTAAGAGTCAAATGAAAACTAAGTTCAGTTTTAAAGATCTATCTTCCACTTGCTTGACTGTCCTCAATCACACCACCTCAATGTTACATTAACAGGCTTCTTCCTTTTTAATTGTATATAATTTTTCTTGAGATGTGTTTAATCCTGGCAGTTAAATGGATCATTAGGATTGGAAATGTTCGTCTCTTTGGATATGAACAGGATGAAGCAGGGTAAGTTTTTGTTTTCAAAGCAGCCATTAGCCTGCTGATAGTTTTCTTCAAGGCACCATTAACACAGCAGCAGTGAAGACCAGATTACATTGTTGCAAAGAAACTCTTATCCAGCAAATTTAATCCTTTTTTTCTTACCTATAGGAATCTTTGCAGAAATCTTTGCAGGTCAGGTAGTACCCTAAATGTTATGAAGGTACAACTACAAAAGTAATTCCTTTAATCCTGTGTTACCTACCACTGCACTTGCACGACAGTGATGGGAGGAGATTGCAGAGGAATAGTGGATCAGATATAGTACTCATGCCCTTATCTTCTTTTCTCCTTTTAACACTTCTAGTCAGCCCCCAGTCCCCAAAAGGACTGCAGGGCCTCCAAGCACCATTGATGGATTCTGGACATAGCCTGCCCCTCTTCTCCCTTCCTGTCTCCTACTCTGCCTTTTACAGCTATTTCAGCCTCAGCAACGAAGAATCTGTAGCAAGCAAAATCTTTCAGCATATCAAACCGTTGTGATATGAGGAAATTAAAAGAAGAAATTGTGGTTTCAGAAGTTGACATTCAAATGGGTTTCATGGCTGAACAAAAGCACTTCAAAAAACCAAATCTACATGAAAACTAAATTAATGGTGCAACTCACACCTACTCATCAGGGTCCATATGGCCACTTTGGTTATGATAACAAAGCTGGGTCTGCACCAATCACTTCCAGCGCTCAGCCATGACACACACAGTAACTCAACTCACAGCCCTGCGTTATAGACTGCAATCCAGACCAGGAGCTCTCCCTTAAGGACCAAGGTCCTCTATTTGCCTCCAACAGCCATTACAAACACCCAGGCCCAAGGGCTCCTATAAAAATGTATCCTAGAACAGGCTCCTTCCACAGGCAAGCAAGGCCAAGAGGCCAAACTGGAGAGCCAGGGCCGCAGGGCCATGTCCATGTCAGCTCTGGAGGCCATGAGTCCCTGCCCTCGCCACATCCCAGCAGGGCCAGCTCCCCACAGCCCTGCCCAGCCACAGGCTTTGCTAAGTCAGACCCACATCCCAGCCTGCCCTTGGCTCAGCCCAGGGCTGGGGCTGCCCCAGTGCCCCTGGCTGCCTGCTCCTGGCTGGAGGGGTGGGACAGGCCCTGGCTGCCATTCCCTGCCCCAGGCAATGCCCATAGAGCAGGTGTGGCATGAGTGTGCTGGGTGACCTGCAGCAAGGCCCAGGGCCACATGCCGCAGTGATGCACAGCACTGCCAGACTACTACATAAATCAACACTGAAGAGTAGAACTTCCAAGAAATACCATTTTTGCAGTCATTTTTGGCAGAGGCATCCCCAGCTGAGGTCATGCAAGGAACACCTCCTGCCCAGCACCAGGGAGCCAGACACAGCCAGGCTGCCACTGCTATTGACCACTGGCCAGTCACAAGTAGTGTGATACCTTCTGGAGGCTGACTTGGAACAGAGACTAGACAGGGCAAAGGATGAAGTAGGTACTTATTGAAAGGTCTCAATGGGTACTCTTGGGCCATACAAGAGTCCCAGCCAGACCACACCCAAGATGCACCCCAAAGTGGTCCCAAAATGGACACCCAGGTCATGAGGTCTCACATTTTTATAAGTTCTGATTAGAATCAATTGTCCAACCATAGCTTCAGGTTATGAAGCTCCATCCTCCTTGTTTTTTCTTCTTACTTCACCGTTGTTTTCATTCTTGGGCCTGAAAGTTGTCCTTGGTATCAAGCTAGAGAAGGAATTGTTTTGTCTATCTACACCACGAAGAGAGCTTTGTAGCACTTATAATGAACCTAAAACTACCCACAAAAACAGCACAGAGTCTAAAAAATATAATAGCTAAACCCTAAGGCATCAGTGTCCCTCAGGGGCTCAGTATTGGGACCAGTCGTGTTTAATATCTTTACTGATGATCTGGATGAGGGGATTGAGTGCACCTTCAGTCAGCTGGCAGATGACATTAGGTTGGGAAGGAATGTTGATATGCTGGAGGGTAGGAAGGCTCTGCAGAGGGGTCTGGGCAGGCAGGATTGTTGGGCTGAGGCTCAACAAGGCCAAGTACTAGGTCCTGCACTTGGGTCACAACAGTCCAAAGCAGCACTACAGGTTTGTGGAGAGCAGATGGAAAGCTGCTCATTAAAAAAGGACCTGGGGGTGCTGCTCAACAGCAGCTAAACCCGAGCCAGCTGTGCTCAGGTGGTCAAGAAGGCCAATAGCACCCTGGCCTGTAGTAGAAATAGTGTGGCCAGCAGGACAAGGGAAGCGATCATCGCCTTGTAGTGAGCTCTGGAGAGGCCACACTTCAAAGCTTATGTTCAGTTTTGGGCCTCTCTCTACAAGACAGCAAGGTGCTGCAGCATGTCCAGAGAAAGGCAACAGAACCGGTGAAGGGTTTGGAGCACAAGTCCTACAAGGAGCAGCTGAGGATTGTTTAGCCTGGAGAAAAGGAGGCTCAGGGAGAGCCTCCTTATTTAACTCTTATTGCTCCTTACAAGTATCTGAAAGGAAGTGGTGGTCTCTTTTCCCAAGTTAACAACTGACTGGGCAAGAGCAAACAGCCTCGAGTCGTGCCAGGGGAGGTTTAGATTGGATATTAGGAAAAACTTCTTCATGGAAAGGGTTGTCATTCATTGAAACAGGCTGCCCAAGGAATTGGTTGAGTCAGTATACCTGGAGGTATTTAAAAGACATGTAGATGTGGCACTTAGGGACATGTTTTAGTGGCAGACTTGGCAGTCCTAGGCTAATCTTAAGACTTAATGATTTTAAAGGTCTTTTCCAACCTAAACAATTCTATGATTCCACAACCATCCTGTCCCAAGGGTGCCAGGTTTTTCTTTCCTCACCGCCAGACAACCTCGCCACCAGTACCGCTGCTCTGCAGCTCCATTGTTATTGGGAAGTCAGCTCAAGCATCACTGCTGCTCTACAGCGAGCATTACAAGATTTGAGAGGGGAGAATTTGTATGTCAGAAAAGAGGAGACAAGAAGTCATACTCCTTTTCTTCCAGCTTCCACTTCATGTCTCATTTCCTGCAATATCTCCAACACAATGTCAGAGTAATGCCAAACGAGAATATCTTTGCATATATTAAATACTCTCCAGCAACACACAACCTCTACTTGCTATTACTCTTCCCTCTCTCCTTAGACTACAGCACTCAAAGATTCCTCATCTACAGCACCAGAGCTGAAAGCCAACTCTGCGCTCTGCACACTGCTACCCTGCAAGTCAGTCTTTGCTAACGCACAGATGGCATCCCTTCTTTTGCCTTATCTATATATGTCGATGTATTTTGTCTTCCAGGGCAAGAAACTCCCAGGCTAGGCTTTCATGCACCCTTCTTAATATTGATTTGCTGACTGACCATTTGAAAATCAAAGCCAAAAAAAAAAACCCACATAAACATGGATGACTCCTAAAAGTAACAAATCATACGACAATAAAAACAAGCCAGTGTGGGAGGATAGAGTCAGACATACTCTAACTTCACTGCTTTTATGCTTAACACTGCAGCTGTGAAAATGAAATGGGAAGAAATATGCTTTTTCAAGGCATAGCCACCCAGTCTGTTATAGTGCTTCCAAAATATATCCCTAATTCTCCTGTTCAGTGCTATGGAAATAATTGCATATATTGTTCAGGTTTTGCCTTTTTGTTTTGCTTTGGTTTGGTTTTTTTTTAAGTCAAAAGGATGAGAAAGCAGTGGTATTCCATAACAAAAGCAGATGCCGTAATGTGACAGAGTAAACAAGTCACTTCAACAAAAATGATGGGAAGGCTGCAATTTTTTAACACTAACCATCTACATCAGAGGTGGCATACTAAAATTAAGTAAGTGTTTAGCTGAGATTCATGAGTGGAACATCTCCTCTATTAAATATTTGCCTTATAATTTGCCTTTAGGAGGTACAGAATGCAGAACATCAATTCAAACCTGTCTATTATTTCACTTTTGCTGTAGCCAGCACCTCAGATCTTTTTACTTGGTTCCTGTTCCATAAAAACACCCTTATGGCCATGAACAACTTAACTTATTGAACACCTATCATCCCAGAACTGTCTGTAAAAGGCATCTACAAAGACCACTTCATCTATTGGCAATAGGCTTGGAGTGACAGGGTGACTACAAGAGTACCTGAAGACACTTGCCCAGATCTCATGGACAAGTTATGAAAGACACTAGGCAAATGCTTTAGAAGCATTCCAGTATATCATGTGTCTTCAGAGTTAAATGTACAGACATCCTCACTAATTGTAGAAATACCAGCAGCTGTTAATAGTGACCATATTACTTCTCCCTCTAATCCATCTCCAATGGACTTCTCCAATACTGGCACTGCTTTAAACATTATTCAGACAAATATTCCTAAAATACAAAATTCCAGCTCCTACTTGTCCGATGAGCAACATTTAGAGTAAGAGAAGCAAACTTATAGCAAACTACTGTCAATCTCATTTGTCCCTATAAACCCTGACTTCTGAAGTTCTCTCTTCCACTACTGTGAATATTTCTGTGAGTCTTTAGTACAGAAATGCAGAGGGGACAAGTTTGATCAGGGACGTGAGGGCACAGGAAGAAAGCAAGCCAGAAGAAAAATTACTTATATTTATCAAATTGGCTCAAGCAAGCCAGCAGAATTTAGCCAAAGAGACATACACCTACACATCGGGATCTGAAGTAAACACTAGTGAAAGAAATAAACTGGAAAAACATGGAGACAAGGCAGGCAGCCTACTTTACACTTTATACATGCATACTGCCAGCTCTACCTTAGTTCTACCTCTCCAGGTCCACACAACTTTCCACTTTCTTCTCCCTGGCCCTGATAACCCAGCACTTCCCATTGGTTCAGAGGCAGTGAATATCCTACTAACTGCCTATTGCAGAGACAGACAGAAGCAAGCTCTAGAGGAGAGAGGTGGATTTGTTCTCCACTAGTAAAAGGTGTGGTGTTTTTGACAGCTAGGATTGATATTTCTTGCTAGGACAAGGGTCTTTAAAAAAGTTAACGATGACTCAAACTTCTGAAGCATTTACATTTCAGAACAGTTCTCAAGGCAGGAGATGGTGGTATGCATCCTAAGAGGATAAATTACCCTAGAGCCACGGGCAGTGAACATGGGGATATAGCCAGCAGGTGGGGGTGTGGGCAAGACACAAGGCAGAGCAGTTCTCTTGGATTCATGCCATTGCTACTAAATGATGAAAAACAAGCATCACACGAAGTACAAGGGCAAACGCCACAAGATTCTGAATTTTGAGAACCCTCTACCTCATTGTTCCCAAACTTGGATAATTAAAGTAAATACCCTGCTACAATGGCTGAAGCTCTATTATCTTTAGCACAACACAGAAAAAGATTCATTGGCAAGATGAAGTGATTACAGGGAAAAGATTTTATGACACCAAAATACCTGTTTCTCCAAGAAGGAACTGCCAGTCATAGTAGAGCATACCAGGCATTCTGTTTGTCCATAAGGTTAATTTGAAACCAATTTACGTCTCTGCTCATTATGCAAGGAGCCTTGCACTCTGCAACTTCAGGGTCACTAGTAAGCATAGAGAAGAAGCTGATACCCAGTCACAGACTTCATTTAATCTTCTTCAGTACTAACACCACTATTTTGCTGTTTTCATAACTGAACTGTCAACAACTTCAATTTATCCAAATATATCCAGAACATGCTGGTTAAGGAATTGTTGTCTAATTTGTGCATCTCTACAGAAGTCTAAAGGAATCACTAGAGTGTGAAATTGCTAAATGAAGAAGAGGCATTAATCACAGACTATACTGAGCAGAGGAAGAGAAGCATTCAGCACTTCCTAACCATACCCATAACATGGATTCAATCTCAACAAGACATTTGTTGAAAATCAAGTGCTGTCTCCAAAACAAATGCCTTGTGTTCTCAATACAAAAATAGGACGTGCTAAGTCTATGCCTGGATGTCACTTCTGTTAAACAAAACACTCCAATGCAGATAGGAAGGACACGTCATGTTTTCTGTCATCATCCACTTTCACATCAAGCAGAAATAGTTTGGTATTAGCAAATACATGTTGTAAACCAAATCACTGTTACTTAGTCACTCTTGAAAGGCACAGATCTTAGGCCACCAGGCCTAAATGTTGCTACCTTGATGACTATGCAAGGGGAATGGCTTTCCACATAGTAGTCACAGGACATACCTACCTTCAGCAATTCACAAGAGCAGGTCACTCTCCATCTCCAAGCAACACAGGTGCAGCTGACTGCTTCCCTGCAATTTGCACATAATTTTGCCTACAGCAAGAATGCAGTAACAACTAGGACTAGGTCAAGTTTGACAGACTGATTGCTTTTTTCTGAGAGAGAAGATGAAAAAAACCTAAGGTTTATATACTTCATGAAAAAAAATTTCGATCAAACAGGATCAACACCAGGTCCTTTGCAGTCTGGGAATTTAGGCTAAACAGCAGTGCAATTAAGTAGGTTTGCCTCTTGGGGCACTTCAAGGATTAATTACTCCATCAGATTGTTTGAAAGAACACAAGGAAAGAGCACGTGATATAATGAGGCCTCTAAATGGCTCTCCTCATCTCAGTTTCAGCAGCCCTGAAAAAAAATCTGTTGGTCTCCAGTATTGATTTTCTTTACACTGAGAAGATGTGTGTAAATTGACTTCTGCAATAAAAGTCATACAGCATGGGTACATCAAGCATCTGACACACTCAGTCTTCTCACCACATTTTTGTCTTACCAGCCAATTAAAGCGTTACTGGTTGGAACAGGAGACAGTTTTCAATCATTACTATTTCTGTAGCCAGAAGCATTAGGTCCTTTAAGATTTAACATGAGAGACAAGAAGTCTATTTTCTGGGGTGGGGGGTGGTGGAAATGTTTTATTCAGTGGTATCAAAACAAGTGCACTCACATCCAGCATAATCTAGAAGCAACGTAATCTTTTTGAAGAAATTTAGTATGCAAGAGATACAGAATTTGTTTCTCATGATTTGTAACAAGTCATTCCTCCAACTGGTGCCTGGGCATAGGAGCGTGCTGTACACAGTGACGACTCTCCCTCCCCCCAGATACTCATTTGGAGCAGCAGGCAGGCCAGGGATTGGCAGTCAATGCATTCTGGCTCTGGTCCACTGGTGTCAAGAAATATCAGCAGGAGTTCTAACATGCTTTAAAGCAGACACTCCTCTTCCCCGGGGGCCAGAGACACCACTTGGCTACACAGGCAAGTCCCTGAACTGCAAAACATGGAAAAGTGCCTGAGGGATCTTTAAAATGAATTCGCAAACAACTCCAGATCCAGGAGGTGGCATAACCTGCTGTGACTATCCCACCAAGGATGACAAAAAGAGAAGGAAGCTAAAGACTATATAGGACCCCTGTTTGATTCCAGTGCTTTTTCATACTGTCACATTCTCAAAATAGTATTTTGGCACACAGTCCTCCCTCCTTCCATTTGCTACATTAAAGGCACTTCAAACTATTAACCAAGAGTAAGAGCTAGCAATTCTAATACTAAATATAGTCATTACATATTTTAATGTGAAATCTGCTAAGAACTTAAAAAAAAGATGGAAAAGTGTTCAGAGACATGACTGGAGGAAAAAAAAAAAAGGCAGAAATGTTTAGGTGTTGATTTTTACAAAACTAGTCCTGGAAACCTCTGCTGCCCCCAGCCTGAGACAAGACAGTCTCCATATTATACAGTGAAAGATTGATACCTTCCTTCCTCATATAAATGAATTCTCTGATTATCACAATTACTTCACAACACTAAAGCAAGTCTTCTGCCTAAGAGTTTGGGTTTAATAAACAAAAAGTAGTTGGCTAGCTATAAGCAAGTTGGTTAAACCTTTAGCTAAGCAGACTAGGCAGCAGTGAAGCAACAGCTGAAGTAAGAGCTGGAATGTTTCTGGCCACCAGTGAGCTAGTTACCACCAGACTACTTCCCCTCACCAGTTTCTGCACTCAGAAAGGATTCAGTTTTCAATATCAACATATTCCAAATTCTAGGGAACTTTTATAATTTTTTTAAGAAAGAAGACTAAGCAGTTTTACCTCAACACACCTAAAACAGGAATAAAAAAATTTGACTATAAACCTAAAATGGCATGATTACTACCAGCAAAACAAAACAAAAAAGACAGAAGAGTTTATATCAGAATATCTAAAGCTCTTTTTGGACAAAAACAAAAAAAATGCACTATGTGCTTCAGCTACTACCTTTGAAAATGTACAGCAACCAACTGTAATGACTCAGGTAATTCTTTGTGTTCAAAATAAATGTGTCAAAATGTTATATACCAGTCACCTAAAGTAGAATTAATTATTTGTATCATGCTAGAGTTAATTTACATATCTAATTCCAAAAAGTTATCATTCAAGTGCTAAAATAAGTTAGGATTTTAAGCCACTAACATCTTTTCTAATGAGTGCTAAATTACTTCCATGAACTATTAGTAAGCATATTTCTCCCAGAGTCTGCAGATGTACTCAAAGTACAGATTTTGTTATAAGGTAGTAAGTGACCTACAGCAGAATCTCTATCTTAATACTTCTGCCCCTCATCTGTGGTCATCACTTGAGTCTGATGATGCCTAGAGTAAGAACAGGCAATAAAGCACGTTTACAATCTGTTTAAACTTCACCCCAGAGTGAAAGTCCAAGCAAGCTCACTCCAAGCAAGTACTGGTCTTTTGCTTATGCCTTTCTATATTTTATGGAAGGGATATGAAAGATCCAAATGCCTAAAGGGTTTAAGAGTCATATTTAAATACATGAAATAATGTGAAAGAAACATCATTTAACTGAGTTACTCCATTAAAAAATTATATCAAATGCAAAGAGCTTATCTGCAAAGAAGAAGGCAGACCATGTGACCTAAGAGATCCTTCACAGTTCTGTGTTCTGGAAAGTAATCCTATTAAGACAGTCTGGTAAGAGGATTTTCATTAGGCATTGATTGTGCCATCATTTGCACTTATGAAGTCCAACACAGACGACTGAAGTGTGCAATCCTCTTGTTGACAGCATATTTAGAATGGTGAACTCAGTTCTAAGTCTCCACTGAAGTGTCACCTCTAGACTAGCACCACTTACACACACTAGCCATTCACTTACTTACCATCAGGCCTCTTAATTAATGCTATCTGCTATACTACCTTTGCTTTACAGGCTGAACAGTATTACACTGAATTAATCATCTACAAGTGTTCTAATAATTAAAGACCTATAGTAACATGTTATAATTTTTCTCTATATTTAGATCCACTAGATCTATGCTACTGATAAATATCACATGGATTGAAAATATACGAGATGCCTTCTGGGGCTGCGATCTGTGTGTTCCCTGAAAATAGTTTAAGATGCCATGCTGAACTGGTTCCTAGAATAGATAGGCTTCCAGGGTGGGAGGGAGTGGTGGGGAGGTAACAGTAGTTCTGGCTAATGAAATGTGATCCTCAGAATTAAATACTTATCACTTCAAAGAAGATTTGATTTGTTTCAGTGGTATACCTCTGCCCAAACAATTCCTTGTTCCAAGAAGATCTTTAACAGGCTAAATTTATTCTATCCTTTGAAATACAGTTGTACTGCTGCTGTTTGGACTGCATACAATTAAGATTTTATATCTCTTCTCCAGCATTAATAAATTCCAGAAATCTTGACTTCCATAAGTCCATGTGTCACATGGGAGAACAGCAAAAGAAGCTGCTAATGTTTTGCAACAGACAGCCAAAAGTTGCGGTGACAAAGATGGATTGCCACATCTAACCTACTCAATTTGTGCTGTCAAATAGAAGTTTCTGGATTTAGATGTAAGGCAGGGAAAAATGAGAACTTGGCTTTTGAGTACTGCAGGCAAGACACAAGACTGGAAGAATGGACTGATATTGCTGCTGCTGCTTTATCACCTGTAGTGACAAGAGACAAAGGGACCATAACTCAGACTGAATCAGGTTAGAGATGGAATAGCTTTTTTTTCCACCCCTTTGGTATCTCCTGCACTGTCAGAATATTATGTAAAGAGTGTACACATTATGTACAGTAGTATGCAGTACAAACCACATCAGGTTTTTTTGGGTGGATTTTAAGTCCTGTTAGAGTGTTTTTAAAATGACTGATAACCTGTTCCAAAGGGAGAATTATGAGAATGCAACCAGGAGGTGAGCCAGTCTTTGCAAGGTATGAATCAATCAAAAGAGAATGAGTTTGGGGTGGTCATGAGAGCAAACTATCACACTACTTGTTCTAGTTGAAGACTTAATTTCACATCTTTTTTATTTAGATACAAGACCTATTTAGAAATGTTCCCTCTGCCTTATAAGAGGAGTCAAACATTCCCTGAAATAAGTATTTTTCTCATTTAAACAGGGTTATTTTTGTTTGCTTCGACAGCACAGGTTAGATCAGCTAATGCAAAGCATGGAGAATAAGGAGAGAGATCCCATTCTGTCTTAACACAGGGTTACAGGGTACCAACAGTGCTCAAGCCAGCCCAGCACCTTCAACAAAACACAATATAGCCTACTCTCAGCTATTTGTGGAGAGATCATCCATGTTTAATTGTGCTAAAAGTACAGACACAGCCAAGCAACACTCAAGTCCAGAAGCAATATAATGATTTTTTGTGATAAACCTGAATGGTAAAGAGGAGCATTTTAATGGCCAGCTCCCCCTCTTCCCCTTAAGCTGTACATTCACTGCATGATTTGTAGCAGAGTTTGCCATCTATTTTTTTTATCCACTGTTTTTCCACTGTATCCACATTCTTCCACCCATCCCCTCCTCTCCTTTGTTACCCTGGATAATCTGGTGCAGGCTCTATGTAAAACAATTTGCCTAAAGGCACAAGAGCCTTTATAGCCACAAAGATTGGAGGCTACTGTTAATAAGAAGTACAATTATAAAATCTTAAGTGATGTAAGCAATCTATTATTTATTCACTTTGTCATAAAGCAACCACACCTACAGCTTCAGCAAAGGGACCAGTTGAATCTTGAACAGAGAGGAAAAGGACAAAAAAATTGCTATGGAATAGCTGCTGAAAGATAATCTGTGTTGTGAAGCTTTAAACTGGAAGTCAAGAGAATTGCTGCTGATTCAGATAAACCAATGAACCATGACCAGTGTAGAAATGACATCTAGACTAAACAAAGATCAAATAGCAGAAAAATCATTTTCTTGGAATCATAGAAAGGTTTGGCTTGGATGGGATCTTAATGCTCATCTAGTTTCAATCCCTCTGCCATGGGCAGGGACATCTTCCACTAGGCCAGCCACATCCAAGCTCAACTTAAAACACTTCAAGGAATGGGAAGCTCACGACTTCTCTAGGCAACTTGCTCTAGTACTTCAGCACTGTCAAAGTGAAGAATTTCTTCCCAATACCCCATCTAAACCTGCCCTCTGTCAGTTTACGGCCATTCCTCCTTGTCCTCTCACTACATGCCCCTCTCAAGCTGTCTTGCAGGCCCCCTCTAAGTCTCCCTGAAGCCTTCTCTTCCCCAGGTTGAACAATCCCTTGACCTTCAAAGGAGAGGTGCTCCAGCCCCCAGTAATCTTTGCGGTCCTCCTCTGGACTCACTCCAACAGGCCCACATCCTGCTTATTCTAGTAGCACCAGAGCTGGATGCAGTACTCCAGGTAAGGTTTCACAAGAGTGAAGTAAGTGCTGAAGAACTGTCTCCCTTGACCTGTTGCCCATGCTGCTTTTAATTTCGCCTAGGATGAAATTGGCTTTCAGGGCTGCAAGTGCACATCACCAGGTCATGTTGAGGTTCTTGTCAACCAACACTCCCAAGTTTTCTGCTCAGGGTTGCTTTCAATCCATTCTTCAGCCCACCTGTATTTGTGGTTAGGACTGCCTCCACCCATGTGCAGAACCTCAAACTTGACTGTGATGAACTTCTCTCCTTGAATTCCTTTGCACTGTTGTGCACATTTTACATGTAAAAAGAAGGCAAGTTCAGTAGCTGAACAGTGATACATTTCCTACTAGAGTAAGGTCTTTAGAACTTCAGTCGAGATCTTAAGAAGTTCATTTAGAAACAAAACACTCCGGCTTTATCATCATCGGGTGCTTGCCACCCTCTCAGATCCTTAAGCCCACTCCTCTGAATTCAAAGGACTGCATGCATTTTAAAAGGTTTGTTTTAAAACATGCATTTCTTAGGCTTACCAGTTTTTGCTCTTGGGATTCAAATACCTTTCTGTGGTTGCCACATGACAGAATAAGCCTTTCCTACACCTGTGTTGCCTGTATCCTTTACAGGTCCCTGATCACAGCAACCCTTCAACTAACACAAGTAGTTGCACAGTATCCCTGCCCTCAAGAGAGGACACCAAAGTTTGCATTATACAACATGGAGATCTCTAAGAGCTGTCCAAAATAAATAATCCAAATAAATTTCTAAGCAATTTAATGGACCTACAAGTACTTTACTCCAATGCTTCTGAACTGTAACACTATCTCCCAAAGAAAGAAATCCTTTACTACACCTCCTACTAACTTTCTAAAGGAGCAACACTCTCTCTAGTTCTCAGATCCTTCTCAGCCTCTTTCCACTTCTAATCCATTGAGAAAGGAATCCACATGCAATTACCATTTCTGAGATCTTAGTCCAAGTCTGAAGAAGCCTATTCAAAGAGTGAGACTGTAGGCAAAAGTTTGTTTCTGTAGTGTTTTATTCAGTGGATTTTCTTACCAAATGCCTTTCTGAGAAATGAATAATGAATTTCAAACATTATCTCACTCGAGCCTGAGGCATAAATACTACCTGATCCTACCATCAGGTCGACATCACCACATGGCAGTCTTAGCAGCATGCTGACCAGGCTGTTTTGGAAAAGACAGTGTGTGGAGGGAAATGTTAGCATATCCCAGCAGCTTCAGCAAGACAGACAGAGAGGGTGTTCTCCAGCTCCACAGTCACCGAGCAACCAGGTGAAGGGAGTTCTTGATCCATGCAGGACTGAGTTAAATAGCTCCCTTCCCTCCCATACTCCACTGCCAACATGAAATCCCTTGCCTATTTCACTGCTTCATGCCACTCCTGTCATTGTGGTATCTGTACCAGAATATGGAAGAAAACTTTACACAACACAAAGAGAATTCTCAGTCTGACATGGATTTGTACTCTTAAAGGAAATGCCTGAAGGGTCTTTATGGGCAGGTCTTCGAACTGTATTTTACTGTACAGTGAATTTTTAAACACAATCTCAGGGTATTTCCATTCCTGAAATGTAAAAATAGTAAGCTTGGACATAACACTCTGGTACTTCCAGTTCAACATCATATCCCCTGCCAAGCACTGACTTCCATACATCACTAGACATAGTCTAATAAAATAGTTGATTATTCAGCTAAGCTCAGCAATATATCAGAAAGCAAGGTATTCAGCTTTTAGAGAGCAAAGTCTAGGGGCTTATTTGATTTGCACATGCAAATCTCTACATTAAAAAATATTCAGCAACAAACCCATAGCACAAGCAAAATCTTCATTATTGTGAAAAAATCTGTGTGCCACTTATAGCAAATACTATAATTCTAGATAGACAGGACCCCAGAGCACAGAAATTCACCTGCAAAATTGAATGGTTTCTGGGGACAAGTCCAGTGGTCTCTTTTTTTCATATACAAAGTCATACAGGTTTGGCAGGTGCACACAACATAGATTATACAAAGCTGGTCTGTCACCACTTTCATGCTGAACTACAAGTTGCAAACCATCAGGGAATGAATAGTGGTGATGTAAGTTGTTCTGTGCAGCATTATTTTGCAATTCTTAACCAATAATGGATTTAGCCCCAAACACAAAGCATCTGTGGAGAAACTGTTTTTAGTACCAAGATACCTAATAAAGGTCAACACTGAAGCCAGTTCAAGTCCTGCAATTAAGGCATTGCATTTTCAATATAATAACCTGCTACTATAACCTCAGTTTCAACATTCATAGAAACCAGAACAAACAGGTTATAGAACTTTTTTTTTTTAAAAATGAAGCAGTCCCAAAAGCAAACAGCCAGACCGATACTCACCTGAAGCACCTGACCATGTTAGCCTGACAGGTTTGGGTGCCAAACAAATCCTGTTCACGTCTCTCTGGTCCTATTAAAGTTTTTTACCTTGATAACCTTTACCTTTCAGGTAAAGGGTCTTTTATCCCTAAATCTAATCTCTGTGTCGTATAACTGAGGTCCACATTAAAAGGAGCTATTTGAGACTATTTTTAAATGACACGCCCAACACCATTATATTGCTTGGCATACAGTTTTTTAAACTAAAAAGTTTTAAAAAGTAAAGACAAGATTCACTAGAAAAAGAACATAAACAAACCTGTCTCGTTATTTCCCAACCTCATCTGCTAAACTTTGTCGCCATGCCAAGACAAGCTTATAGCTGACTTAACTTGCAAATACTTGAGAGACTATGAGTACATGCTTACTTTTGAATAAAGGCAGGCTTTCTGCAAGTATCCACTTAGTGATGAATCTCAGCATAATAGCAAGCATTATTTAAATGGAAAACAGTGAGCAGGCACTACATTTATGCAGTCCAACAGAGACATGCAAGCCTTCTTACAGACTTTCAACGCACCACATTGCAAGCACCCTCTACTTATTTCTGCTCTTCCCAGAAATGAAGTGCACTGCTCCTTCAATACAGAGCTCTGAATCAGAATAGCAATGAAACATTGACATTGGTTAGCTCTTCCAGGATTAAAAATTCAATGGCTATTTCTGACAATCTGGAAGATTTTAGAATGTTACAGAACTTAAATGTCATTGCATTGGGAAATTATTTTAGATCTTCCGTAGAAGCTGAAGTGAGCAATTCCCTACCCTCAGACAGGGTTATTAACTGTCTGCATAGGTGATTAAATTTCAGCCTGAGAGCTACATCTCTAAGCCTAGAAGTAATTCAAGCAGATTCAAGCAAAGCATCTTGCATTAAATTGCTATTGTCTTTAATCACTACACTCATCATACATCTTCAACTTTATTCTGATAGCGTATTAATAGCTTGACCTTTTCAATACCATCATCTGCTGACTCTGGATAGAGTTCAGGCCATAATAGCAAAGAAGAGCAGAAGACGACTTAAATGTTTTGCTCTTGGCCTTCAAATCTAAAAACATTTTGTTCTGTTATATTAAATCTATTAAATATTAAATATTTGTTCAGTTTTGTTATATTATACCACTTTTCCTCTAAAAGTCACCTCAGAAATCAAATAAGGTATTTTCATGCAGTTATATATGGTCTCCACCTTAACTGAGACTTTCTAAAGCAGACCTCCTTCTACTTTAGTTGGAAGCAACAACTATATTAAGAAAGAATTATCTTCTTCCAACAAATGTATGATTTGAATACTGTAAAGAGCAGCAACAATTCTATTGGGCTTTGCTTTGGTCCTGTATGCCAGATCCTTTCTTATGAACAGGACAAGTTCACCTGTATGTCAAAAGCACACTGCCCAAACAGGCCTGGTGCTTTTGAACAGCAAGAGTCAAACCAGAGGACAGATCCAGCAGGCCAGACACTAACTACGTTATCAGCTTGCACAGGCACAGAATCATCAGTTCACACAAACAACTGTAAACACTTCCGGCCTCAGAAGAATCCTCACAGACTACAGGCTATGTGGCCAAACAAGTCATGAGGCTGAAGAGGCAAGTCACACCAAGACAAAGACTAAGAATTGCTTTTTTTTATTATTTTTAACTGGAGTTTCCATTTGTATCTTTTCTTCCCACAGCCCATAGATATGAACAGTTAAGGAGGTTTAACTTGACACACGCACATTTTTTGTGTCATTCTAACAAATCTGCCAATACATCACTTTTGAGATTAAAGGAGTTTCTTTGAACATTTGTATCATGTATGTGCTAATATTCCATCCAGGTTATTTATATCTTCATATCCACTCAAGACATCCACACCTCAAGGACTGTCAAACTCCTGTCTTGCTAGCTCCAGCAAGCTCAGGAATGACATGTTGGCTCCTGGACATGCTAGCTGAAAAATTCACATCTGGCTTCAACAAATCTCACTTCAGAAGTCTCTAACAAAAGTGAATTAGACTACTGACGGGAAAAGTATGCGTGAACCTCAGTTTAGCCTTAACGTTTTTGATCCTTTATAAGAGTAAATACCTGAGGTGGAAGGGTACAATCCACTGGGGATTAGACTGTCTACATTTTTAATGAAGCTTTGACAAAACAAAGTACTGGTACTTTACTTAAAACATCGTTATCTCCACAAGGAAGACAACAGCTGCCATTCCTCTGAACAATCTTAAAACATCCTCCTGCTCATCTGTCCTCTACAAAAGAGAATTCATTCTGGCAACACTCGTTCTTTGCCCAGAATAATAGATTTGGTATGTACAAATCAGGTACATACAAAGCCCCCGGTGTTTTCGATTCTCGTCCTAACGAGCTCCAAATTGCTCACTGAGATTTCCTGGCCAGTATCTACCCCGCTTCTGTAGGTGGGGGTAACGCAAAACCACGATCCAGCGGGGACCGTACCCGCACCGGGGTCTTTTCCTCTACAACAGCCGCCTCCGCACAGCCCCCGCGCACGTCCCGCTCCCTCCTCCTGCTCGCCCAGTGCTCATCACCGCGCTCTGCCCTCCGGCCCGCCGAGCTCCCCGGCGCTGGGCCAGCTCGCAGCTAACGGAGACTGACTCCCTCCCAGCCCGTGGAAGTCGCCTCGGAGCCCCGGCCCGCCCTGCCCTGGAAGGCTGCGGGGACAGCAGCGCCCGGCCACCCTCCCCACCAGGGAGAACCTCCTGGCATTCCCGGACCTGCCGCAGCCGCCGGGGCCCCTCCGGAGGAGAAGGACTCCTTCCTTGCCCGGCCGTGCGGCAGCCGCCGCCCGTCCCCAAAGGGCGGTCCCCTCCCATTCACCTCGGGAGGGCATAGGGGACACCCTTCCTATAGGGCATAAGGCACCTTTCCCCATTCCCTGAGCCGGGGCACCACTGAGGCGCGGGGCAGCGGCAGGGCGGGGGCGGCGGACCGGGAATGTCATTTGGAGGTGGCGGTGACGGCGCTCCTCTGCCCACCGCCGAAACGCGACTCGGGGCAGGAGGAGGATGCCGGGGGCGAGGGAGGCAGCGGCGGGCGAGGGGACTGCGGCGACAGCAACCGCGCCGGGGACCCCGCGACCTCGGCCCCGCACCTCGCAGCCGTAGAGCTGCCCCAGCTGCTCCACGATCCACTCCTCCAGCACCAGCCGCTTCCGCAGCTCCTTCCGATCGTATTTCACCGTCACTTTCCCCTGCTGGTGGCGCCGCTGCTGGACCTGCACCACGGCCGCCGCTGCCGACACCGAGTCCTCTCGGGAGGAGCTGCCGGAGGAGCCGCCGCTCCCGCCGCCGCCGCGGGGGCTCTGGAAGAAAACGCGGTTCCCGCCGCCTCCGCCCGCTGCTGCCGCCGCCTCGCTGCCCCCGGTCGCCACCGACATGCTCCGCTCCGCCGCGGCTCCCGCCGAGCCGAAAGGCGCCCGCCGCCGCTACCGCCGGGCCGCAGCAGCCGCCGCTTACGCGTCTGCTCCGCTCCCCCGCACCTGCCGCTTAAAGCCTCGCATGGCTCGGCGGCGCAGCGGCCCCGCCGCCGGGGGTGGGCCCGGACCGGCTGGGGCGGGGACAGAGGAGGGGCTGTGCGGCTCGGCGCTGCTCGGTTCGGCACGGTCGGAGCGGTTCAGCACGGCACAGCGTACCCGGAGCCGGCAGCTTGGAGCGGAGTGTGGAGCACCCCGAGAGTGCCGTGGCGGAGCCTCTGAGCTGCCCCGGTGCCGGCGAGTCGCGGGCGGCCGCTCCTCGGCGGAGGCGGAGCAGCCGTGCCTGCGGTACGGCTCTCCCCGGGACCATATGCTCGCTGGGTGGTTTTTGATTGGGTTTTTTTTTTCTATAAGGAAATGCAGTATTGCCCCGTCACTCGCTGTATGTTTATATACATTGCATACCTGTCATAAGAAAACGCTGAATGCGATCATTTTCTTCTCTTCTTGGTGGCGTGGGTGACTGCGTGAATGATTTCAGGATAGTGAATCCCAAGAGCAAATATTTCAAGCTATCAGCAACCATTGTAACAACTAGCCATGTGGAGATGGCTTTCTAACACATCCAGGTTAGCATCACTAGTTTCAATAGCTTCATGTCTCTCAGGAGATACTGAGTGAAATCACTGATGGCCCATCCTGCACACCACAATGTGCCTATGACTGCAAGTAAGCAGCCAACATAGCACAGGTGCTGGTTAGGGACGCCAGACCATCCCCATTAGCAAAGAGTTTCTCCTGTGACAAGGGACAGAAGTCAACTCTTGCATATGCAGGTCTGGGACTGGAAGTGCTTGGTGTCCCAAGTTTGGGTATGGCTGTAGGAACCACCTCCTGTCCACACTGCCCTGGGGGTGAATCTTTTAAGTCAGCAAGGAGCAAAGCGGAAGGAGACAAGGATTGCTAGCCACATATGCCTGGGTATGTCTGCTTCAGTCAGGTCCTTGCTGCTGTTTGGCATAGCCATGCGGTAGCAGTGACATTTCAGCTTCTGCTCTTGGCATGTGACACTCAGAAAGAGGCTAGCATGAGGCATTTGAGCCTCATCAGGCTATTTAGGTAAAACACAAATCATGCCACTAAAGGGATCATAATCTGATAAAATCTAGTTACTGGTCTGAAATGCTATGATAGCTTTTAGATTTTCATCTAAAAAAGCACTAGTTTTTCAAAGCAAAGCATATGGAGTTAAGCTCCTTATCAGTGTGTAGGGACCACATGATTTTCAGAGATACGGAGCAATTGCAACTAAGTACCAGCATAGATCACACTTGAAGCTTGGGCTGCAAGCAGAGCTTGAGAAAAAGTCATATCCCACAAATCTGAGTTTATGCAAGAAGTCTGCCCTATTCACAGGGCAGCCATTACGCAAGTGAATATCAACTTCCAGCTGGGTAGTGCTGCCTGCCTGGCTTTTATAACTCTAGGCTTGTGTAAATGCAGTAGGAAAATACCATCATCAACAACTTGTTCTTTGAGAAACCGAAAAGAATACAAAAGAGTTTTTGAAAGAGGGGAGTGGCTCCTTTTTAAACTTTTGTGTTTGGAGTGGCCTATAATTTGGGTCTGCAGCTCTGCATGTCATGTTGGAAGTCTGGTGCTGACGTACTCAGCCACAAAACTTGAAACTTTCCTGCTCAGAGCAGGAAAATTTTCATCTTTATAGACTGGTTTATGTTTACAGTTCCTGAGGGGGAAAAAATGATTAATGTGAAAGAAGGTCAATATTGCTTAAGAGGCTTTTTGGATATATTCTATGAGGTATAAAGTAAGAATACACAAACTTTCACCATAATAGGACGTTTTCTGAAGCCAAAAGAACACTGAGGTGTTCCATGCTGGACCTAAGCTGACTAGAAAATACTGACCTTTTTCTTCTCTGCTGCAGCAAATATCAGGTAAACAGATGGCTAAAATATTTTCTTTGAGTGTGAGAATCCAGAAGGTGAAGGACTCTTCTGATACTATTGTCAACAGGATATTGTAACCACTGCAGGCATATAAAATCTGGTACCCGCTATTCAAATAACACTTCCACAAAACTCTGAAAGCAGAAAATGAGATCCTGGTGATTAAAAAGCATGTCCTCAGAGGTTATCATTTCAAAGTTACAATTCTAACATAATGCATAGTGCTTGGTAAATGTGGGTGGATGAGAAACTGGTAGAACTGCCAGCATTGTCATGAGACAGTTTTATGTGCCATTGGTTTTTCATTCAGTTTTTAAAGCGAGCGCATTCCTCAGGAAGCCAGAGCAAAAATTGCTGCCAAGAATCTTTTCTGCAAAGATTTTGCTTCATTTGAAAGAAAGAACTAGTTGTTTAAAAGTCAAAGTTGAGCAAAAACATTTAGATCTGCTAATATCCTGGCAATGAGCAATGCAGTCCAGTGTGGGCACAATCTCTACTTTACTCCTGAGTGGCTGGAGGCATATGAGAGCATTTCTTGGAGAGAGGTTTCCTCACAAATACTTCTCCATACCACAACAGAACCATTGATGGTTACGCCCATAACAAAGACAAGAGTTAATGTGGCAGGAGAAAGACAATCCTTCCCAAAACTTCAGCCTTAGTTTTAGACTTACCTTAAGGAATGAATTCAGGGCATAAGAAATTAGGCTTCATAGACAAGGTTCTTTCAGCAGCTGAATTAAAATCACAGTGCAGCATTTAATCTAAAGCTAATGGTTGATCAATAAAGCCAAAGGGGAGATAAAATACTACACCTCTGAAATATTGTGCTCTTTCAGTGTGATAATGTCTAGATTTCTCTCACAAGAGCATTGTATCAGGTGACAGGATAAGTAAAAAACAGACAACAGGAAATAGGAAACACCAAAGGCAGAAGAACACTTGCATAACCTGCACTTCCTTATGTTTCTTTCCCAAAGAGTGCATGTGGGAATCTCTTGTGAATGTAAGCAACATGAAGCTGTATCCACTTCCCATGTATATATCATACAGTCCTAATCTCTTTTCCAGTAAAAGAAAATAATACAGAACATATGGGCTAATTTTTCAGGAGGCTTAGGGATTCAAGGCCCTGAGTGTTAATTGCCTTTTCACCTTTAGTAACTCTATATGACAGCACATGTATTCTCTTCCTAAACAATTGATACTTCCCATCAGTGCTGGCCACAAATGGCAGCATAGAGTCATTTCTGCGGCATAAGAGGTTCTTCTCCAGGCAAGCTTGCTATTTAGGAAATGGACTTTAGATTTTTTTCTCTCCAGTAGTAGTCTGAATATCCATTTTCCTATGCTGTCAAATACTACAGTGGCCAAAAGCAAGACATTTTTTGTTCTGCTGCTCTCCACAGCTTTTCCTTTCCCAGAGGCTGCTCGAAGGATGGACCCCTGCAGCTTATGTCTTCTCCATGGCTTTCCATTGTTTCATAGTAACTTTTCTTATGTATTTCATGCTTTTTTCTGAACAACTTTGTAAATAATAGTTGCTGGACTCTGAAGTAAACCAGTATGTGTCATAAAATTTCATTCTCTTCAGCATTTGTTATTTTCCTGAGGCATTTGTCTTTCAGGAATTCATGTGAGTTAAGTTCTAGTGGTTTCTACCTCACATGATGATGTGTTCATGAAGAAGATTAAGGGCTGAGCAGAAGACTCATAATTGGAGATTTTCAGCAACCCAGAATTGCTTAAAACTGCAAAGTACACTCCAGTTGGTGATTTTATTTCCTCATTGAAATGCACATTTTCTTTTACATGTTCTTAGAATCACAGGAGTCATTTCCTGCTTATGTTCTTTGGCTTGTTAACAAAATACTCGAGTTAAGAGTTTCCAGGGAATCTCCTAGGTGTGTAATAATAGACTCCATTATTTTTGCAAGGCCAGACAGTGTTTGCCTACTGGCTAACCCTACCTTTCAAAAGCTCTGTGTGGCATCTTGTTGGAGAGCTCGGAGACTTTGCTCCAGGCTCACCAGTGAGATTCGCTGTTGCAGGGCTTCTCTTTTGTGTGATAATTGGAAACTTCCATCAACCAGATAGTCTGTCTTGTGCCTGGTGATGGCATCTGAGGAGTCTGAAGACACCATCCTGAGTTAATTGATGTTAGTTTTATGTAAGAAAAGCATTTCATCTGTGAGGAGCCTTGACATCCCATTCCACTCAGAGGAGATCTCACCTCTGTGGTCATGGTTGAGCATTGCCTTGTCTGGATCAGTGTTGCCATCCTCCTCATCGGTAAGCCAGAGCACTTCGGGGGATACTGTCATACCCCATAAACCACTGCAGAACTAAGTTTTGCTTTCATCACAGCGGTACTCCATGTGTGTCAGACCATGTATAAGTGTCATTTTTGAGCCTCCTATTTGAATTTAGCTTGGGGCTACAAGCTGTTAATGGGCTTTGGGTCTCTAAGTGATTTCCTTCTTTGCATGTCCTAATTAATGCCCCTCCCTCTGACTGATAGCTTTCTTGTCTTTCCAGATATATTATGATTTTGTTTTCATTTATAATTGCTTTTCACCTGTTTGTAATATTGATGTTCCATACTCCAAAGACAGTGTGTTTGTGTCAATCTATCACTCTCAGCACTGCTGACGTTTTTGTCTTGCAGTCATCCTTTTGATGCTCCGAACCCCTACTTTTTTGGTTTGCTTTGCCTTTTTTACAAAGCTCATCAGAGTCTGGCTTATGCAAATGTTTGTTACCAAGGGCTGTTTGTCCTTTGTTCTTCCTGGTGAAGAAAGTAGTGGCTCATTGCTCAACCTGCTGCTGTTTTACCTGTGGTCAAAACAGTAACTCCAATAATATGAGTCAGATAAAATAATGGCACAAAGCAAATATTTGTTATATTGTAGTGTTTGCTCTGGTCCTTTTGGCTTATAATATTATCTCTTTATAGCTTGAGATTGTGATAATGAAACTTTGGAAGATTTCGATTTCAAAAGGAGAATATTTGATACGCTTCAGTCACACTGGCCAAGATAGACTCAGGTACAAGGTAAGTGCTACATGAGAGAGAAAAAATAGTGTGAAAATAAATTTCAACACATGCACTCATTATTTCCTTCAAAATGTGTACAATGACCATTTCTTCCCATCTCAGAGCAGAGGTCCAAGCATGGAATGTGACTGTAGCCTCGCTTCTTCCCTATGCCAGTAGTGGCTAGACATCACAATGCCCTGAATCTGCCAGTGGTGGCCATATCTCTGTGGTGAAATTCCTCCAAACTCTTGCCTTACCCACGTAGTGTAGGACCACATGATACACCTCTGTAGCTGCTCCCAGACAAGAAGGCTCATTAGGACCCCTCTATACCAGCTGTTCTTGGGAGCAGTCTGTCCTTCCCCAGTTCTGCTGATGGCTGCCCAGCCAATGTCCTCAGAAGGCAGAAACCTGCCCTTCAGGCTCCTTATGATTGCATGTCTTGGCAATTTGCATGGGACTCAGGATGTTCAGCTCTGGCTCTCTCAGCTGCTCTTGCAGCAGCAGTGGTGGGAAAGGACACAGGGTCCTTTAGAGCAGGAGGTCCCTGTGGAAGAGCTCCAGTCTGCAAAGGCAGGCAGCCTGGGTGCCCACTGTTGTGTCTCAGAAAGCAGTCAGAAATTCAGAAAGGTCCCAAGTGTCAGGTACAACACCTCCAAGCACCTCTGGTGCCTACTGTTCAGACATGTTAGGATGCACAGACTGTGCTGTCATGGCACTTTGCGTGGAGGATAGATAGCAACTAAAGTAGAGGGTAACCTCTGTTTACTTGCACTTGCCCTCAATAACATCAACAATTCCTGGTACAAATAGCCTATGATTGTTCACCTGAGCACTACCATCCAAGCTGTCACTTTTATTTAGAAAGATGTGACAGCCATCCTTTTTTCTGGAAGGGATTAGTGGGGAGGTAGGGAATCAATAAAGGCAAAGATTTGAAAAAAAAGCCAACAGCAAAACAAACCAGGAAGTACAGCTGGACAATTAACATCCCACAGCCTCTAGTAATATTGATTGTTGTTTTGCCCTTGAATCTCACTCTGCTAACATAGAAGTATTAACCCTTTGGTAAAATGCAAAGGGAAAAAATGAGTGAAAGTATTTGTAATAGTTCATAAAAAGACATAAATGAAAATATTAAAAGATAGTATGGGTTAGAGAGCAAGACATTAATATCTAGATTGATATTAATATCTAGATTGATAATAAAGGATCAGTCATCTCCCAGTTTGGTTCCTGTCACCTCTGCTACACACTCTATCTCACTCAAGAAATAATGAAGAATGATAATATGTTATTCTGCATAACTTGGCCAGCCTGTAAAGGAGGGACATAATGTGGTTTACCCATTTTGCTTGGCAATTAGTGGGGAGTGATGGAATTTAGGTGCTTGAATCTGGGAAGAAAAAAAAAAAAAAAAGAAAGCTAGATTGAAAGTAATGACTTAGAAATTTTGAGGCCAATAGTCCTGCTTTCCTTCAGATCCTCTCACCCCTGTTTCTTAATGCATTCTGCAGAAGAATGCATGCAGAGTGAGCCCAAGATTGTCTGAAAACTTGCAGCTAAAGCATGTCTGTTCTTGGTTGTTGTAAAGATACACATGCTGAACCTCATAAGTCCTTAGTTACTTCTTTTGGGAAACCAGGAACCCTACAGGGCTGTTTAGCATAGCAAGAGCCTGTGCCCTCTCTGGCTATAACAAGAGATGCCAAGAGCGTGTAAGTAATGGATGCCATCCCAGTTCACGCTCTTTCAAGCTAAATGTCATTTTGAAGGAGGCATAAGCAGTCAAAAAGGCTTGCTGGTGAAAGCTATCAGCTAGGGTTTGAATAGAGAACAAAACAAGGAGTAGAAGTAGAACAATACCACTTAGGTGCCTTTCTGAAAGATTTTTAGAAGAGTGCTGAACACACTTTTCAAGTTGTTGGCTATTCCAAGATCCCACTCTGAATCTAGTAAATGAAAAACATGGAGGGCACAGGATTGAAGACAGGAGATTAACAATATGTAGAACTTCAACAAAACCAGTTCATGAGTTTTATATGTGTATCACAGGATGCAATTCAATAAAAGAAATGCAAACATTCCATATTCATCTAGTCAGCTACACGAATACATGATTGGCAAATGTGAATTCAACAGACCAACAAGGGATCTGAATTGCAGACTGAACATGAGTCAAAAACATGTTGTGCTGAAAAAAGCTACATTGCAGTGGAGTGTATAAAGAAGAATGTCATGCATCTGAGACACGAGGTAACCTGTGTTACTGTGCAAGATTCTATGGGTAAGGGCTCTTAATTCTCATTTGTGAAGATTGTGAGGCTCCTGGAGTGATTGGGCCAATTTGGTAGAAATTGAAAAGAAGCAACTGGAATCATTGGACATCTAAAGTCGTACCCCTTTTGTGATATCCTACAGGGAAAGACTAAAAGAAACAGAAATATTTTGTTTATAAAATGCAGATGTGTTGATAAAGCTGGGGGAAATAATGTGCTCTGGATCTCATGTGGTGAGTACAGGGAATAATGAGCCTAAACTGAAGCAGAGGAGATTTTGATTAAATGTGCTGAAAAAATTTCAAACAGTAGGGATAGAGAAATGACAAAATATGCTGCCTAGGGAAACTGTGTAATCCACATCTTCAGAGGTATTTTAGAAAGAAAAAGGCAAATATTTACTGTTTACTTATTTCTCTGCAGAGAGAGTTTATCCAGCCTGAAGGTAACGAGATGAACCAGGAGTCTCTCAGGCTACACCTCTCCCCTCTAAGCTCTCAAGGGTCAGGAGAAGGCTCAAGCACTGATACCCAGCTACTCACTAAGCCACCAGGATTGTCCCCATTAGAGCTCAGCCCTGCCCTGGTCACTGACCTGAAGAAATAATCACCAAAGACTGTCCCACTATGGACATCCCACTATGGACAAAGCTTTCATACACGGGGGGAAAATATTCCTCTGCACCATAGTATTGGCCCTCAAGGAGAAAGAAGAGGTCACGACCCCATTTCTTGTAAAGACAAGCCTAAAAGTGCCCTACAGTCCTAATTTCTCTGGGTATTTCTGTACCAAGCTATTTTTAACAAGGGGAATCCAAAAGCCATCTCTAAATATGTGCAATTTAAATGAATAAGCTTTTATGTGTACAGCAACAAGCTCTGGGGCATTCATGCAATTTTTCTGCACTTAGAAGCTCCATATAAATAACATAGGAAAAGAAACATTCTATGTGCATGCATAAGATGTTCATAAATGCAAAATAGTTATAATAATTCATTGCAGTATTACCAAGATGCATGTCCCATTATCCTAAATACTTTCACAAATCTGTAGCAAGAGACACTCCCTGTCTCAAACACTACACAGGTTAAAAAATCATGGTCATGTAAGAACATTTTCTTAAGTGAAAACATTAGATTGTCTGAAGCAATTTTTTGTATAAGGCACAATTTAGCATTTCTTCCCCCATTTCAGCTTCAGTCATTTTCCAGGAAGTTCAGCTAGTAAGCTTTATACAATGACATGACTGCTCCAAAACTTCCTTTTCTTGTGCAAATATACATATTTGTATATGTATACATATATGTCCAGATTGTCTCCATTTAACAAGCTTCAAAGAATTGGGTAGCTCAGAGATGGTTTGGGGGCTTTTACCTATTTTGTCCTATACTTAACTTTCTAATTGTAATGGGAGGAGAGTGAAATGCTGTCAGGTTCCATAAAAACTAGTTACTCTCTTTTCACTGTAGTCAACTTTAAAGCTATTTTATCATTCTGGCTTTGCATGTTTCTAAACACCACTGAGAGTCTGGGTATCAGCACTTTGTAAAACTGTTTCTAAACTGAAATTCAGAGAAATGTTGCAAAATGAACCCATATATTTCTCACAGTAGTGAAAATACCATCTGAAAAATTCAGGGTTATTTTCTTTTCCTTTTAAACCCCCATAAGAAAAACACCACAGGCATCAGCTAGTTAGTAACCTCTTAGTGCACTGACCTGTTTGATGTTCACAGGAGGGTTAGTCAATATATTAGCCTTAGATAGGGTACCATTAGTAATTTATGCATGAATTTTATTACATAGTTCAATCTTCGTCTGCCCCACAGCCTGCAAATGCTCCTCCATCACACACGGCTACAGAAAATGTGAGTTATGATAAAAAAATTATTAATTCGATTCAAATGTTGGTCCTATGCAATGCAAAGGCATGGTATTGAGGTATGTTTGTAATATTTTGCACTTAAAAATGGTAGTATGTTTCTACTTTTAAATATGGCATCCTAGCTAATGTTAAATTAATCATTAGTCATTTAGGACATTTCTAATGATTATTATTCCTATGCCTCTCTCTATTGATTCTGACAAACTCACTAGATTGACCTCCAAAAAAAACCCTTGGCATTTGAAGAAATGACATGTAGATGTGTGCTTGCTTCTGTGGCTGAGTATGTTAGTAATTCATCCCTACAGAACAGACAATTAGATGTCCCTGGTATGTAGTAAATGGGAAGAGATTGCAATCTGCCATGGATCATCCTGAGAATGGGAGCTTAATGAATCAAAGAAAAAACAGTCAGAAATTGAATTTGATAAGATACACCTGCTAAGTTATGTGCTTTCTGATGATGAGGCTGTATCTAAAGTAGGTGTTCTAGAAAATGGAAGGTGAGGCAAAGCATATGAAGAAGATTGAACCAATGTTTGTTTCTGTGTGAAATGGTCCTTCAGCTCAGATGCCCTGTTGTTGAATAATCTGCCTGTGACTTTTTTTTTTTGATATGTAAGTGCACTTCACACTGATATTTTTTTTAGCAACAGTACATTTATATTCATCCATCTAAATTATTCCTACTATGATACATAGTCCAGCTCTGTAGTACTAGGAAATGAGGCAGTTATAGGTAAAGTTAATAAATCCCCTTTGACTGCCTTCCCATTTCAGACCTGAATCCCAAGCCCATGGTTAGGCAGCTACATTTTCTACACAGTACAGGAGGCATCTCACAAAGGAAGCCAAACAAACCTCTTGCTTTTGCAGAAGTTGCCCAAATTGAGTCTGTAGCAGTGAGCCTCATTCAGAATTGCCTCCACTGATTGTGAATGAGATCTAGGAACAGCTTAGCAATGTGGTGGAAGAATTTTATTCAGGTTTATTTAGCTCACTTCTCTCTGTCTGACTTAAGCAGGGAGGGCTGCACCAGCAGGCACCAGAGGAGCCTCCTGGGAAGAGGCACTGTTTTAGGGTGACTTAAGCAATTCTGTAGTCAACTTCTCCATCATTCTATGTGAGCCTTTTGTCTATGGAGTTGCTCTTTAGGCAGTGGAAAACAAATACCTCTCCCGAGCCTCTCACACTCTAAAAAACTTCTGTCAGCAGTTATAATGAAACAGTCTACTAAACAGTCTTTCTACGAGTTTTTAAGTGAAATGTTCATGGATGGAGCCAGTGTCTCCTGCTAGGCTTTCTCAGTTCTCTTCCCTCAGTTTTGGGGCCATAGGATTTTGGCCTACTGTCTCTTAGTGAAAAAGAAAAAAAACAATTAAAAGATCATAATTAAAAAAAAAAAAAAATATATGCTTCAATGAAAAGACATGTGCCTGGCTTCATCTCTAGTTGGATATATCTGATAGCAGATGCTGCACATCCCTGCATCCTTGAAAAGAAGGTGACACAGTGCTTGTGTAAGTTATATTTTTTAGGAATCTCTTTCTAAAAAAGGTGAAAATTAAAAAACAGGTGTTCCTTGTTTGCTGAAGGGAAGTGGAGGAATTACTTCTGAATTTACTCTGAATTGATAGTCGTCTCTATTGCACCATGCTTGGATGGATATATTATACTGTATATAATATATATATATTATTATTTTTATAAGAGATAGGATATTAATGGGCATAATGATTTTTTCCATTAAGCAGTTCAGAAATTACCATGTGTTTGTTTAATTTTTTTTACCCAGCTGATCTCCATCTTTCCTTTATTAACTATGGGAATTGTTAATCCTGAATCCTTCCGATTCATAGACTAACATGACATGACATGTTTCTTTTTATGTCAAAACATTTGCAGTGTACTTACAAAAATTAATAGAAGGTTTAAAATAATCCTCTTTCATAGCATGTTTAGTTTGTTTATTTCTAATTTTCTTATGAGTACTGTCAATAAATTTAGTTCTTCTTAGCAGAGCCCTCTACATTTTTTGGTGAAGTCAGATGAAGTTTTCTCTCTCTTACTGTTCCCATTAGCCACAACAAATCTTTCTCTTGCTGCCTGTGCATGTTCTGACTGTCATTTCAACACTGACTCATCGCTGAGAAAAGATTAAGACTTTGACTCGACAGGTTATAATCCTCTACTTGCGCCAGGAATGCAGCTCTTTGCTATCTTACAACTGCCAGCCCGTGCCTAAAGAGGCATGATGGCCCCATCTGATGTAATTCAGCTTGTCCGGATTAGGCAGGGGGGAAAATACACACATATCTAATTGAAGCATGGGAATTATTTTATTGGGTTACTAATGCACTTGGAAAATCTGTGCTAACATTTATTAAATAAGCGTTCATTCCCATGTGTAACCTGGCTCACTTCATTACACAGGAGGAAGGTTGGAAACTGCATCCTGTGAAGTAGTTGGAGTTTTCCCCCATTGCTGAACAGGCAGCATTTTTCATATTCTTTCCAAATCATCCTTATGGTTCACAACAATCTTCTCTCCCTCTCTACTGCTTTATTTTATTGCACAAATGCTAAGAATGGTACCAGTGAGCATTATCAGAGCTTTAATATATATTTCAGTATATTGCACACATTGAAGACAACTTACCTTTAATAAAATGTAGCAACACAACTACATGCAACACAGCTTGTGAATTTTCTCATGTGCTCAGTTTCCTACCATCTGCTTTGCACACAGTACTCAGGCTTGTGGAGCAGCTTCCAGGATTTTGGCATTTTTATTGCAGATGCCATGCTTCTTCCCAATTACAATGCCAAGCTTTTCTTTAATCTGAAAAGCAACATACACAGGTTATACACTGGCTGACAAAGATGGAACAGTGTAATTGAAGAATAATGATTTCCATATTTCCGTAGGAAACAGGTTGAAATGCCTGGTAGGACTACATCATATCAAGTTGGCAGATACTCATTCTCAATTTATATTTAATTGTCATTAATTGCCATACTGAGATAACGTAGCCATCCAATTTAGAAAAATGACAGAGAGGTCCTGAGGATCATTAGAAAAGCATAGTTCTCATGAATACATTTTGGGGTTTGGAATTGTGTTTTGCTTCCCAGAGGACATAGGAGGGAGAAAGACAAAAGTAGATTTATGGCACTCAGGTAAAAGGAGGATGCTGCCTGGTGTCAGGGAAAGGCTGCATCATCACCTCTTTGACCTGGAGGTTGCCTCAAGATGGGTGTGGGGAGAACAGGGCAAAAAGTTTGAGCTAAAAACAGGTGAAAACAAATAAAACAGTCCAGAAGTATAAATAGGCCCTGAAATTCATTAAATAATCCCAAACCAATTCTGTTTATAACTAATTCCTGACTCATTTCTGGCAACATCCAATAGGTCCTGCTCTCCCAGCACAGATGGAGGAAGGTTCACAGTAGAGCTGTGCTGGGTCAGGTTTAGGGCAGGTCATGTCAGTCCCCTCTGCAGAGCCACGTGGCAACTTTGGATGTGCAAACCACTGCTACTTCCCTGTGATGCTAGACCCATGCACACTGCATTCTGGCATGCCTGGAGGATGCAGGCGCTCAGCAGGTCAGAGCATGGCTGGCAGAAATCTTCCCAACTGCCCGTTTTTCAGCTATCCATTATAACCCTGTTCCTCCTTTCCATGCCTGGTGTGACACCTCAGGATGAAAGACAGCCCCAACAAAGTCCACAGCAAAAACTTCACTGGTGCAGAAGAAATTCAGCTGCTGCCTGGAGCTAAAGTGGCTCTCCTCATTCAGCCTTAGTGTCTGTGGGGAAAAAGATGAGCAAGTATGCAATTTTTGAGATGTATGAACTCAAACACAACATCAAGGTGTTCTGACACAATTTCAAATGCCAAATGCATTCAAATATAGCAATTTGTGTCTCAGCCAAAGATGGCATTAAAGCCAGCAATATGTACTTCAACAGCTGCAGTTTTGTCCCGTGCTTCCCTGGGGATATCCTACATGTTTGAGGCCTGGCCAGGAGCATGAACTGTGTAGAATCAAAGCATCTACCTAGACCAAGCACCAGTAAAACCCTTGAAATCATCATTCTTTCCTGAACACTGAAGACTTACTGAAATCTACAACTGAGACCCCTGTTCAAGGACACCTTTAGGGGAAGTTCATCAGAACTGCTCTATTGTGGCAGTACTGTCTTTCAGCGAGTTGGTCACTCATGCCTTCCCTTACCACAATCTCTGATGACCACAGGAAGCAGATGTTTTGATTTCCATAATACTTTTTCCCTTCTCAGGTGCATTTCATTTGCTCTTATTAATAATGGAACAGGTTTGATTTGATTTGGAGCAAACTTGGCTTCTATAGCCAGCTAGGTAGAAGAAGTATCAGATCTTGACTGTTGTTGTGAGATCTTTTTCCCCATTATCTTAGCTGGGAATCATTCACATGTGTAGGGCTTTTCTTACATTTACTGGGCACCAGAAATCAATCAGAGTGCAGGAAACAAAAATCTTGAAGGTTCATCAATATTTCAGGCCCCATCAACAACACATTCAATTTCATTTGGAAAGGGATTGGAAATTTTGCTCCGTTTGCAGCTTTGAAACAGGGCAAGCCCAGTTCAGTGGAACTGAAACCTTGAGTAGGTGATGGTGCAAGATGCTCCACCTGCTTCTTGCTGCTGGTCAGTCCAGCAGACCCACGTGGAATGCCATCCCTTTGACCACAGAGCAGAACAACAGAGATTTCATATGATTAATTTGTTTCTCCCACTCCCACTACCAATGTTGCAAAGGGCGCTGACATGGAGGGAGTAGACAATTTTTAGCCTCTCTCTGAGACTTTGGACCAAAACTCTTGCCCTTTTGCCATCACCATGTTTACAGATGGTATTGGCCACTGGGGGAGCAAAAATTCAGTCTTAATTGGGAGTCCCTTCTTTCCTCAGGACTGGCTTTTAGGCTGATGATCTATTTTATGCCTCAAGTACAACAAAACGTTATCCAGAAAAATTAACCTCATTTCCAGAAAATGCAGCAGTAAGTCAGGCATAACAGACCGAAGACATTTGGAAAGATATGAAAATTTATTTCTTTGCATAAATGCTACAGCTTTCAGTTCTTTCTTTATTCTTTGTGGTTAATTTATTTGCAAGATTATTGCATCTTTATCTCTGCTTGATAAATAGTGGGAATTTCTGTGGCTTGGACTACAGCAACATTTTGAGGGCCTCTAATAGGACCTGACCCCCAAAGGATCATAGCTTGTCCTCATATTTTCTTTTCTGCAGAAGTTTAATTTTCTGAAACTTAGCTCCTGGCTTCTCTTTTTTCTGTGTGACTGTTTCCTTTAAGGCTCAACAGTTTTCTGTTCCATTGAAAGTGTACCAGATTGACTAATGGAACAAGTGTTATGGTTCTGGAAAAGTATTTCCAAAGCATGTATATTCTTGTTTGACTCACAGTGTTTCTCTCAGTGGGAGAGTTACTGTGCTTAGAAGAACATGTTATGTACCAGTTAGTCAGGTATCCTGGTGATTACATGTAGCTTTTTAAAGGAACATCACGCCTTTTTGTGCTGTTTTGACTTGCTTTTATGTACTTTGGGCAGCTTGCTCCTACTTTTCTTTATTCCCCAAACCGCACCATTGTTTTCAAGAGTCATAGAAAATTAGATAGGAATGTTTTGATTTTATTCTTCCTTCTCAATAATTATGCACTTCTCTCTCTGTATTTTTGCTCTCCTCATATTTCAATGTAATTAATGTACAGCAACACAAAAATAAATCTTGCAATTACTGAAAATGCACTTCAGGGGTACAGTTTCCAGAGATCAAAATAAGTACAACCCACAAAGAAATGGAGGTTTGATTTTTACTTCTTGGCAGGCAAGGCAACATGTGGAATCAAACATGTAGTTAGAATCTAGCTGAAATGGTAAGCCACAGCCTTCAAGAAGAAGCTGCGTGGACGTGTTTTGCCCAGTGCAATCCCAGAGAGGAATTCTTCCCAGTGTGACTGCAGGGAAACCGAGGATTCTGCTGTTCTGTTAAAGGCAGGACACAACTTTTTTTGAGTTTTTCTGTTGCCATCTTCCCTGGGTGGCAGGGATGCCCTCTGCTCCCTCACCTTCTACATGTCTGGTGTGATCTTCTCTGCCAGCAGCTACCCCAGGACCGCCCTGGCAGCCTGGCCTCTGACACCCGGAAAGCCACGGATGTTTGGAAAGACTCCTCTCTTTGCCCTCTTTGGGATAAACAAGGACCCTGTACTGTGGGCAGGCTGCCCAGAAAGGCAGGCAGGCTTGGAAAAGGAGAGTGAGGCTTTGTCTTTAAGGAAAAAGAAAAGATGTTTTCTTTATTTTGGAGCAAATAAATCAACATGAGAGAATGAATATGGCAGTTTGCAGTCTTTTACTGCAAGAAAAACTCAATGGGGAAAAGCACTAAACTCTGCCCCTTCCTCTTACCTCCAAACACCCTTTCAGGTTAAACTCATTTATTCTGTATCAAATTTGCAGGGTATTATCTACACAGTTGTTTTGGGTTTTTGAATCTCTGGAGATTAATTCATGTGAGGTACCCCAAGGTGTAAAATGCACCATTTTTAACAAAAAAAACCCACAAACAAACAAACAAAAAAACCCCAAAAACACCACCAAAAACAAAAACCAAAGAAAAAACCACACACACAAAACCCAAACAAACAAACAAGAGGGGGAAAAAAAATCAAAAAAACCCCCCAAAACCAAACCAAAATCCACCAAACAGAAAAAACCCCTAAACCCTGTGTTGGACTGGGTGTTGCCCATTTAAAACTCTTCCATCTCAGATTACTCTTGTTTTCTAAAACAGCTGCATACCTAAAAGCATTTCCCTCCTTTAAGTAATGAAACAATGAGACATTTGTGGTATACACATCTTATGTAAGTCAGGGTGAGGGAAAAATTAGAGTTGGACACAAGACAAGAGTAGAAGGAAATTGTAGAAGATTCTCCTTGAGTGACTGAGAAAAGTGTGGGGGTGTGGAGAAGGCCTAAACTTCTCCATTTGCAATACCACTGGGGAGAACACTGGTGGACAAAGGCAATTATAAGAGAGAACAAAGAGCAAGACTCACCAGAGACCCCCAAATGTATTTTACCTGACACATATTACGTGACACGTATGGGTAGTTACACAGACTTGTGAGGGTTAACTCCACACCCTGAAATTCCCTTTTAATGACAGTAAGTATCACAAGAAGATAAAATCGGCTGTGCTCCATCATTCTTTCCATCCCCTCTGGGAAGAGAGTATGAAATCTGTCCGGGCTGGCATCCGTGCAGCCAAAGGCTCATTCTCCCTTCCACACCCCCAGGCTCATTGTGCACACACCTCCTTAATGCGCTAGAATTGGCTTAATTTGATCCTGACAAAATAAAATTAAGTAAGCGCAAAACCACTAAAGTTATTATAGAGAGTGACTTTCTAAATCACGTTTAACTTCATGCCATGCCAAGAGATAATCCCCACCTAAATCCAGCCTCAACTGAAAAAATATATGCAACTGAATCAGCTCACTATACTTTAGATTTCAACAGCAGAGTAACTAAAACTAACCACTCTTTTAAAACTTCCTCTTTTCCCAGGCCATCTTAGCATGCAATGATCTGGATGATCACCCTTAAAATCAATTTGAATTTCCAGGCACAGATGATGGTAAATTTAAAAAATATATCTCTTTCAGAAGTCTCTCTTCTACCAAAGGGTTTAGATTGATCTGCCTGTTCCACCACTTTCCCAGTTTGTTCAAGCTGAGCATACAGAGGTGGAAACCAGTTTTGTCTTCACTGCAGAACAAGGTGTAAGGGTATTCAACTGACAGAAGCTGTGATTAAATTGTGATTAAATAAATTCACATTTAGATGTAAGATCAAATCCTGAGTAAGTGTAAAATCATTATGACCCTGTTGAATTATCTGAATTTCTGCCCATTTTCATCAGCTGAGATTGACTAGAGCTAAACTTTTCTGAGTAATCTTCAGTTCTCTAATATTAGCATAATTAGTAATTTGCTTTTCCAAGCATCTTGCAGTGTTTCTATCCATTCATTTATGTGGAGTTCCTCGTCAATGTTTCTTGTAGCTTGAACATGAAGCAGGGATCCTGCACCAATTCTTGCTGAATCAGGGCTCAGCGCATATACTACCAATCACTTTTCTCACAAGGTTGCTTAAAATAGCATCTTCAGCCCATCGTAGCTCACTGGGAAATCTGTCAGCAAATTTCACATTTCTATTATTACAAGACCAATTTTAGAACTGGGAAAAAACCTTCATAGCAATGATAAAGCTCCAGGTGTAGACAGGTCAGTACTGCAAATACTTTCATAATGAACTGCTGAAATTTCAGAGCAAATTCACTTTTACCATGTTCATATTGTCTTGAACTGGTTTTCCACAAACATTTGGTCGATTAAAATTTTGATTGGCAGCAGTATTTACACCTCACTTCTTACAAAACTGCATATGCAAGTATTCATGGCTTAATGAGTTTGCATTAGCATGAGCAATTACTCCTGCTAGAAATGCTCACACAGTTCTGAGTTTAGGAGAGCAGGTAAATCCCTCCATATTGTGGGCAGTATCAAACCGTGTGCTTCCATCTCAAATACTTCCTCCAGGCACAGTTTAAATTCATCTATTGACATGCTGGACCCCAGAACTGAAGTTGTAATGAGACTGGGGGAGGTGGAGGCTGGGTGCCACATGACCTATTGACTAGTAAGCTTAAATAGCTGACACCATCCTATTGCCCAGAAACTTCATAAAAACGTTAACACAAGTGGTTAAAAAATTTCTAATAATACATCTTGAGAGAAATCACAAGTGCCTGTACATGTGCAATAATTAGGGAGCATCCATTATTTAGTCACTTCTGTCAAATATTACTGTAAAATCAGTTCAGCCTAGCACCGCGTTTTTTTCTTTTTAGACCAGACTGCAAGCACCCTAGTTAATATCAGAAGATAAAGGACTTCTGACATGCTCCTAAAAGAGAAAAGAGCAAAAAATTCCTCAGCATCTATGAGACTAGACATGTACTAGTAAACTCTAATGCCTTGGCTAATCACTGTGTTGAAGGGAAAGTCTGATTTAAATCATAGAATCATAGAATCTTTAGGACTGGAAGGGACATCTAGTTCCAACCACCCTGCCATGGATAGAGGTGCCACACACTAGACCAGGTTTCTTAGTGCCCAATCCAACCTGGCCTTCAACCCTTCCAGGATGGGGCATCCACGACCACTCTTGGCAACCTGTGCCAGTGCCTCACTATCTTTTGAGTAAAGAATTTCTTCCTGACATCTTTTCTAAATCTCTCCTCTTCTAGTTTAAAACCTTCCCCCTTGTCCTGTCACTATCCTCCCATGTAAGAAGTCACTCTCTCTCCTTTTTTATAAGCCCCCTGTCAGTATGGGAAGGCTGCAATGAGGTTCTCCCATAACTGTCCTTTCTCCAGGCTGAACAATGCACACACAAACCTCTTGGAATAATTTTTTGGGCTCTGTAGCCCTGTTTCAATCACATTCTGAAGTGTGTTTTAGAGGCCCTCCCAGCATAGCACAACACTGAGGCAGTCAGAGTGGTGCTGCTGAACTGAGTCACTCTTGAGAGGGCAGCCAGAGACCAGACACTGTCTGAAGAAGTTTTAAGTAATGTGGAGAACTAGCTGACTTTAGATGGAAACAAAAGTAAAAAATAAAATGAGACTACAGTAACTTGCTGTGCCTGTGAAATTTGAAGGCTTAACCATGCATTGAAGATATGTCATTATGAAATATGACTTCATGATTCTTCATGGATGTGTCCCTCAGGGATCAAACACCACTCTGTATAGATTGTTTCACGTTTGGTTGACTTTGAGCAAACCTATAAAATCTCTAACTGTTATGATAATCAGTGTAAGAAACACAGATCATGAAGAATGTATTTAAGTCCTTACTATCCTCCTGGGTTTTTCTGAATTTCAAGCTTTTACAGACAGATTTTTGGTGTAATTTTGTGTTCCAATCCTAGGGATAGGCATCAGGAGACAGATATTTTACATCATCATTTTGGGGTCCTAATAGTAAACGTACATATTTTTTTTTTTTAATGCAACAGTAATTAGGAACCTGAACAATGCATGCTGCTATAAAACACAGGGTCCTGTAGGCCATAAAAATTTCCCTTACCCATACACTTGTTCAACGAAAATTAAATTCATAGTCTCTAGGTATTGCTTTGAAAAGTTGATGTCAATAAGGATGCAAGATCTGAAGATAGGAAGGATTCAGAAAGACAAATTAATAAAAAACCCAAATCTAACAATTCTGCCTGGACTCTGAACATTCTGCTAATAAGCAAAAGAATTGCTAACTGCTGGCTGGGTGCTGCTGACTTGTGCTGTTCCTGCTTCATCTGCCACCATATTATTATTATTTTGCCTCAAGCATTGCTATGGAGCTCACTTTAGCTAATGATCATGCAACTAACAGTCTGTCAGCCTTAATATCTACGGGAAACAAAATGGAATTTGTCCCTACACTATTTGCCATGCTTTCTAAACATAGTTCCTTTGGCCATATGTATTGAACATTACATTTAATGCCTACTCTACTATATGCCCACTGGGTATGTGAAATAAAGAAAAATTTTATAGGGCAGTACGTAAAGGTCTACATAAACTTCTTTGGCACACTCTTGAAATACAAAACCAGATCAACTTAGATCATTGCTCAGTTTTTGGAGTAAATGCAAGAGATGAGAACAGTGTCTTCTACAGTGGGTCAGTAGACTAGCAGCCAATAATAATGCAAATTTATTGAAAGACTCAATTTTGCCTGAGGTCATCTAATTACATGTATTGTAACCGCAGTGAGGTTTAACACAAGGGCAATTAAAGCTTCCATTTTGAGGAGGTAAAAAAATCTGACTCCAGGGTGAATCAAAGGGGAGGAGAGGCAGCTGGGGTAAAATCATCAAGGGTTCCTGATGTGTGAATCCCTTAAACGTGGTAGGGATTAATATTCCTAGAGATTGCCACCCAAACCACCGCTGCCCCCAAAACGATGGGCACTGAGCTGCATCAGGAGGAAAGCTGTCTGCCTTTGGTTTCCAGAGTGAGCTGGGAAGGCTCAGCAGCCTGAGTCCTCGCTCTGCTCTGCTGCATTGTCTGCAGTGCCTTTCTTATGTGAAAGTAATCTGTGAACTGTCAGGAAAGTGTGAGAGAAGGGAACTGGGGAAAGCAAGCAGTGGGTTCCTTTCAGGCAAGCAATTGTTGAGTCAGAATCTGTCCCTCTAGACTATGTTACCCTGTTCCACAAATAGCTTTGCATAAAAAAAAACAAAAAACCCCCCTAAAACAGGAAAAGTGAAATGACTATATCTTGTTTTCACCACTGTTTTTCCATTTCTGAACACAATTATCACTTTTTCTCTCTCTGGCCTCATGTTCAATTGGTCAAATTTCACCTCATTAGCTAATAAAATGAGACGCACTTGAGATTTACTGGTTCTTTTCAAGTGTTTGGTGACAGAGATAGGGATCTTCCCTCCTGATTTGGACTAAGAAAAGCTTGAGTTTGGACCTCCTAACATACACACAAATGAAGTGCTAGGAAGCTTTTGAATCTTTAAGGATCTCCACTTACTATAAAAGATGGCTCAAGGAGTAAACACTCAGTGCAAGGCAAGTATAAGGCTTATTGTCTACACCTTAGCTCTGCTATTTGTCAGCAACCAAGGCTGAGGTCCTGAGTATTTAGACGTTCCCACTTTGAAGCTAGTGAAAATGCAGTCAGTTAACTGATACCTGTTAGGTTTTGCTTAGAATAACTGATTTAATTTTTCATACGGTGGAATTTTATCACCCGAAGTGCTTGGAAAGGGTTGAGTACTAAATAGGTAGGCATATTAATTCTCTAAGTCCTTTAATTAGCTTCATTTCATCATATTCTACTTTTTTATACCTGCCCCACGGTCTTACAAAACACTTCACACCTGCTGCCACATTTTGCTCAGTACCAGATTTTCACCAAAGCCAGTTTGTACCCTGCAAAGAAGATTCCTACAGAATCTTAATTTACTCTCCTACATATATTTTGTTCTATATTCTACATTATGCTCTGTATGTATGTATTTTCCTGATGTAGCTTTAGAGCTGAATATTTCAGGAACTAAGACAGTCTCTTAGAGACAAGGGTGGTGTATATAAGTACCCAACTAGAGGTCTGTGTGCAGTTGTTTATATCACATGCTTTAGGAAAGATGCAGATCATCTGGAAAAAGCCCAGGGTAGGCAAGAAGAGGAGTTGTGAGAAAAATGGGGTTGTTTGGTCTAGAAAATGGGGGATGTGAGAAGCCTTTCAATATTTAAAACATTATTGCAAAATAACCTGAATGAATGAACTCCCTTGTGACTGAAGACAGAGGAAAAAACACCATATATGCTACAGCATGAGAGATTTCAGATGATCTTCTGGAAAATCTTTCTAATGGTTAATGGCAGATCAAGACTGGAGTATCCACTACAAAAGTAGTGGAGTATTTAACTGAAGTAGTAAGGGATAAATCCACTGCTTTTATAGGGGTCTTGACATAAGATTATTAACAGTTTAAACGTGTATCCTCATGACATCCATCTCTCACCACTCAGAAAGGCTACTGCCTTCAGATGGGACCTTCGAAGCAGGTGCACAAGCATGTCTTCAGCACAACAAATTGACCACTGCTGAAGCAAGCCAGGCTCTCTTTCCATTTGCAGGTTTTGTGAGGCCAAACTGTGGACCTTTCACTCTCTTTCTAAAGTGGAAAAACAATTGTTCCAGTATTCAGGTGGGAAGTGGTTTGCTCAGCTGGTTAGTAAACATCACTAATTATTCTGTGGTTTTGAAGTCTTGAAACTATATATTCACACTCTACTGGGCATGAGACACCACATCAGAGGCTTGAGGAAATTAAAACAAATGAAAAGCAAGTTTTTGCTTTATAAATCATATGCAAAACCATCAGAGTACTTAGAAGTCCTTCTGGGTTTTCAGAGAAGCTGTCTCAAGTTAGATCATTATCTTCAAGGTTTTCATAAAAACTAAAACAAGAAAAAAAGTTTAATGTAATAGCAAGTGGGAAGAGCACCCAAGAGTTACATTATTTGAATGCTCTCCTTGGCCCCAAATCACCAGTGTTAATTTCATAGGAGGCTGATACAGTCTTTTATTCATTGAATAGGTCCTTTGTTTAAACAATACACAATGTTACAGATGTCACCCGGAGGTAAAAACATTCAGCACCTCAACACTGGAACTGTCAGAATAACAAAAGACATAGGAGCCAGTCCTGCTACAGTGGAAAGCATGACAAGGATATTTTGTCAATGAATGAAGGTCCTTGAGAAAGCTTAACTGTGGGCAAACTTTTTGAGGCATGAAAGTATTAATTTTAAACAGTAAATGGCAAACTAAACACAAGATTAGGCCTTTTAAATAACTAATACTGTAAATGAAATAATTATATTTTTTCCTGCTCAAAAGAAAGTAGGTGCATGGTTTCTGACATTCTCTAACCATCTCACTAGGCCCTGCTATGCTTGACTTATAATTAGTAAAATTTGTGGAGCAATCAGTATTTCCGTTTTTATGACAAAATGACATCTTGTGTGCAAATGAAATCTCTCAAAGCATCTGTATCAGCATGGCAGTAATCAAATTGCTTGGTTGTTCTATACAGCAAGTAGAGAACACATCATGGAAATAAAAAGGGACATTCACGCACAGGTGGAATCTACTAGGCAGGGAATAGCCATAGTAACAAGCGTGTGTGAAACATTTTCTGTTTGATTTCCTGCTTCCAGGATTTCCTGCTTCCAGGGACTCACTTAGTTAGGTATACTTAGACGCTCTGCATCTCCACTTGTCAGTCAAGCCACCATCTGCTCCTACTCCCTGTAACCCCTTCCAGGTTCCTATGTACCCCCACAAGTCTTCAAATCCCTTCTACTTCAAAGAGTTCGAACAACCTCTGATCCTTTCCCTTCTGCTTTGAGCATGTCCCAGCTCCACAGTATGTGGGCTGAGAAGTGCTGGCCTGTTAAAAGGTTATGTCTACATCCTATTTTGAAGACAGATGCAAGTTTGCTTCAAGCTGGTGGGAAGCGAGCCAGTTTGGATGCAGAGGCCACGTGACTGCATTATCAGCATAATGCTGAGCTTGATGCAATAAGCCCTACAGAGAAACAGAATATATTAGCTGAACTTCAGTCAGTGCAGAGCTCAGGCAAAGCAAGCTTACATCTGTCTGCAATCTGTCAGGCAGCTCCATATTGTGCCTGAATCGCATAATTCCCCCTTCAGTCTTAATAGCCCACACACAAACTGAAGCAGGGACAGAAAGCCATTCTGTTTGCTCTCTACAGATGAATTTGCTGATACCAGGCTTCTGTCAGAAATGGCACACCTGCACGGAGCTCTCCTCCACTGTGCTGCCATTTCTGTCATAGGAACCAAGTCTACATTTGCCAAAAAGCTTTTATACTCCACATCTATATTTACACTTGTTCAGTTACCAGTAAGAGATTATTTTCTGCACTGCTACCTGTCTCCACCCACTGAGAATCAGCTTGAGAGCTGCAAAACATTTACTACAAAAAAAGATGTGCAATTCTCTTTCCATTTTTGGTCTGTCCTAAAGCACAAGAATTCTGATAAAATAAGATTCACAAAAGCACTACTTTCTTTTAGTGGTCCACCACTGCTTAGGATGAAACCCACAGTTAGCCATTTTGAAATACATCAATAGAAAATGAAGAGACTATTAATCCTTAGGACCATATAGTCCTGGGAGACTTTACATGCTACCTTTCCTGAAGTCCATTTTCAATGTTACATCTTGATCATAAGGACTGGACACTGTTACGTGTCCAGCTGCCACATACTCTCGCCATTGAAGGCGTTTCTTTAATTAAACTTGAAGATCCCTGGTTTAGAGTTCTCTGTGCACAAGCATTTTCTTTTTTTTTCTCCCCCCAAAGGAATCCCTGATATATAAAAGTGTCTTTTCAAGGAGACACAACCCTGATGCCTGCAGCTCCCTGAAGTGACTGCCTAATACTTAGGTTACTGCACTGATCATAAGAAACTCTTGATCCCTTTCTGCATGTTATTCTCAAATACATCTGTAAATTTCTCTCTCGAACCACAGAAATCATCTTGAAGAAATATTCATTATCCATGCTTCTTTGTTCTGTAGGAAGTGTGGGTACTCTTCAATAAAGAGTGTCTAGCTTCTCACTGGAGCTATAGTGATTATTAACCCTTCAGTAGCACCCAGATTCACTGAAACTAAGAAAAGGAGAAAATGCAAATGGGTTTCCAAGAACAGGTACCCACTACAAAATCTAAGATATAGCTTTTCCCCTCTCTCCATGCCTCCAGAAACATGCAGTGGAAGTTGTTCGAGGCTGGAACAAACCACACAATCATCTTCAGGCTAAAGGGGAGGGTGACAAGACCAGTATGTCCATGGCTCAAAGGGACCTGGTTCTCTTTTATGAATGCTGACCTCACTTATTCTTGTAAAACAGAATTCATGACCTGTCTTGCAGGCAAGTGCATCTGGCCTCACTGAATTTCCGCTGTGTCAATCTGCTTCTTAAATCCTTTCAGCCAGCAAAGAACACTGGTGATACCTGAGCAGAAACAAAGATGATAAAAAATACTCTGGGCCATTTCACAGTGGGAAATTATTTCATATTGTGTTTTGTTCAGAAAGGTCTGGCAAAAAGTCTTCCCCAAGAAACTTCTCTGTCTTAGTATCTCACTAGTTAAACACAAATAGTTTAGGCATGAAATAACTGCAAATATATTCTTTGTATGAAAGCCTTAGACATCTGAACACCTGTATTTTATTGATGAAAAAGTCTGTTCAGTCTAATGAACAGAATGAAGTCAGATTATTGTGTCAAATTTCTGTTCCCAGAGAGACTTCTCTCTCATCTTGACACATTGACAGTCTTTTTCTCCCTCTCCTTCAGCACTCCTTGACCTTGTTTAGCTGTAGAAACTCACTGTGGATCACACTTGCTCACTAGTGGCACTAAAGCAGCCATCTCTTTGAGACACACATGTTTGGCTGCCTTATTGCACAGCCCCCCAGCCCTGCCTTTGGAGAGATTGGTGCCACAGTGGGGAAGTGCACTACATCATGCCTGCCTGTGGCTCCAACAACAGGAATTCCCCACCTTTCCCCCAGCGGGCTTCCAGCTTCCTTCTGACTACTCTCCTTGTGAACCACAGACTCTGAATCCAAAAAATCCCCATTCCCTGGGTTCAGAAGCAGTCACTGCCCTTTCAGTGTTGCACCCAAGTGCTGCTGTGTCTCCCTTTCTACGCACCCTGGTCTCAGCTACAGCTGCCCCTGAGATGCCATGACCTAGGAGGCCATGTCAAAGCCATGCCCCAGCCCCCTGCCTCAGCACTGTGCTGTCTCTGCTTTACAACCCACCTTTCAGCCATCAAATTTTAGTCAAAATTTTCTACTACAGGTTACAACAGCTTCTTCCAGATGCTGGGTCATTTACAAGAAGTGGGTTAGCCTTCACCAGCCTTACTCACTGTTAACCCTCCCTGACTCATGCTCCAGTTTCAGGGAGTTCAATCCTGTCATGCTCTGATGACATTTTAAGTGCATCAATATTTTGAGTGGAAGGACCTACTTTTAAGTTAGACAGAAAGAGAGGAGGGATTAAGCTAAAAGGCCAACTTTGATACACCCAGGGATCAAGGAGATGGAGCTTATTCAGCCTTCAAGGATCTCGAAGAATTGAAAGCATGAAATACTCCATGTTTTTTAAAGTAAAAGATGAAATCAGATATAGAACATCTTTTTGTCAAGAAGAGGGGGAAAAAAGAGCCATTGGAAGGGAATATAGACAGCGAATGAATAGGCATATGAAAAATGTGGTTCAGACTAGGCAAGGAGACATGGGGGGGTGGATGGGAGTAATCACTAGAAAAAGCTGTTTCACGGCATCTGTAGCAGAGTTGAAAAGACAGAGCTGCCACTCTGTAGTTGATTTATTCCATGCTGAATCTGAACTCTAATGAAACTGTCATTTTGACAATATCTTGTAACAAGGAGTCCTATGTGGCAGTTATGTATTTGCCCTTTAGTTTCACAATTCCCTATTTTTAAATATATTTTGTTGCTATCAGTTTGACTGCCCCTAACATTAAATGGCTGCTGCTCTGGCATTCAGTGCAGAACTGCCTTGTGAAATGTCTCACTCAGTAATTGACTCCACTGCCCTTTCTTCCCAAGGCCATCATTACTGTTTGCCTCCCAGGTCTGCAAATCTGCCAGCAGCTCCCAAAGTTGTCTCCCAACCACACATTTCAGTGACCTCATCTCTGCAGGCCACAGTCTCTCTCACACTTGACATAAACTCAGATCAACAAATCCACCCCCTAAAGCACAGATAATTATACTCCTCCACTGCCAGGAAGCTCTAGTACATTCTAGTGAATCAAATGTGGATCAAACCTAGATCTTTGCCAACAGGTGCAATCTTTGTTTCTGTAGATGTCTATGTGCATCTTCAGTTGGAGTGTGAATGTCCATGGGGCCTGCTTGTGCAGCAGAAGTTTCTCAGGCACCCTTTCATGATCATTGGGAGAGATAAAATTTTTTCAGTGTGACAAAAAAGAGTGAGTTTAGTTCTGTCTCCATAGAGTCTCACTCAGTTGCTTTTGGATACAACCAAGGTTCAAATTCCTTTCAAATTCATTAAGCTGCATTTTCAGTGGGACAAATCTTACCTGAAAGTAAAGAAGTTATGCTGCAATGAGATAAAAAGAATGAACTCTCATGGAGAAATAAGTTGTTAAAGGATAGGACACAAAGGATAAAAGTCCTTGGAGGAAGATCACCAGTGGAGTCCCACTGGGCTGTATTACATGTTGTAATTATTATATTCCCACAGGAACAGACTGATTGATCTAGTCCTAAGTGACCTGGAAAGTGGGATGAGCTAAAGGAACAAAATTTGCTGATAATAATGAGTTATTGAAAGAAGTAAATTTAGAGCCAACTGCTAAGGGCTGCAGAGGGATATCATAATGCAGAATGACTTGGAAATAAAAATGTAGTTGAATTCAATATTGATAAATGTAAAGTAATGCACTCAGGAGAAAAAGCCCAACTATACATATGCAATGATAGTCACCAAAGTAGCTGTTACTACCATGGAAAGCAATCTTGAGGTTATAGAGAGGCTTATGAAAATGTCAGCCCAGTGCTCAGTAGCATTTAAAAAAGCAAACGAAATATTAGGAAAGAAATTAAAACCAAATCAGAAAATAACATAAAGTTGCTGTACAGATTTACTGTGTGATTGCACTTAAATAGTGTGAGTTCTTCTGTCCCCATCCTCCCAGCTCAAAGAAGTGTGTGGGCAAAAAAACAAAGATGCTGCAAAATCTGCAACAGTTTTGGTGTGAGAAATGATCAACAAGATCAGGAATCTTTGTCTATGAGAAGAGGAAACCAGGAAGGGCACATGATAACTGTCTAAATAATCTTAAGTGCCTAGAAGGAAACAGATGGAGAAAAAGTCTTCACTGTCTTCCAATAAAGCCTTAAATGGAATTGGTAGATGTAGTTTCAAATCAAGCAAAAGGAGGTAACTTTTCAAACTACAGTTCAGTTCAATAACTCATTGTCACAGGAGGCTATGGATTTAAAAAAAAAAAAAAAAAAAAAAAAAAAAACCTCCATGGGCTTAAAAGACTCACAATAAAAAAATTTGTTGAGAATTCTTGGAAATGGAGACTCAGAATTTTCCAGAGACGCAGACCCTGGTAGTGTGAGAGAGGGGTCTGGCATATGGCTGTGTCCTTGCTCTGTTTCTCCATCCCTCTTTCTGCTGCACATCCATTATTGCCCAGTGTTAATGAGTTGTGGTGGACCTGCTACAAAAGTTCTGGTGTGCTGTGGTCGTCCCCTTAAAGGATTACAGTAAGTCCCAAAGCTCACTGTTTCCTCCTTGGAAGTGAGTGAGGCAAAATTAGCTCTGATGCCTATTTTATGCTGGAATAAAATATAGTTTGGTCTAAGTCAGAAGGAAGGTGTAAGCTGTGTGACTTGGATTAATTTGGCATTCAGTGGGTGTGCGAATGATGACATACCCACCAATGGAACAGATGGTCTGGACAGCAGAAAAAATAACCAGATAGCTATAAAATAAAGCAAGCTCCTTCCAGGCAAGTTCTTATCTTCATTTCACCTAAATAAACCTGAAACTATTTCATTGAAAGGACCAAGCTCTTTACCTCTTTCACTTGAGATATATCTTTTGTCTTTGCTTAATTTGGACTCACGCTGGGATTTATTTGTCAGAAATTCATTTTCTTTCTCCAGCTTGAATTTGGGTCCTTATATTATTAAATCTTTTGTTGAAGTGTTTGTGGAGCATCATCTAGACTGACCTCCAGAGAGCTGAAATCAGTCTTAGATGAATTTTTCCTCAGCCCTGTGCATCCTGGGGATGCCAGCTGGGATGAAAGATGCTGAGGCTGATGAGGCAGGAGTGATACGTTTCTGCAGGCATTGCTTGGCACCATGGGCAAGCAGAAAGTCTGAAACCTCCTTAACTTAAGCTAAATCAATCTTGAAGTTTTTGAATGACAGCAAAGGTATCAGTCCTTAAACAAAAACTACAACCCTACACTGCAGTAAAAATTATGAAATGCATCCACTGTCTCTCCTTTTCTTCTCTTGCCCTTTCCATGCACCCCACATAGCTCTTTGTGCTGTGGCTGTACTGGTATCAGACCACACAGATAATAGCCAGTGTTGCATAAGGAATTTATCAGATATGTCCCAAAGCAATAAAATTTTTACATGCCCTTAAGTGACAGCAAGATAAATAATGACAATGTGATAAACAAAAGTGTTCAGATTTTAAAAGTAATACTAAAACTGAGAAGTAACCATCAGAGTTTTATCCCAGAATAACATTTTCCACATTGAATACAGTTTTCATGAAATCTGATAAACATAGTTTCTGTTATCCTAAGCATGAATGTTTGTCAATACCAACTTTAAGTAATAAGAGGCTGATTTTGTTGCAGGAAAAAAGAATGAGTCATCCAGCTGAACAAAAAACACTGCATTCTGTAAATGTATCCTGTATATCTGTATACTTAAACAAGCCTAAGATATGATGATGCTATATTGTTTCCAAGTAGAAACGGTATCCAGATCTCTGTGTGGGTGGATAGGTAGTGGGTGGATATAATAAAAACCTCCATGATGTATTGTACATATCCCTCTGTTGTTTTCAAATACGGTTCTGAATAATTAATACCTAAAAATGGAATTGTCCAGCTCTACCCTTATGCATCATTGTTTACTTCAATAAACCTAAATTTAGCAGGAAATGGTGAATATTTAATTGTGCAGCATAAATAATGAAGTCTCACAACCATTCTGGAAAGTCCCTGTTTCAGAGATGGCAAGTGCTTGATTTTATGTTTTATTGCTGTACTCTGCTACTAAAGTCTTCTGATTCATGACTCAGCCACTTGATATGCTGTGTTGAACTCCTCACTTCCACAAACCAGGGGGAGAAAACAGAAAGGTCTCTGTCCTTCATATCTAGGGCATCATTTACCCAGCAGGTGCAAACAAGTACCCAAAGCCCTAACTTTGGCTTACCTTTTACTTTGGGACTCGCTAGTGGAAGATGCTGAGTCTTCTGCTCATTATTTCCTTCACTGGTTTATGCAAACCAGGCCTCCTTGCCTGTCCCATCTGTGCTTTTCTTTAGGTGCTGCCTGGAAAGAAAGCTGTGTGCCCGTCCATGGGAGAGGCCCAGTGTGGTTTTGCCTGGCACCCCAGACAGTGGAGTGCTGTGGACAATGGCTGCCTGTGCTAAGGACACACCCTCAAAGCCAGACAGGAATTTCCTCAAGTGGTTTGTAGTGCAGGATCTGCCCAGCTTGTGAAGGCAGGTACTGATAGGTGATGCACTGACAGAAGCAATGTTGATTCCCTCCAGTTTTTGTCTGCAATGCTTTTCTCCCCTTTTTTTTTGGCACTGGCATGTCTGATGCCTCTCCTTCGCTCTCTTTGATCTACACCAAAGTTTTGCAGTTATGAAAATCTGTGGTTAAGGCATAATTGGACTGCTTCCTTACTCCAGTTCTCCAGGAAGTCCATGGCCTCTTCCAAAATCCCAATGGGTTTTGTAGCACTGGATAACTCAAGGAAAACATAAAAATGTGGTTCATCTTCTTGTGGGCCAGCATGCAAATGTGCAGCTGGATGTAATGGGGCTATGCTGGGGGCAGCTAGATTTGTTGAAATCACAGAAACATCCTGGGAGAGTTGTAAAGCACCCCCAGTAAGCTCTGCTCTTCCCCACAGCACAGCAGCTTCTGCTCTTCCCTAACATTACGGTGTTCTGGGCTCAGCAGAGGTTGCATGGCCCCTGTCTGGCCCTAAAGGCATCCCTGAAAACATCAGGACCCTTTAACACCTGCTGACCCAGAAGCCTGTGCAGTACCTGCCCCTTTGGGGGATGCAGCTTCATCTCTGCATGCTCAGGGACTCTCTCCCTGTACATACACACATCTAGAGGGGAGAGTGCCAGCTGATACCACACAATCACAGTTTTTAAAATAAAACAGGGAGCTGAAGTTGGCCTCAGACCTCAGCATGTCACCGCTCAGTCTGGAATACTAAATATAGTCCATATTTTGTGTGTCTAAGGAGTTTCATCCCTATGAATGAAAGGGCTTCACCATTCATCTACTCCCTTTTCTGTATAGAACTACATCTGCCTCTATCACTTAGTTCATTTCTATCACTTCTTTGTTCATTCCCATGCACTCTACTAGAACCAGAGAAAACCACACATTTATTAACCTTTTTAAGGAATTGCCTGTGTGCTACTGTAGGAGTAAGCTGGCTGGCTCTGGTTGCAACATCCTGTTCCCAAACCACATCAACCATGGGGCAATGCACAGTCTGGGAACACATTTGCATAGAGCTTGTGAGCATGGCTTGGGATTTAAGGGAGGTAGCGTCAGGAAAAAGATTCTACAGAAGGATAGAGAAGCAGAAACAAAGGCACACTGCATGTTTCTTTCACATCGGTTTGTATCTTAATTTCTATCAAGACTGACTATCCAGGTAATTGAAACTTACCCAAGCTCGTAGAGTGTCCTCCATATCATTTCTTCTCAGAACTTCAGAGATGCCACCTTTTGGTTTTCATTCACTTGTCCTAAACACAGTATACAAAATGGCCTACCTAGAAGTCAAAGTATTTATAAAACCTATTTCTTTAGTATAAAGGAATAAAACCTGATTATTTCACATTGCATCCACTTTGCATGTCCTTCCCATGTAATGCAATTTATGAATCCTGTAATTTCACACTTCCTTTTGGAGATAATGATAAGCAATTTTAACATTATAGTTAGTGCACTTGGTCTGGGTCAGATCTGCAGCTTCATTTACAATGCAGATAAAAGTGTTAATATCTATATTTTGTGTCACAGAATCCTATGCACACAGTATAACTTCCGATGGGGAGGGAATTGAAAGCAGTGCCCCAGACAGGAATTATGAAAAGGTCTCTGAGTGTGATCACAAAGCTGGAGATTGACAGAGATAACTGGAAATGAATAGGGAATGTTATTAATACCAGAAGAGCAGGGAGTGCTTACTAACCTGGTAACAAGGCATATTATTGGGCTGAAGAAGTATGAAACAAAATTAAACAAAACTTGTTTAATAATTTGAATTATTCTTTCAGAGCCTGTTACGAAATAAGTGTCCACAGAGGTAATACAGAGCATGGTAATGATATTTTATAGCAGTATATTTCAACTGCAGATTGTGAGGCTATTGTTTAAAATTAAGGACTTTGAAGTCTATACTCAGAGGTGCTGCATGTCTGCCCAGCCAGCAACCAAGCCCCAGGCAGCTGCTCACTCAGTCCCCCAGCAGCTGGATTCAGGAGAAAATCAGAAGGGTAAAAGCTTGAAAACTCATAGGTTGTGATGAAGACAGGTTAATAGGGAAAGCAAAAGCTATGCAAACAAGCAAAGCAAAACAAGGCATTAATTCCCTTCTTCCCATGGGCAGGCAGGTGTTCAGCCATCCCCAGGAGAGCAGGGCCCCATCACCTGCAATGGTTACTTGGGAAGACAATACTCCATCACTCCAAATACCCCCTCCTTCCTTCTTCTTTCCCCCACTTTATATTCTGAGCATGATGTGATATGGTCCGGAATATCCTTTGGTCAGTTTGCGTCACCTGTCCTGGCTCTTTCTCTTCCCAACCTCCCTTGCACACCCAGCATCCTTGCCAGCATGGCAGTAGGAAAAGCAAAAAAAAGGCCTTGGATCTGTGTGAGCCCTGCTCAACAGTAACAAAAACATCTCTGTGTTATCAACCCTGTGAACAGCACAAATCCAAAACCCAGCCCCATACTAACAGAAGTAGGTAAGCTCCCAGTTCATGTATAACACATAATTCTGGCCTCATATAGATTAATTACAATGTATGAGGGCAGATAGGAAAAATTCCTTTAATATATTACAGTAATCTTTTCTCATTCTCAGGTAGTTTATGCCTCAAATGCAAACCTGCTTTTTTTTTTTTTTTTTTTTTTTTTTTAGGAATTCATTCAACTGATATTGAAGTCAATTTCAGACTGCTGATGGAGCTTGCTGATAACTTTTTTACCGCTGGCAGCATTCCATCTGATGATGGTTATCAAGGGCCTAGACTTTTTAACAGTAATTCTGGGCTTTTAGATGTTGAAAAGCAGGTGGGAGGAATAGCACAGTTACTCATGCATTTGTATAAGACATGAAGAGTTTAAAACTCCATTCCTAAGATAAAGTGACAATTTCCACTATGAGGATAAAGTCCACTGATCAATATCATCTTCAGGACAGGGCCTCAGGCTAAAGAATGAACTGCTACATCTACTGAGAGCCACCTTAAATATTGTCCTCCTTGCCTTTCAAAAGAGACATTCCTCTCAAGCCCTGCCTTCTCTGGAAAAAAAAAGCCCAAAACTTTAAGTACATTTACCTAGGTTTATACATAAAAACATATGCATAGTTGTTTTATTTATATATAGAACAGAAACAAGACCCTATTAAAAGAAAACCAAAACCTATTAAAACAAAGCAGTGCTCCAAATGCACAATTTTCCCCAAGAGAGCCATGAGGCTGAGCTGTTAGTGGCAAAGAGCAGATCCATCACTTCAGACTTGTGCTTGGATATTGCTGTGAAAAAAGTAAAATGAAAAGCCACACAGAGCATAATGGAGCACTCACTCTCCATGTGCCAGAATCACTGAATGTATAAGAGAGAACACTCTTCTAAGAATGCAGAGGTTGGCACAACTCTGAGCTAGAGTTCCAGGCTGCCTGCAGGCGTCAGGTAACAACACGCTGAGGTGACAATGACAATGTGCTTCACCATGTCCCAAACATGTAGATTATTTGCAGCACTCAAAGTGAGGAGGAAGCATGGGGACCACAAGGTTTTCCACTCTGATTGAGCATTCACTCATTTTCCTCATCTTCCAAGCAGCATCTCTCTGTCTCTCGTCAGGTCCTGTATCTTCTCCCAGTGAGAACCTGGTTGCTTAGTAAATGCCACACTGACATCCAGCCTTCAAACCCACCTGACTTTAACTAACCCACTACTTTAAACCCACTATTTTAACTCATGCCAACTCAGCTGTGCTGTGCAGGAAACCATGAGGCTGCCCCAGCTCTTGGAATGTTTTGGCTGCCTAGAGGACGGGGTGGCTTTGTGTGGAGGTAGTGCTAGGCGGCATCTAGGGGACAGTATGTAGGTTTCCATGTAAAAGTTTGGGAGTGGGGCTGTGTACTTTTGTAGGGCATGGTTAAGGGGCAGATCTGGGGTAACCCGTGTCCAAACGGGCTGACAGAAAAAAGTTTGGTGCTCAAAGATTCAAGACATGGCTAGGCTTCTTCAGTTCCTTTCCTTCCTCTTGACAGCTGGAGATGGTCTTGTTTAACTGAAGTCTTCCTGAGCAGCTCTCCACACCACAGCAAGCCTGATCCACAAACAATTCAGGAAAAGGGATACAGAAAACTCTGGTCTCAATCTATGCCTTTCCAGAGCAGACCAGGATAAAAGTGCCATGTTCTCATTCCCCAAATGAATCACAAGATTTTTTTCAATAAAAGGTATGGAAAACTATCTAAATTCTTGTCCCATTATTTTAATGTAGTCAAAGTTCAGAAGGATGAACAAACTTGTCTTAGCTAGACAAGAAATAGTGCAACAGCCCTGGGATCTTCATGGGGGAAGGAAGCAAAACACAGCCTTTCCATGACCTTGGTCAGCATGCTAATGTATTCCTTCACTTTCCTCTGTATTGTGTATAATTACATCCAGAAGTCTCTCTCCTCTTTTTGTATAAATAGAATAAATCAAATAAGGAGTTGGGAGTTTTTAATAGAATTAAATCCAGATCACATTTAGCTGGGAGAAAGTTATAGGCTGAAAGGGAGAACAGAGGGACACAATCATGGAGGTCTGGTTGGGAGAGTTGGTCCCAATGTTCAGAGGAAGGAAAAGGGCTGTAAGGCTCTGTTCTGTTTGGTGGCATGTGCTGTAGAAGGTAGTGGAAGGGAGGGCAAGGAAAAAAGGAGTAGAACAGTTATGTCCTGCTTGGGAGAAGTGAGGAGTGACACCCACTAGTGTAGGGAACGAAAGAAAATTCATGAGGGCTGTGGCCTGTTTAAAAGAGACAAGGCAGAAGGACTATTCATTACACAGACTTGTGGTGTAAATTAAAGCTACTTCTCAAAGTGCAGGCTCAGACTCTTCAAACAGATCAAGCTCCACTTACTCAGTGTCCTGATCCAGAATTGGGATATTGTAGGGAAATAACTGCAAGAATAGCACTGAGGATTTTCTTCAGGATGTCAAAGATTTGGAAGGAATTTACTTAGGGAGAAAGTCATGCCATTTTTCAAAAACTGTTGAATGTGGAAATTGTTTAAGCAGATGTTCCCTTAATTCTTGTTGTCTAACAAATAATATAACCTGTAATACCAAAATAATAACACCCCCTTAGATAAATAAACAAAAAACCAACATGCTATTTCTCAAATTCTAAAGCTGAAGTGTTCTGTAGGCAGGATCCCGGTGTCTCTGCTTTTGTAAAGGCAGCCCAGATTAGCATGGCTGCCTGGATGTTGAAAGGCCATGAGCTAGCTGGGGTGCAGCAGGGTGATGGTTGGGCAATATATTGCAAGGATTTGGCAGCTTTGTTACAGGAGAAAATTATACTGGGTATTCATGCAGGCTATTGCTAAGCTCTTTAAAGCAATACACAGATTAATAAATAATTGAAACAGCTTAAAGGAATTGGAGGATAAATTTGCTGTAATCAAGGGACTCATGGTGCAAAATAAGGCAGGATCCCAAACTCCATTAAGAATAGGTGCATGACTAAGTGGCATCTTGACCAAAGGCAATGCCAACCTATGGATGGGTGTGCTATAGTCACTGAACAGCCTACAGGTGCTTAAGCAATTTTTAAATGTGTTACACATTTGTGTGTCAGAACAAAGGAGAGACAAAGACAGAATCTCCAAAGGCCATGGAAGACCCAGACATCACAGAGTCAGATCCCAGATTTTAAACAGTCTTTACCTTGAGGTGATATTCCCTCTTATGACATACTGAATATGAAATATGTCAAAGAAATGATCCTCAGATTTGAAGTTTCAATAACAGCTTATGGAAAGTGAGTACGCAAAGCTTAAATGCCCTATTAATACCATAGCTGACAAAACAACAGTAAAGTCTTTCTCTCTTTGCTATGCATGCTGTAACTAAAACATTAACTGGCTACTGGCACTATTCTTGGAAAAAATATTACATTATTATTATTTTCGAGGAGGATGCTTACTCACAAAAATATTATTTCTGCTGAGGAGAGTTTTGCTGCAGGACCTTAAATTTTTTTCTATTAGGTATGGAAATTGCCTAAATATATTTCACTTAGTTTTTCCTTGAAAATAAGAGTTGAATAGCAATTACATAAATAAAATATTAAGACACTGTGGTTAAATTGCTAATTCATGTAAGCATCAAATTACATTATGCTTCTGCCCCTTTTCTTGGAAGAAAAGAGGGTAAATATATTGTTGCCTCCTCTGGACTGAAAAAGGTGATGATAAAAATGGAAAATCTGAGGAATTGGAGGAGATACCTTTTTTAACAACATTAAATGAAGCATATAAAGTTTCCTGAGAGCTGTTCAAAAATACCAGAAAACCCTATAGCACATACCATTATCACTTTAATCTACCTCTCAAATAAACTGTCAATCCCACACACTATCCAAACTTTTCATACCATCTGGCAGGAAGTTTATACAGAACCTGAGAAAATTCCTCAGATTCCAGTCTGGATGGACCCAACAGTGTTATTTGTGAGGTTGATCTAACTAAGCAACACATTTGAATACTTGCCCCACACATAGCCAAATTTCTTAGCCCTTGGAGAAGACTTTCATTTTTATAGAGAGAAATGAGAATGGAAAAGAAAAGGTATGCATTCCAGTATTTATCTAAGTATTAGGAATCTGAACACTTGTAGACTGTATATTGGCAGAGAGTAAGAGGTTGAAGTCTGGCTCCATTGGAAGAGATCCAGTAAGATCTACTCTACAACACTTACATAGATTAGAAGAACGAATAAGTTCAGTAATTTTATCAAAATGAGCTATTGCAGTGTGTTCATGCTTTGCAATCAAACAATAATAATGAGGACATTCTACAGTCAAGTAGCTCCATAATATCCTATAGCAAAGCCTCAGTAACTCTGCTGAATATGATATGAGCTCCAGTCAGGAACATGAGTTACCAGCAAAAGACATCTCACTCAGAGAGTTAACATTACACCAGTGACATGGGCTCAGAATTAGTCCTTTGGCTTTCCTGTAGCTGCTGGAAATGTAAAAATATGGGCAGGCTTTCAACTCCAGAAGTGCCAAGCACATATACACTACACAATAACTTGACTGTGCAGGTAAAGCCTTTTAAAATTGCTTCGTGATTCAAATCGAGTATGCTCTTACTGTGAGTTGCACCACTTCTAATCACAGTTTCCCAGTTTCAGGTATAAATAACTTCTGTACAATGTTAGCAGTGGGAAAAACACCTAGGTGAAAAGTATACTGTGTAATGCATTTAAACTGTGTTCTGTCACAGCCCTTTACACTGGCTAAAGCACTGTCTGGTTTTAGTAGGAATGAAGTGTCTTCGTGCAATAGAATCATGGATTCCTAGAATCATGGAATGATTTGGTTTGGAAAGGACCCTGAAGCTTATCTGGTTCCAAACTCCCTGCCATGGGCAGAGGCAACTTCTACAGACCAGGCTGCTCAAAGTCCCATCCAATGTGACCTTGAAAACTGCCAGGGATGGTGCATCAGTAAGTTCTCTGAGAAACCTGTTCCAGTGTTTCACCATGCTCACAGTAAAGAATTTCTTTCTAATGTCCAACCTAAATTTCTCCTCTTTCAGTTTGAAACCATTCCTCCTCAACCTATCATTCCATCACTCCTGATGGAGAATCCCCCTCCAGGTTCCTTGTAGGCCCACTTCAGATACTAGAATGAGGTGCTATGAGGTCTCCATTCTCTTCTCCAGTCTGAATAGCCCCAACTTTCTCAGCCTGTCTTCATAGAGGAGTTCTGCTAGTGCCCTTATCAATTTTGTGGCCCTCCTATGGATTTGCTCTAACAGTTCCACATCCTTCTTATGCTGGGGGCACCAGAGCTGGATGCAGAACTACAGAGGAGGTTTTATGAGAGTATAGTTGGGGGAGAAAATCATCTCCCGTGACTTGCTGGCCACACTCCTTTTGATGCAGCCCAGGATATATATATATATATATATAAAAAATGAGAAATCAGTATTGCTCAAGTCCAAGTATTTTCTTTTTCCCTCTCTAAAAGAAACACAAGAAGGGATAAACTGGTTTGGTCAAACCACGAGCCTGCTGGAACCTTGATGTCCTGACATAACTGAGCTTCAGGGGAGTTGTTTCTGAGGGTCTGAAATAAATGGTTTCCAGATTAGGTCAGAGAAGTGCAGAAACTCTGAGAAAATGGTTGTTATCCCAATATTTCAAGTTCACATTTGAAGTAATAGAAGTATTCATGTGCATTTAAAAAGTATTTTTCAATAATATCACCAGCCAGGTCTGGAAATTGTAATATGCAATAGTTTGCATATGTATTCAAGCTATGGGTTCTTAAATAATAATGAAATCTGAAGTGTCAGGAAAATTTTGAAACTTACATTCCCTGAAACAAAGTCTATAGCACATTTAGGACCTTTTTTGGTTAATGCAACCAGTGATCTTCATTGCACAATTACCCTGGGTAATCTGTCTCAAAATGCAGATATTCTCCCACCACAGTGCATATACATGAGAACACTTAAATTACAGATGCCTGAGATAAAATGACTGGGAATTTTTATGCTGACACCCTGTGTGTTATTTGCCTAGCCAAGTTTGTCACCTGTGAGGAAACACGGGCATCCTTGGAGGCACATGCTGGAGAACAGTAGGAAGAACATTGGAGGATTATTTGCATTCAAGTAATTTTGCCTCAAGCTTCAATACAAAATCTGTGATTTGCAGCCCAATTTAAAGAAAATCCCACTCTCATCTGTCTAAGTTAATTTAACAGCCCTCCTGCTTTGAAGTCCAGAATTACTGTTTTAATGAGGATAGAAGTAAAATGCTTGGGATAAAACTCATATAAGCACTCCAATTAACAGGCCAGTTATGACACACCTAAAACCTGTTTCTCCACTGGTAGCAAAGCAGAAACACCACTACACCACATCACTGATTTCATCTGGAGAGATTTGCGTGTGCGTGACCTACAATGCAACTGCTAGAATTGTACAGCCAGAGTGCTTAACAAAACCCCCACAGATATCCAAACACAGAAATCAAAGGCAAACACAGTCAGATCAACAGCAAAAGAGGAACTGAATTGCACTGATTGAGAAAGCAGACAACAATATTTTTAATTGCCTCACTTAATTATTCAATGCAATAACCTCTGTGTTATTAATATTAATTAGTTTTTCTATTGCAACTCTTCATTTATAGGTATCTATTGGCATTTCCAATTTGCAAATAAGAGAAGCAGGCTTTGAATCTGATCCAAGGACAACTAAAGCCAGCAGTAAACTTTTTTCAGAGCTGGGGAGACAAGCTACATGATCTGCTGTCCAAGACAGAGAGAGGATCTGCCCATCTTTTTTGTACACCTTCAGACTAAGAAAAAATGTTCTGCTTCAAACTATCATGAATTCATTTTTTATACCTGCAATAGAGAAATACATTGGGTCCTACTTCTTTGACAAAATACTAGCTAGGCAAACCAACATGGCAAGGCCATAAGTTATTGCTTCAATTTTTAAAAATTGAGTAAAAACCCAAGAACAGTCTTCTACTATTTTTGAACAAGATCGAGAATTCCTTTACATGAATTTTATCATCTTTGCACCTAATCATGGCTGCATTCACTTAAGACAGTAGAAGGATAGGAAAGCATCAACTCAGGTGACTGACTGAACCAAACTGCACATTTTTCCAGTGCTAGCTGATTTATTAAACCAGACAATGCATTCTCAGTGTTAAGAGACAAAGCTTTATCCAAGAAATTGTTTTAGAAATGTCACTGAGAGATCTATTAGCTGTAACAGAATGGATTAAAATTATATGCAATGATTGCTACACTCATAACAATTATTTAACATCCCCATGAAAAGAGCAGAAAACAGAGGAGTCTGGAAGAAAATGGAAGTATATCTGAGTTTAAAAGGAATTTTGTCTTTTGCAATGGAGATCAAAAGGAAGCCTTAAAAAGAATGGAGTGGAGGAAGCTGACTCCTTTCAGTACAGACCAAGCTGTCCAGTCAGCTCATGATTTTTACGGTTGCCAGTAAAGTAAACATTATCATCACTTTATTTCTGTTTTCCTGTAGAATCAGGATTCAAAGGCTCTGCTGCCATTGAAAAAAAATTCTCAAAGAGTATGGAAACTGCCAAAAAGGAAGAAGTACTGTGAAGTTCAAAACTGTTCATGTAAGAGGAGCATACTAAATGATAGCTTGGATAAATGAAGAATTCTGTATAAAACTGTTCCCAGTGACTTTGGCTTCTTTTTGTCCTGTCTACTAAAAGCATGAGGGACCACTTACAGAAAAGGGAGTGTTGGGAGATACACCCAATATATTTGCTAATTCAGTGGCATCTGCAGAGCCCGCTATTATTTTGTAACCTGTTTCAAAATCTTGACATTATTGATCAATGTCAGGGCTGCCACCAGCTCCCATTGACTCACTAATCATGAGCATATTACCCAACTGATTTTTATCACCATGCTGTGCTGCAGAAGAATCCATGGCTGAAATAGCAATGAGTAATTCTTACAGCTAGATACTTTCCTTCTGGGAAGCAATCCTTTGTAGTTTTATGCATATCAAAACTTCATGCATTTCCAAAAAAAACCTCCAAAAACCCAAACATAAAGGATTTAGGCTGTCATTTCTGTATGTTCAGACAGTACATGAAATAGTTTTCCACACTTTCAATATGCAGTAGGAATTTTTTTCAATGACTGGTGGACACAGCTTATATAAATCTTTGTTCGGCTAACACCTTGGAGCACAAATTGATCTGCTACAGTACAAATACAGACAGAGGTATATATATTTATATATATAAATAAATATATATATATATATATATAAATGTTATAATATGCTGACTGTAAAAAAATGCATATTATTGATTCATCTTCATTCTCTCAGCTGTTCCCCTCTTAATGATGCTATTTATAAGGCAAATTAATTTTTCTGCTCCTAGCTTAACCTGGGCTCTGGCTGCTAAATTAGGGGCTTTTTTGTTTGTAAATCATTGGTAACCCATTTCTACAGAAGTGGCTGAAATTCTGGGTAAAAATCTGCAGCTCTAATCCTAACCCCTTCCAGAGAAGTGCTTTTTTTTTTTAGTAACTGCCCTTCATCTTTCAGACTGTGGTTTTACAGGTTTAATGCCCCAGGAAGCAGCTGCCACTGCTGTTGCAGTGACCAGAAGGATGCTGAAGGAGTATTTGATGGATTCCAGTTGAAAAAAAATGTGTTTTTCCAAGATCCAGAAAAGTTATGTGGTAAGAGTAGTATTGTTCTGTCAGCAATACTAGGATTTATTTGCTTAGCTTTACCCCACCTCTTTTTTTACCCTGCCTGATTTTGATTTTGGTGAAACAGTCAGTTCACCCTAGTAATGACTTAGGAGAAGGCAGCAAGGAGCATGATGATTATGTGACCTCTTCTCAGAGGGAATTTCACCCTACACCAGTTAATGAACACTGCTAACTTCACTTCACAGAAATGGCTCCCCTCTTCTCACCCCTACCCATCCTCATTCTTAACAAGGAGGAGATTTTGTTATTTTTCTGGAATATTTATCTCAGTAGCAGAACCTCAGTGCTTTTGCTGTCAGAGTCTCTGTGCTGATACCACGTGGTGCCTGGCTAATGCTGTGCAGTCAATTATGCAGTATCTGGGCAGAGAAGCAATCGCAGCACGTATGAACGTAACGTTAAAGCAATCACCTGATGTCTCAGCTCGATCCTTACTCTGCTGCTAGTGGAGAAGGATCTCTAAAGCACAATCTCCTGCCTTTTTTTCATTCTCTGTCTCCTTCCCAGATTTGTAGTAAATTACTTGTTTTGTGTTAGGCACAAATGCAGCCAGGCATATAGAAAGGAGGGGGGTTGTTAATAATATTCCACTTTATCAATCAGGAGAGCTCTCATTTTTAGTACGCTGATATTTAATACAGCAGTAGAAAGACAAGCACAATTACACACACTCATACACATTCCAAAGATAGGGCTTGGTTATTTTTCTCTCCTTTAAGTGGGCAAGGAAAAAGGTTTACCATACTTGGACTAAAACCATCTCAAGCTGGAACCAGTCATACCTTTTTAATTTGTATCGCCATAGGAAGTTCATAAAACCAATATGATATGAAGCACTTTCAAAATCACATTTACATTTTTCATTCAGGAATTTGAAAAATTATTCCTCCTGCTGTTTTCATAACAGCATTACACAATTCTGCTTGAGAGGGATGTGAAATATTAAAAAAAGACAAAACACAAAATCTGAGTTAAATACCTGAGTTAATTCCTTTGCCTCCACTCCAGCATCTACCACCCCATCTTCTGTTATTTGTGCAGAACTCCTCTTACTCTCACGGTCAGAAACCTGAATTGTCAAGCTGCAAGGAAAAGGTTATCACTTCAATTCATTCATGGGCAAATTGCTCAAACTCAGCTGTCAATCAACAGTCCACTCCAGCATCTGAGCTGATTTGTATCTATCATGGGTGTTTACTCGACAGATTCTCACAAGCAAACTGGAGCAGAGAAAATGTGTCTAATGATAACATCATGCCGACAACATGTTTTCTGCAGATAACATTTGCATTATGTGTTTACTGTTTGCAGAGCGTCTGGAAGACATCAAATGAAAAGGAAGATATGTTTCTTTTTCTGAGCACATATTCCAACCAACCAAAAAAAAAAAAAAAAAAAAAAAAAAAAAACAACAAAAACAAAAACCCACAAAACAAAACAAAACACATCATTGCTTGATAGGAAAGCACTTCAGATGAGGAAGGCTAGATAAAACTTTGCCTTTCCTTCCTGCTCCCTTTCCAAATATTCCATTTCTTTTCATCCTACTCCATTGTCTTTCTGTCCCCCACTTTTTATATTTCTGTTATTCTGTTACTTTGGAAAAAAACAATGAAAGAAAGAGAAAAGCAGATGCACTCAGACTTTATTCCCATAGTTTCAGCTATTTTATGAATTTTGAATATGAATAGAGATTGAAAATAATCAACAGATGGTTGGAAACATGAATTCTGAAATCCTGTATTACTTTGCCAGGTATTGTTTGGATGTAAAAAATATTCGTGTAGTCTAATCTTCGCTTTTGGAAAAGAAATCTATCAGTCTCTTTAGCTGTCCCATGCCTGATGAAGTTTATTTTGGACAATAAACTGTGGTACATGCATTGACAAGAAAAAAAAAAAAAAACAAAAAACAAAAAAAAAAAACCAACAAAAAACCAAAAAAACTAAAACCTGAAAAATAACTTTATGAATTTCTAAGGCCTACTGCTTGAAAATCACCCATCCCAAAACTTCAATTTGATGAGAGACAGGAATAAAATATTTTTAGTGTTACTATAAACTAAATTGGATCTAAAGCTAAAGTTTTGATTTGCAACACTACAACCCAAAGAAAAGCTGAGCCACTCACAACAATGAACGAGTGAAGAAATGTGAAATGAAGTATAAATAGTTATGAATCTAAGATTTCCCTTAGGCAGACATTAATGTTTAGCAACAATCTGTTTTATATAAGTAATAAGCTGCTGCCACCTTCTGAAAAAAGCTCAGCATGACTACAAATGCCATCTTTCTCACATACACATTCTGAGCCAAGAAAATAAGGCAACAAAACAAGTTCTGCTCCATCATCAATACAAACAAAAATCTGCTGCACTTAGAAAATATTGCTCAAGAAGCTAATCTGAGGGTGGTGTCAACATTTCCGTGCAAAAATGTAAGCATGTCATCCTCATCCTAACTTCGGAAGATGTTCTGACATCCTACTAACTTTCAAACTGGTGAATGTGACTCTGAAGGAAGAGAACAGGACTGTGACCTCCCTTTAGCCAAATCCTTCTTTATTTTTTAAATGCTCACCTGCTTGAAGAAGAGTCTACTCTCCTGGGAGATACCTTCCAAACACAGCTTCCTCCCTATAAAACATCAGAAAGTGATCATTTTTCTTTGTGTTTTCTGCAAGAACCTGCCACTTCAGTGTCACCACCACTGATAACCAGGGATCAGCTTTCTGGTAGAACTGGATACAACAAGGATGGTGGGATGAGAGACCCTCTGTGCCCTGTAAATGGGCCCCCACTAACCAACGCTGGCTGTGTGCTGATCCACAACAGGGAGCTTCTGCTCAAACAAGGGTAGTTCCAAATGATGGTTCTGAAAAGGGGTGACCTGGTGCATTTTTCCTCTGCCAACTTCAATGTGCACCATGCTGGCGTGAGATTTATTTTGGTTTATATTCTGGAAGCAAAAGTAATATCAGAGGGTACAACAGCAGAGCAGCCTCAGTGCAGTGTCGACTCTAGCAAATCAGTACTTCACAGTCAGTACCTCTGTTATGAATAGATTGATCACCTCTCCAAAATATTCCTAAAAATAAAATTGTGGCATTTTAGCCTGATTTCCAAAGCAAATGATGATTATATCATCTTACTGTCTAGCTCCTCCATCTTCCTATAATCTTTGGATATATTGATCAGTTTCAACCAAAACTGACAGGAAATTGAAAGTGTCAAAACTATAAGTTATAGAAATTTAGAAAACCCATAGAGCACATAGCCAGAGAAAATCAATCTTCAACAGTTGCACTGCTGACAGGCCAACATGCTTCAATGAATCACTGAACTACAGTTCTGTGATTTGGGAAAGGAGGAGGAGAAATCATAACCCAAACTACAAGATGCATGTGAATTTCTTGGGCAACACCCAAGGCTCCAGTATGGCAGAATATTAAAGTGGATTTGTTTAGGAGGCAATTCTGAATTATGCTGGGAACATGGCCTAAAACAAGCCAGAAATATGAAGGAGTATAAAGATGTCTTAAAAACATTCCTAATATGTCTTTTTTTGCTACTTATTCTAAGCATCCTGACATAATTATATATTCTGATGCATCTATTAAGCCTTTTCAGTAATTTAAGAAATGAATGAGTCTGCTTAAAGATGCTTGGAAGAATGAACCAAATGAAAACAAAACCACAGAGTTATTACGACATCCCTTAGTATGAAACTCAAAACCCATCACCACATCTCTACATTTACAGGCAACCTTATGTTTTTCAGTGTTTTTCAGACAGGCCTCAATGTGCCGTTATAGCATTTTGATGCTCCATGCATCTGACAAAAAATAAGAAAGGAGCTGTTTTGAAGGATTGATGATTTTCAGAAATAATACTGTTATTGATTTGTGTTACAGAATCAGCATTAATTTCATGATAAAACAGAAGTTGTGACAGATGTAATACTGATTAATTTAGTTGCAAGTATTTCTCTGAAACTCATTTAGCAAGGACTTCAAGGACTTGTACAGGGAGTTCTTCACCATTGTTTTGGGTGGTTAACATCCTATCTGGAATTTTTTTCTGCAGGTGAAGAGGTCACAGCTTTGTGCATTATGTTTTGACTACTGGCTTTCTTTTTTTTGGTAGTTTCTGAACAGAAATGCCATGCTTGGGATGGAGTTTTCCACAATTTCTTTTTTGTCTCTTTCTTTGTTTCCACAGGTTCACAGAAGCACCGGCAGTTTCAGTGGCCAACCTAATTATTTGCATGCACCATCTCCCTGTGTGGTCATAGAATCATCGAATCACGGGATGTTAAGGGCTTCCACAGAATGGAAGGGACCTTAAAGGTCATCTAATCCCAATCCCCTGCCATGGGTAGGGACACCTACAACTAGACTAGATTGTGCAAGGCCTTATCCAATCTGACCTTGAACACTTTCAGGGATGGGGCACCCACAGCTTCTCTGAGCAGCCTGTTTCAGTGTCTCATCACCCTCACAGTAAAGAATTTCCTTCTAATATACACCCTAAAATTCCGCTCTTTCCGTTTGAACCCTTTACTCCTTCTCCCGCCGCGGCGGCTCCCGAAGGCATGTCCCTGTGGGGGGCGGTGCCGGGGCGGTGCCGGCCGGAGCTGTTCGGGCGGCGGGTGCTGAGCGCTGCCGCTCCGCCTGGTGCAGCCGGGCGGGGCCGGCGCCTCCCCGCGCCGCGCTCGCTGCGGGTGCCCCGGGGGGAGCCGCTCCCGCCGCTCCCGCCGCTCCCGCCGCCGCCCGGGGCCATGGCGGCGATGGTGCTTGCCCTGAGCTGTTGAGCCATGACC
>CM031859.1:55751536-55778666 GCA_018697195.1 Certhia americana | reverse complement strand
CGCCGCCCGGGGCCATGGCGGCGCTGGTGCTGGTGCTGCTGGCGGCGCTGGGCGGGCGGGCCGTGCTGCCGGGCGGGCGCTGCGCGGCGCCGCTGGCCGACCTGCGCTCGCAGATCTCGGGCGTGGAGACGCTGCTGGAGGAGTTCCGCCGGCAGCTGCAGCAGGAGGAGCCGGGTCCGCCGGCGACAGCGGGCGGCGGAGGGGGCGGCGAGGAGCCGTGCGGCGGAAGCGGCGGCTTCTCCGCCAGGCCCGACTCCATCATCCGCACCAAGGACTCCATCGCGGCCGGCGCCACCTTCCTGCGGGCTCCCGGCGCCGTGACGGGCTGGCGGCAGTGCCTGGACGCCTGCTGCGCCGAGCCGCGCTGCACGCTGGCCGTGGTGCAGGGGCCCGCCCGCCCGCGGGGCACGGCGGCCGAGCCGGGCTGCTACCTCTTCAACTGCACGTACCGCGGCCGCCCCGTCTGCCGCTTCGCCCCGCACCGCGGCTACAGCTCCTACAGCCGCCGGACCGCCGGCATCGCCCCGCCGCCCACGGGTAAGCGGCCTGCGCGGAGCGAAAGGCGCCAGGCAGGGAGATGGCGGCGCGGGGGCGGCAGGGCCGCGGAGCCGCCGGTGTCCCGGCGCCGGGAACCCTTCCCGGGGTGTGCGGCATCGCCGGTGGGAGGACGGGGCGAGGAGAGCCGGGCTGCGCCGCGCCATTCGGCCGGGCTCCCTGGGCCGGGAGAGGCGGCCCGGCCGTGCCCGAGGGAACCTTACCGAGGTGTATATATACCTTAAGGGGAGGGGTTTCCAAGAGGATGCTTCCAGGCTCTTCTTGGTGGTGCCCAGCAATAGGACAAGAGGCAACGGACAGAAACTGATGCACAGGAAGTTCCAGCTGAGCGTGAGGAAGGAGAGAGTGTGGAGTCTCCCTCACTGGAGATACTCAGGAATGATCTGGACACAATCCTGTGCCATGTGGTCTGGGATGACCCTGCTTGAGCAGGGAGGTTGGACCCGATAACTCACTGTGGTCCCTTCTGACCTGACCGATTCTGTGAGGGCTTGGGGAAACCCATCCCTTAACACCGAGCCCGTGGTGGGGCACTGTGCCAGCCAGCGGTGCTGGGAGCCAGACGGTGGGATGTGCATGTTCACTGCCCCACACTCCTGGGGAACCAGAGAGGTCCAAGGTCCCCAGGAACTGTGCTTATTGGGCACCTTGGAGAGCATGAAGTGCTGGTCCCAGCTGTGCCATTAGCTGGTGTGTAGCCTGAGAGCAAGCACATGCCCTTCTTGGGGGTGCTGTCCAAATATCATTGCCTAAGACAGCTTCTTACTCACTTAAATCAAGATTTTTTGTGCTTAAGAACTCAAGAGCTGGACTGAAGAAGACAAGGATACCTCACCAGTAGTCCAGATGCAGCATAGACATTCTCCAGCAGTACCTCTGGAAACTAAGCCAATTCAAAAGCAGCAGTTTGCTCATGCTTATTTAAGAACAATATAATCCAGAGCAAGCAGCTGTAGATGAAAACAAATCTGCATTTCTAAATTTGGAGTCTGTTTCCTAGCATCTGATTCAGAGAACTTATTTGCCTTCCCCCCATCTCCTATTGTTAAACAGTCTCCTTTTAACTAATTTTAACTTAATTTCATGGTCTCTGTAGACAATACTTTCCCAAATGTCATCTGCATCTTACTCAGTGATTAATCTCATTTGAAGTAAATTAGTCATTGCATGCAACAGGAGGAAGACCTGGTGTTGGTGTGGATGAAAACAGTGCCCAGGTGTGCCTGCTGTTACTGCTCTTTTGGGAGGGGAGACCTCAGCCTTGTTGCATGCAGGTTTTGTCTTGCATGTTTCATGAGAATGTCAATAGGAATCCCCTGGAAATATGAGAGAGCAGGGGCTCAATTTGTAGGGTCATTATAACACTTAAATATTTTTGCCAAGTGCATGGGCAGGTAAATTAGAGACCTATAGGGAAGGATCTTATGGCAATAGAGATGAGGGAAGCTTAAGGTACCAGAAAATCTCAAGGTATGATTTTGAAATTTTCAACAGGAGGAGTCTTAGTTCCACAGTATTTTTTATGTAGCAGCCTCGGGATAAGTGTATTTCATAAGCCTGTATGCACTTGCATGATAGAAGGCTTGAGATGAAATTTTACATCAAAGTGACACAGAATTAGGCTGCATGTTGAACTGCCTTACTTCTGTTAAAACCTGGAACTAATTTAGAGTGCAGTTACAGCACAATATAAATAATATATTGTACAAATGATGCTCCATCTATTAGAAATCTTGAGTTTCTTGAATTCCTTGAGTTCTTGAATTCTTTGCCTTAAAATGTCCTTAAATACTTTGCCTTTTTGACTAGCAGCACTGGACTTGCAAGGCAATTTCAGTTCCTAGTCTGCAAATTGCTCTGTGTCCTGTTGGTTTTAAATAAAAGTGCCTTGTGGGTGATGGGGGTTTGGGAAACAGGGTATTATGATTTCTTAATACAATTACACTAGAGCTGAAACAAAGCCACAAAGGAAAGTGAACTTTTATTCAAACATCTGTCAGTTGTGACATGGACCAGGAGAGATAAAATTAAGATTGAATTATTTTGCTCTGATGTTTTGTTACCAGTGCGTTCTTGAATTACATTTAAAAAACAGTCTGGACAACAGGATGATAAAGGCACATCTCTTTTCCCTTCTGTCACCCATGAATGAGTTTAGGAAATTTAGGAAAGAATTTTTAATTTCGAGATTTTTTTTCCATGAGGGGATTGCAATTTAGCTGCCTCTTTTTTTTTTTTGTTCAGAGTACTTTGTTCTTGAGTCTTCCACTGTTTTCTTTCTGATAATACCAAACCAACATTTACCCACAGATGTGGTGCCCTCATAATTCCAAAATATTTCTTTGCATTGGGATACTATGATCTCTAAAATCACTAGTGGTGAGCAATGGGAGGATTCAACAAGGTAAACTAATACCAAACACATTCAGGAGTTGGCAGTGAAATAACCTTTTATAACAAAGCCTTCATTCAGAAAACTAGCTGGAAGCTTCATTATTGGCAAGACAAGTCTATATAAAGGATGGAGGGAGCAGAATAAATAAAAAGCAGGATAAAAAAAAAGCTTATTGTGTTCTCTCACAAAGGAAAATATGTTTTACCCCTTTTGCTAGAAACCAGCTCCAGCATCTCAGACCTAGTATTTCAGTTCCATACTGCTTCTTACATTCAACTTAAATGCAAGTTGAAAACAGAAGTTAAGAGATGATTTTTCTGCTGACCTGTGGCTGACAGTGCTTTATTCTCATGAGTGGTGGTTTCAGGTGTCTCCTCAGAATATGCCTCCAATGAGTTTGCCTCCTTGGTTTTTTGTGCTGACTTCTTATTCCCCAGATTTGGAGGTGTTTCACTCTCTTAAAGATCATGTTTAAAACTATGCTGTGGGAAAAGAATCTAAAGCTCAATAAGCTGTCTCCTCCTGTGCCATATGTTTCTATCAGACCACATTTTCCTCTTTGCCATTGATTTACCTTTCTGAAGATGAACTGGTGGCTTACAAGCAAAGGGTGGTGCCTCCACCCTTTGGGACCAGAGGTCTGTGTGGACCCTCACTCATCTTTAACAAAGGGCTGGCATGAATTTCTGTGACTGACTCAATATGAAGTGGTCCTTCCCTTGCAACTCACGCTGCCGGAGTACGAAGTTAGTCCAGGAAGAGAGTATCCTTATTGCTTAGGGAAAGTGGGGCTTGTCTATGCCCCTGCAGGGCATTGATCAAGTCATTTAAATTAGACAGATGATATGAAACCCCTTTCCAAGGTAGAAGCAGAAGACTGGGCTGTGCTGTTTGAAATCCAGGTCAGTCTCTTTTTGACAGTTATTTGTAATGTAAGTAATGGTGCGAAGACTGTATGTAACTCATTTATATAAAATAAAGTTGCCCTTACACCATAATGATGGTGTTTATTAAGTAGTTTTGGGGTTTTATTAACAATGAGTTTTGTGGGGACTTTTTTGCACCTGGATGTTGCTTTTCAAACAAAGTCAGTTTTGAGAAGTGAGTGTATACAAATTAGGCAAAGCTTCCCTTGTCGTCATATGAGCAAGCACCATTTCATACTTTCTATTATTAGATCTGGTTTTAGTTATTTGTATGTTTTCCTAACTTTAAGCATTTGCCTTGAAATTTTATATGCCTGACCTACTACTGAAAGAAACAAGAAATAAGAATTTTGCTGTATAGTCAGAGATAAACAGTTGTCCCACTGCTCCAATGACTTCCAAGGCTTCAAGCACATTCGTGATACTGCTGAAGAGCACGTGCTAGGAAGATTCCCCGCACTGATGGGAAAACACCTTTCCTTGATTTCAGTAATTTCTCTTCTGACCATAGCCTCAGTATCCTTTTCAGGGTATCCTTTGCAGAGGTTGAAGAGCAGAGAGCACTTCAGGGTGCCCAGAGAAGGAATGAAACTTGAGTGGGGAACTGTAGAGAGATACAGTCTTGTGGCTAAAGTTGTCAAATACTGACTTGTAGAACCAGATTTTTATCCCTCTCTCTTCCCTGCACTGCCTGAAAATTGCAGAATAAATGGCTTAAACCAATTCTGGCAAGCTGTGTCACCTAACGGAACTTGACTTTTGTTAGTCTAAGCTTGTGGCCTGATTGGCAAAAGTACTTAGCACTCACAATTTTAATCAATAAGGATTGTACTTTGAATATAGCAAAATGCTATAAATCCTAAATATACTGAAAATCATGCTTTCATTGTCTTAAATGAGACATTTAAAATTGGTGGTCTCTGATGATTTTTTAATCATCATATGCACTGCTTTATCAGGGTACCACCTTACGCTAAATAAGCCTTTCATTCCTATAATGATGTATTATAAAAAGAGGACTAGAAGCCTAATGAATTATGCAGAGTACTATAGAAGGTATGAAAAAAGGTGCTGTAACTGCCATCTGTATGTAAGTCATATTTTAACATATTTTCATTAAGTCAGATTTTAAAAGTACACTGATGCTAAAAATCCTGTTTGTTGTATTGCTGAAACATCTAGGTACCTAGAGAGGTTTTCTATGCCATGTGTTTCTAATGTTAATTCCTAAAGACATCATAGAAAAATTAACTGAAATTGAAGCAGGTACTCTTTTGCTTAACAAAATGTGCGCTAATGAACATGTTCCTCTTTCAGGGAATTGCACAGAAGTGAGACAATGTTTTAACCAAGAAAAAAAAGTGTTTTGTATAAGTAATCACTCAACCTCCTGTCATAAATAACTGATCTTCTCTTTTTTTATTGAAGAGGAAGAAGAATATGATGAGCCTCCACAGTGTAAGGCGGGCCAAGACATTGTGCTGCAGTCCCCTGTGGACTGGGTGCTTTTGGACGGCCGAGAAAGTTCCGATGACCATGGAATTGTGCACTACGAGTGGGCACGGCTGCAGGGCGACTCATCGGTTGAAATGCAGGTACATGTGCAGTCCCCCTTGTGGCCAGTTATTTCCAGATTGTTGTGTTCAAGTTTTAAATGTACAGCTAAAAATATGAAATATATTGAAATCTGTCTACCAGGCACCAAAATTAGGATGCCTGTACAACTTGAACATTTATATTTCTCAGAAATATAGGGCAGCCCAGTTGGAAGGGACCTCAAAAGATCATCTGGTCCAACTGTTTGTGGGACAAGGAGCCTCAATGAGATTATTTTATCTGTCCAATCCCATCTTGAAGACCTCCAGTGAAGGAGACTACATTATATCCCTGGGTAGTTCCAGTGATTATTTTTAGTGGTTTACGCAGTTAATCTCTATCTGGATGGCTTGGGACAACCAGCAGCAAACAAGTCGATGATAGTACCCCATTGTATTTGAGCTCTGCTTTATTTGTACTTGATGCACTTGTCACCCCAGTTAGAGACCCATCAGTAATTCAGTTACTAAAAATAATAAGGAATTTTCACCAACAGTCTCCTATCAGTGCGTATGGAGAGGGTACAAAGAAACATGATGAAGACCTTACGAGATATTTTATCCATACATATTCTGCTGCACTTTATTTAACAATAAATTAAAATTACCCGTGAAAAGAGGGATTCTTCATCTTAGTCTTTTTTGTGAATGCTCTAGGAGAAGCAGAAAAAGAAAGAAAAAATGTCTCAAGTCCACAGACTCTACTGTGTGTCTGTTCACAGCCCACAACATCCAGGGCACACTGGGAGCTCCACCTAGAGCAGGAAGGATAATGTAGAGGTGAGAGAGTGCAAACCAAAATGAAGCTTTAAGAACAGTTGCTAGATATCATGTAGATAAAAGGAACACTTTATTGTCAAAGACTTGTTAATCTGACCCCTTGCAGCATTATTTTCTTTAAAGAGCAATTAAATACTTTTTTAATTAATCTGAGATTTAGTAACATAGAGTAAAACAAAAGTTAGAATTTAATAAAAACATTTAAAGTTTATATTATTTAAAGTTAATATTACTCAAAGTCACTTTATAAAATAGAGACAAGTCTTACATCCATTCAAACTTGTAAAATTCACATTAACCTTGGTGGCTTCTTGTATTTGTTTACAGAAAATGAATTTGATACACATCTATGCTTAAATAAATATTTTCCATTGTGTTCAAATGAGCAGGGATTTCTCTTGCAGATATGTACCCTGGTGATTAGCCATGATAATTTAAATTTTAGAGTTGGATTAATAACTCTGTGTTTTTTTCATGCATTCTTCAGTTGATGTCTTTAGTGCTTTGGTTACTGCCCTGAAGTTACTGGATTTCGTGTCATTTATTCTTTGAGAATAATGTATGAATCCATAGCTACAAGGGAGAATATGAGTGTGTTTAAATAAGATAAAAGGCAGCTGTTGCATTGCTGTTATGTAGCAAAGAATAAATAGAAGGCAGAGGAGGGGGAGGGACTGCTATAAAGAGATCATATTGTAGAAGGAAGCCTTTTTTTCCTATTGTGACTGATTATTGCTTTTTTAGATAATTTGCTTCTCTGATTGCTGCCCCCCCCCCACTCTCTAGCTGCACAGCTCCTGGACACATAAGGACAGTAATGGGTTGGGTTTTTTTTAAAATGCTGATTATCTATTTTGAGCCAAAGTTTCTGTGTAAGCAGATACAGGCCAGCATTTTTCAGGGCAGCATGAAGATAAAAATGAAAGCACAGAGGTCACTGGGAGGAGTGGTGGTATATTCAGAAGTCAGTGGCATTTCTCTGTGTCTGCACTGGGAAGAAACTTGGCTGCATGGCTCATGAGTTTTGAATATTCCATTTGCTCTCCCAGAAGTCATAGTGAACAACAGCAGGTGTTTTTCAGAGCAAAATAATTTCTTTAACACACTAAAGAATAAAATTGTAAGGGGTCATATGCTCCGTCAGGAGGTACTCAACAGTCTGATCAGATAACTGAGTGCATTCATGTAAATAGAAAAGAAAAGACATTTCAGTTAGGTAATTTTCTCACTGAGAAAAAAAAAAAAGTGTTTATTAATACATTCTTTTATAATGGAAGGTCTAGAACTCTATGACCATATTAATCAAAAAATTTTGTTCTTTCAGGCATGAAAATTTATTTGTGTGAAACCATGTTATATTGCCTACAGACTAACTTGATAAAGAGTAAATGGCCAATATTTTATTGCCAATCCTCTAAAATTACATTTCTAATTACTCAGAAATTGACTTAAATGTGTGTGACAGTTTGTTCTCCATTTGTGTGCTGAGATTCACAGCTCCAGGTAACTGAGTAGATCATGAAAACACTATTTGATTGTTGTGGGGTTTTTTACATATGGATGCAAAATAAAAAAAAGAGATCAAATGTTACATGCTTGAATAGGCTGACTAGACCACAGGAAGTATTTAATCTGCATGATAAGCTCCTTATTCTTGGAATGTCATGGATGGATCCATTGTACCAATATGGTTTTTTTGACTGTGTGCCTTTACTCAGGTACCACAGCCAGGAACACTGAAGCTGTCCCACATTCAGGAAGGTGGGTACATTTTCCAGCTAACAGTGACAGACACTGCGGGTCAGCGGAGCTCTGACAACGTCTCTGTGACCATTCTGCCCATGGTTCATTCTGCAGCAGGTGAGAAAATGACTGGAGCTGTTGCCTCTGTGACACCCAGGGTATGGTTATTCAGAGCAGATCAAGGGTCTTGATAAAGATAAAAAATGTTATTCTTCATTTTCAGTGTTTTATTTTGCCCTTGTTCATTACATAATGAGATCTCTTCCACCTTTGAAGTGCTCTTTCAAAGAAGGAAAGAAGCAATTACTACTTGCCTGTTAGAGCACTAATACTTTCAGGCACTGAGTATTTGTCCTTCTATTGCTAATAAGTATACAAGATTGGAAGAGTGAAATATTGACACAGGTATCAGGTGCATGGTAACAGTCAGGGCTTGTGCTATAGGGAAGACCTAGTTAAAATTACTTTTTAAGTAATTTTTTTTAAAAAAAAAATATGTCTGAGGCAGACTAATAATTATACTGACCTGCATCTGTCATCTGAAAGTTGGCATGTTTTTTTGTTTTAATGCATCTAAGTTTTTCTGTCTGATGGTTGTTATTGAAGCCTTATGCTACTGGGGAGGTTGCAACTGGAACTGACCCATCATTTTTAAACTCTGAGCTTCAGAAATGAGTAAAGAGCATAAAAGGTAGAAAGTAAGTTAGATTTCAGTGGCTCTTAAATGTAATAACTTTTAATTACATTGTAATTAATAAGTTGCTAGTGCAGATCTGCTGCTCTGGCACAGAGTAAAAGTTTAATAGCATTATCACCGAGTTCAGCAGAACCAGTGAAAATCTTGCTCTGCACCAACACAATATCTCTATGTGAGAGGGTAGTCCCTATGGCAATAAGCTGTTATTACAAAAAAATCTGCTTAATAATGTCTGTGTTCCAGTAACGGATGATAGAGTTGCGTTCATTAATGTTTAATTCACCTAAAGCAACCAGGAAGGTTTGCCCGTTTGTTTATTTGCTGCTGTGGGTGTCTCGGGTATCTTTTGTATGGAACACATACGGGATTTGCTGTCTTTTTTATTTTTCTAATTCCCCAGCTACATTAGCAATTCAAGTGCTACTGCTATAGCTAAACCAGTTCCTGATGCCTTAATATATGCAAGATCAGTGCTATTACTAGTGCTGAAGTTCAGGAGATGCATTTTCAGATTTTAGGGGTTTTAAGCAGTTGTCTGCATTCTTCCCATAGCATGGTGCAGCGTTTGGTACACAGCAGGATAACAACCAAAGGCTGTGACTCCCTAATGCAAATTGATTTGCCCTTTTGACACTAATCAAGCATTGAACTGCATAGTGCTTTACAAAGTGATGAACTGCACTGCTGTTGGAAAGACAAAAGCACAGATGTAAACACTTGATAATTACAGAATCAGAATGGGTTTCAGGAAAGCTTTGAGTATGCAAAATGGAACATCCAGGGGTACTCTCCATTTTCAGGGGAATTTAAATGTTAAAGCAGGCAGCAGTCAGTTCTTTCTGGTGAAAGTAATTTGTGAGAACATGACCTAGTCCTATTCTGGCCTGTGCTGTATTGAAGTCAGTGGATTGCTGATGTCAATAAATGATGAGCATTCTTTAAGTATTTTAATTAGGTTGCAGAAAAGAGGCCATAAAAGATCCCATATAGTCCAAATGTGTGCATGTAAAACAACATATTGGTGTTGAATGGATTTGTAGTAGGAATTACATGTTGGAGGGATACAGTGGCATCCACAGAGTTTACATTTATTTATTTTCAGGAGTGTTCTGCATCTTTTAGGTCTAGGAAGAGCTCCTTTCAGCTTAGGCCAGCAGAATTCAAAGCACTGTAAGGGTGCTGCACAAGGTGTAAGATGCAACAGCCTCCAGGTTGAATATTCCTGTAATAAAGAGATTGCTAGGCTAATGATGAAGGTGCCAGGACCTGTATTTTTTCCTATGTCAATATGATGTCACACAGCTGATGCTGGACTTCCTGCCTTGTTCGTGGTGCTTCTTGACATAGGGTGGTTTTGCTTTTTTCCCTGTGCTGCAGATTTTAGTCACTGACTCAGTATTTACTGCTTGGATTTCTCTTTCGGTAACATGGGAATTGTCTCTCAACAGCCTGTGTTGGGGTTTGCTCTCGCTACCAGTTTATCTGTGATGATGGCTGCTGCATTGACATCACGTTTGCGTGTGATGGTGTGAGACAGTGTCCTGATGGATCAGATGAGACTTTCTGCCAGAATCGTAAGTGTGCCAGGCCACAGTGCCACAGTAGACTGTGAAAGTAACCACAGCCTCACTGACCAGAGGGACTCAATACCACTTCTGTGGCCTCTCTCCCTGTGAGCAAGCAGTTTGCTCCCAGCCTTTCATTACAGTGAGCACATGGGAAAGTTTAATATCCATATAGTCAGGTGCTCAGAAATTTTCTTCAAAACTGTCAAATGTCCCTAAGTGACAGGTTTTGTATCTAGCAGTTAAAAGCTCGGTTTTGCACTTGTATCTGGAAACAAGAACCATGGTCTCTGTCTGAGCGGGTGTCTCTAGAGGTACCCTTCACAGTGCTGTTAGACCCCTTACATGGACCTGAAACACTGTGAACATGCAAGGGAACCAGTTGATTCACCATCATGCTGTTTGCTTTTGTTAGTCATCCTTCAGCATGTGCCCATGCTCAGCTAAGTGAAACTGTCAGAGGGTGAATGGGCACCACGGCTAATCACGCTTTCATTATATTTCAGTTGCTGGATTTTACTGTAGGAGTCATGAGTGTACTCTTGTGAGCAAGCGTTAGGTATCTGTGACTCACATTTCATCATATGTGTGAACCTGAGGAGGTTGTTTACTCTGCCTCAAGGCCCATCTTGGACAGTCTTCCCTAAGAACACTTCCATTCCCTCCAACGTTGTACAAAAATTTTTGTTTCTGTTAACAGTCAGCTCGGGTCGGAAGACGGTGACGCATGCAGCTCCTGGCACTACCCAGCAAAGGACTGCAGGACTGACTGAAAACACAGAGGACAACTCTGCAGAGAACACCCTGAAAGCCACTGCCAGAAACCAACCACTTCCCTCAGTGGATGCAGATGTGTCTAACCAATCGCTTTCTCAGGGACCAAAGAAACAAATCAGTGGATTTGTGCCAGGTAAGAATTGAATCGGTTTCAAAAAATCTTTCTCTGTAAAGAAAGGAAGTGTCTTTCACCTTTAATTTAATTGTCTTTTGGTGCCTGGCTAAAAGGAAAAAAAATTCAAATGTAAATGAATACAAAAGAAATCTGTAATAATGAAGTTCTAAGTAGGTTTTGATTTATTATTGTTAAGTCTTTTTTTTACTAGGTGCAAAAGGAAAGTTAAAATGTAGGAATGATAAGGAAATAGTACAGTCTAAGGAACAAAATGTGCAGTGAACTAAATAAAAATTCTGCCACAGGTTCAGCTGTGTAGGCTGATGTATTAAGGTTCTTTAAATCTGAAGGGGAGTACTTCAGGAGAACATAATAAAGTACTGTTCAACTTGGGTGAGAGTAATTGCTTTGCTCCTGGTGCTAAGTATTGCTTCTCCTTTTTTTCTTTTTTTTTTTTTTTTTTTCCCTGAACTAATATCTTTACTATTATGGGCATTTTTTTTTCCTGAACTCTGTCTCCAGGGCGGGAGAAGTCTTTCATCACTGTAGAAAAGTCTAGGCTTTGGTAACAAGCTACCTCGGGTGTTGGTGTACAGGTCCCCAGTATTGTTCTGCACAGTGGCTGCAAGCCTGTAGAGTCATTGTGTGATGTTACAGGCAGAGCCCCACCCCTGGCCTTGGTAAAGCACCAGAAGCTGCAATGAAATTGATGTGTCTTTTGAGGTTCATCTGATGAATTAAATTATCTGAAATGGCAATTATATGAAAGCAAAACTGTATGCACAGAGCCGAAAATCAATACAAACTCCCCACTTTTATTTCTTCATGGTTTAGATTGATTCATGTGCCCCAAGACACAGCTATTTATAACCAGCTTTATTTTCCAGTTACAACAGAGCAGTGCTCAGTGCCCTCTGCTGTCGACTTCGGAAAAGGGCACTGCCCTGGTTGGCACCTGGTCGTTCCTTCAAGGTGCTTGTGCTTTATCTATGGAGTGCAGAAGGAGTGAAAATGCTGCAGAGGGAACACTCCGTGAATACTCTGAAAGGGAGTGAAAACAAGGAGTTCAAGGGAGTGAAAACAATGTTCTCAAGAATTAGATGGCCTCAGTGAATGTGTGGGGACTGACAGCAAAATCCTGTCCCAAATGTTTTCCCCTTTCCTGGTTGTATTGATGACCTCTAGATGACTCCTCACTGCTGACTAAAGTTCTGAAGTCTGCTTTAAACACTTCTCACTCACATAGTCTTGAGTGACACCTGATATGGGGCCACTCAAACTAAACATCAAACTTCCAGAAGGTTTTGCAGGCTCCAGTTGGAAGTTAGCTGCTAAGTAGGTCTTGAAAATTACTTGGCTTGTGCATCCAGGCATAAAACCAGAACTGAGGTCACCACCTCCAGCAACTGATAATCAAGGGTCATAACTGGAAGTACAATGAAGAATCATTATTGAATAATCATTTTCTGTGTTTACCCATTGTGCAGTAACTTACTTGCACCAGTTTTGCTCTAAAGGTAGGCTTTTGCACAGCAAGACACAAGCAAAGAAAAAGATTCCTAGAAAACTAAAGAAGTGTGATGGGGCTTCAGTTATTAGTGTATTACTAGTACCTGTTGTAATCTTTAATTTTCAACAGGCAAGATTTCAAGCTGTTTTAATTCTTGTGGGTTTAATATTTTTCATTTGACAGGGCTCAGTCAAAATTTAATTTTAGATGCTTAATAATTTCCCTGTCAAGTAGAAAGTTCCAGTCTTTACTGACCCAGGAGCCCAATACTTCTAACTAAAAAACGCAGCAAACAGGTCAGCAAGGTTTAACATCACCTATGGATCAATTGCAGTTAGGGTGCATGGGGTGAGACTTGAAGGGGTGCTAGGTACATGCTAGGAACATGGGTCCAAAGGGCAGCTGCCAGAAACTGCTCTGCCAAAACCTGCTCTGAGCTGCTGTCTTCTCCTGCAGACACTGAAATTTCATAGAGTCCCATGCTGTGCATTAATGATTCACAGGGGTCCAGAAAGACTCAGTCCTGCCCCACTGGGAAGCCCCACAATCTTTGTGGAGTTGAAGAGACAGGCATCTAACGATTCCTTAAAATCCACCCAGATCCATTAATTAGACTTCCCTCCTTCCATTGCTGTTTTCTCAGGGAGTTTATAGACCAGATCTAATAATTATGTGATACAGAAATGCTGGAGCAGCTCCAAGAAGCTCATCTAGAGATGTGTCCAGGAGGGCAATAATGCTAGATGCATTTTTGAGGAGAGGTAAGCAATGCTGAGCAGACCAGCAGCCTCAAAAGTTCAGCAATTCCACTGGCAGAAATCCTGTTCTAGGAGGGATTGTCTCCTGCTGCTGGTGCCAAGGTAGAACCTCTGCCTCTCAATCACTGTAAAGGTCTTTGTTGGACCAAGGAAATAATGTTCTTGTTGGCCTGGAGGTGACATTGCAAACATCCAGGCTTCTTATATAGTATTTTACATAAATTTTGAAAATAAGCTTCAGTGGGTTTAGTGTCACTATGGTGAAAAGCTGTCTACTTAAGATATATATTAGGGGATATGGCTTTACAGTGGCAGCACAGGTTCCAGCTTTTCGCTTGCAAGTGCTCCATTCAGGGACACATTTTTCTTAATTCTCGGCTGGAAGTTTCAGATCATCATGAAAATACAGTCTAGGAAGGAAAATATGATGCTCTTAAGTCCAGTGACTGCAAGGCAAAGTGAAGGTTTTACCTACTGGAGACAGCATGTAGCACATTCCAGCTGGCTGCTAGACTTGATGCTTGATACAGGAGCTTTCAGTTGATTTTTAAAGAAGATAATTTTTTCCTGAGACATTCTAAGACTGGGGAGTTCCTTTGTTTTCTTTTTTACATTTGTTTTTTTAATTAGTATTGGCTAAAGTACCAGTACAGGCCTGTCCCTTCTGCTACTTAGTTCTCCATAAACAGCTTTCATCTCTAAGAATTCAGTAAAGATGTCTAATAAAAGGAGTTCCTTGTCAAGTACAACCATATTTGTATTTTTTCCTTTTTTCCAAAGGAGCTGGGCTAAGTTATAATGTTTTGGACTGTGAGATAGTTCCTGGTAGCAGATACATGAGCTTTCTACCTATGAAGGTGATACTAGGGGAGCTTTTTTCCAGAATCCATTTTCTCTTAATAGTTTCTGTGCTCCAGATTTACTTTAACTTTCCTTACAGTGGCCCTTCATGCTTAGCTCTGACTTAATACAAAGTCTTTAAGGATTTACACTGAAGTATGAAAATATGCAAGTCCAGGTTAAGGACTGTTTAAAACTTCTGCCTGACCTAATAGGGGATCTATTTACAGTAAAGAGAAAAACCACAACCAATCAAAACAAAACCCAAAAATGACTGATTGTTTACAATGGGTAAATCTTGTTCTGCACTCTGGCCTTTTCAGTGGTATTCCTCTACAGCAGGGGAAGTCCAGGGGAGCACCAAGTCTGACTTTGAAATAACCCCCCTCAGATACTCAGGGCAACTGAGTCTTCTGCAGCAGATTCATGGTCAACTTTTGCCCAAGCTGAAAGGCCAAACATTTTCTTTCAAAGTTGGGGAGTGGATGGAGGAAGAGGCATTTGATGTCAATGAAAGAGTCCTTTCTCTCTCTGCAGACACATCTCCATGGTAGTAAAGTTACCCAGACTGCCTCTCCTGCAAAGGCCAGCACAGCACTTCTGCATGGCTGCCTCCAAATAGCCCCAGTGTCCTTCTCCAGGGAAGTTCTTAAGCCCAGCTGCATATTCTGGCACTCCTGAACTTGCAGATGCATATAGAAAGCACTCAGTAGCAGCACAGCATTCTGGAGTGAGCAGTGGGCTGGTTTCTAAGCAGCAGTGGCCAGTAGCAAACAGGGTCATGTCAACGGGTTGAATTCATGAGCAGCCTGAAGATTTGCACTCCCCAGCAGGGCCAATCCAAGTGTATAAATCACCGTAACAGCTTTGCATTCCCCTGGCACAGGGTCTCTGCCTCTCCCAGCCTGCCCATGCAGTGCTGTTCGGGGCTGGGATTACAGGATTTGACTAAGTGCCCAAGCCTTAGTCATGTTTTTACTGCGGAGGCACCCACAGCAGTAGCTGCAACCTAGATCTGTAATTTAGGGTAATTGGAAAGGGCTGTAAATGTCAGTTTCCTCAGAATAGACTAGAAAATCAAGAGAAAGTGAAAACCAAATTAAATCTATGTAAAATGCTTTATGCCAGGCTCCTAAACTGCTTGGGGAAATTGCTCTTTGTGCTCTAGAGATAACAGATAAGATATTGAGCAGCATTGACTCTGAGAGTCTCTCCAGTCATGTAAGAAGAGTCACAAGTCCCAGCAAAACCCTGCAAGCTTTATTGAAAGGATTCTGTTCTTCCACGCTTCTGAAAAATTCCCACTGAACTTCTCTCCATATTTGCCAAATTTTTTTACAAGCAGTTGACTTAAATATTCCCTTTACTTAAATGGCAGGGAAACATTTCTAAAGCAGGCATTTAGATACAGGATGGAGCAGCTCTTAAAAAGAGCAGATGTCTTTGGGGTATTTCCAAAACAAAGACAAATATTCATTTAGTTTAATTCAGGAAAAACAGAAGCAGAAAACAGCTGCTGCTTTTGGTGTCAGTTACATTCAGGTGTTCTTGCACATCTCTCATGCCATATGTGTATTTTAAGGCCAGTACAATTAGTCTTAGGAATCTTTTAAGCCAACTTTACATGCCAGGACAGGAGGAGCCCAACGAGGAGAGGGCCATGGCTTGTTCATACAGCATTCCCTGCAGGTGAAAGTGTTTATGCACCCCCAGCCAAAGTGGCAGGGCAATAAAGCCCCAGGCTGTGCTCTGCCTTGGAGTGGGGACATTAGCATGGACTTTCATGACTGTACCAAGGAAACAGTTTCATCTTTAATTAGTAGTCGTGTGCATTTGCTGCTGCCACTGCCAGGGACACCACCTGCAGCTCTTCAGGGCTGGTGGTGGTGGGTGGGACTTACACACAGTGCACTTTCCAAGCTAATTCACTTAAACACTTCCTTAGCACCCATCACTATATGTCATTCCAATTGCAACATTTCACATTCATATTCTACAGATCTTGTAGCAGTGTGTTTCTGCTAGCTCTGTAACAGTTCTGAAGGCTGCCAGCATATGTATCACAGCACACTCAAAATGCCCTTGCTTTTGGTTGAGATGCATTATGGTTTGGAATGTAAAACTGAATTTAAATTTTTAGCTTTAGTTTCACATTATTTCAGTTATACAGTCAAAGTCAGAAGTTCCTAAACTGTTCTTTTGTTTGTTTTTTTCCTCCTATGTTTAAACGTTTCACATTATTTGATACTAGTGTCCTGTGGGTGAGATTTCCTGAGTCACTGAACTGCAGTACTCATTTATCTTGCTTGATTTTGTGCAGATAAAAGTTCCTCAGGGAAAAGAACAGATGATAAAAATGGGGATGGCATAATGATGCCAAAGAGAGATCAGCTTGAAGGTGGTCGCCCAGTCCCAGAAACAGGTAAGACCAACCATGTGAATTAATTTTGAATTATGTCAGTTTTTCAGTCAGGTGCTGTAGATACAGATAAAGTGGTCAAGAATTGAATAACGTACTTACATATTCTGAACTGTCCCTAACATGATTGTACAGTTTAGTTTCATAGTATGATTTGTTCCAAATACTAACATCTAAGTGATAGACTAGCTGTATTTTTAAAGAAAAATTTCAGGTTTTCTCTCCCAGCGTCTCACTGTGTTAAATAAAATGCAATTTCTCTTAACCTTATTGTAGGTGCTGTGTTACCCTTAGCCTTAGGCTTGGCAATCACTGCTTTGCTGCTGCTTATGGTTGCTTGCAGACTGCGCTTAGTGAAACAGAAGCTCAAAAAAGCTCGACCCATTACATCTGAAGAGTCCGATTACCTCATCAATGGGATGTATCTCTAAAAACTGGATTTGGGTCAGTTGTTTTCTCCCCTTTCTCCTGTGTCCATGAATCTCTGCCTCTATAAAAGGACCAAAATCCTTAGTTTATTTTCAAGTGTAGAAGAAGCCTATGAGATGAAGAACATACTCTTCCCCTTTGGTGATAATATAAAAAGTGGGTAGATGTCTTTGCTCAGAAAATAAGAAATGTTCAGGCTCCAGAGAGTAGCTCCAGTTGATTGTTGTGCAGAAGACACTGCAAGGTGGGGACACCCCAAACTGGATGTGGGGTGCTCTTGCCCTCCCCACAGCAGTTAGGGTCTCAGCCAGGGCCAAGCGCACCCCAGGGCCCAGGTGCTGGAGCAGCCAAAGCTCCACAGCCGGCTGTGTTGGCCAAGGTGTGGGGGAAAGGAAGCCTGTGCCACCTTGCTCTTCTCAGTGCTGCCATCACTGTGGGGACCAGGATGCTCCAGCCAACATGTTCCTTCACTGTCCAGCAGAGACCAGTTGTGTCCTTTTCACCTGATGCACTGGGAGTATTTTCATTAAAGAATGTGTCTTGCTTTGTTCGTTAAAAGCAAGTGCTATCCAAGCACCAGCTTTTGCAAAGAAAATTGGGATTTAAGGAAGAAAGCATCTTATTTTCACTCGGTTTAAAACTCTGTGCTGCTAGCAGACAGCCATGTTTGCTAAGTGCTGAAATGAAAAAATGCAGCTCCTCAGCAGAGGAGCTTGGACTTCCCAGTGCTCAACAGCAGTCATGTACTGCTGCCTGAAGAAGCTGTGGATGCCCCATCGTTGGCAATGTTCAAGGCCAGGCTGCATGGAGCCCTGAGCATCCTGCTCTAGTGGAAGGTGTCCCTGCCCATGGCAGGGGGGCTGGAGCTAAGGGATCTTTAAGGTCCTTTCCAAACCAAACCCCCTCTATGATTCCGTGTACAGTCTCAGAGCTGTATCTCTCCCCAGAGCTCAGGGCTTGTTCAGCCTTTTCCACATCCAGCCCACCACCCTTCCCCAGCATGAGAATGCAGCACACAGCAGTTTCTGCCCAAGATGCCGGAGTGTAGGATTCCTGATGGTTATCCCATAGCTCCCTGCAAAGCTTGAAAGCTTCGGTGATCTGCCCTCACCCCAGAAAAATTCTCATAGAATTAGAGCAAGTAATTGATATGTGTGAGTGAACTGCAGATGTGTTACCAGTAAAATGTGTACAGTACATGTTATATATACATATATATATACACACACTGTGCTGTCTGTCTTGTTTGGCTGTCCAAGGATGTCACATTCCTCATGGGTCTGAATAAAACCAGAGTCAAATGAGGCATGCATCGTTTTGTATGTTGTCTTTTGTACTTCAGTAACTTTGAGTCAGCAAGAATATTGCCATGGTATACAAATAGTTCTTCAAGTAATTTGTTCTTGATTACTTTATGTAAAATAGCTCTAATAAACCGATTCTATTCTTATATTTATTGCATTGTCTTTCGTTTCCATTGCCAGCTAAATTTAGTGCTGCAAGATTGTATCGTGAGAGCAGACAGAAGTACATTTCTCCTTTCTGTGAAACAGCCTTATAAGAAGCTGGAATGTGTATGGTGGGAGGAGTTGTTGAGATACTTGTTTCAGGGAGACAGAGAAGGACAGGGCATCTACCTGTGTGACCTGTCTCTTGAGCAGTGCTTGATCTCAGCAGGACAGCAGTCGTGGAGCTGGCTGTCCCATCACTCAGGGAATCTGGTTGCCAGCTCCTTGCTCATGCTACAGGAGGCAAGGTCTGGTTGTTTGTACTTCAGTGTTACAGTGAGTCCAGGATCTGCTGATGCTGCCCATTTCCAGTTTGGGAGTATGGGCTCTCTTCCATCCCAGCCCCCAGCAGACGTGGCAAAGAGTGCAAGACCCAAAGACCACATTTTAAATACAGCCTTCTAGGGAACACTCACTGCCCATTTGGTTGGGGTCTTATTTTCCATCGCTGAAATTTGTGTTGGGTTTTAATTAAATACCTTAGTGTCCTTCACCACCTTACCAGAACAGCAAGAAAACTGGTCTTTTCTCTCTGTGCCCACTGTGCTCCTATTATAAAACCATTACCGTGGCACACAGCCAGCAGCAGAACAAAAGGTCTGGTTTTGTTCTGCCGGGCAGGACAACAGCAACATCTGGCACAAAGCACAAGCCAGCCAGTACAGCCGTGGTGCGAGAGGCTGCTCAGCTTTCCAGTCGCTTTACCCAACAGCAGGCTTTGTTTCTGTGCTGCTGCCAGTGGAATAAACCTTCACGGATTCGGCATGTGACAGCTGAGAATGAACATCTACCCAAGCAGAAAGCAGCAGACAGCAAGCTCGGTACAGGAGTCTGGCTAGTGCTATGTTAGAGTTGCTACAGTCTTCCCAGGGACTCTTTCTGGGAGGGGAGATGGTGAGAGTTGCTGCCCTGTGGGCCGCCACCTTGAGGCCTGTTACTTCCCAAGTGACAGCAAACTCCAGGGCTGGATCGAAATAAAATAGTTTTCACCTTACCAGAGAGCCTGGGGGCATTGTCAGCTGGATAGAGAGAGAGCAAGACAAAGTTAAAGTAACAGATTGGCTTGGCAGCTCCTGCAATTAACACACATGCCGGTCTCAATACCATGTGTTTGCATTTAATAGCTTTCATGCTATTTGATTTTAAATTAGCCATACTGAACTACTGAGCTAGAGCACAGCTGGGAGTAGCAGAAAATACTGTCAACATGCTCAGGATGCCTTTCCCCTTCTCCTCAGGCAGCTCCCACTGCCTCCTGCTGACGCCTCTCCTGTAGCCCCTTCCCAGCTATTCCCAAGGTTGGGGCTCTCCCTCTGATGTCGAAGGAGTGCTCAGAGCAGGCAGTGCTTCTAGCCCATCTTCATGGCTGCATTGCTAAAACTGCATTCATGGCCTGTCACGCAGACCTCGGAGCTAGGGAGTTTTACAGAGTCACAGATCACAGAATAGTCTGAGTTGAAAGGGACCTACGAGTGTTCATCCTGAAGCAGAAGTGAGACACTCTGTGTGAAAGCTGTCACTATTCGAAGTCTGTCAGATCTGTTTTTCCTGTCCTAAACACTGATACTTGTCTATCCACGTATCTGTGAATATGCTCAGTACACCTATTCTTACCAGCATCTTAGGTAAGCAGAGACTATTGACTACCCTGACTGCACAGCCCTGTGGATGTTGCTCCTCTGTGTATTAGGAGAGGTCATTAAAATGTATTTTGTCAGTGTATTTTAATGTTGATCAAGATTCTTATTTCACTTAGACTGTTTTTTTTTAAACTGTTTTGCTCTTCAGACAGCTTAAGGGTACAAATTACTCACAGTAGCAAACAATACAATACTTACCTAGGTTTGATCCCTATTTAGAAGTAAGCGTTTTTTTTCCTATAATATGGACTGCTTGCTTCCCACTTTTTCAGGGGATCCTAGCCTGAACATCTCACTGTAATCATTCCATAGCATTGTAGGATAGGAGTAGGGGCAGTTCCAAGAGCACATTTGCAAAACAAAAAGGCTGAAATAGGTCAGTGTGATGCTCCATTTGCTTTTCAAATCCTAGATAAAGCATAAGAGTTTCAATCCCAAACTGCACAGAGCCAGTCAGAGGCACGAACCAATAGCAACACAACCCTGCCACCCCAAAACAAAGGGAGAGCCTTTCTAGTAAGCCCTAACAGAATCCACAGTCATGCATCACTGAGGTCTGTGCTGGCTGTTTTCATGCGCATCAGGAATTGGGATTTTTCAGTTTCTAATGGCAAAAGCTAGAAGAGTAAGAGCAAAGGGAAAAGTTAGAGAAGATTCAGAGAGCACTGATGGGCATAAAACCAGAGGCAATAAACACAGAGTAATTAATATGAAAAAAAAGCCATGACACAATCGGTCTGAACTGAGTGACATGGAAACATGCTGTAAACAAGGAATATTTAAAGGGGGAAAAATTGTGTGAAAGCAACTCTGCTCTATATTTTTCAAGTAATAGTTACTTAAAAAAACTGAAAAAGTGAGCTGCACTCTGCACTGGAGTCCTACAACACAAAGAGAAATCTAGAACAACTGTATCAGCACACTTCAGAAACAAGTTTTTAAATACACTTGCTGCTAAAATTTTAATTTTTGCAGTTCTAAGGTTCCTGGTTGACAGTTATAAACCACTTATAAATCAATGAAAAGTGTATTTTGAGCAAGCTGGCAGAAACCAGACAAGGCAGAAAGGTTCGGTGAGTGACGGAGAGTCACCACTTCCTTGGCCAACAGAAATGTGTAATCCTGTTCTAAAGAGGGTAGAGCAAGACATTTTAACATAGTTCTTAAAACTACCAGATCCTAATGCATTAAAGAGATGCATTTAAGATTTCTACACTCAAACCAAATGACTGGACAACACAGATTTAGAAGGAGCAGGGAACTTGGATAAGTGCGGGACTGTAAAGGACTTGAAAGCAGGCAGCCCAGTGGAAGATTGGGCCTATAGGGAAAGCATCCCTGAAGGCTAATTCCATGCCCAAGAGGTAACTAACCTGAGGCTGCCTCTATATCCAGAGGAGAGGAGCTTCTCTAGAGCTCTGATCAGAGCAGTAGCCTTGGCAGGTGCTCTGAATCACCCATTTTCCTAACGAGAGGCCTTCGAGAGTGTGCTCTTAGTCCATAAGGCACCTGCAATAAAAGTTACTGATTTATCTCAGATGCCACTTCTCCATTATAACTGAAAGAGGATTTGGCTGAATGTAATAAACAAGAAACATGGCCTGTTCGTAGTACAAACATATAAAATGCAAACATAAGCCCAAACATAGCTGAAAAAAGGACTTCAGCTTCTCAGAAGCATTAGGAAATGTTTTCAAGAGCATCTACCACATCAGTTGCTCAGGAGCATATGATAAAAATGGCTGGACTACAAAGAAACTGTAGGGAATCAAAGTGAGATCCCCAAGTAACTTCATCAACAGTCTTTATGAAAATAGTCTGTTGTTGCTAAAATAGTTTTGCTAAAAGACACAGGATTGTCTCAAGTTCTACATTTGGTATGATGAGACACAAAGCGAGTTACTTTCATTTCTCCTTCCTGAAGCTTTCAGGCAATTCTTAATGGGCAACTGGATCTCCTCCATACATATTTCAGTAATAGCTATGTCCACTCAATTAATAATTTAAAGAAATTTTTATTCCCAAGTACAATTTTTATTCCCAAGTACATCCTGCTGAGCATCTCATTAACACCCTGCCAACAGCATGAGAGAACAGTAACAGCTTTTCACAGGAAAGCTCAGAGTGCATCAGCAGCATCATGAATTTGTGCTGTGCAAAACACTACTACCTGAAACAGAAAGCAGCCCTGTATGTCAAGGATGAAGTGTGGGAGGTAAATAGGCCAGGTAGAGGGAAGTTTACATCACCTCTACCAGCATAAGGCCAAGTTTTAGTCCATATTTATCTCCTCAGACCTGGCTGAGGCATGGAAACCCAAAACCTTGCTAGCTAGGGTGTCTGAGCACACAAGAGTGTGTTATTTACAGTAAAGGCTAAGTGGGGTTATGATACCTTAAGAGTGTCTGCACTTACAAAAACTGGTCTGCAGTTCACAACCTTTCACAGTTAAAAGCAGATGGGCAAAACTCAAATAGACCCAACAAAGGCAAAATGTGTGAACCCACAAAACCAACTTTAACCCCATGCCTGAAGCCATCTCTTGTGTAACACAAGTGCTTAAACTCTAATTTACCCTTCTTGATCTATGAAGTCTGAACATCCTGAAATGCAAAAGACTGATTTCAGAGCTCATCATCTCCTGCATCCCCCTGTGCCATCTTTGGGGCAACACTTCCCTCTGAATTTTTTGGTTTGGTTCTGCACAATGTCCTTGTGTGACCTCACCATCTGCCTTTTTTTCTGAACCAGGACCACCCCTCATTCACTTGAACAGAACACCTCTTCTACATTACTTGGGACATGGATCAAGGTTCCATAAAGGTTACTATTCATCTTTTGAAGTGCATCCTAATATGTTTAAAACCAGATAAATAGAACCAAAGTTACAAATCATGAGTGTGGTTTGCATTACTCATCCTTTGTATCATGTCAGAGTTCAGAAGGAATTGTCTCATGTCCTCCTTCTGTGAACTGCATTTAAATCAAAAGCAGCACAACTTAGGGCACATTAATGAGTAGAAGGAAGAAAACACTGCTACTGTAAGAATGGGTTAACAGCCTTCTTCCTGGCAGGAAGAAGAGTATTAGTTCAGGCTTTTCCTCTGAGTATTTTACTTTACCTCTTTGTGCTGATGTGTTAATTCCACAGTCCCTCCAAACTCAAAAATCCTGGCGCTTGTCAGCCTGTCACAAAAACACTGCCCATGTGGAGAGAACTGCTGCCAGCTGGAAGCTCCAGAGCCTACCACGCAGAGCCCCCCTGGCTCCAGGCATTATTGCCCATTTCAAACTCGATGACTAAAAAACATTTCAGGAATCATCCAGGTGGTTTCATCAGCAGTGCTGGTGCACATGTGCTGTGTGCTGGTTTCCCTCCAGAAAAAGTCATGTTACTGACTCCGTGGCCTCAAGCCAGCTGACCAGTCTGAAGGGAAAAAGTACATAGGTCATTCTTGCTACATAAACAGAAAGCATCCATACAGCATTTCAAACTCCTCCGTGAAGAATCCACAGCTCTTGGTGTGTTTTCATGATACAGGTACTGGCTTTCCAAAGTCTTCTACTGTCTGGATCCCAGAAACAACCAGTTAAGCAACTCAAGAGTGCAGCCAATCCATTCTCCCAAGCTGTTCTGGCTCAGAGGTGATAGTAATAGCCCGGTGAAACATGACTGCACCTCTTAAAAAGAGATAAAATTTTAATCCTTGCAAGATGCAAATCATACTCTCTGCAGTAGCTGGAATCAACTATGGACAGCAGACAGAGCTGTGCTCAGAGCCTGTCCACCAAAACACACAGATGCGAACAAAGGGAAATGCAAAACAGCCACCAAAGATCCCACATACATTCCAGGTAGTAGTAATAGGCTTTGTAACTACTGCAATACCTTAATTGACTGAAAATGGACACATAGTTCTGGTCAGTTAGCAAACTAGTATTTTCATAAATGCTTTCTTTTGGTTATGTGAACTCCTGTTGAAGGTTAAAAACAAACAAAACCAACCACAAAATCAGACAGACACCTAGATACAGCTTCCTCTCAATTTGTTTTATTTGGCAAAGTAGCAATTCAGACAGTTCACACAGCATTTATTCAAGCTCTTCAAGTCTTCTGCATTTCAACTTGTCCTTGTCTCCAAGTTTTTACTTCAGAACCGTTGCTCCATCATGGAGGAGTTTCTATTTTCGACTCCTAAATGCTACTCCTGGATACTCCTTTCTGTCCGAGTACCTTGACTATCATCAACCCCTTCAGTGGATTGGGTGCACTATTCCCACCAGCCTTGGTCCCTGAAGCCTTACATCTCCTGAAGTGGTTCTCCCCCAGGAAGCTGTCATTGGGTCTCAGCTTTAACACCACTTCCAAGCCAGGCTAGCTTATTACACTGTGTCCAGAGACAGGAATTTGGATACAGTTGAGCTCATATCTTTCATTTAACTGATTAAATTAGTGAGAAGATGTAAATAAAGCTGAACTCAAACTGAAAGATACAGCGACCAAAAGGTTGAACGTTAGCATGCATCAGTTAAGATATTTCACTTCAACACCAAGAACTAGAGTCACAGCTGATTGTGGGTTAGTACAAATTTGTCAGACGTGGATTTTTCTGGATTGTATTTTCTAGAATATGTGCTATATTAATTTCTTTAAAAGATTAATCTTGTGCAAGTGTTCCCAGGCTGCAGTCAGATCAGGAGGTGGTTCATTAACTTCCAAACATCTAAATAAATGAACTCATATACTATCTTTTACAGAGGAACAAAATGGGGCTGGCCTTCAAACAGCAGGTTAAAATGTTCCTTTTCCATATTCAGAGGCCTTTGAATTTTAACCTTTATGCTTCCAGGGATTAGTCCTATAACAAAGTTATTGCTCTTCCACCATAAAAAGTTGTTTTGAGGTTTTTTCCAGTAATCACTATGGGTTGTTTTATTCTATAATCCTTCCTACCACAAAAAAAAAAAAAAAAAAAAAAAAAAAAAAAAAAAAAAAAAAAAAAAAGGCAAAAAAAAAGCTGTTTGCTTTAATTCTTGGTTGCTCAAATGAGCAAGATCACTGAAGACACACTTCCCCCCTTTCTCAAAGCAGCCCACCTTACTGTGCTGCTTTGCAATTTGCTATTGACATTTTGCAGTACCAAAAGAGAAAACTTAGAGCAGAAAAAAAGGTTTATAGCCTTCCAAATATTCTTCTACGTGAAAACTGAACTGTACTTAGGAGTCCAGGATTCTTTCTGCATGCATGACGTGCTCCTTTTACAGCAATTTAGAATTCACTTTCTAAAAAGCCAGAATTTTTCCTGGGTGCCCACAGTTATAAAAATAAGGATGTTAATACAGCAAATGGCTTTGCCAAAAGGAATTTTCTTTTAGAACCAAAGAGGGGTTTTGGTTTTTAATAAAGAACCTAGCAATCCATATCTCAGACTACCTACCCATCCTAATCTTCCACACAAGGACAAACCCCCCCTTTTGCTTTTAACTTTATTTGGCAAAGCAGCATTGCGTAAATTGTTCAGTGATTGGAACACACCTCACATTTAAGGAGTTAGATCCATGTGTATCACACCAGCACTGAGCTATAAACCACAACAGAATTTCAAATTACATTAATCAATTTCAAAAGGAAAAGGAAAACTATGTCTGTTATGTCCAGCTTTAACAGCAATGTTTGATAAGAGCAACCACCTACCTTTGATGTCTTGAAACTTAATATATACAAATGCCTGGTTTTAAGGTAAAAAAGCAGCTGATTGTATCTACTACATGCTAGTCTATGACACCATGTCAAAAGCTTAGGAAGGAAGTTCATCTCCTTTTAGTAGCATCTAGCAGACATTGGAACACAGAAAACCTGGCATTACCTACGTAGTGTTGTAAGGTGCACAGAAGCAGTTTTACCAAGGGACACAGGAGCCGAGAGAAGTGAGTGTTCAAGTTCCCCCATCAATATTAGAGTTCACAAGCTATAGGTCTTTATCTGCAGTTTTGCAGAAATTCACTTTGAACAGATGAAAGTGAAATAAAGGCATGTTAAATAAAACAGTGCCCACATAAAACTTTCCACCATTTCTTTATCAGATTTGCCTTGAGCATCTAAAAAAATAAAACAAACACCACGCTTTTCCATGCTGATAACAACAGTATAACAAAGTCCAAAACAAGCTGCAATGCTGTTGGTTTTCAAAAAGCTTTTAGAACTGGAGATGAGCAGTCCACTGTAACACTATGTTTGGGTCAAGATGATGTAGCTTTTACAATTCATCCCTGTAGAAAGAAAACACATGCAGTTATGTTTCTTCTCCCCTTGGAAATGGTATTTGAAAAGCTTTGATATTGAATCAGGTTACATTTAAATGCTCACGTACATTGGAAAAATTTCAGAAATCTCTTCAAGCAATTGAGAAAAAAAGTGAACACCAAAGGAAAGGCATCAGCAATCCCATATCATCACATACTGTTATGTGACTTATTGTGAAATATGGGTCCCTCTATTTTACATTTAATGGATCACTTGCTTTAAGGAAACCCCACACACTTCACAGCCAGTAACACAGCTACCTGTCATCTGAATTCTGCTGGCTACACACTGGCAAGCAACTAAGCCAATTTACTAGACAGAGTATTGGCATAACCCATCCTCTGTAGCTGCCAATAACCCTAAGCTTCAGCTGCAGTCTGTCAAGAAAGTGGGAACACAATCTTGCATCCCTGTCATGCAGTTTGTACCACTCAGTTTATTTATTTTTCAGATGAACTCAATTAGCTCCTGAAGGAGATACGATAAATCAGGAGTAGGTTATGGAAAGGCTGGGGGCAGGGCTGTGGGTGTGTGTGTGTGTGTGTGTGTGTGTGTGTGTGTGTGTGTGTGTGTG
>CM031859.1:55715206-55751526 GCA_018697195.1 Certhia americana | reverse complement strand
GTGTGTGTGTGTGTGTGTGTGTGTGTGTGTGTGTGTGTGTGTGTGTGCGCTAAAAGGAGATCTAGTTAGGAGAAAGGATGCATCAAGAAGTCTCTCTAAATTGCTGAAAGGAATCTAGAAAATGCAGAGGTCTGTTCCTGCAGGATATTTAAAACACATTGAAACAAGAAACCCATAGAACCTATATTCCAACCATAAAGTTGTCATATAGTAATGATCTGTTTAAGTATTTCTAAAGCACTAATTTTAACACAAAACGCCCATCAAATCTGAAAGCTGTGCACTGTGCCATTCTGAGCACTGGAAAACTCAAAGAGAAGTGTTTTGCCTCTTTTTTTCACAAAGCACAAGTGATCTATAAATTCAGAATGAGTTTGCTGCAATTTTTCTTTTAGTAGGTGCATCAGCCTCATTAGCCAAAGCAAACAGTCTGAATTAGAAAAAATCTCAGTAATGTGATTGCTGGCTCAATACACAATAGTATTTCCAGCTATCATGCAAACTAACCCACAAAAATATAGTTCTACATGCACACATACAAAACCTTTAAGTTATAAAGACATTATTATGCTCCAGGAATCATACAGCATGGAATGACAGCATGCAAAACATTTTAAAAGCAACTGAAAAGGCTGTAGAAACTAGTGCTTAAATGACTAAGTTTTCTATGTAATGCAGTTGGGATGCAAACCTTATGATTTGCAAGTGATAAATATTTGCATTCTTTGCACTTCGCACTGCCTCTTAATAGTAAGGTACTAATCACACAGCTTTGAGCACTGCAGTAATTACAGACCACAGAAAAAAGCAGGAGGCAGAAGAACACATCTTGGCGGGGATAAAGAAAAATCTGTTTATAGCTAAAAGTTTGGAAGCTCTCCATATTTGCCTATCTCACAGAATGGGTATTTGCTTACTTTAAACAGATAAAAATAAATGAACATCTGATACCCAGTTTAAAATGCAGTGCCAGTGAATTCAGGACAAGTGCTTCATTCATCCCTAACACTTCCAGGAGAGCTGCATCATCAGTTAATTTTCACAACTTCAGGAAGTGTATGTAAGTAATGACTGCTGCTGTCGCTGGCTTAGTCTCATATTTGAGGGTGTGATTTTGATCCTGATTCCTACCACACACTCACAGCTTCATAAAACCCTGGTATTTTACTGTGACAAGCAATTCTTAATCCTTTAAACCCAAGGTAGATCATGAAGAAACTACAAGCCTAAGAATCATTCTGTATTTACTTCAAAACTATTAAACAATTATTTTACCCAGCTGCAGATGTTAGTTAGCAAGGCTTCTGCATAATGTCGCTAATGTACTTAAGGTATTTAAAGTGTGGGGTTGTTTTTTCTCTTCCAAAATGATATTTCTACTTAAAACATATAATTATTATATAAATATATAATTTAAAATAAATTAGATTAACATGGCAATGTTTTGTTGGTATTTTTCATTGCTTTAACATATTCCTGATGACTACATCTTATATGTGACATTCAAAATAAGGATTTTATTTTTTTTGTTAGAACATTTGCTATATTAAGGGGATCAGCTTTCCTCAATAGATTTTTCACTTGCTCTTCACTACTTATTAATCTACCAACAGCATACCAGCGCAAACCAATCCACAATATAAGTGTTGAAATTATACAGCGTTTACTTTCTACAGATAAAAGTTGAATTTATATGTGCATTATTGGATAGTATGTATTAGAAAGTTCCAGAAAAGTCTCAGATCACCTCATAGATAACAGTTGTCAGCCTTCTCCCTAAAGTAGTACAGCTTGCAGACATAAATATATATTGCAAACCAGCATCAGCTGACCTGAGCTGATCCTGTATGGATGGAAAGGTGCTGAGCTATGAAATCCACCAGGTTTCAGCTACTGGTAAGAATCAGGATACAGGCCTATCCTCCCTGTAGTGAAACAAAATCTATCCTGCTGCAAAAGGAGACTCAAAAGATTGCACTTTCCTTGTTAAAACTACCCTCTTGTCCTCTAGAGCCACAGGAAAGGTCTACTAATTTGTATTCTTTCTGGCCATGGCTATTTGCTGTGATTCTTACACAACCTGTGTAATTTCTCTTCACCTTCATATATGTACTCCTTCCAATCTGCTTACCAGCTCCTGCTTAGCAAGCCACATATATATTTAAGATTTAAGTCATCACAGTAATCCTTTCTTGTCTTTGGAATTCCAGCAAGAGAACCACTCATCTGTCAACTGAGGCATCAAAGCAACTTTTTAAGCTCAAGTTAAAGCAAATTTCAGAAGTCATTAGCTCAAAATTACTATTCTTGAAAGAAATGTAAGAATGCTTGAAAAACTCTGGCTTATTACTAGGGAAAATATATACATGGATATTCTACACTTCCCGTTATGAATATCCAACAAACTAAGAAACGTTCTGAGAAAAAGATCTAATAGGCAGCATTTCAGGTAAATGACAGTTTGTTATGAAATAAAGAATCAATAATCTTATCAACAATAAGTTTGGAATGCAAGTAAGTCTTGCAGTTTTGAGATTCCTCACCACAACTTTAATGGAGGGCATTCAAATTAAATATTTGAACAAACATTCATAAATTTATCTGAAGTCTGTATCTCACTCTTTTAGATCCACTTCAATTTTCTTGTCATTAGGCAGCATTTGACTTTCCCTTTCCAATAAGTCATTCATCTATGAAAAACATGTTGTCATTACTGAAAGTGAAATTCTGAGTGCAGCCTTTTATGAATTAGAAATACAGCATCTACTCAGTGTTTCAGCAGTCCATTATTTCTCACTTTATAACTTTAAAGATGTAATATTTAGACTTGTAGCATTTTAATCTGGAAAGGTGCTATTATAAAATATTTATTATTTGCTATAATTGATGATAAAATTGAGAGTAAATTGAAACGATAAAGGAATTTTTTTCTGTAATCTACTGTATCAGATATATCACATGCACTTTAACATAATTGTAATGGGTTTGCCTGGCAAGGCTTTGGTAGTGGGGGGCTACAGGGATGGCTTCTGTGAGAAGCTGCCAGAAGTTTCCTCCATGTTCTACAGAGCCAACACCAGCTGGCTCCTACATGGACTCTCCACTGGCCTACCCTGAGCCAGTCTGGAATGGAAGTAAGACCTCTGTGGTCACATATTTAAGAAAGAAAAAAGTTATTGCACAGAGAAGAGCAGGGTGAGAACATGTGAATGGAACAGCCCTGCAAACACTCAGATCAGGGGAGGAGGGGCAGGAGCTGCTCCAGGTACTGGAGCTGAGATTCCACTGCAGCCCCTGGTGCAGACCATGGTGAAGCAGCTGTGCCCCTGCAGCCCATGGAGGATGACAGGGATGCAAAGATCCACCTGCAGCCTGTGGAGGACCCTGGAGCAGGTGGATGCCTGAGAGGAGTCTGTGAAACCATGGGAGGCCTGTGCTGGAGCAGGCTCCATGGAGAGAAGAGCCCACAGTGGAGCAGGTTTCCTGGTGGGATTTGTGACCCTGTGGGGAATCCATGCTGGAGCAGGTTGTGCCTGAAGGACTGCACCCTGTGAAAGAGTGACCCACATTGGAGCAGTTCATGAAGAACTGTAGCCCATAGGAAGGACTCACGTTGGAGAAGTTCATTGAGAACTATTTCCTGTTGGAGGGACCCCACACTGGAGCAGAGGAAGGACTCCTCTCCCTGAGCAGCAGCAGGAAGAATGTGTGATTAACTGACTGTAAACCCCTTTCCTTGCCTCCTTGCACTGCTGTAGGGTAGAAGGTAGAGCTAGGAAGGAAGTAAAAGGGGTGCAGGAAAGGTGTTTTTAGGGTTTACTTTATCTGCTTTATTCATTATCCTGCTTTGATTTTGCTTGGCAATAATTTCAATTAATATCCAAGTCAAGTCTGTTATACCCATGGTGGTAAACTGGTGAGTGATCTCTCCCTGTCCTTAACTAACACGCCTTCCATTGTATTTTCCCTCCTCTGCCCAGTTGTGGATGGAGCAGCTTTGGTGAGCACCTGGCATTCAGTCAGGGTCAAACCACCACAATAACATGTAATTCTTAAATTTAACCTAAAATACTTTGTGCAGATTCTTTTTGTGAAAGTAAAATAAAAATTTGAATCATAATCATTATTCTGCATAGCCTGAGGCATTCCAGCAAACAATAACTACTAATTTCAAATGAAATTGGTCAACTAGCTCATCAGGGGCACTTGAAACACTGAAAAATAGTTTCTAAGCAGAAATCTATTAAAATATATCCTAATAAATACATTTTCCAAAAGGGTGTTAATCATCATTTATGTGCAGATAAGTGGGATACAGTAACAACCCCAGTTTAGTCAATGAAGTTTTTTGCTTGGAAAGGTCATACTGCCATTACAATTTTGCATTTTACCAGCAAATACAAATTTAGCATGACACTTATAAATAATTTCTACTAATACAATATGTAAGACAAAAAGTAGTTGTTAACATTTTTAAACAGCTGCCTGTCTGGAAATCAAATCCAAAACGCAACTGAGGTTCATTGCTAAGTGTTATTTACATTGTTATTCTCTTATGCCTCTGTATCAGCAATAGTGTGGCCAGCAGGACAAGGTATCCCCCGAGGCATTTAAAAGATGTGCAAAAGTGGTCCTTAGGAACATGGTTTAGTGGTGGACTTGGTAGCACTGGGTTAACACTCAGACTCAATGATCTTAAACATGTTTTCTATCCTAAATAATACCATGATTCTGTGACTTTTAAAATTGTCTTTCCATATGAGTAGTAAGTGAACTCTCACAGAGAAATAAAACCAGAGAGATCCTAATTTATACATGATCTGCCAATAAGGCAGCCATCAAGCCATGTTCCCAGCTGTGGAACACAAGAGCCTTCTCTCCATCTTACTTTTCAGTAAAAAAACACAAAAAAATTGATAACGTGAAAGGATACCCTTATCAGTATTATCACATAACTAAGCATTGATTGCTGAATCTCTGACACACTGTATTGTTTTGTTTTGTACCAAAAATAGGGTTTCTGTGTATATTCTACTTCTAAATGTCTCAGGGAGTCACATTTGAGAGGATTCCCACTAATATTGGGAGTTAAAAAAAATACTACTGCAACTGAACCAAAACTAGAAAGTCATGGCCTAAATTTAAAGAAATTTAACAGTATTCACAAATAAGATGCTTTATTTAGCAATTTAATGAAATCAAAGACATCTTTTCCTTCCAGCTAGTCCAGACTTCCTTTTAGTACAAGTTAGTTTTACATAGTGAAGCATGATACAAAAGACCCAAAGATAGGTTTGACTTCCAGCACCACTTAAGAGTGTTGTGCTGCTTTGCAAAAGCAACTTGCAGCCCCATTAAAGAACATTCAAAATGTGAATGGCTCAACAAAAATTTAAACAGCTTCTTTCCTGGCAACTGGAAGGTCTGCTAGCCTAGGAAAACGCTGCTGGCCTACTAACTGTACTCTGTGAAGGGACATCAATTCTTCATTCAATATAATAAAAGAATTTACCTGCATTAGGAATGAAATCACATGAGGTAAACTAAAATAACAACAAACTAAACACACAGAATTGAGTTAATCTTAAAATGATTACTATTTAATGAATTTGAGATTTACAGCAACTAGTCTCCCATACACTACAGATTTTTATTACAGAAACATTTAGCGATGCTTTTTCAGACGAGTCTCTAACTGAACTCTGCGCACAGATCCTGAGCAATTTAGAAAAGAAAAACTGAAATCTAGGAAGTGAAGAAAAAACTTCACTTTCATCTTTGATGCCAGCATAGATAGCAAATCCTGACTTATAATTAGGAATTTCTGCAGCAGCAGCTGGCTGACCATATACTTCATAGTCACCAACAAGGAAAAACAAAAAAAATGAAAGATATGACCTCCTGTAAGGTCAGCAGTACACTGACAGTTATCCTAGAAAATGGAATGGGAATTTTCTTCAGATCACAAAAAGGACAATTAAAGAAAAATCAAACGTTACAAGAAGTGGACTTCTGAGATTTTCTTTAAGAAGAGAGTTCCAAGACCAACCAAAACACAGAAACTGGCATGAATTTCTGGGGAAAATAGTCCTAAAGTATGCATGACTGAAGAAGGCCCAAAGACAAACTATTATCTCTTCTCAATCTAGCAGACAAAATGAAATACTAAACTGCACCAAAGACATGCAAAAACCTCAGAATTCTAGTCCTTAACAGAGTACCCCACCCCCACCTGTAGCAAGGGATAAACACTATCATTCAAAAAATCCTTCCTAAAGTGTTTTACGAACACACATACTACTAAAAAAATCCCAATTGCTACAATAATCAGATCAGATGGAAATGGAGAAAAATCTATGAAACCTCTCTGAGAGAAGGAAGGCTTAAGAAGACGACTACTCTTTTTTAGAGCAAGAGAAGCATGGATTCCAAACCTAAATAAAAAATTTGCCAGAGGAGGAAACCAACCACAAAGGAAAGCTTCTGAAGCCTTACAAGAGGCAGGAAACCCCTGAGTACCACAATGAGGGAATACTGGCAATATTCGAGGCCAAAGCATTGATTTGCATAACAAATACAAAACATTTGAATAACAAGCACGCTTCACAAGCTTTGAACTAAGCAGTATGTCACTGAAGTTGTTTCAAGAGTAATTTGTACATGGTGGCTATATAGTAATCCAAGAAACACTGAAATGAGGTTTCACTAAGCAACAGTATGCAAACTGCTTTATTTGTACTTTTTATGAATAGTTTGATAGGTTAGACTAAGTATTCATATATTCAAATCACAAGCTGCACTCCAGAATATCAAGGGAAAAAAGCCAAAAATCTAAATTTAGGTTATAAAGCTCAAGAGTTGTTTTCAGAGCTCAATGCTCATCTCTGCACTTCACTAATGCCGATAATACATTCACAAGCACTTTCTGCCAGGAAGCAAAACAGCACTGCTGCTTTGTTCATTCACATACTAATGCCTAGTATGGCTTAAGCTGACAGCAGCATTAAGTCTATTTATTTATTTTTTTATTACTGGCTGTTCAATTCAGCAAACTGGAAGGTTTCCTATTTCTAGAAAGGCCTTTAGAGTTTGCTGTATTGGCAAACACAAATAATGCCCCATCAGAGACAGATGACAGGCTTCTAATAACATGTACATGTCTGAGAAAATTTTCTGAACAGTACTCAACAACATTTATACTTTAGGGAAGAAGAAATTATCTTCTCTACTTTTTGAGGCTTGGGGGCTAAAGGAAAAGTGCTTGCAAGATCATCTATATTTTCCACAAAGGATTTTGCAAAGATTTTTCTTTGTTTGTAGTGTTTCAGAAAAATAAAAAATGAACACCCAATTACCACTAACTTAAAGGACAAAAAAGTATTTATTAAGTAAAATTTTACACTTCACTCTAATTACTGGGAAAAATAGTTATAAAAAGTTCATTAAAAGTGAAGTTTAACCTTAGAAAATACTGTGTTTAAAACAACAAATAAGAATCTTCAAAACACCAAAGACTAAAGAAAACATGTCCAAAAAAGACAAAGTGCAACCCATGCAATATTTTTCTTCTGCTTTTAATTTAACTCAAACTTAGCATAACCTCCTTTGGGTGATGTAGTAATGCAGACTGAGTCACTTTTCATGGTATGGAGGAGCAGAAAGCAATGACAGCAGCAAAGGCAGGCCTTGCAGTCTATCTGCTTAAAATTCACACCCTTTCACCTTGCATGTGTGTGGAAGAAGTAAGTGGAACAGAAAATCACTTCCACCTGGACCACTGCTTCTCTTTATCTGTTAAAGGCACATATATCACTCCCATCAGAGGCTTCATTTTGACACTGCCATCTTCTAGTTTGTCATACTGTTCGAGCATCTGGTTTCCCCCAGCAGGGCCAACTGGTAATATCAATCTTCCGCCAGGTTTTAACTGGTCTATAAGCTAGAACACAACACAGAAATTAGAATGTAACCAGCCACTTCAGAGAAGCTGGATCCAAAGTTTGTTACAGTAGATTAACAGCTTTGCCATTATGTATCTACCTACTTTTATGCAGTAGATAACTACTTCCATTAGAAAAAATAAAAAGTGCACTGAAAATGAGAGTATCACAGCAACATGGTACAACAACTGGTATTACAGTAAAATAATTTAATTAACTGGGTAGGTTGCAGTTTTATTTTCTATATATGTGGTGGAAACATGTAAATCACAAACTATTTTTACAGTAGATTCAGTCTTTTGAAACTGTTTAACTGTTCAGTAGTTATTTTGCATCAGTACAGGCCCATTGTCAAAAATTCTGGGGGTAACTATCTCCCCTTGAACCCTCAGAGTAAGATTTGAGATTGGTGACTTTTTATTATTTCTCTTCCTGGAAAAATTTTGTCTACAACAAACTCACTACCCAGCAGCTCCTATTTAATTCTGTGAATAGAACAGCCTTTTATTAAACTAGTCTAAAATATATGAATATAAGTAAAGTGACATGTAAACATGGTATGTGAGAAATGCTTGCACTTTTTTTTCATAGTTAAAGGAGGCAAATCATAGTAGTCTCAAGGAAAATTTCATACTTCCCAGAGGTCATGGAAAAAAACCTTAATCCCCATTGCTAATTCTTATAAATTATAATTTTTATAATTAAGAATTGTTACAGTCACAAATAAACTTTCAATTACTTTTTTAATCGTCACCTGTCAACATTTTATTTGGAACACTTTCCCACGCACCCTCACCAAAAAAAGAAAACAAAAAAAAAACCCTCAAACAAAACCCAAACAAATAAATCTCTCTTGAAAAAAAACTAAAAACACAACCAACTTTAAAAAATATGAAGCAAAAAGACCCACCCACACCACTGATCATTGTCTGGAAATGTCCAATCTGTCTTTAATACCTCAAAGCCCCGTCTTTCACTATCCCCTCATTAAGATTTAAAAAACCTTAACTGGCAGCTAGCATAAAAAAATCATGCTATGTATTACTATGTGCTGGATGAAAGGAAGAGAAAAAAAATCTTATCTGCAAAAATGGAGTGTATGTATGCACACTCTAAAGCCCCTAGTTACTCTTCAGCTTCTCTTGTTACAACTGCCCTGTATCCATTCTGAAAGGTACAAACAAATGGCACTGTTGTACTTCCAGCTGAGCAGTTTACTTTCAACAGACTCAGTGCTTTGGAACTTGGGAAATGCACTTAAATTTTGTAACTCAGTGGTTGATAAAATTAAATTATTGTATTAAATAAAATGCTCCAGTTCATTGTTGTAATAGAGGGTTGCACACATGTAGTTTTAAAATATGTTTATTTAGAGCAGAGTTATCAGAACATACAGTTTTATCAAACCAACAGGAAGCCCAATTGTAACAGAGACAAAAACCCCACACCATACAGTAATACCACACTGTCCACTGATACTCCCAGCAGTGCAAGCTACCAAATATTTTACATACAGATGTATGCAAAGCGTTCTCTACAGCTAAGATATTGCAGAAACACACACACAAAACATAAAGGCTTACTGCTTGGGGCACAACCGGGGCTGCAGCTCCAACATGAATTGCATCATAGGGAGCTTCTTCTGCATATCCCATTCGTCCATCTCCCACTGCAAGAAAACACTATTTTTTAAAACATTTTCAAAAGGACTGGAGAAAACAGCTAGTTTCCCATACCTATACGCAAAAAATAAATACATTTGTAAAAATAAATGCAACAAAATACCCTCGCACATACATACACAAGCTTATTAAATATCCTAAATACTACTGAAGCATCTGAAATTAAGAAAGCATGGATTTATAATGAAAGTTCTTGGAAATACATGGTTCACCTAGAAAAGATACTGAAGTATTTATGTTCCCTACTAATTCCAGTGCAGGTGAGTTTCTCCCCTCATTTACCCTCTTAGAACAAACTCTTTGCATTGCCTTGTCTTCATGCGCACCATTCCTAAATATAATGCAAATCATAAGTCCAAAGCATTAAATATCAGAAGCATATATCAGAAGACTCAAAAGGTGAGGAAAAGACAAAGGAAGTGTTCCGATGGACTATATGCCTACAGCTGCACTACCAGTTGGAACAAAAGCCCACACCTATATGCATACATCATTGCAGTACTCAGCAGACAGGCCTCACTATTCTTCCTACAGACAATCACTGGACTAACACAGAGAGCCAGGTCAGACTCATGGCTAAAGCTCCATATAGCTGCTTGGAAGATGCTAGGAGTAATTAAGGTTTCAGTGGTTACCAGTGCTGCTTCAGCTTTGATAGAGAACTCATGAACGAGCACCCTATCACAGATGTCTCAGACCATCCTAGTTATGCAGAAGGAGAGAGTAACAGTTTGGGGTTTTTAAGCCAATGAAATGTAACAAACTAAACTGGACTATAAGTTAAGTTTTGAAAGAAGATGATGTGAATATGGCATCCACAGTATTTAAAGGAAAGCAACAGGAAATCAGAGCAAGTTCGGCAGGCTCTCTCTCTGGAGTTATTTAGAACAAATGTAATAAATGAGGCTGAAGCATCCATAAATTCATACTCGGTGATTACAAAAGTTCCAACAATCAGTCAAGAAATAAAAACATAGAGCTAATGAGCATAGTGCTCTGATCAGCACAAGTAATTTGGGGTTTCCCATCTTTGGGCTGAGCTTTGACTTCTGTGCAAACACCAATATTACAGGTTCATTAAAACTCAAAGAGTCAAAAGAAGTGCCACATCCCAGTCAGAGGCTGAAAATATGTCAACATTTTGCTCTCCAACAACTCACAAGGCAGGAAAAATACATGGTCACCACAGCAGGTTTCATTTTGATCTCCATGATAAGGAAGGCATCTGGATAGTAAGAACACCCTTAGGTAAGCAAGACACTACAGGAAGATCTGGACAGCTCCTCAAAACAAAACTGAGGTGTTTGTCTTATGGGTTTATAAGTCTTATGAGGACTTACGAGGTCCTTAAAGATGACCCTGGCAAGGACCCATGCTCTTTAAGAGAGCACATTTCCTCAGAAGCTAAGAAGCCTCTTAGAGGTGACATAAATACTGATATCATCAATTCTGGCCAGCACAAGCTCCAACCACGGGCCACAAGCAGAAGCTGGCAAGCAAGAAATACCAGTGCTTCAAGAGAACTCATCCCTATCGATCACCATTTCCACCAAGTCAAATGGCAACAGAGATCACCAGTAATGAAAGTTCCAGTATTTCCAGGGTGCAATCCCTCTGACTGCCAAAGTGGGTTCTACTGAAAAAACCACCTCAAGGAGTCAAGTATATAATTTATATATCTTAGTAGCACTGTGCAGCTCTTCTAAAGAAGCAGCAATGAAATGTTCCAGATGCTGTTCCATCAGAAATGGCAACAGAGAAAGACTTCTTTAGCTTATTCATACAGATTCTGCTAAAAATTATGTTAGATACACAAGGAAGCAGACCCTCATTTCCTGGGGTACACTGCAGGCATTAGAAGCAGTGATCTCCAGTACTGCTGGCAAAAGAAATGATTGCCAAGTTGAAGCAGCAGCTATGAAAGAAATTGCTGTCACTTCTGAAGAACACATATTCTGAGACGTAAATGTTCCCACTGCACTCTCCAGAGAAGTTTGAACGTGACTTCTGCACATCTTATCACTTTACTGACAGCAGTAAAATAGACCCAAAAACAACTAACCCTTTTGCTCTTAGACTCAATAGCTAACACCTTCAGAAACAGCACACACACAACCAAAGCAAGAAAAAAAAAAAAGTATCATGCTCCTTCACATGCATCAGGTACAGCATGGTTCTTCCCCTTTAAAATCCACAAAAATTCTTGTGGTTACAGAAGAAATTTATCTACCCACAATGGCAACACACTTTTAGGCATCCAGAAGATTTAACAAATAATTAAGTTGGCATTCGTATATTCAGTGTCATTCAAATTATTATATTATTATTATTTATTATTATTATATTATTCAATGTCCAAGGGGAAAGAGCAGCCTAGATTTTCAGCTTGCGTTTACACCCTATGCTGCTCATATCTCCAGTTACATGCAGCCTGTTAGCGAAGTAATTGTAGTGATGGGTGGCGGGTGATGATGAGGAAAAAAATGTCAGGACTTTTTGATATAAAAGGGTTCTGTAGCTTGTTTGTAAATCTAGACCTGACCTGCTGATCACAGTACTCAAGTATTCAAGCCTTCAGTGCCCCTGTGCAGACCTGTTTTGCACAAAGTTGTAGCATGAGCACAGAAACCGAAGAAAATTAGTTCCCCCAGTCACTTAGAATCCCTCATCCCCGCTGGCTATGGCTGCATCAGCAAATAGTGCAGTACAATAGAAGCAGATCTGTACAGCAAAAGTTTTTGCTGAGAACCTGGCATCCATGCAACATATGCATTTCAGGATAATCACTGCAGTCTAGATCTAAGTCTTATTGTCTTAATATCCACATATCAAACATATTTGGTTGCTTCTTGGAACACATAATCTTGTCTACTTTCCTCCAAAAGGAATCAAATTTTGTGCTTTCCAGGAGTCCTCTCATGTGAGCCCAAGAGTGGTAAGTAGAAGCACTTGAGAGATTTACCTCAAAGGCTTCCTCCTGATATTAAGAGGAAACAAAATAAAAATCAAACTATTAAAAAAAAAAAAAAAAAGCACCAAAAGACCCACAAACTAACAAAGACATGTTAATCCAAGTATAACTATTCCCAACTTCTCAGTGCTGTTCTACTGAGACACCCCAAAACAATTTTGGTTGTCCTGAAATGCAGTTATGGTTATGTGTAAGATAGGACAAAGCAGAGTAGAATGCCTGAAGTACACTGTGAAAAGCCAGCTACTGACACACCAGGTCTTATTTCATATAGCTCCCATCATTAATCACATGTTTTCACAACTTTTTTGTTTGTGTGTTTGGGAGGGGAGGGTTGGCTGGGGTTTTCTGTTGCTATCTTTTTGTTTTAAATAAACAGCTGTCTGGATTCTTGCTCCACATCAAAGAGCTCCCAGGAATCCAGCATAGCTGAAACATTCTTCTCCATCTAACTTACAGAAGTATTACTAGTCCAGCTGTACCTTTTTAAAATGTACCTCACAACAAAACTATTCACAAGTCTCTCAGTCACCCCGCTACACAGTCAAAAATAACATAGATAATGATGTTTACTTAGAATTCTAGACTTGCAAGAGCACCAGAGTTTGTTTCAGGAACGACCAGAAGTAAAAGTCAAAATTGCTTTTGTACAGCAACAAGGAAAATTACTCCTTCATTCCCCCTCTACAGCCCTAGCAGTCTAAGTTCTTTTCCAAGAAGTTCTGAGATGTAAGTGTTCTCAGCAAGATACACTGCATTTTATACATGCGTACATATTGATAAACTTATTTAAAAAACATGTAGAAAAGGCCCTCATTTACAAGAAAGAGCAAGAATCAAAATAATAATTAAGCTAAGAGCCAAATCACATAATAATTTTTCCAAGTGTTCTTGTAAGCAGACTCAGAAAACATCCAGACCTTCAACTTCTTTTTTAAACTTAATGACTAGAGTGACACTTTCCCTCCTGCCAGCCTTGCATCTTCTATGAAAAACAAATAATAACCAAACGAAAAATCCCAAACAGACAAAGAAAAAAACAAACAAAAAATCCCTCAAATAGTTTTTAGGGTTTTTTTTAGTAAAGAAACATTTAAAATAATAGACTGTTCTTGTATTGTTTGGGCTTTATTTCCTCTCAGTAACTCTAAGTGAATTAAAGTAGCTTGGTGTCAATCACTTCCCTAACATACAACTACTGCCAATTTTTAAAACAAGTGAAATAAACTTCAGTGGTGCATACTGTCAGTCTAGTACTTTTTCCAAATGAATCTTCACAGGCAGCTTTCTCAACTACTCTATCATAAGTGTGAAGGTGTTAAAACACCCAAATTTAGATGACAGGGTATTTATTCAAGAACAGTTGTGAATTCAACCCCAATTTTAAATAGCAAATATAATATGTCAGACCTTCAGCATGTATCTTCACCAAAAAAACACTTTCCTGCTAACCTTTTCTAGTAGAATGATTACATAGTCTTTGAGATCACCAGAAGTCATATTCTGAAAACTGGGGAAGATACTGTTTTCCAAGAGCTTAAAGGCAATTTAGATTTTAAAATTTTCATTTGGCTTCTCTTCCTTGGGTTTAACTTCTTAAATTCAAACTTTTAATAACATCCAATTCAGTCATTTTCAACAAGCTGCTAGAAAGAATATCAGTTTAATCAATAAGTATATCAATTAGATGCTCACCAATCAGTTTCACTCTTCCTGAAGACAGCAATGTGGGATCGTCTTTTTTGACATTATTTATTGAGTCATCTACTAGTTCTTTGATATGATCAATTCCTACAACTTGTCCTTTGGGACCAACCTGGAATAAAAATATAAAGTTGAACAATTTCTGCTAGTTTTATTTACAGAATGAGTTCTTACACTTCCTGACCTCATTTCTTTAAAATAGAAACAAAACCAGCAAAGCGGAAGTATATTTTCCCAATGTTATTAAAACTACTGTTAGAAATGACAAATCCTGACTGCTAGAAGCACCTGATAATTGAAGTGTGTCTGCACCATTTTATAAATACTTGTTAGAGTGATCTTTTTGAGATGTGATTCAGTTGTGTTATGTTGTTAGTGGAGATACCTTCTCAGAATTTTTAGAAGTTAAATTTGATCATGTTTGCTTTCATTACCTGAAACAAAAAGTAATAACGTCAAGGAGGAAGACTAGAACTGATCTTCTTCCACATTGAACAAAAGTTACTACAGACTAAGGTTTTTCTAGAGAAGACCTCACATTAAGGATTAAATAATGATTTTTACTCAAAATCATCTCAAGAGTCCTATTCTTTCAGAAGCAAATGCTGCAATTGCCAGTCAGGAACAAATTACCTTCCACTCACCCTTGCATTCATGAATCTACTTTCAGACTCACAGCTCTCCTCCACAGGAAGAGTGGAACTTCTGAGAGCTCTTAACTCAAAAAAGATCAAAAAATCTCTGTATTCTGAGAGGGGAAAAAAATTTTTCTAACAAAAACTTCTCCATTACAGGTACTTCTTCCAAAATTTTGTCTTTAATCCAGAAAAAAACATTCAAAACCAATCCAAGTCTTCAAAAATCTGTCCACTTTAAGAAGTGTCCAGCTCAAAGAACACAATAGCAGAGTATGTTCTAGCAGCAGCCCATGTTGCCTACTAAGTGTCTTTGGACACATCTGAACGCATTGTTTATGTTTTTGTATCTCATATTTTAATATTGTTAAGACATGGAAAATTAGTAACTGGTTATCCTGGGGATTTTTTTTTTTTTGTTTTGTTTTATTATGAACAAGTCCTGTGCTAAAAACATTAAAAGAGCAGGGTTAGCTTTTCTTGTTTGAGTGGAAGATCACCACCCCAGCCTTTGAAACAGAGCAAGACACAGAGCAAGTTTTCACTATGACAGCCATGGGTTGCTGTTTGGAGGAATGCCTGGCAGTCACTTGTAATATAAGCTGGAAAAGATCCAGTATATTCCAAATAGTAATGTCACAGAAGTGAAAAATTAGCAAAATGGTCAGAGCATGAAATAGCCTGATAAAGTAAGAGAACCTCCTGCTGCATGTGACAGCCCACTATGCTATTTCTGAGTCCTCACCAATTACCTCTGTCTATTACCCTGGAACTCTGAAGCACATGCAATTAAGACAACAGAAAGAAGACACAATTTTTGGTAGCCCCATCTTAGGAATAAAAATATACCCCACTCTTTTAACAAATCCAGTACTGATGGGGTGAAAACTGGAATTCATCTACTTTGCCAGCAAACTTCAAAACTAAATAAACTTAATTTTGCAAGCTATATAGCTAAGTTTATCACAAGAGTTTAACATGAAAATCCAAACAGCAATCTTAAAGATACTTTACTAGTCTAAGTAAATATAAAGCTTTCCCAGAGGTAACGCAAATGAGATTATCATCATAAGAATAAAGTTGTCATCAATGTGCACTGAGGCACTTGTGCCACAAATATAAACCACTAATTCTAGATCTCTAGTAGCCTGAGAAGCAACTATGCAATCAGCATAGTCACAAAAAGCACATCCACAACTGAATTTTGGTGGCAAAACACTCTGCTATCAACTCCCATAACATACTTCTTTCAAGTTTTTGTTACTGTTAGCAGTGCTATGAAGCAGAATGAAAGCTTTACTCAATTTTTCTCAATGCATCTGTAAGCCAACGCAAACCACCAAGGAGGATTCATAAGAGGCACATGACATTTGTATGGCCTTATAAAAAGACAGAGGAAAATAAAAAGACATTAGCTTCAGGAAAGTTCGAAAGAGATTTCCTTTTTGTCCTGATTCTGACTTCTTCACAGCTGTTTTAGTAGGAAAAAAGTGCACAATCACAATTTAGCACATTGTACTGAAAATGGCTATTCCTTTATGCATTCATAACTTCAGTGAGAACTACATATTGCCTGGACAAAAGTTTTAATGCCTGTAGGATAGGCGTTCCCATGTTAGCATATGATTGCTGACTTCACAGACTGAAAATAATAGGCAGCAAGTTGAATTAAGTGCCATTTAAGATTTTCACTAAACTGCAGTTGGGTTAACTTATTTCAACTATTATTTTTTTTAATTTTGCAGCTAACACTTAGAAACCCAAATACTTTTACAAGGGCATTGCCCAGTCCTAAACATTCTCAGCTGATTCTTAACACAGGGAAACAGAAGTGATTACAGACTCAGTTTGGTGCTTGGATCAGAAAACTAAGTAGCAAAGAAACCTAGATGAGAAATTATCATATATATCAACACATTTAAAATTAACTTTGCAGGAAGACAAAACAAAAAATCTAGTTGGCAGTTTAATGAAGGTCTCTACTAATCATAAAGCAATTATAAAGCCCTGGAACAGAGAAAGAAGAACTGATTATATTCCTCTTCATGAATTAGTCTAACAATACAATAGCAACAGCCACTAAACCCTGGATTTTTTCATCTTTTTTTTCCTGATGTAAGATAGGGAAGAACACAGAAAATTCCTTAGGTACAGGTTAAATAACACAAGTGAGATTAAGTTACTTGGCAAAGATGTAAAAATTTAAATTAATATCTAACATATAAAAGGTTAAACGAACACTTATAGTAATGCTTGTGTAATATAACAAGAAAGCAACTAAATTCAAAGACATTTTGTGTATATACACAAGATATTTTCCTGTAGAAATAGGATTCTTTTACACCTCACTAAGCTCTCATCATAACAGGAATCCATGACAGTTTATCACAACGAGAACATTCATAGTCACACAAGATAACAAAAATTGAACTGTTCAAGACAAACCTCTTGTTCCTTCAAGATATAATGTAACAACTAAAATTCAATCATTAAAAAAACACAAAACAATCAAAAAAACGTAAACTTCCAAGCTTGGTGGTTTCTTCACCATTACACAATTTACTGGACCATTTAACTTGAACATCTACTATCAGCTACCATAAGAAATGGGTACCAATCACACCCAGGAGAGTAAATTCTGCATAATATACTTAAGTCCACTATGAAGGATGCTTTTTTTTGCCCTGTAATTCAGTTACACTGGATTTCAAGCAGTTGTGATGATCAAGTGATTAAATTAAATAACTCACCATTCGCGAAAAGCATGCTGTAAGAATTCCACTCCCAGATCCCACATCAAGTGCTTTGGCTCCTTCATGTAACTGATCAGACAGAAGTTCAAGTGCATATGCATGCTAAGAGAAGACAGAGAGAGAAAATTTCAAATTATTTTAAGTGTCTATTTTACTCAATATACGTTAATTTCTTCAGAGATTTTGGGAAATACCCTGAGCATTTGTGTAAGAAATTTCATAATTATTTCTATTACAAAAAATGAAGGGGAAGGAGTAAACTACATGATATAATCACTGATATTGCATTACCTTCACCAAATTTCATGAGTGTATTTATCTTTTTTTTTTGTTAGCATCCATATACAAAGCCTCATCTGACCATTCAAGCTTCTAGCATAGACTCTATTTATATATTCGGAACGACACTATAAATCAGTTTATTTCTCCTCGTGTCTGGTGACTCTTACTATTCTGGCAGTATATGGCCAATAAAGAATTTCGTGTATCATAATGCTATAGACATTGGAATAAGCTGGTACAAAAGCTAGCTAGGAAGACAGCAGCTCTAGAGCATCAAGGAAAATGGCTATTAAAACTATCTCCTGTATTACCTGCACACTTGCTGGATCAAAGAATAGGAAAAAGAAGTTGTCTCTTACAAAGGCAGATAGCCAGGCTCACGTATGAAATGCAGTAGTCTATAGACACACTTGATGACTTTTGTTTTGCTATGTGGTGGACAAGTACACAAACTAAGGTTAGGCTGTACACTAAAAAAAAAATTTGTTCTTTCATGTTTCAGAGATAGCCATTACCACAGTCTTTCAGCTTAATCCATCCCACCCAGAAAACAGAAATAATTAGAATATTCTCTGTTAGAACATTCCTTATTATTATTTGCTTAGAGGATATATTACCTTTTTGCTTTAACACTTCATATACTACTAGTGCTAAGCATTGGAAAAATAATGGCTTAAGGGACTTAAAATTTTGAAGTATAATTAATACTTATTTTTCCCCTTAGCAAAAGTACTTTTTTCTGTCTTTTCTTGAATAATATCATTAACATCTCTATACAAAATTCCTGATCTTTTATAGTGATAACTGGGTAAATTCTAAGCCAACTACACAGTTTTTAGTCAAGAGAAGCAGACTTGACACTTTACAAACATTACAAAGACAAAATACATGCTTCAATTCACCTTTTCTCTCAAAGAAACATAGAAAAATTATATCTGGGTTCAATGTATGCACTGAAATCCCAACTGGAACACTCACCCCAGTCTCAAATCACTTGGCAAAAAATCCTGCAACTCAGTACAATGTCTCTTTTTTCCTGTCCAAAGACTTAAAGGCATCACAGCAGTACCATAGTATAGAAATCACTGTCATTCACTCCTGAATTCATATGATCTTATAAATTACTCTGTAATTCACAATGGAAAGATCTCTGGAAATATGGTCCAGTCCCCTTTCAATACATGGGCATTTAAATTAGGCTGCTTAGAACTCTGTTAAGTCAGCTTCTTTGTCTAACAAAGAACAGAATTTCCACAATCTGCAAAGCCTGTTTCAGTGCTTAACTACCCTCAAAGGTTTTTTTTACTCTAGAAACTAATCAGAATTTCCTATGTTGCATTTTTTTGCCCACTACCCCTCATCCTATTACTGTACATCTGCATCTGCAAGAAAAATTGATCAATCTTTTCTACTTCTTCCCAGTATGCAGTTCACAAAAGTATCACTGCAATCAACTGCTCATTAAATTTACTAGGGTAAATATTTTATTTCAAAAGCACCTGGATGTTTATAAAGTCACTAAAATCACCTAAGTTTAAAGCTTACCATATGTGGAGCACTGATTGTTGCTTGGAAACCTGTAAAACAAGAGAATAGAAGATGTTCATTGCTATTCAGACAGCAACCGTACAATCTCTATCACCTTGACTTTAAAGTGCAACACCTTCACATTCACCTCATTCAGGGTACAACATCCACACCCGAGCAGTTACACAGGTACTCTACATCAGAAGTGCATTATGGTACAACAACTGAAAGCTGATGAAAGTGTCAACTCTGAATAGGAAAAAAAAAGGGTTTTATCCTTGATTTCAGTTACAATCTCCATTTTGCCACTATACATTGAATGAACATCACACATTGAGCAAGTAGGTTTAATTCAGAAGAGTAATGTCTCCCAGAATAATGTAATCCTTTTTCACTCAGCCCCTATGTAAAAACCTGAATTAGTCAGTTAGAGTTTCATATAGTGGCCACCATAGAACATCCAGAGAACAACCTTGGGTATTTTGGAAATAGCAAATGAGAACAAACACCTATAAGAATGGGAAGAACACTTGCCTATATTTGTTTTTGTAAAGATACATAAGACATAATACTTTGAGTATGTATCTTGAAATATTTTTTTTAATTTTCCTACAACTAATAAAACCCTAATAAAATTCACTCACCACATACCATTAAAGGCAGGGGAAGAACAAGAAAAAAGAAACTAGCTTATGAGCTATTTACATAGCTCATTCTCTTGTCTTAGAAAGATAAAACTGGGACCTGGATGGGAAACAACTGTCATATCAACAGACCTTCCCATTCAAAGCCTATTTTTAAAGATAACACATAATGGTTTAGAAACTTTGCATTGGTCCCACCTGAATAATTTCTGTAAAGATAGGGAATGTTTCTACCATAAACTAGATGCAATTTTTTTTTAAGTATTTACATCAGCTGCACCATCACAAGTTGCTGTGGTTTGAAAATGAAACACATATTTACACTTACTAATATTGGCTGAAAAACACCTCTCTACCTGATGTATGCAAATATGCCAATTGCATTCCACAAGAAATTGAAGCCTAGTTAAAAGATATGCAAAAAATTGATGAACTAAACAACCTCCCAAATTAATTTGTTTTTTCACATTCTTAACACAGAAATGACAAAAGCAGTCACAGTTACACAAATGAAAACAAATCTCAATCACTTTTGTAAGATACTCTTACCTATAGACTGCGGAGAGTCCATGTAAGGGTTGTATTTTGCATAGTGGCAACGGTCCGTAGCCAGCATTACTTCAAATACCTTGTCTGTTTTGATTATTCCATTTTCTATAAACAAACAAATATATAAAAATGAAGGAATTGTTTCTCTTCTGTAGTGCAGGAGTCTATGAAATCTGTCAACGTATTCATAGTATTGTGAGAAACCACGTGCACACAGATCTGTAACACTCTTACCCTCATCATACTGCCCATGGCAGGGCTTGGACTACATCAGCTTTAAAGGCGCCTTCCAGCCCAAACTCTTCTGTGATACTAAAATGAAATCAGGAGTCCAGAGATCAAATGATGCTTAAGCCAGTGAATGTTGAACAGACCTTCCCAGCAGATACAAATGCTTTTCTAAACCACTTGTACTCCCTAAGAAAACTCAAATTCATGCACACCTTTGATAAATCCTGAAAATAAAGTCAGTAAGAAATTAGTATTACTATATACACCAAACAAGATATACTTAATATTTCTAAGAAGCTATAGAAGTAATTATCAAAAAATATACAAAAGCAAGTTAGAAATGTGAAGATGAAGCATCATCACTCAGTACTTTACTTTCCAGATCTGTTTGTCTTGTGTTAGCAAAGAAAAAAAAAAATCTCTCTTTAAAGAAACTCCTACTGCATCTGAATTCTTATGCTGGGGGAGACTGAGGCCAAAAGGTTTTTTATATCAAAACACTATGAATCTTTTTGCTCTTTTCAAAATAAAATATAAATGTACATGCATGTAAAATATCAGAAGCAGCCATTTTTTCCCTGCTGTTTTATTGAAGTTCTGAAGAGCCCATTAATGAATAACAGAAAGCTTTGGAAAACAAATGGAAGAAACTAATTATTTGCATTAGAAGATGATATAAACTACAAATAACTGGCATTTCAATGTGATTGCTTCATTAACTACTTTCTTTAAATAAGGATTTATTATTTTTAAAACTATACTTTTAAAAGAAAAAAAAAAAAGATCATTTCACCACCATTAACACCTAACCCAAAACATGAAAATCAGATTATGGAACTTGTTTAGGACTGTCCTGAAGCTGAACCAGCGGGTTTTTTTGAAGTACCAGTAACAAAACGCACCTGTGCCGAGGACTGGGCTAACTTCTGTAGAGACTTTCCTGACTGTTTACTGGGTGCTCCTAACTACACCGATTAATCACAGGATTTTCCTGTCTTTTTTTCTTATCTACTATCTGTATCCAGAATTAATTATCATATATAACACAGAATTGAATTCAGAAAGTAAAAGAACTCCTCAGATCATATTCCTTTTTGGTCTGAAGTCAAAGTATCACATAGAACTGTAAAAGGAATATACTATTACTAAGGAACATCTTCAGGAAAACAATTCCTTTAAAAATTATTATTTTTTTAGAAATATTACTGTATCTGGTAAGTCTCAGGAAAAGCATACACTCCACTCACAGTCCCCACACATTAGACATATCCTGTTCTTTGACTTCATTTTGAACTGAATACTACAGCAGTTCCAGTTAGAGGAAACCAATTTCAATCCAAGGTTTCAAATCTGAGCCAGTAGGCATTTGCAGCAGCTCATAAGTTTACTTACTGAGCAAAACTGTACCCAAAAGAAAACAAACAAATCAAGCCATTAATACATTGGCATTAACAACAGAAGATAGTAAGGAGAAAAAAGCTTTTCCTGACCACTAGAAATTAGCTGCATTAGTTGTATAGCAGTTCTGTAAACAAAGCAAAGTAATCAAGAAATCAAGGAACCAAGAAATCAAACTTTTAATCTTAGTGTCTCATTAGGAATCACTAAGAAGTTAGTATCTCCAAACCAACTGTACTTTAAAAAAAGGAGAATAAGCAAGGCTGATTATAACAAAAGTGAGGAGCTAAAGGCTCCAGGAGGCTGAGGGGATGCCAAAAGTCATTAGCAGAGAAGCACTACTCACAAAAGGTCTAAAATAGTGATTTATTTCTTTAGATGCAGATAGGCGCATATATTCTAGAACTATGGCCACCTGTTCTTTCCCTTTGTACCCTGTGGAATAAATATGCAGAGAACAAAAAGAACAAGCTTCCAAACACTTGGAAGTGCAACTGCAGGGCCCTATGATAAGGCCAAGAACCTTCTCTAATTTCACAAAATTTAACTCCAGACAAAGAACATACAAGTATCAGAAAAGATGCTTACACTGACAGGCAAATTACAAAAAAACCCTGAAAACAGAAACTATTAATATTCTACAGATTTTGAGCATTCAGGATGCTCTCATTCAGAAAACAATCATGACATTTGCTTACTGTTGTACTGTCTTTGATTATTATTTATTATTATTATTATCTTTTTTATCAGTAAGTAAGAATTCAAGAAAGTTACCCATACTGAGAGTTCCCAGCAGAACCTGTGGGAGATGCTGAATCTGCTGTCAGCTGTAAATTTCAATTACTGAATAACATGCCATCCTCATAAAAAAAACAACACCATCTCAGCTATCCCCCCGTAGATTAAGTCTGCTTTTCAAATTTGCTCATTATATGGTGGAAAAACATCAAATTTTAGGTGGGAATAAAGAAAAGAATGAAGCCCTAAACAGTAAGGTCAATATTGCCTTAGTTGTAATTTTTATTGTGTAGATAACAAAAGATTTTTTTCTTAGTCTCACAGCTGAATATAGAGAAACATAGCAACTGTAAGGTACTGAACTCCAAAAAAGTCTTTTTCCTGCAATAGTCTGTCCCAAGATGACCAGCTGCCAGGATCTTAATTCTGTCTGAAATGTGACTCTGTCAAATTCTCAATTAAGTAAAAAAAAAAAAAAAGCACATCCCCTAAAGAAGCCAATAATAGAAGCTTATATTGCAAAGCAGACATTCTAATTTCATGCCATCTCTACCAAAAAACCAAAACAATCAAAAATAAATTATTAATAAAATTCTAGCTAAAAACATTTTCTAAATCTTAAAGCTGTATACTGCAAGAAAATAACTCACAATTAAATGTACAGTTGAATATTCTTCCCAATTATAATATGCAGAGTAAACTCTCCTTGAGGAGACTGTTTGGTTTCAAGACTGATAATCAGTTTGTACTGCAAACAAATCAGATATTAAAGTGTTTACAAGAAAAGGATAATACACAAACCCACTGACAGCTTGAAATTAAAACTCAAATAAAACGGAGTTATATCAGCACAACTTCCAAGCCTCAAAGGGCTGAAGCTGAAAAGTAAGTACTAAACAGTGGAGCACTGCCTGCCAAGTTCAAGAGTTACTCTGTGCAGAGGCTGTGGCAATGACAACTTGACATAATTGGAGCATGTTTTGAAAACTCTCTCTGGTCTGCCTCTTTTCCATTAATAACACCATGAAAACAGTAAAAGAGCTCAGAGCAGCCCTTGGACTTGAAGGTGTGAATACACCACTGTTGAATGTAACCTGGGAAACCGGGCAGTTGGCTGTCAGAGAGCAAGGAAAGAAGAGTCTGAAAACACACCATGGACTTGCAACAAGTAAACAACTTATATTTTTATTTTGTCTTTCATTTAGCAACAAACACACTACTGAAATGTTTTTGTTTCAAAGAACTGCCTACCTCACTGACGGTATCCTGACTGTTGATCAAATACGTTTCTAACCAAACCATAAAATACTAGCAGTCAACATTTACACCAACACTGGCTTTCAGATCAGAAAAGAGGATGTGTCATTGCCACATGATCCAGCACACAAGCTTACTATACAAACCATAACACCTACTCAAACTTCTCCTGTGGCTGACTTTCTATATTAAAAAAACGCTCTTGAAGATCCGAAAACCATTTACTGTGCAACTACTTCAGCATCCACATTGTTCAGCTTATTAGATTACTTTCTCCATAACCACTGCAGAATACTTCTCTTACGAAGACAAATCTGCAGCAAAACAGTGGTATTTTAAAATCATACAGAGGTCTTAAGGCAAGATGCAAAGCACATACAGATTTATATTGCAAAAGATTAATTCACATAGATTAAAATTACTGATGTGACAAATCATAGAATGGTTTGGGTTAGAAGAAACCTTAAAGGTCAACTAGTTCCTTCTTATGTTAGGGAGCTGGATGCAGCACTCCAGGTGGGGTCTCACCAGAGCAGAGGGGCAGAGGGGCAGAACTGCCTCCCTTGCCCTGCTGGTCATGTCGTTCTGATGCAGGACAGTTTGCTTTCCACAAACTTGCAGAGGGTGCACTTGATCCAACTGTCAATGTCAATGATGTTAAACAACACCAGTCCAAGTTCCAACCCCTGAGGAACACCACTTGTCACAGTCTATCTTGAACACAGTCAAGACTATGACTAGTCAAGACATAGACTATCACAGTCACACTTGAACATAGAGCTTTGACCACAACTATTTTGAGTGCTACCACCCAGCCTTATCTATGAAATGGTCCATCCGTCTAATCCATGCCTCTCGCTTTTAAAGATGTGGATATAGTGCAGGACAGTGTCAAATGACAGTCTCCATCTGACCCATGCAAACCAGCTAGCAGCTTTCCACAGGAGAATGGGATGGAACAGAACCACATCCTAATTTGCAAGCAATAAGAAGACTGTTGGTTTTAAGCACCTGACCAACCGACATTTTTAAAGTCAGGATCTTTTAGTTTGAGCAGAGGAAGAAAAAAGATGGGAAATAATGTGTTCAGTTAACAGAATTTTGTTTTTGTAACGAGCATAGGAAGATTTCACTGTAAAGCATGGACACAAAGAAAGCACTTAGAACAAGAAGTGATGCATCAGCACCCTAAGATCCAATAATGGACACTGACCCAAATCATACAAAGCTCTTTGTGCTAAAGAAATTGAAAGTAGGTGTTTGTAAACAAGTGTTTCTTATACCACTCATACATGCAAACCTCTTGTGCTTTGCTAATTTAAGAGCTATCTGCTTCAAACATTCAGCTGCCCATCTATGGTCACTGTAATTTGGATTCACAATATCCAATCATCATCCAAACACGGTGTTTCAAAAAGATCACTGGAAGGAATCACTTGAGAGTCTACAGTTCAGAGACACAATGATAGAAAGACTGAGGAAAACAAGAGTCCACCAGAGCTAATCTTACAGTCCAGAAATTAAACACAAATATCAAGTCCCATGAAAATTCCAAAGTGACAAAACCTAAAAATAATAGGAGTAATAATAAGAATAATAAATATTCAATTACCATTTAAAAGCTACTCAAAACCTGCAGAGGTAAAACAACATTGGAACCATAAGCTAGGCTCAACACAACAAACTAGTACACAGCCTAAAGCTTCAGCTAAATACAAACTTACCGGTCAACCTTTCACTTTTACTTTAAGGTAGTATTCCTTTCCTATCTAATAAGAATCACCTTCAAAAACAACCCATCCACTTTGCTGTAACAGGTAAGAGTTTTCTATTCATTTTCATGGATCTGAAAGTCTGCAGTTAACTAATTTAGACATTTTAACCACAGCTGTATTGTCCCGTCCTACTGAAGGCCAGTGTTGCAAAGTTGGTATTAACCATTTTTGTCTCCAGGGGAGGAGAAAGGCCTGCGAACACAACCCTCCAACATACAGATTTATACAGAAGTTCTCCGCAATGTCCTCACATTTATCATAATGGTTATGTTGATTTCATCTAAATCTGTATCAGCAGCTCAATAAAGAAACTTTGAAGAGCGCATGAAAGAATAAAGTAACTCTAAAGTTGTTTCCGGTATACAAAAACATAGAACCTAGAAAGTGAAAATTAAAGAGTTCAACAAACTGGCAACAACCATCGGTAATAATGAAAAAATGTTGCAGAGGTGAAGATAAACTTAGCTGGATCAGACAGATAGATAGGAAACACTCTTCACAGTAAGGCTTGAGGCAGATTTAGTAGATCTATAAAGAAGGCAGATGGTGCACACCTCACACCTTACTGAGCAGATTCCATGCAACCACTGCAGTTTTCAGAAAAGCCATTGTTATTAAGACCAGCAGCTAGACCACACGAGGAGTTTGTTATTATGAAGGTGGTTTCATTAAGACAGGCACTAGTACCACACAAAACTTGAGGAAGATCAGAAGATCAGTAAAATGTAACCCTGACTCTTGGGCCAAAATGACAAAGAGCTGTCCTACTAGCAGAAATTAGGAAGAATTTCTGAAGCTGTATTTCAACAGTGCAAGCATTTAAAACTATTTTGTTCTCAAGTCCACTACAGAAGTATTCAGGTTCTGAAGTCTTAAAATGTTTCTCACAAGTCAGCCAGTCCAGGAGAAGTCCACAGTTTATTGACCTCAAACTTTTTTAAAAGAGTTCACTCAGTTTTTGCCAAATGTTGGTAATTTAAATTAAAAATTAAAACATTAATAAAATTAACCTAATAAAGAATTTAATAAAATTATTTACTTAAAGTGTTATGTAGCACTAAAGAAAATGACTTTGTGGGACAACATTCACATAAACAATCACACTCGAAAGAACACGAACATTATACATTTCTTTCTAGGCTTTCCAGTAGCTGTTAGTGATCTCTTGATACTACATTAGGATGAAAGAAACAGTAACATTAAAATAAAAGCTCAGAGTTATACTGAAGATAAACCATAGGAGATTCCCTCTTTTTAAAATGTCTACATGCAGCAGTAATGACCTGTTTTGGATACATTTGCAGTATTGTTTCCATTTTGTTATGGATTACTAGGCAGCTTCAGACCACCAGGAAAAAAATCATATTATGCCATTATATTCACATACAAAAATAAAAATAAATCCTCAAGCAAGCAAAAGAACTAAACATTTTTCATTAAAATTATTTATTAGGAGTTATAAACATATGTGATGTTAATAATCAGCAAAAAAAGGCCCTCTTTTTTTCTTGAATGATCACGGACTCCAATTTTGATGCACTGAATTTTGGCAGTTTCTGGGAAAATATGGGCATGTTTTTAACATTACATTGACACCCTGTCTAACATTAAGGGAAAAAAAAAACATGCCAACAACAAAGAACCAGTTAAGAACACAATCTTAATTTACACACCAATAAAACATGATAAATGTTTTCAAATTTAGGTTGGTTTTTTTTCTTTCTGTTATAATTTCCTATTATCTGGGATATTTAGTTGTCTTGATTTACTTGAAGGCCTGCCTATTAAAAGATCAAGGGTGTAGAAATTCCTTCAGAACATTTCACTGATGTAGGCAAATCATTAACAAATAGTTAAATCTTACTCAAAAATAAAAAACTTTCACAGCAACTCCTTTAGGAAATTATTCAATTTACTCGCTAACAATTTTTTTTTTAAATTTCAATGCTCCAAAAAATAGCATCACAGATTTCAAGACTGCCACCTGAGACATGAACTAAACTTAAGAAATTTTAGATATTCTTAAATTAACATATCAGTGGATGTGTTAATTTTTAATTGAAAAAAATAGTTCACTGTCTAACTGTTTTACTACCTGTTCCATTGCTTAGTCACTGAAGCCTCAATACATTCATGATAAAGGAAAGAGTCGTTGCTGAATGCACACAACAGGCAGCATAAGCACTTGTACAGGGGAGTCATTAAATTTGGTCTAATTTTCTATTATCATTTTCCCTTCTTCATGTTCATCCAAGTTAAATTACTCTTCCTTAAGCAAAATTAGACAGACATACAAAAGATTTGGATAAATCAAGGGAAAAGACATGACAGGGGAAAATAAACAAAACAAAACCAATGTTTACTGCTTGCTGAACCTAGCTTAGGCTTACTATATCCAATGTTTTTCCATTCATGGCAGTTCCCAAAGAGATTTGTCCTCAGCAACCAGAAACATGCACCAAAGGTGCAGATTCATTGCAGATAAGCCTTCATAATGACAAAGCATGCCAAAATATCACTTTAATTATTTAACATCTAAATAATTAAAACACTTGGAGAAATACCTTTAGCATGTTTAAAAACAGAATTCTCAGACCCTGGTAGTATTTGAATACATACTGATTTGAAGCATTATTTACACTGAAAAATTAAGGCTCTGATCTTCCATGAGGTACAAAATTCTATGGAATATTGTAAATTACAGTTCCTAACTTCTGCGACTCAAGTTTATTAGGTGAGGAAGGTAAAAGAACGTAGCAAGAAACAAATCCACAGATGGTTAACAACTTCAGCCACAGAGAAATTAAATCACCTTCACTTTCTTTGAGAAATGTGGATTCAAGAGCAGGTATATATGAGGAAAACACCATTGACACAACATGATCAGAGAAGCTTGTAATACGGCAGCATGACATTGACTGGAGGAAAAAGGCACAATAAGGAAACTTAATGAACTTTGATTGCTTATGAATTGGACAGGGAATCAATTTTTCTATCCTTCAGGTGGGAAAGAAAAACTGATTTCTAAGATGTTGGCATGTAAAGTAACAGGACTTGGCAAAAGCCCCAGTATGAAAGACAGAAAATGAAATGACCTAATAGTGACCTATCAGTGGATAGCTGAAGATACAGAGAGGGGAAAAAAGTTACAGATTTAGAATCAAAAGACTTTTAACCAAGCAAGACAACAGTAAATAACTCAACAATTCTTTTCCTCCTTCCACTGCATTTCTATATGACAGATTCATAATTTTAAAAAACCTCCTGTCAAGAGTTATTTATTCAAAAAAAGGCAATTATTTCTGTATTTAGCATGATTTCTAACCCTAGATTAAACTGCATTTACAGAGCTTCAAATGTTGTCTGCTAAAAGATCTTATTTCAAATACACTTTAGGGGGAAAGTTTACTCAAGTTTAAAGGCACATTTTCAACTATTTTCCGCCAGGAAGAAGCAAAAAATTAAGTAATTACTCTGTGAAGGTGAAAAATACATGTTTTAAGGCTTTAATGAAGAATCATTCAAATTCAAACAGGCATTTTTAAAAAATGAGAAGTACTTTCAAAAATCACTGAAACATAGCAGCTGAACACCTCGTAGCAACAGCACATTTGAGGACAGCATTTTTGTTATGAAGATCGTGTTTTAAACAAGTTTATTTTGCATATGTCAAATTGTGCATCTATGATGCCTCAAATTAACAGTGCAAAAACATGTTTACGATGCAACAAGAAGTTAAAAATCAAAACAACAAAACAATGTACTGCAACATTCTTCAGTCACTTGTCCCTAAGCATGTGCTGAAAAATATGCAGAGTTTCAGGGTCCTCTTTATCAGTTTGTCCCTTTTAAGACAGGACAGCAAAGATAAAACCTATAAAGAATAATTGCCTAAGTCTGAATAGCAAATACCCAAAATCACTTGTCACTGTCCTAAGACAATGATTGTTACCATTACAGAAAGTCAATGCAAAAGTGAAGTGAGCAGTAAATCAAATGTCATGAACTGGAGAACTTTATTGCCACAGAACAGAAGCACTAGTAACTGTCAATAACAGCTTATAATGAAGCATAATCTTCATAGCTGTTTTAAAGGAAAAGCATATGTAGCCTATAGGAATCTTCCAAAGATGTTTTCATTTGGAAGCAAAACCACTTTAGTAAGTTCTCATTCTCCCCAGTCCTCATTCACCCACAACCAAGTCCACTTCTTCTCTAACCATAATAGTACAACAGCCTACGGACATTGAGGAGTTTAAATCTTGATGTTTTGCAAGCCATGAGAAAGTGACCCAGTCCTACAGCACTACCTCCCTCACAAGCAATTCTACAAGAACAGTCAAGAGAAGAATTGTGGCTTAAGGGCAGGGGCAAGAACCTCTCTATCAGGATTTGCTGTAGAAGAAAACTTACCACGTCACTACAACCTGCATTATTTGTTTTAAATTATGCAAAATATACACTACATTACACACACATTTACTAAGTTATACACAAGACAAACACTGGGCAGCATCAAATTAACCTCATTCAAGTTGCAATCTTCCTTTTAGCATAAAATGCTGTAAACGCTACGTAGCTGCTTTCAGAGGGGAAAATACATTGATGGGCCTACTACGCTAAAAGATTTCTCTGGAACATTTTAGTCTTTCTGTAACCAATAATTTTTAAGATGGTTGAAATGTATCTGGGAGAATTGTATCACATTAAACAGTACTTTCTTCTAAATCTGTTCCCAACTTCAGCAACAAGGTATCATCTTACCTGAGGAACACGAAAATTATGGTCTTAATTCAGCAGCTGCTCTGCACTGATAAAGCCCTACCCCGGGACTGGAGTCCCACTGAAGTTGACAACACAATCTTGCTGCAAGATCAAAGGCCTCTGTGCTTCCACAATATTTTATTGCCAATTCACTATTTCCCTGTTTAACATCCCTCAAAACATTTTGGGACACATATACAAAACGGAGAGGGGGAAATTACAGACTGTAATTTTCCAGGAAATTACCATCAGTGCATACTTTGAGATTACAATATGGAGCGCTTCTATTTTACTTTCTTCTTCCTATACAACTATTGCTGTATACTAACTACAATGGTTTTTAGCTTTGTCATCATTATTTGCAACACCCTAAACAGTTTCCATGTGTTGAAAAACTGTCATTGTCTTCTGCAACAAAGAAACTGGTTTTGCCTTCAGGTTCTGAGCGCCATAGACTATTCTGGCAATAATTGCTTTTTGGATGTATTTTGAAGCTAAACATTGATTTTTATGTCAGAAAGCTTTTCCCTGCTGTGTAAGAGAACAGAATTTCACTAAAACAGTATTTCTAGCCCTTTAGTTGCAGAACAAAACAAAAAAAACCTGCATTGCAACACTTGTAACTAGAGAAGCTATTATCTATTTATTAAAGAGAATTTTTACAATGAAACTCTACAATAATTAGTAGTTTTTACAGGGAAACTGAAAGTCACTTCTGCATGCATTATTCTGCTGGATGTGATAGTTCTCAAAAGAAAATACTGGAAAATACCACAGGATCAGATGATCAAACATAAGCAGAGAAAAGGAGAAAGGAGAAAGCAACAAGGGTGATTCTCCTATGACACCAGAATAACGAGGAGGCCACACAGCTGAACTTGTAATATCACTAAAACAGGAGACAACTGCCGTAATACAGGCTCCAAATCTATATGCTCTTACATCTAGGACATGGACTTGAGAAGAGGAAAGCAAAAGGCCAGGAGCAGCGACACTGTAAGTATACTTAAGAGAGGTTCATTCTATTCTAATATGAAAAATGGAAGCTCCGAATGCAGAAGCTGTTGTTTCTCCGACCTCCCAGGACTTGCAGACTTCAGGATGTACTGAAGTACACCGGCGAAGAAGCGCCCGCCCGACACCTTCCACGTTCAGCACGGGGACAGCACAAACGCTCGGTGAGCACAAGGGAGCGCCCAGTGCCGGGCAGCTACCGCAAAGCTCGGCTGTCACAGCCCGACTCCGCAGCCCCGACTGCTCCGCTCCTCTCCTCTCCCTGCGGCCCCAGCCCACCCCTGCGAGCGGAGCCACTCCGGACCCCGCCGCGGATGGGGGAGGAGGGACTGCTGCCACACGCCCCTTTCATCCAACACAAACAGCCGCGGCCTCTTCGGCGCGTTTCCCAAACCCGGGCGGCTCCCGCTGCGTTCTTCAGCCCGGGCCTGGAAGACCGGAGGGCGCCCGCCGACACCACCAGTCCCGCCGCCCGCAGGGCAGCCAGACGGACGCCGATCCCGGTGCGTGCGGGGGATCACGGGCCCTCCGGCACTGCCGCCGCGGCCCCGCCTCAGCTCGCACAAGGCAGACGGGGACGAGGCGGCGGGAACGGGGCCGGCGAGGGGGGGACGCGGAGAGTAGGGAACAGCCACGGCCGCCGCATGGCGCTTCCCCTCCGGGACCGCCATCGGCGCCACCCGCCCGCCGCACTGCCTCCCGCAACAACAGCCCGGCCCGCCCTGCGACACCGGCCGCCGCCCGGACACACACCCCCCGCCCGAGCAGCCGGGCACGCACGGACACACCCCCGGCCGGACACAGAGACACGCACATACAGACACGGACGGACGGACGGATAACACGGACACGGGCGGCCGGGCGCCGGTGCCGCTGCCGGTGACAGTTGGCGGCGGGTCGGGCGGGCGCCGCGGGAGCGCGCGGTCGCTAACGGTCACCGGGCGGCCGGCAACGGCCCCCCCGCAGCCCGGGGGCCCCGCCCGCCCGCGCCCCCGCCCCGGGACTCACTGCGGAGGTTGTGGATGAGCTCGGAGTGGCTGGCGCCGCCCGACTTCCAGGCCATCGCTAGGCACACTCTGCGGAGCAGGTACAGGGCAGCCTTCAGCGCCGCGACTGCGCACAGCAGCTTCCCCAGGAAGGACACAACCTCCAGCGCCGACACAGGCGCCGCCTCCTCGCCGCCTCCTCCCGCGGCCGCCGCCGCTGCGGCTGCCGCGCGCTCACCGAGGGGAGGGGCCACGCGCCCACCGCCCCGCGCGCCCGACATGCCCCGGCCGCCCCGCCCGCCCGCCCGCTCTCCGGCCCGCGCCGTGCCCCCCCGCGCATGCGCGAACAGGGCCGCGAGTGGGGAGATCCGCGCGCCGGGGCGGGGAAAGAGGGGATGCTCAGCGGCCTGCCCCGGCCCGGCGTTCTGCGCCGGGGCCTGGAATCCGCGCTGGCGCGGCGAGCCACAGTCCTGCCCTCGCCTCAGAAAAGGCGGCGGTGGCGGGACGGGTCTGGGGGGCGGGGTGTGTGAACTAGGGCTCTGGTAAGATATGAGATAGCGAAACGGAACCTCAGTGCGCACACGCAATGCCCCGGCCTTAGCCGCTGCGTGACACAAGCGGTACGGGCGGGGACGGAGAGGGTCAGGGTGTCGGGCTAGCGATGCCCCATCACGGTGGCTGAGCTCCGGGCTCCGGAACGCGCGCGACAGCCGCCCTTGCGAGGAGCATTAGCGGCGCTACGGCGCGGTGTGGGTGTTTGCAGTGGGGCGCGCTATTGGCGCGGCAAGCCGCGCGGGACGGCCTACGTGTTGGAGGTGCCATTGGTCAGGGGGCGCGGGCAGCTGAGTGTGCCGTGTGTGTTGTCCGTGGTGTGAACTGGCGGCGGCCGGAGCGGTGGGGAGAAGGGGCGTGCAGGCGGGTGCGACCAGGTGCGTGGAAAACCACGCGAGAATGGGGCGCGGAGGGAAGGACAGGGAGAGCGTGGTTGGGGCGGGAAGTCGGGCTGAGGGCTTGCCAAAGGACCGGTGCCTCACAGGAGCATCTCCGGTGCACGGCCATGGCGAGGCGCAAAGGTACAGATTAAAAGCCTTTGAAAAGGGTGCAGGACAAGAGACTGTAAGTAATGAGGAAAACCAGAGAATTCAACTTTTCCAGTAAAGTAGTATTTCTTCCCTGCTCTGAAACGCCTTTATGATTAATTTTAGCGCCAATGGTTAGTTTGCCACCTGTCTATTTATACATGTTTAAAGGGGAAAAGCAATACCATTTTGACAATTTTAGGGAAAACCCACTGTTAGTGAGGTGACTTCTGTGTTTGTGCTGCATGCTGGGCCCTGCCTATGGGCTTAAACACACCTGGGAGTAGTTTTACAGCACTCCTGCTAACACAGGCACACTGTCCAGGTATTCATCTATGTGTACCAGCGCAGCAGAGTTGTCAACTTCTTGGCTTTTGAAACGTGAGAATAGTGATACATAACTTCGGATAGGTTGGACTGTCAATAGTATATTGTATAACGTTGGGGAAAATAGGTGTAATCAGCAGATATATTTCAAGTATTTATTGTTCGTAAAAGCATTTCTGAACAAGGACACAGCATGAGAACACACGGTAGAATACACAGATTGTGTTTCAGTGAGATGGCCCATCTTGGTGGGAGCGTTGAACCTGGCCAGCTCCACATCTATTTCAGCAAATAATTGATGGTTCAGGTAAAGAGGCAAAGGTGGGAAATCTGCTTCTCTGCAATCAGCCAGAACAATCTGACAGTTGCCAATGCATAACAGACCCATCCAAGCTTCCTATCTGGTTCTTCTCTCCTGGAGACAGATCCACTGTTCACTTTTGGTTCTCCATCTAATTCTCCTAAGAAAGCCTGATCTGGCAACGCATCTGTGTGAGGATACCAGCCTGTCCCAGAATATAAAGATCTTACTGGTAAACTCAGTGGGATGAGAGAAGCAAAGAATCCATGGAGTTCATACGAATTCCACCGGGCCAAGAAAGTACACCCCCGAGAACAAACGACATTGTAAAAGTACAGCACAGAAAATACTTAATGTGGTTTTAAATGCAAAAGAAATTTTCTGTTGTCAGGATGAAGCAAAGCATGATTCAATAGAGAGGTGCTGGCAATAATAGCTGGCCATGTTAAAAGAATTCCAAGGATACTCCCTCTGGGAAACCAAAAACACAACAGAAGCCATTTAGGACAAAGTGATGCTGCTTACCGGGAACCAGTTTGAATCAGGGCTAGCTTTGTCACGAGCATAGAGAGCAAACCTGCATTCTCTTGTAGGAGTTTGCCGTCTTGACCAGTTGATCTTCTTACGGAAATCTACCTATTTGGCATCGTTCTTGACTGGTATTCAGAGACATTAAAACAAGTGTGGGCCTTCATTAACAATATCTCGGGTGTGCCTGGATGGATACCAGGGTGTTGTGAAGGAAACAGCATTTGGCTTGGCAGGCTTTCAGGAACTCTGAGACAAGACAAGTTGAGGCCAAGGGCCATGGGAAACTGACAGCACCAATAGTGGCAGGAGGCACTATATATGCAGTAAATGATGAATGGAGGAGTCCAACTCGTTCAGTTCCACAACCAGGCCAAGTCCATTTAACAACTATTAGGAGCACATCCATTGAGAATAAACTAAAGGCAAAAATAGACACTTGTTTTACTAGAGTAAAATACAAGCAGAAATAAGAAAAAAAATTTGTGGCCATAATCATTCAGGTGGACCTCTCATGGCATCTGATACTCAGGATTTCTGTTCCTACTCTCCCTACTTGCCAAACCAGTTGTGAGCCTTAGGGTTCCTGGATGCCCACTATCAATTGCAGGCATCCATGTTCCCTGCAAGAGCCATTTCCCTAAACTGACAGGGGAGCTGCTCTGAATGGACGGTCTCTTAGGAAAGGCACAGCAATGACAGCAGCAAGAGGTGCCAGAACATAGATGGTTCTGGACACCGAAGGCCATAATGTAGACAGGGCTATATTCCTAGTGATTCAACCACATTCAATATCCGAGCGGTACTTAATACATTTATAAATATAAACCTCCAGCTACTATTCTGCTTACTTCTTCCCTCCCACTCATAAGCCACATTCGATTTTTTCTAATTCTTGAATTTAAAAAGAATTTGAAAAAATTGCTCAGCACCGTCGGCGCCCTATCTGCTCTGAATACCCCAAGCGAAATTCATTGGGACATGTTCCGCGGTACAGTTCCGCGTTATGTCCCAACCCTAAGATAATTGGAGGTACACATAACTCCTCTCTTCTGATCATTCTGTTTTTTATAATCACTTGCTTCATGTCATTTATTTTCTTACTCTCAGCCAAGTGTTGGGGGTGCCTACTGTTGTATTCCATTCAGAAGTTACAGGACTTTGAACTCTATTCACAGGTTTTACCAGCTCTGCACTCAAAGATGAGGTGAGAAAGGAATCAGGGTCACATCAGG
>CM031859.1:55603742-55705261 GCA_018697195.1 Certhia americana | reverse complement strand
CAGGCCTACGTGTTGGAGGCTGCCATTGGCCAGGGGGCGGACTGCGTGTGCGTGTTGTGGTCCGTGTGTGTGCACGGCGGCGGCGGTGGTGACGGGGCAGCGACCCGCGTGCGGGAAAAACAACGCGAGAATTGCGCGGGAGGGAAGGACAGGAGAGGTGGCCCGGAGGGGTTTTTGGGCGGGTTTTTGAGCGGCCGAGGGCTGCCAAAGGGACCCCCCCCGGTGCCTCACAGGAGCATATACGGTGCAACGCCCATGGTAGGGAAAAGTTACAGATTAAAATGCCTTTGAAAAGGTGTGCAGGACAATAGCCTGTAACGTAATGAGGAAAACAGAGAAATTCACTTTACAGTCCATGTAGTATTTCTCCCTGCTCTGAACGCCTTTATGATAATTTGCGCCAAGGTTTCGTTTGGCCACCTGTATTTATACATGTTAAAGGAAAGCATATACCCATCTTGCAAATTTAGGGAACCCCGTTAGTGCGGTGACTTCTGTGTTTGATGCTGCCTTCTGTCCCTGACTCATGGGCTTCACCCAACTGGGAGTAGTTTTACAGCACTTCCTTTCTCCCCACCCCCCCCCCCCCCCCCCCCCCCCCCCTCCCCCCCTAACCAGGCACACTGCACAGTTATTCATCATGTGGTACCAGAGAGCAGAGTTTTCACTTCTTGGCTTTGAAACGTGAGAATAGTGATAACATCAACTACGGATAGGTTGGCCCTGTCAATAGTATTTGTATAACGTTGGGAAAATAGGTGTCATCCAGCAGATATATTTTAAGTATTATATTGTTTCTTAAAAGCATTTCTGATAAAGGAAACAGCCTGAGATACCACCACGGTGAATACACAGATTGTCTTCAGTGAGGATGGCACATCTGGGCTGGGAGTGTGAAAACCTGTTCCAGCTTCACATCTATTTCATTCCATCATTGCTGGTCAGGTGAGAGGCCAAAGGTGGGAATCTGCTTCTCTGCAAATCAGTCCAGAACAAATCTGACGTTGCTCAATGCATATACCAGAATCCCATCCAAAGATTTTCCTATCTGGTTCTTCTAATCCTGGAGACAGATCCACTGTTATCTATGTCTCCATCTAACTTCTCCTAGCAAGCATGATATGGCAACTGCAATCTGTGTGCGGCTACCAGCCTGTCCAGAATATAAAAGATCTTCCTGTTACACTCAGTGGCTGAGAGAAGGAAAGAAGCCATGGAGTTAAACGAATTCCAAAGGGAGCAAGTACAGAGAACAAACAGACATTGTAAAAGTAAAGCACAGAAATACTTAATGTTTAAATGCAAAAGACATTTTCTGTTGTCAGATGCAAGCAAACTGCATTGCTCTCACATAGAGAGGCTGCGCAAGAAATAGCTGGCCCATGTTTAAAAGCATTCCCAAGGAATATTACCCTCTTGGAAACCAAAAAACAAACAGAAAGCCATTTACAGACAAACTGATGCTGCTTACCGGGACCAGTTTGAATCAGGCTAGGCTGGTCACAGAGATGGAGAGACCAACCTGCATTTCTCTTGTAGGAGGTTTGCAGTCTTGCCCAGTTGCTTCCTTACTGAATCTACCTATTTGGCAGTTCTTTCTTCGACATGAGTATTAGAGAATTAAAACAAGTGTGGGCCTTCCTAACAATATCTAGGGTGTCTTGGAGGGATACCAGCGGTGTGTGAAGGAAAACAGCATTTGTCTTGGCAGGCTTTCAGGAACTCTGAGAAAAGCCCAGTGCGGCAAGGGCCCTGGGAAATGACATGCACAAATAGTGGCAGGATTGCAAGATATATGCAGTAAATGAATGAATGTAGGAGTCCCTAACTCTTTCGTTCCACAATCCTAGGCCAAGTCCATTAAAAAAACTATAGGAGAACATCATTGAGACTAAACTAAAGGCAACATAGACACTTTTTTTCCTAGAGTAAAATACAAGCAGAATAATAAAAAAAATGTGTTTTGGCCATCATAATTCATGTGAAGACTCTCCATTGGCTCTGACACTCAGGATTTCTGATCCTACTCTCCCCTCACTTGTCCAACCAGTTGTGAGCACTTAGGTTCCTGGATGCCCACTATCCCCAACATGCAGGCATCTCCATTTTCCACATGCAGAGCCATTTCCCTTAGACTCTCCAGCGTGAGCTGCTGCATGGACGGTCCTCTTAGGAAAAGCCAGCAATGTCAGCAGCCATAGGTGCCAGCACCATATGATTGTTCTGGGACACGAAGCGCCCACTAATGTAAGCACAAATCGGCTCCTTCTTCCTTAGCTGCATTCACCCACATTTCAATCTCTAGCTGTCTTACATACATTTATATATAAACCCCTCCAAGTACTATTTCGCTCGTCCTTCCCTCCCACCTAATAAGCCCATTCGATTTTTTTCTATCTTGGAATTTAAAAGAATTTGAAAATTGCTCATCACTGTCGGCGCCCCATCTGCTTCTGCATACCCAAGCAGAAATTTCCTTGTTGAAGTTCCTGCTGTACATTTCGCAGTTATGTCCCAACCTACGCTAATTGGCTTTTACACCCTACACTCCCTCCTCTCTTGACTCCATTCTGTTTTTGTACTAATCACTCTGCTTCATCTCATTTATTTTCTATAATCTCAAGCAAGGTTGGGGGTGCCCTCCTTTTGTAGTACCATTCAGAAGTTTACATGACCTTTGACTCTATATCCAGTTTTACCAGCTTCTGCAATCAAAGATGAGGTGAGAAGGACTCGGTCACATCAGTGCCTTTCCCCATTAGGGAGCAGCCGAACTGGGACCCCTTCATGAAGAAGGTCAGCCTTCAGATGAGATCCTGCCAGATGACACACACATCCACAGGGTCCAAGCAAAGCAAGCAGCGCAGGGCTGGGGACAGAAATGTGTTTTGCATCAAGCAAAGTGACAAGTAGGCCCAAAGTCAAGCAAGCACCAAATCGGGAAACATGGGCTGAGCACAGGCACTCCTACACTCAGCTCAGGCAAGAGCAGGGTGCCCCAGCCCAGATGGAGCCCAGCCAAGGGCAAGACTTAGCGTGCTGGGCTCAGGGCTGGGCCCTCGGCTGTTACATCTGCTCTGCAGAACCTACAATGTAAACTCGTACTCATTCAAGAGATGAATTGGGCCAAAGCTCTAGGAATCTTACCAGATGTAAATACTGTTTTGTCATCTCCAAATATCTTCTTTAAATTGTTCAATGTGATTGAGGAAAGCAGGTATAAGCAAATATACACAGTTAGAATTAGCTCTATCCTGCCATAGTAGACACCACTGATCTAGTAAGTGCCTTTTTCTCAGGCCCTACCTTCTCCAGAGACAGGCATGATTTCATTTTTCTTCCCTTTCACTCACGCTCCTAGCTTAGCAACAATTAAGCGTAATCCATAGATGTTCCTGGTGTCTCAGCTGGTAGCTTTGGACCCAAAAAGCTCAGAGTCAGCTTCTCTAGACTTAAATTCTTTTTGCAAAAACCACAGAAATACTAGATGAGCGTATTTTCTCTTGGGTGCTCATTCCCGCCTTTTGTATGTTATTTAAAATCTGCATTACACTGAAAATTATATACTAACACAGTACACAATTCTTTCACAGGGATCAAGCAGAGAGAGTATATTTAAAGGTTTTAAAGCAGCCTAAATCTATCACAGTTTCACTTCTGTCATATAACATGCTGCCCAACATTTCTTTAAAAAATGTAGGAAGGGAAGAAAAACTGTCGACTCTTCTTTCCTCTATGTGGAAATAAGCCTCTGTGTCCAAACTTACTTACCTTAATACTTCCCAAGGGCTTCTGAACAAGAAATTCCTAAACAAATAATGTGATCATCCAAAAGAACAAGTAAAAATACAATAATAAGAATCACAAACTAACCTACAGAATATTTACCTAATAAAAACTTTTCAGTAAATCCAGAGTGTTTTCATTTTAAGCGTCTGAGTCTGTAGCTTATTCTGAGATGCCTATATATTTCTACAAGTGATTAAGAATTAGCTGAAAATAGCCTTGGAGTCGACAGGGACTGCAGAATGCTGTTAGCAGCTTAATAATAAGGGTGCCAGAAGCATTTGCTGCTGGTAGAATAACGATGCTACTGCCACTGTGCAATAAAGCTGTTTTTAAAGGTGTGTTGCAGTAGGTAGGCTACTATAGCATTCCAGCTTTGGAATATATTAAGTGTTGGATTCTGCTGAATGTAATTATGAAAAAAAAGAAGTTAAATGAAGTTCAAAAGATGCATGAAGCACATAAAAAATATGACTGGTTTTGTATCACACATGAGGGAGTACAAAACAGCATAGCAGACTTGATGAGGACTCAAAAATGCTGTATAGAAGAAATCTGACAGATGCCTGTAGCAGGAAAACTGCAAATTAAAAACAAAAAAAAAAAACCCATGGAAAATTTGTCCAAGGCCACTGTTAAGTCCATCTGACCAGAATCTCTGAGACCTGGCAGCATCAGCTTTGGGAAAAATGCCAGCAGAATCTATCTGTGAGAAAAGAACCTTCCTGGACTGCAGTGATTTGATCAAAAGTCTTTCCTCGGAATGAGAACTGACAACACAACTGTGTCAGCCTGTACTTTTACAACTAACAGCTGAAATTTTTATTGCTATGGTTGTTTAGGTGCCAAGTGAAATACTAGAAAGGAATTACATGTGTGCTCCTCTTGATTTAACAACTATTTGGACAAAAAAAAAAAAAAAATCTGTTTATTTCTGTACAGGTAGAATCTGTTCAGAGCAATGGAGAATATCACTTGAAGTACATATCAATAGTTTAACCCCAGCCAGCAAGTACCAGGCAAATATTTGGTCTCATAGCCACACCTCTCTCAGGCGAGCAGGAAGATAATGGAATAAAAAAAGTTAGACATGGGTTGTGATAAGGATAACTTCTCTCCTAATATCATTTAAACCAAAGAAGATAAAAATAGCCTGTCCATGGGCAGTACTCGGTCCTCATGACCAACGCCCCAGTGATACCAAGGCCGTGCAATATTCTGTGTATGGTATGGGATATCCTCTGGCCAGTCGGTCAGCTGTCCAGGCCATACTCCCTCCTGGCTTCTTTCCACCTGCTCACCGGCAGAGCAAGGACTGAAAGATCTCGATTTGGGGTAACCGCCACTCAGCAACAAGTAAAGCATCAGCGTGTCGTCAACATATTGTCCATTAATCCGAAAACACACAGCGCGTGGCTGCTACTCGGAAGAAGAAACTCTGCCCACCACAGCTGAAAGCAAGGCTAAAAACCAGATCTAGACAGAAATGCTCAGTCCTAGCGTAAGTCAATCATTTGGAGAAAAACAAGTCGGTGCACGTCACGCAAGGTGACACACGGACAAACGTGCCGGTGGGCGCGGCCAGCCCAGGCAGACAGGTAACACGGCGGACCACCACGCTTCTTCCCATATTTCCTCCTCTCCGGACCGACTGCAAGGCCGTCGAGGCCGATACGACGGCGCAGCCCCGTCCCGGTAACCCGGGTAGCATGGCGCCGACAGGCTCCGACAAACGCGGAGCCACCAGCCGCCGCCCCAGGCCGCTGCAGTGCCGGCCGCCCCCGCGCCCGCGCGCCCCCGGCCTGTCCATCCGCGTCGCCGTCGCGCCGCAGCCAATAGCGCGCGCGGCGCGGGGAGGGCGGCACGGGCGCGGGGCAGGGCGCGGCATGAGACGTTGAGCGCCAAGTTCGTGTCGCAGAAGATCAGCCGGACGCGCTGGCGGCCAGTGCCGCCGCCGCGCTCCAGCCCACCGCATCTTCGCCAGCGGCCCTGGACAACGAGGTACCGGCCGGGCGGGCCCGGAGTGCACGGCGCGACCTTCCCCGCCGGGCGCGGGGCGGGCGGGGGCGGCACCCCACGCCACCTCCGGTCTCCTGCGCCTCCGCGATTGGTGCGGAGAGAGCCGGGGCCGGAGCCCGGCCGTGAGCCCGCTGGTGAGTGCGGGCCGGGGGGGGGAGGGCTCGGCAGTCCCGCCCTTCGCTTGACAGTGCCGTGCTCGCGTCCCCGAGGAAGCCGTGGTTCCGCACGGCAGCGGTATTCCCCGGGCAAGCGCTACTCCGGCCGGCGGCGGCGGCTTCCTCAGGAGTGGTGCGCAGCCCGCAAGCTATTGCTTTCCTTGGTGAGGGGATTATTCTAGGTACTTTCAAAACGCATTTCGAGTAATTGTGGTATCGTTTCGTTCAGGTAACAGGATTTCAATTTGGTCTGCTGGCGACCTGGAAAGGCGGGCATCAAGGGTGAAATATCATGAGAACACTCGTCTGCTGGGTGACATCCAGCAAAAACGGTGATGTTATGGATATGCAGGTAAAATAGCTGTGCTTGAATTAGACCCTATTTTTTAAGGGCTTGTTACTTAGAGAGTTAAGTGAGAGTGGAACTGTTCCCCCCCCCCCCCCCCAAAATGCTGAGATTGGCAAAAAAATTCTATGAAGGAAAAAAGACCAAAATAATCAATATTGCTTTGTCGTTTGTTTTTGTGCGTTTGGTTTTTCCCCCCACCTACCATATCTAGGTTTACTCTAAAATCAAAATATTCACTTTGGTACTAACATAACTATAGAATTCTTGTTCGCACTCTCTAGTGTTTGGACCAAGAGATGACTTGTTGTCTGCCTCATCAACATGAAACTGTAAACTATATTCCGTCATCATCAAAATAACCGGTATGTGACATGCAACGGCTTTAAGCTGATATTCTCTGTAATACAGGTCACTTTGACATAGCATAAAGTTGATCTGGCTACCAAAACCAATTTCTTTTTATGTCTGTTAAAGAAAAGCTTTGACTTTAAAAAAGTCAAAGAACATGGCAAAGGAAAATTAGCATTTTTCACACATACAATAAACTAGATCCAGAATGAGACAGACTGGGGTATCTCATCTGAATCTGTAAACCAAACAGCTCATCATTGAAAACATACTTTAAGACATTAGAGTGTTCTTGGGCAAGTAGTATTAGTGGGACTTGTACCTGCCTCATCAGAGGTTTTTGCATCTTGAACTAAATGACTCGTGTTCAATTCTAACAAATTAGGAATGAATTCTCATGAGTGTCATGTGAAGAAAGATATGTCAACAACTCTTGTAGTCTTTTGCTTTGATTATAAATCACTGGAAATAATTGCATAGTTACCTTTTTACATATGTTCACAATGACACAGTAAAGGTGAATGTCAGTTAAATAATTTGATGTGGTACCTAAAATAAACTACATTTTTTGCAGTCAAAATCTGAATCTGATCATTTATTTTCTAAGGACCTCAGTTCTTTTCCCCTGTCCTGGGGAAATATTGAAGACATCAGCCTAGTGAAAGACATTTTACAGTCCATAGTATTATTTCTAATTGCTAGGTCATGTGAAAACGCTGGTTCAGAGAAGAAATAATTTCATGGAAGGGTTGTGTGCTTAAGAGTTGATGAAAATTTAGATCTCTTGATTTGTATAGGAGGCTCTCATTCCCATGAAATAGTGTGGCTTTCCTGGAGCTTGTTTCTGGTTTCATGAGTATTCTGGAAGCTTTGTTCTATCAGGTTCATTATTTAAGACCATAATTTCATGTCTGGTTACTACTCAGACGTTATCTGCCAACCACCGGTGGGAGAAAGCCCATTATCACGTGGATCAAGACACGTCTTGTGGTGGAGCAGCCTGTACCGGAGTTGTCTGCAACAACCCTGAAATTGTCACTGTTGGAGAAGATGGTAGAATAAATCTCTTCAGAGCTGATCAAAAAGATGCAGTAAGAACCATAGGTATGTTAAATTAGTCTAGTTTGGAGGGGGTTGTTTGGTTTTCAGCTTATTAACACAAAAAAGTTAGTTGAGTATTGATTTCAGTATTCCAGGTTGAACTGTTTGCTCCAGATTATTCCTATATCCCTCCAGAATTCAAGTACTTGAAGCATATTTCAGATATATTTCTGTATACATCTAAGTATTTGTAAGTTCATGGTTTTACAGTAACAGTTGGAGAGGGAAGAGAGAGAATATCTTGGAAGATGCTCTCAGGTTCTTCAGGATTGAGTTCTATGGTGTAAGCAGTCTGTTTACTGGTTCCCAATTCAATGACACCTTGACATTTCCCAGGCACTAAGCTGAATCCTTAACATGAATATAGAATTCTTGTACCTCATGCAACAGCTGCAAAGGAATGCCTTGGAATTTTTGTTACTGTTTCGTGGATTTAAGAGTACAGTGCAAAGTGCATAGGTTTGTAGTCAGTTAAGGTAGGAAAAGAAAAATCTCTAAAGTTATTAGAGATTATGTAAAAGTCTTTTGGAGCCATAAACGTGTATCATTGCTAAACCACTTAGTCCTTCATTAAACTTTAAATCCTCTAGAACCTCAGTATTCAGTAATCTAACATTTCTTTTTAATGGTGTTTTGGTGAGTTTTTTCTTCCCCTTTGCTTTCATTTAAACAGTAGGCAGAAAATTCATTCAAATATCTGTAACTAGGCTTTTTTGTCTCTATATCAGAAAATGCTTTCATCTTATTCAGAAAGATAACAGTTCACCTATATTTTCAGTATGGGCTTACACAAAGAATTTTAAAATAGTTGAGGTAAAAATAGACTTAACAAAGTTACCCCATCATAATCAAGATGAAAAGTTTCTATATAGTAAGAGAAATAAAATACAAGAAAACAGTGTCTGTTTTTTCAGGAGGCCTCACAAGTTTCACCTCAAAGCTGTTAATTGTTTGACATTGTAAATTTCTTTGACGGAAAAGGACCTGAAAAAAAAGGGCCTTGCTATTTTAGTTATCAACAAGCACAGCATAATTCGGGTTTAACTTGATACCACATTGACAGTTCAGAAAAAGTCTAAAAGTTGTGAATTAAGTGTTCCTGTATAAAACTGCTTATAAAACTGTAACTCTGCTGTCAGCCAGCGTTACTGTTCCTTGTGTTCAGAGCTCCATTATGAAAAGCTCTATAGCTGCTCTCTGTCTGTAGGTGCTGGCCATATAAAGAAAACTTTTGAGAACCATAAACTTGGCTTAATTGATTCCTCTTCTAGGAGCTACAAAAAGAAAATTTACAAATCAGCTAGTTTTGTAATCACCAGAGCTAATTTGTCTTCTTACAGAATTTGCCTCAGTAGTGTATCATGTAGTGAGCAAGGACTCCTTTTTCACAGGGTATTTGCAGGTACCAGACTGTGTCTGACCCTGAAACTGCAGAGGTTATGCATGTTTAAGCAGCTGTGTTCTGTTCTCTATTAAGAGTTATTTTGTTGCAATTAAATGGAGACTAGCATTCCATAGGTGTACCTGAATGCTTTCCTCCTCTCTTGCAGACAATGCAGACAGCAGTACACTCCATGCAGTGACTTTCCTGCGCACGACTGAGATTTTGACAGTAAATTCAATCGGACAGTTAAAAATATGGGACCTCAGACAGCAAAGAAATGAGCCATCTCAAATATTTTCTTTGTAAGACCTCCACTTTTTTACTTATTTACTGAAAAGCATGTGCTACTTTATATCATCTGATTCAAATCTTTCCTAATAACTTCCTCACAACAGAATGGTAAATTACTGATTTTTTTTTTTTTTTTAAGTATTTTAACTTTGCTACTTAAATAAGTAAAGGCAGACTGCTTAGTGGCTGAACCACTGTTGTGACTCAAGCATTGTGCTTATCAGGTCGGTTTTATGATTTAATTTTTGAAGGAGTATTATACCTGTACACTGCTCTTTTTTTGAGAAAAAAACTTTAAATCCTCAACCCCAAACTCTTTTCCTATCTATGTTTGTTTTTCTCCACAGCCCTAATGTAAGGTTTCTGGCATTTGGAATGTACTTGAATGGTAACTTTGTGGCTTAAAAGTTACTGTGAGGAAACACAGCTAAAAGGAACAACAATCCTGTTGTTGTCTGTGTAATAATTCCCATTGCTTTTCATAGACTGTAGTTCAGGTACCTGATTTTGTTAGTGCCCGGTCTCACTTTTTAACTCTTAGTATATATTGAAACTATAATTATATCATGCATCAGGATATGATGATGATTATTATTATTTATTATCAGTATATGTAGAGTATTAATTGCCTGCAAGGCTTTTCACTCCTATAAAGCTATCAGATGCTGTGTAGATGTCAGATGTGTACCATAGGGCATGGAACCCGATGGTAGCCTCATGTTATTGCCATACCTCTGGTTTCCAGTAGATGTCGTGTGCCTTCAGCCTGGGCTGATCAGATGTTACAGGAATTGAAGGTGCTGTCGGTACTGGTACCTTGCTTGTCAATGCTCCTGATGCCAAATTAGGGATTAAGAAGGGGAAAATAGAAGCTAAATTTTAAAAATTATGTTTTGGTTATTTGGTTGTTTTGTTTTTTCCTCTTTGCAGGGCAGGTGACAGAGTTCCACTGCACTGTGTGGATAGGCATCCCAATCAGCAGCATATTGTGGCCACGGGGGGCCAGGATGGAATGCTGAGTATATGGGACATCAGGCAGGGTACTATGCCAGTGTCCCTCCTCAATGCTCACGAAGCAGAAAGTAAGTATCTGAAATGGAGGAGGAAGAAGAAGGTGGCATTTTAGAAAAGTTTCTGATTCCTGTAAAAATAAGTTGTTGTAACTGTGGTAGAAAGCAATCACATACTTGCTATGTCATTGAATCATAGAATGGCTTGGGTTAGAAGGGATCTTAAAGTTAGTTCATTTACTTCCAACCTCCCCTGCCAAGGGTAGGGGCACCTTCCACTAGACCAGGTTGCTCAGAGGCCCATCCAGCCTGGCCTTGAATGTTTCCAGGGATGAGGCATTCACAATGTCTCTGGGAAACATGTTTCTGTGCCTCACCACCCTCACAGTAAAGAATTTCTTCCTAATAACCTAATCTAAACCTGCTCTGTCAGTTTAAAGCTGTTCCCCTTTGTCCTATCACTGCATGCCCTTGTAAGAAGTCCCTCTCATGTCCTGCATGTATTTTAGCATAGCTTCTAGGAGAATTTGTTCCATGTTTTTCCCAGGACCAGAGCTGAGAATGACAGGTTGGTAGTTCTCAGGGTTTTCCTTTCTACTCTTTTTAAACATGGGTTGATGTCCATCTTTCCCTTTTTCCAGTCCCCTGGTACTTCACAGGACTGCTGTAGGGTTTCAGATATGGAGAGTGGCTTGGCAACTGCATTAACCAATTCCTTCAGGACTCTGGGATGCATCTCATAGATTTATGTACATTCAGGTTCTTTAGGTGATCATGAACCTGAGCTTCTGTTACAGTGGGAAGGACTTTGCTCCCCCAGACCCTGTCTTGCAGCCCACCCACTTGAGAGGTGTGGGAAGAGAGGTTGCCATTGAAGACTGAGGCAAGAAAGTTGTTGAGTAGCTCAGTCTTGTCTTTGTCCAGTGTTACCAGTTTTCCAGCACTGATTATTGGGGACCATACACCTTCTTGGACCTTCCTTTTCTGGCTGACATAGATGTAGAAGCCCTTCCTGTTGTTCTTTCTATCCCTTGCCAGGTTCAGGTCCAGCTTCTCCTTGGCCTTCCTCACTCTGTATCCCTAACCTTCATCTCTATACCCTTCCCAGGATACCTGCTACTATTACATGTGTTTTCATCTGGTTAGCTTCCTTCTCTATATAGGAGACCTTTCTTATCTAAGAGTGAACTCCATCTAAACTAAAGGTAGACTTAGTAAGCAATTCTTTAATGAGCTGTTTGATGCATTTAATCAGAACGCCTGTGTTCCTAGCAGGGTAGGTATATCAATAGTCAATGGAAGCAGGTGCAGTGTTAGGTAAATAGAGTAAAGCAGAATGCAGATAGTAATGACTTGAAAACATGAGGAAGAAGGGGAGACTCAATGTTCATTTGGTGTCCACAGTGCTGAAACAGCTCACTTCCCTGGTAGCTACCTGAACAAGACAGCAATTAATTTTATGCTGAAAATTTTGTGATTTGATGCTACAATTAAATAGAAGGAGCAAAAATATTTCTTGATATTAAACTTTACTGACTTAAATATCTTCTACAGTTGTGGTATTTAGACACAAAATAATGTGTGTCCTGGGAAGGAACGCATGCTATGTGCAGATTTAAACTTAATAGCAGGGAAGATGACATGATAGTATGCAGAATGCCTAAATTCAGATAAGACTTTAACAATTATCACAGTTCTGAAAATGTAACAAAATAGGGTGGGGGGTTTTTTGTTGTTGGTTTTTTTTTCCTTCCTTTTTCTTTTTCCCCCTTCGCCCTGCCAGCAGAGGCAAAACTGCAGTACATAACTTGGGATGGGGCTTTGGGTTTCCTACCCACACACAATTAAAAATGAAAGGTTTTTATGGAGGCATGGGTTCTTGTAATGCATGTCTGTCTATCCAAATGCATTAATCAAAGTACTTGAGACTTGTTCTGAAGTGGTTTTTGTTTGATGCTTCCAGTGTGGGAAGTTCACTTCCATCCCTCCAACCCTGATCATTTATTTACGTGTTCTGAAGATGGATCTCTTTGGCACTGGGATACTTCCATAAACGTATCTGAAAAACCATCTTTTCTTCATCCAGGTAGGGATGTTTGAAGCCCATCTGCACAGAATTTGTCAATTGGTAACAATGTAATCATTATAGTCAGTGTTCTCACATGACCCAATTAATAACACAGTCCTAATACAGAAAATTAAAAGCAGGTTTCTTTTCTTAGAAAGCAAGTCCTGATAGGCACTTGTGGAAAACTACTTATATGGCAAACAGTTGTGCAGGGTTTTTCATGGTTGGGTTTGGGTGTTTTTAATCTGCTACCCTCTGACCGATGCGTGAAGGGGCACATCTGTGATTTCTAAGATAGACTGTGTTCACTTAAAAGTCATCTGTATGTACAAAAGGAACAGGCAGCCTGACTGACATTACTGAGTCTCTGAGGGTGTTACACTAAGTTAGAATATAAAAATAAATGATAGATTAATGTGATTCGTAATAGAATTACGAATTTACAATTCAGGGTAATAACTGGAACTTCAATAAATGAAACTGTATCCTTTTGCACGGTGGTAGGATTTTAAAGTCATGGTACTGACTTTTAATATAAACATTTATTTCCACATTCTACACTTCAGACTAAATAGTGGGGAAACTTTCAGATGTCACCTGCCGCCTTTGGCCTCAAAGTTGTCATTCAAAGTTAAGTTTTATCAATTGAAATTATAGGATTACTGATTTGAGTTGGACTGTGCATGTTTTCAAGTATATGAAATACAAATCCTTTAGCATCACTTGCGAAACTTGCTAATCTTATGCTTAATGACAGTTCTTATAGTGTGAGACTTCAATTTGAATGTAAAATGTTACGTATATTCAAAGTCAAATATAGGTATATCACTTGCAGTAAGTAGGAGTAAGTAGGGAGGAGGAGCAGAAGGGAATAAGTGTTATTGTAGCAAAGCTGAAAACCACAAATAGAGCAAGGCACTCTATAAACAGACTTGTGTTCTTGTATCCTTGCTTCAGTATCTGGCTAGAGAAACTTGCAGGTACTTACACTGTCCAGTGAGATGAGTTAACAGCTGTTGTGATATATTTGTCTTAACTGAGGGCAGAGCTGGTAGAAAAATTTTGTAATTAATTCAAGTATTGGATTTTTAAAGCTATTTTTTCCTTAATTTACCAAACAAATTACATCACAAGTAATCTGAAAACTAACTTAATGTAAAATTATATTTCCATTATGTCCAATCCATATCTACTGTGTTTCTCAAAATTCTGAGAATATATAAACTAAATCGAAACTTATTTCCTTGTCTTCCCTCTTTCCTTCTTTCAGGAGGAAGAAGCACTGCCTATCTTTCCCACAGTACCATTAACCAGTCTGTAGTAAGTGCCTGGCTAAGCAATGATCCAACCAAAGACCGCATGGAAATCACCAACCTGATTCCCAATCAGACTTTGTCTGTGAATAGTTTAGACGTTCTAGGACCATGCCTGGTATACGGTACTGACGCGGAGGCTATTTATGTGAACAGACAACTTTTTGCATGAAGTGACTACGGTATCCCTTTGAAGTATTGACCAGCTTGAGCTACTGGGAAATGTCAGGTTCATTCTTAATGCTACTCGTTAATCTGTTATTGGCATTTGTGGGAGTGGCCTCAGCTGGGTCCTGATGCCGTGGAAGAAGTGAGGTACATCACGTTCTGACAGCTGTCACTTGATGCACCAGGATGGGTAACTGAGCAAGCTTACATGCCATTTCTTCCCTGCTGCCTGCTTGGTTTTGACAAGCAGGAAGGCAGTCACTAAGGGCAAAATCTTTGCTGTAAAGTGATGTCCATAATGCACATAAAAACAGAAGAAAAGGTATACCCTGGATTTTTATTTTTCCCTGTAAAGGTATTTTTCAAGTATTATTTCTAAAGCAAAACTGTGGGCTTTGTGGAAGTTTTTTTTATGTCACCTGAGAGAGATGGGTTTTTTTTAAGCTGAGTTTTTTATATATATATAGGGGAACATAACTTTCAATGTTAGTTCATGAGAGTTGGAAGGAAAACTCTTGAAGCTATGAAATGTGAAAGGTTCTATAGGAATCTAAGCATTCTAGTGACATGATTTTGAGTTATTTACAGCTTCATCATGGATGCTGCATGTTGAAACTCGGTAATGCACCAGTACATCTCCCAGCTGAAAAGTGGGGTTTATAATTAAGAAGTCATAATTGACAGATGCGTTGGCTGTGTTTTCAGGTGTAAGAATAAGACTTTCTAAACTTGAGACATAGTCATTGTCTCATTGTCAAAAATTCCCACTTGGTTTATTGAAATCTTTGAAAAGTTAAATTTTCTTGTTAGCATTGTACCTGCTTTTTGTTACAAACAACCCTTTCTCTTTTTAATAAAAGGTTTTGCACAAAAGTTGTGGTCTGACTTACTAAAATAATTCTACCAGATGTGCTTGCAGGAACTTATTTGGATTGAGCCTGGGTATTGAATCTGAAGGATGGAGAAACCTCTGTATTTGGGCAGGAACAGGTTAGTTATGAGGCGTTTCATGGCATTTCCACCATAAGCGCTCTAGAGTGTACTTTAATTTATGTCGGTGCGAGTGGTCTGGGTGTGCTGTGGCAGGAACACCTAAGCTGATGCACATTCCATTTGTGTCTGGCTGCAGGAGCTGGATGGGGCTCTGGGGACAGGCCTCCCTTTGCAGGGCAAGGTACTGAGTTGCCAGTGAGCTCCTTAGAGCACCTTAAATTTTGCTTCCCGATTTATTTGCAAAGCAAAAGATGGAAATGAAATGTATCACTCCGAGTGCTAACCGGTGGGTTTTCCTTCCTGTTGGTCGGTAACGAGTCCATCGTTCGGGCATCAGCTGAAACACGAGGCTCGGTGGAGCTTTCTCCCCCCCATTAAAAGAAAATCGGAGAATTAGTAAATGGGAATTTGTGCGTGGTGCTGGCAGTGGTGCGGCAGCAGCCAGCCGTGCCCCCGCGGCCGTGCCGCCCGGGCGCGCAGGGGTTACGGAGCGCTGCCGCTCCCCGCCGGGCGGGCCGCAGCCCCGGCAGCTCCATCCGGGAGCGGCAGGAGCCGCGCGAGGCAGGCCGGGATCTGCCCATATCCGGGCGGCTCTGCGGCGGGGACACTGACAAAATGGCGGCGCCGAGCTGAGCGGCCCCGGGCGGCGGCGGGCGCTGGCGGAGGGACCGAGCGGGCGCTGGCGGCATCGCCGAGGGGCGGAGGAAGGGCGGCAGGAAGGGAAGGGCCGCGGCCGGTTGGGCGCCGCGCGGGCGGGGCCGAGCTCCGAGCGCCCGGGGCGCCGCCGCCGCCTTCTCGCCGCAGGTAGAGTCCGCCGTGCGCGGCGCCGGAGGGGGGTCGGGGCGGTAACGGGGCCGCTCCGGCCCGGCCCGGCGGCCTGGGCCCTCTGCGGGACGCAGCCCTGGCAGGAGCCACCTCGGGTCGTGGCCTAGCGCCGCTGGGGCGACAGAAGCGCAGGTGTCCCAGCGGGGCACATTCGGGATACTCCTCCCGGCGGTGAAGCCCTCCCGGTCTGCCTGGTCCTTGGCAGGCCGGGTCCTGCCGTCCTGCAGGAATCGGTGCCGGCCTGAGCCGGCGCAGCGGGGCTGTGGTGCTCGCAGGCTGCCCTGCTGTTGTTAGCAAGCGTGAAGATCGCTCCGAGGTGCGCCTGAAATAACTCCTGCCGCTCCCGGACGGAGTGATCATTGTGTACGTAGAAAAGCTGTATCCTGCTGAAGGAGATAGCAGAGCGTAAGAATGCAGACAAACCGAGCGAGTGTACAATGCTCCTAGTGTTCAGCTAGCCTCTGGTTCTTTGCAGCGCTGGCTTCTCTGACCGTACGTAGTTATGCTTATGTGCTCATTTCGGGCTTCAGTTTTCTCGTCCTGTGAAAACTTTCAGCGTTGGAAATCGCTGTTGCAACTCAATGACTTGTTACCTGAAAGAACAGCTACCTTTAGCTGGTCTGAACCAAGTCCCTACAAACTTAATTTTATGACTTGCAAAGCCTCTGTTACTTTCTTTATCTCTAGCAGCAAAGCGTTGTGATTATGTATAAAATAAGCTCATAGAATAGGTACATGAGGGAGGGTACCTAAATGCATTAATATGTGATGTTCAGTACTCAGTTGGAAATACGAACGCTGAAAGTATTTTTGCAAGGCATGTTAGATTATAAAGCTGTGTATTTTTTCCCTCAGAAAATCATTGAGAGTTGTTGCCATTCAGAGCATCACAGACTGGTTTGGGTTGGAAGGGACCTTAGAGATCATCCGGTTCCATCCCCCTGCTACTAGACCGGGTTACTCCAAGCCTCATCTGACCTGGCCTTGAACACTTCTGAGTTTTCATTCTTGCACTTAAATAAATCGATTCTTTAATGATTATAATGTAAAAAAACCCAAGGTGAGCTTTTTTCCTTACAGTTTGACCTGTAGAAGAAAATACTGTATTCTCATATTTTGGAAAGAAGTGAAAGATTTTTTTTTCACTTTCTTTAGGGGAGAGAATTTAATCAGCAAAACCAGCTGCATTAACAAACAGATCATTTAAGGACACAAAACTACAGGAGGGAATAGACATCAGTTCCTTTGGATACAGTTGGTGTTTGGTAGTTAGAAGTACAAAGTTGAGATACATTTCTAACTCATCAGTCAACACTCTCTTCCTTTAAAATGTGTGCCAATGTCTGTGAGCAGAGGTGACTTGTGAATTTTGAGGATTCTATACAAAGCAAGGTGAACTGTAGTAATTCCTGCTTTCTGGAGGACTAATTGAATTTGTTTACTAAGAATTAAGACTTAGTTTCACATGCACTTGCTGATACCCATCAGTGCTGCCAAAAGGAGCAGCCCACCAAAAAACGTTATTAATTTGGGTAGGTTCCTAGCTTCATGCTGTGTGGCCTTACAAACAGTTACACTGTCTGTGGTAAGTGGTGGGAGATAAGTGGACTGGCTGAGTGTTTAGGTTTACACTCCTAAACCTAAGCTGCTGCTGACAATTTAAGTTAGAGTGCTTTATTTTCCAAGACTGCTCCTGATTTATGATTTTAATGTCCTGTTATTTAACCTTTATTTCTCTTAGGTATGTTAGATTTGTCAATCTCAGCTACCCTAGGTGTAACTATAAAGTGAATGCTGAAATAACAGATGAAATTTGTAAAAATATGTAGCTGCAAAACCCGTTTTCTCCTGAATTCCAGGCCTTTGGAATTTGTTAAAAGCTTACGTATGAGTATTTTGTCAAGTTCTTACTTCATTTTCTTTGGAAAAAGTATTTTCAATGTGGTCTTAAATATGGCATGTTTGCGAAATTATTTTGAAAGTTGCCAAAATTAAATTGCATTTTAATTGCTCTCATTCTGTACTTTCTGCTGATTTCTGGGTTTCTTAATACTTTGAGCAAAATTTCACTGTTAATTATTAAAATTCACTCTTATGTCTGATGATCTCTTCCTTGTTCAGTGAGCACTGAAGAATTATATGCTATCAGACTGTATTAAAAAAACATATAACTACCCAACTACACTCATTTAAGGTTTCAAAACTATCACAGTACAAAGAAAGCTTGTGGATACAGTTATACCCCTTAAGATTTAGAAAGATTCATGAGAGAAATTCTGTTATTTCTAAAATGGTTCTCCAAGGAGAATGGGATTAGGTGGGGTATGCCTTCTGTTTCTTTTCACAGTCCTCATTTACGTATACTTCCCAGCTTTCAGGTTTTATTCATGTATGGGTAGCCCAAGTATTTAATTCATATAATTTCTGTGTTTCAGAGAGTTCTTTTTCCTATTAACTTGTCATGTTCTTCCTCAATTGCTGAATCACTAATTGGTTTGTGACAGTGCAGGTATTACAGAAATGAAACCTGAATGAAGAAAGAGTGACTTTTTTGCAGACTTTTTTAGATACTTGCTTATTCTATGTCTAATATGAAAAACACTTAGCAGCACAGTAGTAAAGGAACAGTGTGAGTTGAGCTTCAACATCTTTGTTGCCTGTGAAGAAAAGACAGAGCTGAAATGTTTAGTTTATCTTGCACTGTCTTAGTAACTGATCTTCCCCCTGTGAAGCAGTAGAGACTGAAAAAGTTTTATTTCATGATACAGCAAAGAGGCAAATGCTCTGCAATTTCTTCTGTGTTTCACTGTGGTTGCTTTATCCTTTGCCATGGCATTTGCAGTAATAATTAGTGCCCAGCCTGGACACAGAGATTTGAGTTCTCTGCAGACACGGGGCTCTTTCCCTGATGAGTCAGCGCCTTCAAAATGCAAACGTTTTTTATTTGGCTTTTGGCAGAAAATTCTGTTTCCCTTACCAAATGTCCTAGCTATGCTCTCAGCGAATTTAATGCTTGAGTTGTTAAATAATTTTACAGTAAAAAAAAAATCTGATTAAATTTTCTTTGTTTCTCTTCCTGCTTTCATTTTCCCATATGTAAAATAAATTTAAAAATTACTTAACTATTGATGAAGACTGGTTCAGGGAGACTTGAGCTAAGAGACTGTGAAAGCCTCAGAATCTGAGCCCTTAAACAGATTCAAGTGGCAGATGGTACAAGAAATCATAAAGTTGCATGTGATGAGCTAGGCAAATGTTTGCTTTTAGCGCATGTTACTGCTAGAGAATGGATAAAATCACTGTAATTACATGCTCTTACTGGTGTACTTCTCATTTCCATCTTCTTCTGGAGCTGGATGTCAGAACCATTGAACAGCAAGGTTATTTGACCCGTATTCTGTCTGACTGGGTAGTAGAGTTGGCTTTTCTGGCTATAAAGGTGTTGATGGGGTGAACAGAGGTGACAAATGGACACAGGAGAGAGGAGAGGCAAAGAAGAAGTGCTGGGTTAGCACACACCAGTGGTTCATGCCTGCTCTGGAAAGCTTTGTCCACCACACACAGGAATTGCTCTTTACTGTGTCCACATCCTTTGCAATTCAGGACTTTTTAGACTTGAGGCACCTAAAAACATTGGTTGTTAACAGACAGTTAAAAACCCAACATGGTTTGTAAATTAGGTTGAGCAAAGACTGCCTGAAGAATTTGCTTAGCATGCTTTTAATATCTGTGAAGGCAATGCTGCATGTGAACATTTCACTGCCACCAGTGCTACATTGTGAATTTTTTTACTGCTCTGTCAAACGTGATTTGTTTTGTTTTGTTAACAGAATAGCAGTTTTGGGTTGTGACAAACTCCAGCGCTACAGGAACCAAGGTTTCACAGTGAAGAGCCACTGCTTTCACGAGTTCTGACATCAGCCAGTCTTCCTTGAATTCTGGTGTGTGCGAGTCCTTGGTGGAGGTTGCATATATACATGTTTTCATGAAGAGAAGTGAGAAGCCAGAAGGTTATAGACAAATGAGGCCTAAAACTTTTCCTGCCAGTAATTATACTGGCAGCAGCCAGCAGATGCTACAGGAAATACGAGAGAGCCTCAGGAATTTGCCTAAACCCTCAGATGCTGCTAAAGCTGATCACAGCATGGGCAAAATGTTACCTGAAGATCCTAGACAAGGCCGAAATCCCCCCAAATTCGTAACATATCATAAGGTTTTGCAGGAGATAAGAAACTCACTTCTGCCTTTTGCAAATGAAGCAACCTCAGCTGTCAAAGGAACGTCAGAAGTTAATCGACAAATGCTGCAAGACTTGCAAGCTGCTGGCTTTGATGAGGTGAAGTGTTTTATTTCAAATATTTAGTGTTCTGCTAGCTATAAACTATTAATGCATGTTGGAGCAGGTGTTGTTCAGGGAATGTTTGAACAGCATGATAAAATCTTCAAAATCTGGTAGGTTTCTGATTAAGACATGAAACTGTTAATAATGGGGGATGTAGAAGAGGACTAGAAGATAGACATGGCTTTGTTTTTTTAAAGCATCTTGTCCAGATTGTTCTTATGTGGTAGGTTGTTTTAATTTATACAATTTTAGGCAGAGAGGACTGGACTCTAGGGCAAGGATTTTGCCTCTGATAATCAAAGTAATTTTGGATTGTGCTCAGTTAGAATAGGTTGATAAAATATGGCTGTTCTAAATTGACAGGCAATACCAAATATTTTGGAAATTCATTTGAAATGTGGTTTCCAGAAAGGAAAAATGAATACACTTATAATGAACATATATTATTATAGAATACACAGCTCTTGTGTTTTTACTGGGACCTGCACATCAAAGTAAATCACACTTGTTTTCATGCCTTCTTTGTAAACCTGGGTACAAAAGAATGTTTAAAAAAGAGCTAGCGAACCACTCATCTTTCCAAAGGAAAAAGGCACAGTACCACAACAGGGATTAACTTTACAGGCATGCACTGCTTGCAGTAGTGACCAGCTCATGAGTTCTGCTGTCTCTCATGCTTTGGTATTTACAGAGAGATCTATCTACCTCTGCCAAGAGTGAGCTTCTCCAAAACTGCCAACTGGTTTTTCCTCAACAGCATCCCAGTGTTAAGTGCTGATAGTGGCTTCTTTTCATGTTCCTTTCACTTGATCAAATACACAGTCCAGACTGTGTGTCAGGAAGAATGGAGTGATTTTATAATGATAAATGATCTTTGTAATAATTCCTCCAGCTCCATGGTTCATTGCTGAGGTTGAGGAAGTTTGGTGGCTGTTATTGTTCTGTGAGATTTTGGGGTGAGGAAGGGTGTTTTTTTTTTTTTTTTCAAAGTAGATCAGTTCTCAGCTCCATTTCTACAGATTGAACCTGCAGCTGGTTTTGCAAACTGAAGTTTGTGGTATGTGTCTGGACAATAAACTAGAGAAGTATCTTAAGTTGGTATTTTTGTTGGATTCTTTGTATCTTGAAGCCTTTTGCTCCTACCCTTTGTTCTTGGATACAACTGCAAATTCCCATGACACTTGTGATTATATGGGGCTTTTTTCAGGCACAGTGCCAGCATAAGCCCTTTCTGCCATGTGTTAACCCACAGTTGTGTTGCCACAATAGCCCATATGGGACAGATCCACATATGTCACTAGGAACAGATACAGCTGAAGTAGGAAAGTTTTTTTCTTGGTCGAGAAGTTTCAAAATGTATTGGATTTTTTTTTTTTTTTTTTTTCCCCAAATGAAATATCATAAGCATTCTCGTTATTTCCCCCCACCTCTCAGGTAGTAGGTAGTATTAAGGGTTAAAGTGGAGCAGATAGATCCCAGTAAGTATCATGTGTGTTTATAAATAGTTATATATATGTATATTTATATATGTATATGTGTAATAATCAGGGTAGAATGCTGCTCATTGTTACTGGGTTTTTTTTATATCCTAAGTAGCTTACAGAAAACCTCTTTTGCTTATTATGGTTCAAGTTCAGTCCTCGTATATTCTGTGTGTAGTGGTACTCTTTAAGACATTGCATACTTCATATCACATAGGTGACGAAATTTTTGAGGTGAAAATGTTGTATCTGTTTTTTCAAACATCAGCTGGTCCATGAAGATTGTCACAACTTTATTGCATAGGTTTTTTTATTATAAAATCCTTTTTTAAGGATTGTATGACCAAGCTGTTTTATGAATAGCAGGATGACATGATTTACATCAGACTAAAGTGCTTCAACAAGTTACCCTTTCTTCTGAACATTGAGACTGCAGTACTATTTTGGATGATCTCTTCTGGAGAAGACATTTTAAAATTTTAAAACAATTGAGAGAAATCGGTACTGTGTAAAATTACTTTGGTAAAGTTAGTGGAGGTTATTTGGCAAAATAACCATGATTTTTGGTGTTTTTTCTGATTTTCTTGTAAATAATTTTTTGTATGTAATTTTCTCTTTAGGATATGGTTATACAAGCTCTTAGACAAACTAACAACCGTAGTATAGAGGCTGCCATTGAATTTATAAGTAAAATGAGCTACCAGGATCCTCGTCGGGAGCAGATGGTTGCAGCAGCAGCAAGACCTGTAAACGCAGGTATGAAACCACCAGGTAGGTGTATCTATGGTGACTCAGTAACTCACTGAGTGTATTCTTACAGGTGAAAAACAGAACCTAGTAAATTTTGCCTTCACTTGCTCAGAGTAGAACAGAGATGCTGAGATGCAGGTTTTTTGCTTTTAAAAACAGCATTTTATGTATCTGATGTAATCCTTCTGAAAGATAGGCCCATTTGACATGAGTTTCTTAAGCATTTTATAACTGCGTGGTTTTATTACTGTGCGTAAACATTTTGTACAAGGAATGGCATTCAGATCTCATTTTGGTTATTGCTATTACCTTGCTGATGTGGTGCCTGTATTTTGTTCTGTGTCAGGCACCACTTAGAGATAAGTGCTGAGCACTGAATTCTTCTTTTAATTTTTTGTCTTTCTTCAGACACACTCCCACACAACAGCACTCTGCATGTGTATTTTTGTGTATATATGTGTCTTATGTGTCTATTTATATATCATACGACTACAATATTTGTATTTTGTGTTGTGTTTCAGAATCCCTCTCTGCTTAATTTCCTGCTTGGCTCCAGCTTTTGTTTGTACGGTTTTTAAGGCAGGCTTCATCTTTTTTGAGATGTTAGAGGACGGACTGTGTCTTTACTATCAGAGTCAGACTTTTGCCAGTTTTGTCTTACTGCTTTCTTAACATATGCTAGCACATTTTTAATGCAACTTGATGCTTTTTTAGTAGCATACACCTAAAAAAAAGAGAAACTTTAAAATGCAGCAGAAATACTGAACTTTTATTTGACTAAAGTTGGGTGCTGAGCTGCTAGCACTGGAGTTAAATTTAAATTAAACTGGATTTTAAATTAACAATGTTAGGAGGAAAAATTAATCAGGAGTTGCAAAGAACAGTGTTGTTTTCATTTAGTCTATTAAGCAGGATTAGTTGGTGCTTGTATGAAATTCGTAGGTGAATTCCACCATTTAGACATAGTTTTCATTGTTACCTGCAAAAATATAGCAATTAACACATTCTTTAAGTGAGAACAGGGTGATTTTCAGCAGTTACAGTGCTGCATGTGTTTACACATATCTTAATGCTAACATTATAACAACTGCAGTAAGACTGCCTGAACTATCAGTTCCTTGTGTATTGTGTTTATATGATGCAAAATATCATCTGAGAAGTCAATATATAGCAGGGTTTTTCTCTGTAAGTTTTGCATTCATTCAGTTTTAATTCTTGCCTCTATCTACAACACTTTTACTCAAAAAGATGCAACTTTTAAAATTACTGAGTCAAATTCTGCATGATGGGAATATTACGAGTGGTGATCTGTATGCATATAAGGTGCAAGCCTTGATTTTACATCATTCAGTTAAGTTTTAGTTTAGGAACACTAGGTGTTTTGTAAGTGTTAACTGGAAGGGACAGTAACATAACATTTTTCCATGCTATTAATTTTTTTGCATTTTTGCTGAACATTCTGGGAGTTTCTTGTACAAGTGATTAAAAATATATTGCGTGACTAATAATTTTGCATGTTATCATTTTTTCAATTAAATTTTGCATTTTTACTGAAGCAAAATGCATTTTCAGAAAAGTGATATCTAAAAAAATCACTTTCTGGTATTACGGTTTTATAGTTTCAATGGGGCTTTTTTTCCCCTCTTAAATGTGCACTGAGCATATTAACATGCTGTGCTGTGTATTAATGGGAAAAGTCTTCATGTGAAGTACAGTGGATTACATGGTGTCAGAGAATTCAAGTCCTGTTTCTGTAGCAATTAACACAGAAGAGCAAAATATTCAAAGCAGTGAACAGGAATAATTTCCAATAATGTGAATGCTGTGTTTTCTTCTCGTGGAAGCAGGGTCTGTCCAGCAGTCAGTTCACCGTAAGCAGAGCTGGAAGGGTTCTAAGGAGTCCTTGGTTCCTCAGCGGCACGGCCCTTCCCTGGCAGAGGGTGGAGTTTATCGCTCGGAGAGTCCCAGCTCCCAGCCTGATGTAGGAAGGCCATTATCTGGATCTGGCATTGCCGCATTTGCTCAGGCTCATCCAGGCAATGGACAAAGAGTGAATCCCCCACCTCTACCACAGATCAGGAGTGTCACTCCTCCTCCTCCACCTCCTCGGGGGCAGACGCCCCCTCCAAGGGGAACTACTCCTCCACCTCCTTCCTGGGAGCCAAATTCTCAAACCAAGCGGTACTCCGGAAACATGGAATACGTGATCTCCCGTATTTCTCCAGTGCCACCAGGTGCATGGCAGGATGGTTATCCACCTCCACCTATGAATCCTCCTTCTATGAATTCATCCACACAGGGTCAGAGAGGCATGAGTGCTGTCCCCATTGGCAGGCAACCAATAATCATGCAGAGCTCTGCCAACAGTAAATTCAGTTTTCCCTCAGGAAGAGCTGGAATGCAAAATGGTAATTGTCAGGCGGAATTCATAGTTCACCAGAATGTGGTGTCTGGAAATTCGGTGAGTCGCCAGCCACCCCCGTACCCAATGAATCCAACTAACAGGCAGAGTCCCACAGCACTACAGATGCAGGCAGGAGGATCTGCTCCTCCTTCAGCTTACACCAATGGGAATCTTCCTCAGGCAATAATGGTGCCAAACAGAAATAGTCACAACCTGGAACTTTACAACACAAATGTAGCTGGAATACCTGCGTCCTGGTCACAGCCTTCCCCTGTGCAGCCTCAGTCGTCGCCGGGCAATGGGCATGACATGCCTACGTGGCAACCCAGTGTTCCTGTGCGGTCAAACTCCTTCAACAACCATCATGGCAGCAGGCAGGGTCACTCTGGCAGCTCCCAGCCTTCGGCCACCACGGTGACAGCCATAACGCCAGCTCCCATTCAGCAGCCAGTGAAAAGCATGCGAGTGTTGAAACCAGAGCTGCAGACTGCCTTGGCACCCACTCACCCTTCCTGGATGCCGCAGCCCGTGCAAACTGTTCAGACCATTCCCTTCTCTGACGGTCCCTCTACCAATATGGCAGTTATGTCTCCTGTTGTGGAGGCTCCAAATTACCAGGGTCCCCCACCACCTTACCCTAAACACTTGTTACATCAGAATCCTTCTGTCAATCTGTATGAAGCAGGACCCAAGCTCAACAAGGAGGAGCCACCTCCTTTATCCAGGGAGGATGAGAATGAAAAGAATTACGAATGTGTTGATTCAACAGATAAAGAAAAGAAACAAATTACAACCTCACCTGTTCCTGTTAGAAAAAACAAGAAAGATGAAGAAAGAAGAGAGTCTCGTATTCAGAGTTATTCCCCTCAAGCCTTTAAATTCTTTATGGAGCAGCATGTGGAAAATATACTCAAGTCACACCAGCAGCGTTTGCATCGGAAAAAACAACTAGAGAATGAAATGATGCGGGTAAACTCTTCCTTCTTTCTAAATCCATGACTAAATTTTTCCTGTATTATTCTTATGAGATATGCCTTAATTGTAGAATTAAATAGTACAGGTAGTTACAACATTTAGAACTATGGTATTGAAGACTGTTTTTAATCTTTGTGTTTGAGGCATGGCAAGTTTCTTCCTTGTCTTGTTTACGTATTTCATTTTTTTCTTAGAAATTGATTTTTAAGTAAGTTCTTTGCATGTCAAAAGGTAATTCATATGACCTACATACAGTAAGGCAGCAGCAGAAGCAAAATAATTGTTGCATGAACTGAGATGCAGCTACATAGCTTTTTGTTATGGGTTCTATTTAATCCTCATTTTTGAGTTACTGGCAATATTTTAATGATTTAAAAAATATTTCTTTTTTTTTAATTAATTACTGAAGGTACAAGCAGACTGGGGACAGGTGGCAGGCTGCCATTGCACTTATATAGATACTCAAACAGTGGTATTTTTTACATTCTGCAGTTTGTTACTAGTAGGGATAGTTTTTTTCAGTTCAAAAAAACCCAAACTATTTAAAGGTTAGTTGGGGCTTTTTTCGAGTGAAAGAGATGGTTATCTTTTGTCTATTTATTTTGTAATCTGTAAATGTATCTGTTTAAACAAGAGCAATTGAAGGGCATAATTATAAACCAAATACATGTGAAATCAACTTTTTTGTGCCTGCATGGAGTCAGTGGTCTATTTCTAGTATTTCAGTGTTCTGTTAAAGCAAATCAAAGGGTAAAAACTCAAGCTGACAAGCATATGTCATTTCAAAAGAGAAAACTGAGAAGTAGTGAAACTAAGATTTGCAGAAAGGTGAAATTGAGATGTGTCTCACATATATATTTCTTAACAGTTGTAAGTTTCCCATAAGTATGATGTTCCTTTTTATTTATTCTATGAGAGTACATATTGAGCTAATACCACTTTGTTGACATGCTGGTTTTTAAATCTCTGTTTTCTTACTCTGAAAATTCTTACTGTAAACTGTAGTCTTTTGTGTTTGCTTAATCACAAATATGTAAATGTTAGCAAGATTTCATCCTGGAACTCTTACTAGATATTTGTTCTTAGTCTTCTCTCTTTCCTTTTTCACTTCACTAACAGCTGATTTAAACTGTTAAGGTGTGGGAAGCTTTCCTGAACTCTGTAGCCTCCATCCCTGTATAGACAAGTAAGATTCTGAAGCAACAGTGTTTCTTAAGAATAGCATGATCCCTTTTTAGAGGGCTTTGCATGCAATCCTGCATCAAAACGAAGCATGAATTTATTTTGGCTGTTGATTTGCAAACTTCACTTTTCCTTCTTACTGTGTTGTGTTCTGTAGTATCTCAGAATAAGTATTACTTATATGAAAGCACTGATACAACTTTTCTTGATATTCTTCTTGTGCTTTTAAAGCACTTTAGTAGGGCTGTTAGATAATATTTATAATATTAATGCTAGAGTTTTACTAGTTTATGCTAGATTTAATGCTGGGATATTTAATTACAAGCTGGAGGGTGGAAGATGGGTTATTGTAGTGCAGCAGACCTCTCCTTTTTCATAACCACACAGGAGAGGAGTGCCACAACAATAAAGTATGTTTTGGGTCTTCATAAGAAGGAGAAAGGGAAACATGCTCATTATTTATTTGGGAAAGTTTTAAGAAGATTAAGCAAGTATTGAATCCCTTCTCCCCTTTGAATTTTGAAAGAAAGAAACATCAGAATGCATCCCTATGAAAACACCTGCTTTCACCAGATGCTGTATTTCTTACATATGTGACATATTTCTATGGTGTCAGTTCTCCTAGGAGTTGAGTAGTCTCAAAAACGTTTGATTTAGATGTGTGAGTTTGGCCAAGAGTTATAAGAGATGTCTTTTCTGCAAAGAGAAACTTAAGTCATCCTTTAAGGCACAGCAAGATGTGAAGGAAGCAAAATGAGAGCAAATTGTATGATGATAGAGAGCAAGTCAGGAAACTTTTGGTGTCTGACAGTTTCTTGAAATAATTGGAGATACATGTGCGGAAAAGTTTGAGCAGCTGACAGTTTGTAAATTTTTAGTAAGTGCAGAAGCTGAAGAGAGTTCTTGGGAAAATATAGCCATTCAGAGAGAAAGTTTGTAATTAACATTTGATATAGTTGATGAGGGAAGAGAACTTGGGCTGGTTTTTCATGATAAAGCTGGTCAGATGCAAGAGCTAGAGAGCAGGTGGAAGAACGCAAAGCTACAAGGGTTTTGGAGACTATATGTCTTGCAGTGATTAATTATTGTATTGAGTCTCACTCCTAGGGAGTTGTTTCCATCTAGGTTTTATTCTTTGCCAGCTTTGTCAGTGATGGGTGAGGTTCAGTTTGTGTCCAGGTAGGTCTGTACTGAGGAACACTTTAAGGTTCAGATGGGCCTTATGAACGTGAATTCACCATTGAATATTCACCATTGTCTGAACTTTACTTGAAGGCTAAGGTCTTTTTCAGTTGTCTTCTTGACATTTGTAAGCCTTAAAAAAATCCTGCCTTCTGTGTTGAAGTGTGCCTTAAGCCTGTTCACACATAGAAAACTTCATGTTTCTGTCTTGGAAGACAGTACGCAGATATTCCCACAATAAGACAATTTTTTGATTCAGAATATGTAGTTGAACTTATTTCCCACACCAGTCTTGAAACTACAGTTAACCAGTCCTAACTACTGCCTATCTAATGTTTACAAAAAAATTTGTCTCAAATTTGAGACAGCCTTCCCCATTTAAATCTTACCAAATTTGTATAACTTGTGAAATTCGTTTGGCTAGAAGCATTTATATAAAATGCATTTTTCTAATTGCATCTCCTTTGCATCTGTTTTTGCTATGATGCTTGTATGAATTTTTTTGTTTTCTAACAGTATTTTCTTTAATAGGTGACATATAGTAACATGTGAAAGCATTTTTAAGATCCTGAATATCTAATTGATTTTTTTTTGCTTTTTTTTTCCTATTATATTTTGTTTCAAGTTATGTTGGAAGTCAGGCAAGGCCGAAGTCATCTATTAAGATACAGTCTATACAGGCCTAGACTAGTTACTTAGTCCCATTGATGGTCCTGAGTACTGCTGTGCAGTCAGTGCAGATAGTATTTTGGATATTTGAGGCTTTAAAGAGATGAAAGCAGCAAGATCTGGTATGAAAAATCGGTAAGATGTGACAGTAAGAGATGGAAAGCTTTACAAATAGTGCAGTTGTAATGTTTGCAGGAGTTCATTGTGGCCATGTTTGAGTTTATTACCAACATGTCCATGAAAAAATAAGGAAGTATGCTATAGGTTGAACTTGGAAGTCATGTGGGATGGTGATTTCAAGCCAGCTAGGCAGATAAAAATAACTGAGATGCTGTGAGAAAGGTAGCATATAATCATTTGAAAATGTGGTCAGAAAGCAAAAGAAGAAATAAACATCAAGCTATGTGGTCATAGTGTCACTGAGAAAAAAAATGTAAAAAATTTAAGGCACATTCTATTCACGTTAAAACAAAGAAGAAGAGTTATTCTGATTCCAGGCCCTCAAATTTGCCAAGAAAAATGGCACCAAAATTGAATGGGACTCTTAAGGGAATTGAAGCCAGAAAAAAACCCGGGAGGGCGCACAGGTTGGAGTACAATGGGAGTGATCAATGTGGTTCTTGTAGATAAGGGTTTCAACACTGTAGGTGATGAGTTGTGTGTGGCCTGTGAGTGTTTCAGCTATCAGAATGTTGATGGAATTGGCTGGAATACCATGGATGTTCAGTCAAGATAGGGATACATACACAGATGGGAGCCAAGAAAAGACAGTGTCAGGAGCGAGCCACTTCAAAAGAAGGTGCTCTGCTCAGCTGGTTCCTAGGTAGAGTGGAGAGCAGTGGGGAGAGTGTGAGCGAAGGGGTGCGTTATGTGACAGGTGGGAATGTCGGGTCCAGGCTGTGGCAGGAGCATGGGCTTGCTATGGGTGGGCTGTAGGAAGCAGTGCCAGTAGCATCTGTTTTGGGTAGCTACATATTGAAGTAGAGAGTGAGAGGGAGTGCATGCTCCCTCCTGCAGCTGAAATTCTAGAGCATGGTCAGGAAGTTCAGTGACTTCTGCTCCAGCTAGTCTGCCTTTCCCATGGCAGCCCCTTAGCCCTCAGCAACTTAGGGCTCCTAGACATATCTTGGCTTTCTTTAACCCTGTAAACAGAATCAGGGAGGCAACTGATGCACATGTTACTCAGATAATATTATTTGCAGTGGTTTTTATCAGTAATTTGTGAATTGCCTTTCGTAAGAATTTAGTAGTCCCTTCTCTAGAACCTCCTGGTGCATGGCACCTTGTGCATTCTGCTGTTGAAAATGATCACATTTCAGTTTTTTGTCACTCCTATATGTTTTCATGGAAACCTGATGTATAAATTAAAACCAAATCCCTTTAAGTATTATTTCTTGTGCTGTGTATAAGTATTTGGTTTGCTTTGCCTAAGCCTTGTAATTAATTATGAGAAGATCAAAAATCAAAGAGTACTGTTCACTCTTCAGATTTAACTCTGTTTGCTGCACAGGTTGGATTGTCACCAGAAGCCCGGGATCAAATGAGGAAAATGTTGTGCCAGAAAGAGTCAAATTATATTCGGCTACGAAGAGCTAAAATGGACAAGTCAATGTTTGTAAAAATTAAAACCCTGGGAGTTGGTGCATTTGGAGAAGTTTGCCTAGCAAGAAAGGTGGATACTAATGCTCTATATGCAACAAAGACTCTGAGGAAAAAAGATGTCTTGCTTAGAAATCAAGTTGCTCATGTTAAAGCTGAGCGGGATATCCTTGCAGAAGCTGATAATGAATGGGTGGTTCGCCTGTACTATTCATTCCAAGATAAGGACAATTTGTACTTTGTAATGGACTACATTCCAGGAGGTGATATGATGAGTCTCCTAATTAGAATGGGTGTCTTTCCAGAAAATCTGGCACGGTTCTACACAGCAGAACTGACATGTGCAGTTGAGAGTGTTCATAAGATGGGCTTCATCCACAGAGATATTAAACCTGACAATATCTTGATAGACCGTGATGGTCATATCAAATTGACTGACTTTGGGCTCTGTACTGGTTTTCGATGGACCCACGACTCAAAATACTACCAGAGCGGTAAGAGAAATACAAATATTCTTTACAAGGAATTAAATTGTAAATGAGTAGAAAGGTGACTGTGCTGTTTCCTTTATGGAAAGGTTTTAAGTAGGCTTTTCAAAATCCTGCTTGATCACTTAAAACAGTAGCTGAAGAAAAAAGTTGGAGCGAAAGAAAAGTCACAGGTTTGAGAGTGGTAAAATACAGATTATGTGATAACTTGTTTTTAGTTTCCAAAAATAAAAACATAACTTCAGAAACAAGGTTTGAATTACTTTTGATTAGTTTTTCCTCAAAATATCAAGTATCTTGGGCCAGACTTAAACAGTCTCTGGTGTGAAGATAAAGATTTAAAATCTGGTTTTATTTTTTGATGATTTAAATGTAGAGGTTTTATGTTTACATAAGTGTGAAAACAATATACACCTTATACACCCAATGTGGTGATTTTAAGAAAAATCTGAAAAATCTTGAGATTGGTATTTTCTCATAGTTATGTCAAAAATTAGCTTAAAAAGATTGTATCCTCAGAGATTGGTATTTTATATCATAAACAAAAATCAACATTTTGATGTTGATTTCTGTTTTAACTCTCAGGTTGAGTATTGAAACTGAAACAGAGTCTATCTTGTAACATGAACCGTTCACGGATAAAGAAAACTTCATATTAGATAAGAACTAAAGTAATCATGCTCAACTTTGCCATCCTTGTGACCCCGTGGCAGGTGATCATGCCCGTCAGGACAGTATGGATTTCAGCAGTGAGTGGGGTGACCCGGCGAACTGCAGGTGTGGGGATCGGCTGAAGCCGCTGGAGCGCAGGGCTGCACGGCAGCACCAACGCTGCCTGGCCCATTCCCTGGTGGGCACACCCAACTACATTGCACCAGAAGTGTTGTTACGAACAGGTAATGAATGCATTTTTGTACTGCAGTCTCACTGCGAAGTAACTGGTATTCAGGTGTCCTGCTTCATCTTTTCCACACTCCTGCTTTTCCCAAGGATGTGGTATTTTAACAAAAAAATAAATAGTTGTTAATATGGAAATCTTAAATAAGTATTGAACAGAACTGAATTTTCTTGTGAACTTTTTTGTTCATAGAAATTCAGGATTAAAACTGTACAAAGGCTTGACCCACCTTACTTGAACTTTATTTCAGGTTACACACAGTTGTGTGACTGGTGGAGTGTTGGAGTAATTCTCTTTGAGATGCTAGTGGGGCAGCCTCCATTCCTGGCACAAACACCACTGGAAACACAAATGAAGGTAACTTTAAAAGTCTGGTATTAACAGTCTGAAAAAAGCTTGAAACTTACATAGTCTTGCTAATTTGGATGTTTGAGAGGGCTGCCTGTCCAAGCATGTTATAAATATAAACTATGAAGGTTTTAAACTTTACATTACTATGGAGGTGCACCTAATATATAAAGAGACTTCTAGAATCACATTTGTAACTTATCTGGTCATACAGTAAATGTGCCAACTAAAAATCACATCAGATCTCAGCCTTTCACTGTATCTGTCACAGTTGTTACTCCCCTTCCCCTTTCCTCTTTCACTATCTGTGTGTCCTTTTCCCACCTCTTGGCTTCCATGCCTCTTTGCCTGCAGAGAATTTCCTTTGGTGATATACCTGCAGGTGTTTAGCTTGGGAAGGTGGAGGAGCAGCAGATGACTACCTGGTCACAGCTACTGACAGCTTTGGTCCTTTCCTTCCTGAGCCCCTGCTGTTTCAGAGAAAAGATCAAGGCAGTCTTCTGCAGGTGTCATTTTTGCAAAATTGCGTTCAGGCTCAAATGTAGTGCAGTATTGATTTTTTTTTTCTTTTTCTTTTTTTAACTTGAAATCTGTTAGTGTTTACAGTACATCATAAAACTAATCTGCCTTACCTTTTTAGGATTGTAAGCCATATGCATAATCTCAGGTTCCAGGTGCTGGATTTTATGGTATCTTCGTTGGCTTGTAGCAGGGATTTTCCATGCCAGACTCTAGTTTAGATTTGGAATGTAAATAAACATTATCTACATTTTCCCAGATTTCTAGACAAAGTATACCGTGTGTTTCTGAAACAGCAACTTCATGTTTTCCCCTCTACTGTGAAAAACCTTATACATACTGAATTATTTCTTTGTGGTCATTTGTTTTGTTTTGTTGTTTTAATGTGTTTTTTCCTTTTTGTGAAACTAAAAATAAATAACACCTCTTTTTGCTTTTAAGGTTATCAACTGGCAAACAGCACTTCATATTCCACCTCAAGCTAAACTGACTCCAGAGGCCTCTGACCTTATTATTAAACTCTGCCGAGGGCCAGAAGATCGTTTAGGCAAAAACGGCGCAGATGAAATAAAAGCTCATCCATTTTTCAAAACAATTGATTTTTCAAGCGATCTGCGGCGACAGTCTGCTTTCTACATTCCCAAAATTGCTCATCCTACGGATACGTCAAACTTTGATCCAGTTGATCCAGATAAATTGTGGAGTGATGATGATAAGGAGGGGAACAGAAATGATACCCTTAATGGGTGGTACAAAAATGGAAAACATCCTGAACATGCTTTTTATGAGTTCACCTTCCGAAGGTTTTTTGATGACAATGGCTACCCATACAACAATCCAAAGCCCATTGAGTATGAGTATGGTAGTTCCCAAAACTCAGAACAGCAGTCAGATGATGATGATGATGATGAACAGGCAGGTAGAGGAGTTCAGAGTCGTGATCTGGTTTATGTTTAGTAGAGGAATAAAGGTCAAAAATTAATCAATTTTGCAGCTATAGCTTTTGAAAAGTCTCTTCTTTAAGAGAATTGAAAGAAGATTGCTAGGGTAAATAGGTGCACACTTTGTTTGATGCTAAAAAAATTATTTCTTCATTTCCCCTCTCTGTACATTTTGTTTCCTCAGAATACAGGGAAGTCCTTCCCCAAAATTAATTTATTCCAGTGATGTTAATTGTTTAATGTAGCAGAGATTTGATGTTAGGTAAAAAAAAGTCACTTGAATATTGTTATTGGTCCTCTGTACTCTAAGTACTCAAAATAGGAAATAGTGCTATTTTTTTCCCCTAAGATGCCTGGTATCTATTTATACTTATATTGAATAATTTTAGAGAAAAAAAATCTCTGCTTCAGAATTTTTAATCACAGTTTTTCCATGTATTGACCAAATATAAAACCTACTTTATGCTAATAAAGTTCTCTGATCTATTTCTGAAGAGAAAAAAAAGGCTGCTGTACCCTCACTTCTCACTGTATTTAGCCTTATTATTTACAGTGTTGGAAAACCAGCCACCTATCTGCTGAAATGTTTCCAGCTACTGTGGGAGTGGCCTAGTTCTCAGCTTTGAAACAAGAAAGTGTCAGTCTTGGCTATAGTATGATCATAAGATGATAAAACATTAGAAGTAGTATTTTATTAAATAGTAATTGGATTTGATATTAGTAACACTGTAGTGTGGGACTGGTACTCTCAAAGCAGGACTGCTCACTCAAAAACAACTTGATTGTCTCCTGTCATCAGTTCTATAGATGTAAGAGAAAAAAGGAGCCTTAGAAACAACACTTACTGAAATCTAGTTCAATTTTCTGACTACAACCAAATTGTAAAGTGTGTACAGTGCTGTTTTAGTTGGAATTTTTAGTTTGAAAAATGAATTTTAGAGTAGTGTATTTATGATAAATTTGAGGTAGTAATGGGAAAAGATTATAAATTATGACTTTTGAGACTTCTTGTGGAGACCCATTTCCCTTGGCTGGTTTCACAGGCACTAAGGAGAAGGGCTGTGTACGGGTCTGTCAGTACAGTTTCAGTGCTCTGTCTTTCATAGCCCAGTTCAGAACAGAATTAGGAACTTACAGCTGTGCCTGCTGCCTTCTGTATTACTGTTAGGTTAATTTCTAGTAGGAGATGCTCAGGTATCTCGTGGGGTCTCATGGTGGGAGAACACTGAGCCTGTTGAGGCTACATGGAGCACGGATGGGAGCATCACTCTAAGCAGCTTCACTGGATAAGACCAGGAGTTCGTGTTGAGAGGCAGAAAGAATTATGTTTTTGTCTCTATCCTTCTTTTTCCTAAAATAAACACAGTGGTAAAAAAAAAAAAAAAAAAAAGCACTATTTTTAGTAAAAATGTCTTTTGAAACATTTCTTCTTCCTTGGAATTGAATTCCAGTGGATAATCTAATAACACGCATGTAAGCATTACTGCTTTCCTAAATTATTATTTGTGCCATTGCACTGGCATTGCAACTATATAAATGAAATTGGTGTTCATAGCTGTTCTCGCAGCAAACATCAGTTACCAGTTTACTTTTCCCACCAAGCTCTTTTGTTTGCTTATGGCCATTTGTTCTCTTTCTGTGCTCCAGTCCAGTGTCTCGCTTTGTGCCAGTGCAACTGTCTCTAGTACTGTCCTAAATACTGGATCAGTGAAGAAAGTGCTTGTTGGTTAGGATTTGGAGTTCCCTTTCTTGTGAGTGTGGTCATTTGAATGATCCAGTTTATAATGTGGTCCAAAAATGATTTATACTGACATAACTGAGGAGCTGCAGCAGATTGGCAATGAGGAAACTTCTTAAACATACTTTGTTAGAGAAGAAAATGTTTGAGGAAGTTCACCCCTCTACTGTGAAGTGTGTATAATGTTTAGAAGATGGTAATGAGAAGTTGCTTTCTCAAACAAGAGTTTGTTTGTTAGTTAGTTGCTTTCTATAATGAAAATGAGTTTGCAGCTTAATAAAACAATTCCTGTTCTGTCTTTCCCACAGATGTTGAAATAGAGTAACTTTTAAGATTAATTTCATTTAGCTTAATTATTATAAAATGGCTGCAGTGCATAACTACTCCATTTTATACATTATGTAAAAAAAGATTGCTTTTCATGTAAATAAACTTTTAAAGATTATCCTCCTTCATAGTAAGTATCCCAGTAAAACTGGTCTACTTGTCTTGGAGCAAAGTATAATATATTGCTGGTTGAAGGTAATTTAATCAAGCCTGCCTCACCATTTTTGAAGTGTGCAGAGAAAATAATATCTGTTCATTAAATTGACTCTTAAAATTGCCTTTTCATCTGAATATTTCTCTCTTCTGCCTGCACTATACTATGGTGTGTTCCTGTTTAATACTATTACTGATCTTAGGCAATTTAAAAATAATTCTAAAAAAAACAATAAAAGTACCTGTAAAGGCACCATTGGTCTAAAAAGAAAAACCAGTTGCTTTTAGTAAAGGAAATTATTGATTCTTTTAAGGACATGTGCAAGTACTGAAATACTAGATACCCTTTTGCTTTTTTTAAACAGGAAGTGCTCACATCTTTATGATCCTGACAACATTTTTGGTAGATGCTTCTGGCGTTTTCTAATATCGTGTTAGACGTTGTAATGTTCCTTGTTTGAATTTTGCCACCTATATGCTGCAGTATTATGTATTTCCTTGCAAAAAGTGCAGTTCGTTACAGTCCAGGTTCTCCTCTGAGAAAGTCAGTTACTCGTGAATGTTGTCACAACTCTCCAGCATGCTCTGCCTTACCCATGTTTTGAAACTTGATGTTTCATACATAGATTCAGAGTCTGTTGAGATTCTTCATAGTTGCTGCTTAAAACGTGGGTGTTTCACCGGTGACCTACAATGGGGATTGGTTTGTACAGGCAGTGGAGAAGAAAGGCTCCTAGCCAGCAGTTGTGGAATTCTGCAGTAAGTTTTAGTTCAGGTTACTTTTACTTTGTAAAGCATGAAAACAAGTTTCTCTTTTATGTGCCCTTGTATACATATTAATTGTATTTATAAAATGTTCTATAATCCTATAACTTGTACTGTAAATACTATTTGATATTCAGTGGCATTCTATCCTCGGGCAGGCCCTCTTGCTGTATCTTTTCTATCCTCAATTTGTAATAGAATCTATAGAATATATGGCTAGAAAGTCTCTTTGAGACTGATGTATCTACCGCTGTTGCAAAAACTGTCAGTGGGAATGATTTATTTAGACTCTTTTTAATATTATTCAGCTGATAGGCAGTGCAGTGGGTGGGTTCTTAGATGATGCTGCTGTCACTGAAGATGCTATTAGGCTTTTGCTTCAGATGTTGTGGGTATTTCAGATGAGACCTTTAAAATCTGTTTGCTTTATTTCAGCCAAAGCAAAAAAGATAATGAATTGGGTCAATGTCATAGTAAAATGTTTGAATGCCTTAAGATGCTCATGATAAAGGCACTATTCAAGTTTACTGATTTATATATATCTCTATAGATATATATAGACATATTCTGTGTGTATATGTATATATAATGCCTTTTTTGTATTATAAGACTATCAGTTCTTTTGGATTCTCCAATTAAATACATAGACCATCCCACAATTCTGCGTAAGCGGATCATTCCTTTATTCTGTGTCTAGCTAGTAAACTTAATCTTGCATTATCTCATGGCCATAGTAAGTTATTCACTGTTCTTTTGAGTATTTTTACTTGTCTCGATCATGACCTGGGCATCCCCTTTTGCCAGGTCTCTGCATTCCTGCAATCCAGCTACATGTATGCCATGTGATCTCTGAATGCCCATTGGCATATTTGAGTCTTAGGGGCTTATGGGGTGGTGGCTTGGACCATGATCTCCAAGACTTCTGATGTTCATATGAAAAGAATGTGCGTCTGTGCTGACTTTTCCAATAGGTACACTGGAGCACCCATCCCCTTCGTCCAAGTTTCCAGTTTGTCAGTGCCCAGCAGTTGAGCTGCAGAGGCTTCCTTGCCCCTGCTGACTGAACGCACAGCATGGGTGTTTGACCTGGGGGACAGGATGTGAGTGGCTGCGCTGACACCTTAAAAGTTGATTCAGAATAAGAGAATTCCAGCTCTTGTGAGCAGCCTAACTGAATTATCAGCTACTGGTAGTCAGTGAACTTGCTGAGTTGTAGAAACTGTTTCTGTTTTCTAGGAATCAGTTTCTGTAGTGTAACACTTGATTGAATAATAAACCCCACACTCAGTCTTTACAGGAAGTGAAAATCACATCCTTATTTTGGCTATTCAGACATGAAATGTAAACACTAGTTGCCCAATTGCATTTACTTTTCTGTCCTTCACATCCCTCTTCTGCAAGTCCCGATTTATGCTGCAACAACTCTACTGTTTAGCAATAAAATAGCACAAGTGTAACAGCAGGAATGCTGTTTTACTTGGCTGTCATGTTTGCAACCTGTTCTCAAAAGTATACATGTTGATGTTCAAGACGTTCAATTTGTTGGTGTTTCAGAGTCCTCTGCTGCCTCTTTCATCAAAATAAGTAAATCTTATTAACTATATTATAATTTTTATTTAATTATGTGTACATTATGTGCCATGAAGCTGTACCTTAAGAGGACAATGTGTCACAGCTTCAATCTGTATTTGTCTTTGTGAAAATCCCCTTTAAGCGCAGATCTCAAATGCAAATGCAGAAGCTAATGTGTTATTGGAGAGACTGAGTTATATCCAGTTACATCCTAATTCTTCTACATTTGGGGAGGTGGTTGTAGAAGTGGTTGTAGAAGTACAGCATCATTTTTTATTCATCAGTCCACCTACAAAGGGCTAAAAGGAAATTCCTCCCGCTCATATCAACCAAGCGATGTGATACATTTAAAATTTTAGAAACTCAGCAGCAGCTGTGTCTTTACAGAAGAAGTAATGTAGCAATGATTTAAACCTAGACAGTTGTTAAAGTGATGAGACTAAAACTACCAGTTTAAGACTGGGTAGAAAAAGAGTAACAAGACGAGTAAGAATGGATGTGATGTACTTAATTACAGGATGACATACTGCTGTGAGCGTTTGGAGTTCACCCTGAAGGACTAACATAAACCTCCTGCATTGTGCCCAACCTTTAGATCCTATTTGTTGCTAGGCAGCTGAGTCTATTTAGACAGGTGACGAGGTACTGCTCCATCAGGGACACTTAAGGGCAGTTTCCTGCTCTGTGTCCGCTCGGCAGCAGGTTTTCCTCAGCCCTCTCAAGTGCGTTTTCTTTCCCAGAGCACCATCCATGAAAGTTTTAAGAAGTGCAGACGAGTCACAAGCAAAGAGCAAGTAGGTAAAAGTAAGTGCTTGCTATTTACTTGGCAAAACTCACATTTGTGAGTTACGGAAAGAAAACAGCCGAAGGGAGGCCCTCGACCACCGGGACGAAATCTCAGGTAGGTTCGGTGGGGTGAGGGAAGTCGCGTTTGTCAGCTTTGAGTAAGGAAGACAAACAGCTTTCCATGCACAGGCATTGGTGGTTCAGTGGTAGAATTCTCGCCTGCCACGCGGGAGGCCCGGGTTCGATTCCCGGCCAATGCAGTTGCTCTTTTTCTCGTCGCCTCTTTTTTTTTTTTTTTTTTTTTTCCCGCTACTCTTTAAAATTTAAAACCAAAAAAACAGCTCTTCGCTTTCAGTAATGACGCTCAAACAGACACCAGCTCCTTGGCCCGGCTGGGCGGCCCTTCTGCCCCGTCCCCTTCCCTGGAAGTGACGCAGCCGGATTTGCCTTCAAAAATTGCCGGCGGCGGGAGGCGGCGGCGGGCAGGGCCGGGGCGGGGCCAGCGCGGCTGCGGGAGGAAGGGGGCGGAAGAAGCGAAGGGGTCGTGGCCGGTGCCGCCGGGAGCTGCTGCCGCCGCCGCGGGTGCGAGCTCCGGAGAGGAGTAAGTGAGGGAGAGGGGTCGGCCCCGGCCGCAGGGACAGGCGGGCGGGGGGCGATGGCCGCGCCCCGTTGGCGGGGCCACCCCGGGGGTTCCCGGGCACGGGCGGGCTCCGGCTGCTCTGCCCCGCGGCCGGAGGGCGAGGGGCGGCGGGGGCTGCTGTCGGGACAGCCGTGACCATGTCACGGAGCTGATTATGTCAGGGCTGTGCTGTGGGTCACACGTGCTCGGCGCCGCACGGGGCATCACCGTCGGGGGCTGCCGCTGCCCGCAGGTGTGCGGCCGGCGCTCCCGGCCCCCTCAACCCGCCTGGGTGGGCTCCTGGCGCTGGCACAGGCACGGAGCACTGCTTCTGAAGTCCCCTTCACAGTCCACCTGCTTTGTTGGGTTTGGGATTTTTTGTTAGTGTGCGGTAATCTGCGATGATGCAAGTTTCCTCTCCAGACAGGGAGAAGCTGCCGGCAGCAGTTCCAGGTATCTGTTCAGCCGCGAGCTCTCTAAACTTGCAGAGAAATGTGTTAATTTTACATCGATCATCAAAAAGAATGCTAGCTCCCCTGAAATGGGGAGAAAGTGGCCTGTTTCATAAAGTCTTCTGAAAGGCTTAGCCTGGAAAACATAAAATCGCATGCCGCCAGTGTACCTCTACCTAGTGATTTTGTTTATGTTTTTTATTTTGCACAAAGTGCTAGCCATGCTTATGTTTGTGGCTGCTGGTGGTACTTCTGCTACTGTTACTGTTAAACACAGCATCTGCAATGACAAGGGGAGTTACTTCAAAGAACCATTTTGTTTAGTATCCAGTAAGTCTGGCAACTCTTCTTCCCAAGTAATCAACCCAATCACTTGTTGATACCAAGTGTTGCTGGCCATGGATGTTATGAAGAAGAGTAATAAAGGTCGAAGACAACTTGGAGGTGATGCAGGCCATTGTGTCATCAGTAAAAACCGATTACTGAAAGCTGTTACTTTGTGGTGTTTTTTTCTCATCTGGCTTGCCAAGAGAACTTTGCTAATATTACACGGTTGCTTTGATGTCAGAGCCTGTATAGCAGGCTGAAATAATGGAAACATGTGTGCTCTGCCAAAATTTGGGCTCAAAATTCTGGCTTAGTCTAGACATTAAGGTTGGAGTGGAGAACTCCTTGGAGGTATTTTCCATGTATGGGTCATGCTGTTCTTTGAGTCAGCAGGTCCACCACGGTAATTGACACACTCCAGTGTTGATATTCACTTTTAATATCTGCATATCAATCTCTTATTTTTTAAAGTTCGGGGGACTTTGTATTACAGGATTGATTCTAACATATGACTGTGAGCAGAAATTACTTGCAGTCATTTCTAGTGATGATTTTTTTTAAAGTTATTATGGAAAACATGAACTATCCCCAGTGTTTTCTTGATAATGGTTAATTGGTATCTTTCAAATGAAATGAAAAACTAAGTTTCAAAACCTCATTCTCACAAGCTGTAGGGATCTTGAAGTTTTTATTAAGTTCAACCCTTTCTGGACTTGGCTGTTTTATACTCTAGAAATGTTTTATGACCTTGGAGCAAGTGATAAAATGTACTTTGTAACTAGAGATGGGTTAATTTCAGGGAACTTACATACTCACAGCTGGTGTGTAGAATGATTATTCAGTTGTGAAGTCTGTGTGTCTGTACCCAGTGAAGAATTAAATGTGCAAGGCTAAATGCTGAGGTTATTTTCCTTATATCCTGCTCACTGTAAACTTTATGAGCTCGTGGCTGTTGGAACACAGATAACTTCACTGGTCATGATTCATGGAAAGGTCGTGGTTGATAAGTGCAGACCTGCTGCTTTGACATCCTGTTACGTGATAGCACCAACTATTTGTAAACACATGTGATATTGCTGAGTATTTGTAAATACTTTAAAAATTATTAAGTAGTGCAAGATTAGTTTTGTGGGAGTTTTAATCCCTTCAGTTCTAGTTTATCTCTGGATTTGTGTGTAGTCATACCTCTGCCACATCCTCCACCCTGCTAAGCTGCCCCAGTCTATTGTCACCTTCTGCTACAAACTTCAGTCTGCTTTCAGATTAGTGCTCTAACTCTCCTCTTTCCCCCTAGAGCTGCTTTGCCATCTTCACTTACAAGTGCAGCAGACCCGTGGACTCTCATTAGTGTATCAGCACTGTCACTGCCTGAAGTGAAGTGGCAGCAGCAGTGGTATGTCCAGACAAAAGCAGAGCCAGCAGCTTTTTCAGCCTCGCTTGTATTCAAGAGCCTTGTATTTGGAAGTCACTTCAAGCTTTTTGCTCTCATGAGTCAAGATGAAGCAACAAATTAAATTGGTTTTCTAGTTTCAACCACATTACCTTGCATTTTCAATAGCACTGATGAAACAGGTAGATTCTAATAGCATTATAAACTTGAGTGAGCAACTTCTTTTTTCTTTTCTTTCTTCCTGCAAGTTGCTAGCTTATTCTGCTTACATGTCTCTTTCTACTTTCTGTCCTTACATTCTTTGCCTTTTCTAACCTGAAAATGTCATTCACTTTTTTATTATGTGTAGTGCTATCCTTATGGTCTCAGGCTTTCATAGATTTCTGACTTGGCCTCTTTAATTTTGTTTTGGTTTTTTGTTTGGGTTTGTTGTTTGTCTGTTTTTTAAAATTCTAGTTACTTTTAGATTTCCAGATGAAACTATTCTTACTAACTTTTTTTTCCTGTATACATAAGGTTGCTGTTCTGCTTGGATTGCTCTACAGCATTCAGTGAAAAAAAGTTATCTATGACTTCTCTCTGTATTTAAAAGTCTAGTTTGGTTTTAGTAACTTGCTATTACTTGATTTTTAAGATGTCTATTAGCATCTTGCTCAACTTGTGATTTCAGTAGTGTTAGTCATCGGTTTGAATTCTCAAGACAGGCAAACAGGTGTATCTGGTAGAATGAGCAGGAGTGGAAAAGCTTGCTCCTAAATACAGCAGGGAAAACTTCGTTAACATCTGTGTGGTGATCCATACAGCAGTTGACAAACATCTTCTGGCTCTTCCTCCTGAGCTTAAAACCAACAAAACTCCCAAGCCAAACTGTCTCCAAAGCCTAATTAGCCTGGGATATGTTAGTCTTTGTAGTTGGTGGTCACATTAACTGTATCAGCTTGTAGACATCATGGCCAGCTGGGTGAGTCTCTGGCCAGAGTGAGATTACACTCTGTAGGTTCTGTGATAGCAGGTTTCCTGCTCACCCCTGCGGGTCCCCTCTGCAGGGCTGGGTGTGGGCTCTCAGAGCCTGTCTTCAGCTCCCGTGCTGCCAGTTTTGCTGTTCTAGACTGAGAATTTTGACAGCAGCTATTTTCTCCAAGGGCAAATGGAGAAGGAAGAGGAAGGAAGCAAAAAAAGAAGAGGATGTTGGCTCAAGATTGCTTGAGCTGTGCTTCTGTGCAAAAAACTACTTGGAAAGGGGACAGAAAAAGGAGTGAAAGCCCTAACGTGTATGATTTGTACTTAGCAGCCCCTCTTTACAATGGAGAGCTCACATTGTAGCAATAGGTTGGCAGGTGTGTTCAAAGAGTGGCTTCTGAAACCTCTGATAATGTGTCTGAACTTGACCCTGACCTGGTCTTGAAATATATTGAGTCTTAAGTCTGTTTGTTGCGCATGTGAATTTAGTGCTTCTTACATTCTCTAAATAGTTGATCTGTATCAAGTATGCTTCATCCCAGGGCTTAGCTGGAATTGCTCGTCTGCAGTTGCTTCTTCCTGGCACTGGGTACAGGTACCAAAATGAGAGCAGGATGACTCTCTTGCAGGCTTTTTTTGTTTTGTTGGTTGGTTGTTTTTTTGGGGTTTTTTTTCCTTTTTTTTTTTTTTTTTTCTGATTTTAATGTTTTCTGTGCCTAGCTAGGAAATAATGAGGAGAGTGGGGAAATTCTTGGTGTGCAAGAGACAAGAAAAGCAGAGGCAGCACCAGTATCTTAGAGAAAGGGATGGGGTATATAAGACACGAACAATAATGTGGGACAACTGCTTTGTGGCCAGTGGCACTGTAAAGAATGAGTCTACTTCTGCTGTACTAGTATAAATAATATTTCTGTGCTATTCCAATCTAAAAGGGCAGATTCTGTTAGTGCTGCAAAGTGGAAGTAGTCACTTCGTAGTTTGCTCCAAAGAGACACAAACAAGCACCACTGACAGGGAAAACCAGCATGGTTTGAACAATATGTGAAATAAAATGGGTAGTTATACACTACATGTTTAATTGTGGCTTTTGCTTACCTTGCAGTGATAACTTAAACAGCCTTGATGTTTTTCAGGTTTTGATGTTTTTCAGGTTTCTTTTTAGGTGTAAAAATGATGGTGATAGGAAGGTACAAGCTGGGCATGAAAGGTGGATATTTGTTTCAAAGAAATATTATACAAAATTGAGGAATTGTAAGATCAAGCTAATGGAAGAATAGTGTTTTCCACAAGACAAAATCGGGCTATTAGAACTCACATGCACAGAATGTTAAGACAAAAAAAGGATAACAAAACATAATGCATTAGGAAGAAGTGCTTTGATTTTATTGCTTGTTTGGTGTTTTTTGCTTGTTTTTTTTTAAACCACACAGCACAGGCCAGGCACAGTAAAATACTAATTTATCTTACAGTAGAATACAGAGATAATGAGAGTATGCAATTTTGACTTGTAATACTGCATTTAAATCTACATGTTTTACATGGGCTTTTTGACAGAATCTCCATGACAAGAAACAAAGCTGTGATGTGAAAAGTTTAATTTCTACTAATAGAGTATCAATTATCTTTCTATATGTATGATATTTGTTTTTTTTATAACCAGTATTTTCTCAGCTTCTGTGTTTTGATATGCCAAATGTGGTAATAAGCATATGAAAATACAAAAAAAATTGTTTCAGTACTCTGTTTTTTACTTCCTTAATATTTCCTATTTTTTTTTTTCAGCTTCATGTTGAACATGAGCCTTGTTATGATCATTGAGAATGTGAAGTTGGCCCGTGAATATGCCTTATTGGGAAATTATGACTCTGCAATGGTCTACTACCAGGGAGTTCTCGACCAAATGAATAAGTATGTATATTCTGTGAGAGATACCTATCTGCAGCAGAAGTGGCAGCAGGTAAATGGCACTTTTCTGGAACATTTTGAGGGAAGAGCATTGCAACAGCAAGAATTTCCTATTTTATTGCAGACAAAAGTATAAAAATACTTACCCCATTCTCTCACAAACTAGTGTTGTTATATATGGGCTTCTTTTTTGTTATATAGACTTGTTTAAGTCATCTTTATGACTTCTTTGTGTGTCAGTGGCAGAACAATGGAACATGGCTCTGAGGAGCCAGTGCACTGTCTGCCCTGACAGCTATGCTGATGAGTAGCCCTGTTATGCTCAAGTTTTTTGGCCCAGTATCATTCAGGTCTTATTTCTCTCAGTGTTTTAGTGGGACTAAGGTCCTTAATAGCAAGGTGATAATTTGTCCTCAACAAAAACTCTTTTTTTTGCATTGGTATTCCGCCTCTTAAGTTGATACTTTTGATTGATATTTAGTCTGTTAGGTTCTGTTGTACCTGTTTAATCTGAAAAATTTGTCAAAAGTCTCTTTGGTGTTAAATCGAAAATCTCTTTATTTGTTCTTTAAATGTGCTGAGGAAGGCAGAAAAACCTCCTTAATATCTAATGTGCGTAATTCTTGTTTATTGAAGTAGAATTAGGTGGCTTGTTAAACCCTGTGGAATCCATCCAGGCATTACATGGGCTTGAACAGAGGACTGTTACAAACTTATTTCCAATGTGCTTAATCTACCTTTTTTTTTTTAATCAGGTTTGGCAGGAGATAAGTGTGGAAGCTAAGCATGTGAAAGATATAATGAAAACACTGGAGAGTTTTAAACTAGACAATACGCCATTGAAAGCCTCACAACAAGAATTACCAGCTCATGATGCAGAAGTCTGGTCTTTGCCAGTACCTGCTGAACGTAGGTAAGAGGAAACCTGAAGACCTAAATTAATATTTATCAGGACAAAGTGTGCTTTGACTTCAGCCTCTTCTGGTGTAATTTTTGTTCTTGAACCTAGATGTGTAACACTCACACCAGCAGCTTGACACCATTTGTGGTGAAGGAGGTGTCATTTTGAAGCAGTCTAATCAAGAATGTTGTGGGGGTTTTGTCTTCCATAGTTCTGACTGATGTCAAGCTTTTTCCCCCCACACGCTGTTGCCTGAGTTGTTTAATTTTTGGTTTTGAGTTTTTATTTCACTTTTGTCTCTGTTGGCATTAATTAGCTGGTTCAGGATGATAAAGATATTGTTGTATGTCTAGTGGTATTTTGTTTTGTTTTTCTTTTTTTGTAAGTATCTCACCTGGTTCACTGGAAGTCCTAACTCATGCCAGTGGTAGCAGGAAGGAGGGGAAGGGAGTATTTGCAGAGCAGACACAGAACTGTGCATTTTGACAGAAAGTAACTGTTAGTTTACTTTTTAACTGTATTGTCAAATTATCGTTTGTTTGTTAATTTTTTCTAAGCTCCATATTACTTCTGCTGCTGAAATATACAAAGTAAGGCACTTGTTTTAAGCAAGTGGACCCTGAGCTTGTGGCACAGGGAAAACGGATTTTTACTCACCGTGTCAAAATATGTCTTGTTTCTGACATACAGATTTTTATCTTGAGCAAAATAGCCTTTCAGTTTGTAACCAGTTGATTTGGTTATATAGTGCTCACTAGTGGCTTTACACTGAGGCTTTTTCTTATGTTACGACTAATTAGACCTTCGCCGGGACCCAGGAAGCGTCAGTCTGCTCCGTGCAGTGATTGCAGAGGTCACAATAATCGTGTAAGTGCAGCTGTCAGGGGCTCTCACCGTCCGTCCTCTCGAAACCCCAGTGATAAAGGGAAGGCAGTCCGCAGCCGGGAAAAAAAGGATCAGCAAAATAAAGGAAAAGAGGAAAAGGTAAGCTCGCAAATAACTTCATTGAGTTGAGAAACTCAGTTGTGCTTTCTTACTACTGGGTGTATTATAAAACTCCATGCCTATAAAATGTGTCTTTGGTTCATGTCAGTGTGCTGATTTGAATCTCACCTTTTAAGGTGTCTTTGTGCACAGTGTTGGTTATGGATTAATTAAAAACAAACAATTGCTCTGGGAAGTTGGGATCTGGTAAATATATCTGAAGGTGGGTACCAAGAGGATGTTTCCAGGCTCTTCTTGGTGGCACCAGGCAATAGGACAAGCAGCAAAAGGTAGAAACTGATGCACAGGAAGTTCCACCTGAACATGAGGAAGCACTTTTTTACTGTGTGGGTAACCATGCGCTGGAACAGGTTGCCTAGAGGGCTTGTGGTGTCTCCCTCACTGGAGATACTCAAGAACCATCTGGATATAATCCTGTACCATGTGCATGGATAATGCTGTTTGAGCAGGGAGGCTGGGTCAGATGACCCAGTTGGTCCCTTCTGGCCTGAACCATTCTGTAATTCTGTGACATGTTTACTGCAACTTGAAGGCAGTTGTTTAAAATGATACCACTGAATTTCTGAAGTGTAGAGCCTGGTGGAGCTCATTCATATGGGACATCCTTGTGGCTTAATTGCTTTGAGTATAATTTAAACCAAGATAGACTTGCATCTTTCCAAAGCATATCAAGGTTTACCTAATCCTTAAATGAGACCCTTGTTTTGTTTTTGTTTTTCTTTCTTTTGAGATGTTGCTAGCTCCATACTCTCTTCAGTTTTAAACAAACAAAACCCTAGCATACTTGAACTGTGATCTGTTCTTGGCAGAGTGCTTTAGTTTATCCTTTGTGCTCTGGTCTCCATAAATTTAGCTGATGACCAAGGTAGGAGTCCATACAGGAGACAGTTGATTCGTAGTTTTCCAGGGTCTAAATAAATCAAATATCCATGCAATAGTTTGTTAGCTTCAGCAGCCTTAAGTTGTGGCAAGGTGTCAGGGCCTGTGGAGATAGTATATTCTACAAGAGTGGAATTGTTTAGCTGTGTAAGTTACTACTTTTATTAGGAGCTAAATTGGATTGTCTTTGAGTGATTATCCTCTCTCTATCAGAATATACTCACAGAGAGACAGGATAGGTCTCTTTTTCTCTTTTGCAGTTGTTCTGTCATCACCAGTGCTTGCTGTTAAATGTATAAAACCAGGGTATGTCTAGTGCATTTTATTTGCTTTCAGTTGCATGGTCTCTGCTGTTTGAGCCCTTTTGACTATGTAACTTCTTTGCTTTGACTCTGCTGCAGAGCTGCTTCTCTGCTGTTCATGTCCATGCTTCTGTATCAGTTAATCAGCTCTGGATTTCCCGCTGTGGTCTCCCTGCAGATCACCATTGCTCATTCTGAGTATGGAAGTCATGCTTAACTTTTTTTTTTTTGTGTCCCACATACATGGCATACTTACGACACTTAGAGAATTTGAGATACTCTGTGTGATGATTTGTGGTCCAGTCTTACGCATAATTTTCCTCTACTCTGTCTCAGATAGTTTCAGATTTCTGTGGGAGTAGAGGCAGAAACTGTTACACTGAGCTAGGTGTATGCAGTTTTGATTAGGTACCAAAACAAAGAAACTGCATCAGTACAATATGTGGGCTTTGGGGAGAAGGAAATGGAACCAGGGCAGTACAGAAATCTGGGTGAAACACACAGATCCATCCTTCAGTGCAGCTGTAATATGGATGCTTCATAATTTTCATGCTGGTTTATGTTGCCACCTTCTAAAGATATGATGCGGTTGTGGACTTGTGGTAAACATTCATTTGTAGCATAACCATTGTTATGTATTTACTATTTCATATCCTTTATATGTAGAACAAATCCACATCAGAGATTTCAGAGTCTGAACCAAAGAAATTTGATAGTACTGGATATGACAAAGATTTAGTAGAAGCTTTGGAAAGAGATATAATTTCTCAGAATCCCAACATTCGATGGTAAGTTTGAATACTGCTGCTTTTCTCCTGAGTTGTTTCTATTTCCTCTCACATGGTATGACAAGAATTAAGTATTTTAACAGATACTTACATATAAAAAGTACATACAGGTTTTCCTTACTGCCTTTAAATAGGCAACTAGACTTTTTATGTAGCTGAATACTTTTAGAGCTCAAGATTTTTTTTTTCCACATATAGATTCATATAATAGTTTGGACTGGATGGGACCTTTAAAGATCAGCTAAAGCAGTCCCTTGCCATGGCAGGGACATATTTCTCTAAGGTTGCCTAAAATCCTGTCTAACTTGGCCATACAAAGCTTCTCAAAATTTTCTGAGACCTAAAATCAATTTTTGAGATATCCTTATGCAATGTAAAAGTTTCTAATGTCTGTCAATGTCTCTTCATTTGAACAGCTGTTTTGCTACTCTGGGCCATATCAAGACAGAAAACTGATTAACAAAGAAGTTATGTCAATATAGGAACTCTTTGAAATGTTGTAATGTGGATATAATGTGGCCACTAGTATGAAATATAACCCTGTGTCAGAACCCTTACATAAATGTGTTAAATATTAAACCTTATATAAAGGTTGTTTTGTGTTCCAAATGTTTCCAAGCTTAGGTGGTTTTGTGAGGATTAAATGAGCAAAAATCTTCTGGAAAATAAAGTAGGCTTTAAAAAAACCTGAACAGTCCCACAAAACTTTTTGAGTTCATGCAACTGTCTTGTATTTCAGTTTAATATTTAAATATATGTTTCAGTTTTTATATTGAACCTTAAATTATGACTTCAGATTCGACACTAATTCTTCATATAGATGTGTTTTGAAACCAAAATGTTACTTGGGCACATGCTGATAAGAGGAATGCCCTGAAAGGTACTTTCAAGGAAATAAGACCAACCTATAAGGTATCTAAGAATTAATAATTTGGTAACTCTGAAAAAAAATTATAAAAATTCTGTTTAATTCTGCTCCATTTACTAGTCTTCAGCAAGTTGTTCTTGTAACAGTGGATGATATTAAAGTTTCAGGGACATCCATCCTCTCAGCAAACCAGGAAAACATAATTGGTAGTTAGCCTAAGTTTAACTAACCTGCTTTCTTTTGCTTGTCTTTCTCTGAGGAGTGACAGTGGTGCTCTAGTGAAATAGTTCATGTTTTTTTTTGCTTTTGCATCCCTCTGGAGTCTGCCAGGCAGATGTCAATTGTAGCTGTTACAGGCTTTTGCCATTAGAATGCAGATAATTCAGGAAAATGAATTAGATTTATGGGAGCGACAATGCATAACAATAAGTTTAATTGTGCAGTTCTGTGAGCTGTGGAATGATTCTTTTGCCTGCTGTCTGAATCTGTCAAACAGCTTTCTCTTTCTTGTCAGGGATGACATTGCTGATTTAGTAGAAGCCAAAAAGCTGCTCAAGGAAGCTGTAGTTTTACCAATGTGGATGCCAGAGTTTTTCAAGGGGATTAGAAGACCATGGAAGGTATGAAAAAATCTGCTCCTGCAATCATAAGTAGGATTTTGAGATTGATCTTGTCAGAACAAGAAATTTCAAATGTTTTACAGTTTAGATATATTCTGCCTGCATTTTAGTAACAAGATTTGTTGTAAGTAATAACAACAAAATAAATACATCAGCCAGATACCTGCACAGTCTTCAGCTAAGTGTTTGTAAGCAATGATACTCATTACTTACCCTTGAATAACTTCTCAAGGGAAAGTTTACATCCAGTAGTTTATATTGTGTTAAACAAACTATAAAATTCTCTGGTTTGATTCCTGTCCTAAAAGTGGTTCTTTTTCGTTTTAATAGGGAGTGCTGATGGTTGGTCCTCCTGGTACTGGAAAGACCCTCCTAGCAAAAGCTGTAGCCACTGAATGCAAGACAACTTTTTTCAATGTTTCTTCTTCCACACTTACCTCAAAATACAGAGGAGAATCTGAGAAACTTGTTCGTCTGCTGTTTGAAATGGTGATTTAAGTGCCTGAACATGAACAGTGAGATAATGAAGTAGAATCACCTCTGGAACAGTGAAACTTTACCAAAGTTTCAAACTCATAGCATGCAGAAACAGCTCTCCAGGCTTCACATGCTTGGGGCATGTCTGATTTTGATTTGCCTGTTTGCATTTCAAGATTATTCATAAATGGATTTATAAAAGCTGAAAAATAGGTCATCTTTTATTTTCAGGGTTAATTACTTTAGAGGTAGCTCACTATAAGCTGGTGAATGCTGCAGAGCTTACTTGAATGTAAATCCAGGGATGGAATTAATTGCTTCCTGGGTGAGAACCCTATTTAGGCCATGTGTTTTGTTTTTTCTGTGGGTGGTTTTTTGTTTGTGGTTAAGAGAAGTGGCCTGCCAAACTGTAGTTGGCTTCAGAACACAAATACTTGAAATAATACTCAGAAAATAGTTGTCTTTTTTTTCCATGTGTTATCAGGTGTGCGTGCAGTGTTTGCTAGGGTGCCAAGTACTGAAGGGGACAGCAGAGTTGCAATTACAGTAATCAGAAAAGGCAGGAAATAAAAGATCTTTTACACTACAATTTTTTAGGCAGGATACCAGCTCATTTGATGATTGGTCAAAAATGCAGATAACATAATGAACAGCATCTCAGCTGCTCGTTTTTAAAAAGGTCAGTTGTTTTGCAGTTGACCTATCTCTTGGAGAGGTTCCATGTCATGGTGTCCCAGCTTAACATTGATCCTGGCTTTAACTGAAATCCTATTCAAGCATTCTGTGCTGACTTTCACAGTTAAAAGTGTTACTCCTAATGTGAGAAACTGCCTATAGCTTATGAAATGTTTACAGCCCTAACAACTACAGGACTTTGCCATAAGCTCCTTCTACTCAAATGCTCTGCACAGTTGCTCTGTACCTGAGTGCTGGGGTCCAAGAGAGGGAAGGGTGGAGATGGTTTGATACTTAGAAGCTGGGGTAAATACATCATTTCTCAGCTCTGAATATGCTGCTACTTCTTAAATGGGAGCGAAACTGCTATTTCATCTTCTGCTTTATCATTTGCTTTACTCAGGCTCGATTTTATGCCCCAACAACCATATTTATTGATGAGATAGACTCCATCTGTAGCCGCAGGGGAACTTCAGAGGAGCACGAAGCCAGCCGACGTGTGAAGGCAGAGCTGCTAGTTCAAATGGATGGTAAATAACCTGGTCACTGGGAACTGCTGCACTGGAGGAAACTTGGGGGACAAAAAAAAAACCCCCAACATTCTTCAGAAGCAGTTTTTCAGAAGGCTTACATGAAATTGGGGTTAAAAGATACAAGTGGCATTTAACATTCTTTTGGCCTCTGAGCAATGGTCTTGTAAGACCCAAAGTAAGGAAGGTTCAGTGGAAAATACAAGATTTCAAAAGAGCAGCAGAAAAAAAAAACCTGCTTCTCTCTGTCTTTGCCTGGCATATCACTCACTTCTTCAAAATTAAGTAAAAAAGGGTTCAAAGGAGCTGTTAACCTTTTTCTATTTAAACTTCAAAGGCAGCATTACACTTAACTTCTTTGGGAGCTCTTTTTCTCCTAAAAATATAAATAACAAGATCTTCTGTTTTATAGAAGTGGTTGGGAGAGTTTTCATTTTAAAACATTGAGTTCACTACAGATACGCGGCTAGGATTTGACAAATCAACAAAGTTCAAAAGTAGGTAACAGAGTTGCTATAGAGGCATCCGTTTTATATTCTGGGGAGCAGAGAGAAGGAAAGGAGCTACTGAGAAGTGCTAATCTATGGACTGATTTGTGGCAGAATTCCATGAGTCAGAAGATTTGCATATTTATTTCTCCTCTAATGTTGGTACCCTTTTATTTTTGTAAATTTAAAAAAATAAATTTATTTTTATTTTAAAGAGCAGCAGAGCTCTAATACAGTACTCATATCAAGTATACACATAATGTGATTTTATTAGTAAGAACTATTTGAATCCTTTTACTTAGGCATTTGTAATTGATGTTTTCTATGCAGACTCTTAGGCAGACTAGGTCCAATGGCCATCCCACAGCCCAGTCCTGGTGTTCTAAGCAAAAACAGTAGATACAGTAGATATATAACTTTAACAATATTTACCTTCTTCCTGTTGTAGCAGATTCATAGTATTTAGAAACTGAGGTGTTCTATCTGTCTCTAAGTTGTGATTTAGTCCACCAAATTTAAACATTCACTTCAGCAGTTTGTACAGTCCACCTGTACACAGGAAACCTTTGGCCTGGCTTCAGAAGTGAAGGCACCTTGTAGGGGAGTCATGCTGCTTTTGTGTGGCAGTTGGTGAATACTGTGGGGGATGTTGGTTTTTGGTGTGGTGATGGTGTTGGACATTGTTCTGTTTCCTCACATGCTGCTACAAGACATTGACATGAAAATTGAACCACTGTTGTGGCAGAAGTACAAACAACTGCTGTAAAACCATTCTAGCCATGGCAGAGAGGAACTTCCTGGTCTGAGCAGTAGCCTGTGCCCCTGCTGCTGTTTAAACCAAGCTTCCATTTATACTTGCAGGCTGTCATAGAGATGAAAAAGTAAACCTCTGTTGTGCTTGGTGATTCTATTATGGTTGGGCTCATTAAAGTGCACTAGACTAGCTGTTTTTATTCTGCAGAACTGTTTCCTCTGTAGATGAAATTTCAGAACACATATGTGTATTTTACCTCCTCTTTTCTCTGCTGCAGGTGTTGGGGGTGCTACTGAAAATGATGATCCTTCTAAGATGGTCATGGTACTTGCTGCTACTAATTTTCCTTGGGATATTGATGAAGCCCTAAGACGGAGACTAGAAAAAAGAATTTACATTCCTTTACCATCAGGTGCGAAGAACTGGGGAGAGGAGTGCTTAAAAATTTTAAAATTCTAGCTTTATCAACATTCCTTTAGTTTTATCACTTGGTTTAAAAGTTGATATGTGTATGCAAATTCACTTATGGATTCAGGACCAGCTTAAATATGAATATGAACACTTGTAGCAAGTACAGCGGTCTTTTTCTCATTCTTCCCCCTTATCCTCCTTCAATTTATTATTTTTCTTCAAAAAGCAAATTGTACAGACTTAGTTTTCTTTTCTGTGATTAGCCAAAGGTAGAGAGGAACTCCTAAAAATAAATCTGCGAGAGCTGGAACTGGCTGATGATGTTGACCTTGCAAACATAGCTGAGAAAATGGAGGGTTATTCAGGTGCAGACATCACCAACGTGTGCAGGTAAGTTGACATTACATCATTTGTGTTACTAGTGCTGCAAACTTTAGGAGAACTGTTTGTAAGATAACCAGTTTACATGATTAGAGTTATTGGATAAAAATGGACTGTAACTTGTCTTTTATGTGTGGCTAAAAGGTGAAATACTGCATTAGTATTTACCTTAATTTCCATTTGAAGAGTAGTTGTAACCTAGTAATCTTAATTATCTGTGCTTTAGGCAAAACTCCACCTTCTTTCATATAGACTAAATTTAATGCATGAGGACTATCCAGAGGATGGTCAACTTTACCTTGTAGAGCTGCAGTCATTCTGCTTGGGCTGTATGACTTCTGCAGAAATTTGTATGTAAGAGGCAACAGTGATAGAAGCTGGAATGACTAAAGTGAAAACATGGAGTTTTTTTTCTTTCATGGCATGGAAAAGCTGTAGAGTCTTGTGTGATGGTACAAGAGGTGTGTATGCAGCACATTGTTTTTGTGATGAGACTGACTAAAGTTGTCTGCTATCTCCTTCATTTCCCTGTCTCCTCTGTACTATTGGCATGCAGTTGTTAGTGGGCCTGTTCTCTAGCCAAGGTTCCTGAAATCATTAACTAAAAATATCTTCTAGTTCTTCCCCTCTATTTTCTCTGAAAAATTGGGAAGGGAGGGATAGGACTGATCTATTAAGAGACAAGTGTTAGTTGCCCTGTTTACATCAAGAGACTTGCACTGGCACAATTGTGGCAGTGGCAAACTCTGAGATCTGCAGTACGGGACAGAGAACTGAAGGTGCTGTTGTCATCTGATGAGCACCTGTGTAACGCTGCTTTCAGGCTTTGGAGGTAGCATGGAAGTGTGGCAGAGCAAGGATTGAGCTCCTGGTTGTTCCAGCCCAACTTTTGTGGGGCTGTGCTTTGAGCAGGATGAGAGAGCTGGACGTAAAAACACCTCCTGGCTGCTTCCTCAAACGCGGATCCATTTCTTGCCTAGGTTCTTAACACAGCTCTGCAGACACGTGTCAGCACAGCTGAGAGGACAATGTGCTGTGCCACAGGGATGAGAACAAGCAGCCTGTACACAAAGCTGCCACCAAAGGCTCTGTCAGCAGGGCCACTGCAGGCTGAGCTAAAAGTTTGGAGCCTCAGTACTGTTTCCTGAACAAACCTTGTGCAGTGTCTGAGAAAAAGAATGGTATGTTAGTTGCTGTGAATCTGTGTTGTGGAGATTTGTTTCATTTGTAGGTTTGTGAGATGAATTTCTGGTGTTCTTTTGATCAGTCTTGGTTCAGCTTTGAAAGGAGTTTGTGCTAATAGGTTTATGGTATATGAGTTTATTTGGTCTGCTGCTTGGTGCATTTTAGCTGCAGTTTGTCTCCTCCAGTCTGTTCAGTGTTTGTTGCTTGTAATTAATTTTATACTGAATGTCAGTGCACTTAATTTAGAAATGAAAATACTTGTAATGTTTTAGTGAATGTTTTGTGTGTATGTATTTGTGCACAATTACTTTTGATTTTTTTAACCACAGCCCCTTTAATAGTACAAATACTATTAAACAAAGGCAAACATATTTAAAAAACGCAAAGAAACATCTGCATCTTCTATTTGTGGCAGGCTCTGAAGTGATGACTGAGGTGGCAGCAAGCAGAAATCCAGATGAACTGAGATTTAGATGTTTTGAAATCACTAAGAAAGAATTTGTATTAGCCTGTGTATTTACACTTTATTTATGGTGTCAGATGAAATAGCTCATGTATATGATTGTTTCATTTACACTGAGACAAGAAGATGTGGATGATTTAAAAGTGCTTTTTTATGGTTCAGGCTCTCAGTGTATAAGCATAGTAAAGTTCTAACCTGTATACTATGGCAGTCCTTGCTAGTGACACAAGCAAAACATAAGTGGACCAAGAACTCTGGTTTACTGACTCTCCTATCTTAAGCAATTTGAGGTGAGGTCCAAAGTTTGCTGAGCCAGAGCAAAAAAACAGTCAGAAGTAACACTACAGTTCCTAGCAGTCAGTATATAAGCAGGGGGAAATGAAGGTGAGCATTCATTTTAAACTGATATTCAGGAAATACAAAATGCATCCAAATTGCAGATTAGATGTGAGTATGAACTAACTTGGAATTGTTGTTTTGAGTGGACTGTCAGTTTTGGAAGACCTATAGAATAAAACTAGCCCCTGCTGTGTCTTCCAGTGGGTGGCTGCCTGTTTTCTGAATAGAGCTTTGGTGCTTCTCCAGGCACCAAGAGTGCATTTGAGAAAGCACCAGGAGTTCAGTTTGGAATGACTGTCCATAAAATGACTTTACAAAATGAACTGGTGGCCCCTGCACTTTCAGTTCTGTCAGTGTTTTAAGGGATGATGGGCTTGTTGGTTAGTTGGCTGGATTGTTTTTGTTGGACTTTCCATTTTTTTTAACTGCTGTCTGGAAGCAAATTAGATGCATGGAATGTCCCCCCTACCCCAGTGTGAAACAGTAGCTAATAGTTTACAAATGATGTAACAGCGAAGCATGGTGATATTCCAGGACTCCATTGAGATGGAGTTCAACAAGGCAACCTTTTGGTTGTTCTGAAATTTTAGTTCCTGTATTAAGAGATTTTAATTTATTAATTAACACTGAGGTTAGCTCAGTTGGTTAGAACATGGTGCTAATAATATCAAGGTTGTGGGTTCGATCCCTGTACAGGCCATTCATTTCAAGAGTTGGACTTGATGATCCTTGTGGGTCCTTTCCAACTTGGAATATTCTGTGATTCTGTGAATTATTTAGTAAATTCCTGACAGTTATAGTTTCTATTAGTGGGAGGGGATGGTACTGAAACAGAATATGCTCAAACCATTTTTCTAAATCCTTCCAGAAGACAAAGTGTAAGTTTTTCTTTCTTTAGATTCACACCTTTTGATAAGACAAAATATACTACTGTGATATCATCAATATTACACTTCTACCTTTTTTACTGCTAGACATATAAGCAACATCTTCTTGTTATTATAAGATATATAACTATGAATTAGCAGGAACTTCAGCCTTCCAGTGTTATCTAATTATCACCTCACCTGCTGCTACCAGGTTTACTGCTGGAAATCTAAACATAGTCAAACTTAACACAAAAGAAGATGACACACTTGTGAAAAACATTTAGTGCTCATTAAGGCCAGAAATGTGAGGAGCTACAGACAGAACAGATTTTGTTATTTAACATTTAGTTCTTGGGTGTACAGGTTGGATGTAGATACTGTTGACTCCTCCACCTTTGAAGTGGGATTCCTGTTAAAACCAGGTAACATTTGAAACATTCAAAACACTCCAGCTACTCCTCCTATATCTAGGAGAAGTGAAATTATTGCCTTGTTCCTGTTTAAAAATACTATAAACAGTAGCTACATCATAGGCATGCAGTGACATCAGCTAAACCAGTTTGTCTTTACCTCTTTTGCCTAGCCTGTGAATAGTATCTGTTCAGATATCCGGTGAGGATAGTGCCATGTTTGAAAAATATGGAAGACATGGTATTGTAGCTTGTACAAGCACTTGGAGATCTTCCCATAAAAGTTTACAGTTCTTTACTGAATCATTTTGAATGCAGCAGTTTAACTGGAATGCTGTGTTGAGCCTTTCAAACAACTGAATTTACCATCCTGTATTGAGTAATGATTTTATTTTCTCACCCTCCTGACTAGAGATGCATCGTTGATGGCAATGAGGAGGCGTATTGAAGGCTTGACACCAGAAGAAATAAGAAATCTTCCCCGAGATGAAATGCACATGCCAACAACTATGGAAGACTTTGAAATAGCTTTGAAGAAAGTTTCTAAATCTGTTTCTGCTGCGGACATTGAGAAATATGAGAAATGGATAGTTGAGTTTGGATCATGTTGAGTTGTCTTCTCTTGAAGAAACCACCTTATGTCTTAAAACAGCTTTAGAAGTAATTGGTGATATGTCAGTGCACCGCGTGCTCTTTTTAACTTTTGTAATTTGAGAAAGAGCAACAGATGTCTAAATAAATCTTTTTTTAAAATGCAAGTTCTGTCTAGCTCTCTTTGAACTAGCTCAGAAGTCACCCATTTTTCTCAAATGCTGATGGTATCTGATTTTCAAGATTTTAAAATTACTTTAATACTAGAACTGCTTTCATCAGAGTATTTACTCTTGAAAAATTGTTGTGTCAATAAAACCCCCCAAACTAGCCCTGCTAAGTGAGTCAGGGATGCTGAGAACTTGAAAATGGGACAAATAAGATGCAGTTACACAGATAACTTTCCTGGCTGATCTTGGATCTTAAAACTGTTGTTAAAGAACCTGTGCAAAGGCTGAGATATGGAATAACAACCCTCATGCTGGAACAGTCAGTGGAGTCAGTGAAGTTGAGCAAGGGGTATGATCATCATGGGTTTACAGTAACTGTTAAATAATATTAAAATATGTCCAGCCAGTATAAACTAATTCTGTGCAGCCAGCAGTGATCACATGTCTAGTTTCCTTGTTAGTCTGAGAAATCAAAAGCTTTCTGGCATTAATTCTGAAATAGGTGTTTCTTCCTTGACTCTCTGGTGTACTGCAAGCAGCAAAATGTTAGACTGGTGAGTTGCGCCCTGGTTTACACAGTTATTTTGGTAAGGCAGAATGTGTTGTGTTTGTGCTCAATTGATAACCCTGGCTTTACAATTGACATAAAATCTAAATTGTTGTTTTTCATTACTTAACTGCTTCTACATGCCACTTACTACCTGAGAATGGTTCTGCAGTAACCATCCATGTAACAAGTTTAGATTTTGCTGAACAGTGGTAATTGTAACTAAATCATCTTTAATTTCTAGCCATCTTCTACTGTTTGGGAAATAATTCTTCCTGCTAGCTCCTCCCAGTGCAACCAGCTGTAGCTCTGCTTATGGGTAGACTATGATTTTTCAGGAATCAAATAGGTCTGGACTTGTTCCAGCTGGTAGATACATGCTGTATAAGGCTGGCTGTGGAATCCCTGCTCATGTGTCTCTTCAGATGCTGCAAGGTAGTTGGGAAGGACAAATGGTAACACAAAGTTGCAGTCTGAGTAGGAGCCAAGTGCATCTCAAAGACGCAACTGTATAAATGCCATTATTGTGAGCATCTTGTTCATGTGCCTAAAATTCATCACTATGTCATGGGTGACAGCTGGACACGCTGAAAAGGGACTTCCAGCAGCGTCAGTGATGAGGCTCAAGTAAGACACTGAGATCTTGTGAGAGCTCCTGAATCCCTGGGTGTACCTGGCATGATGACCCCAGAAATGAAAGGAAAAAGCTGAGGTGAGTATAGGTGTGTGCATTTACAGACTTATATTTCCAGCATGGAAAACAAATTTACTATTTTTGAGTAATCTTGTATGTCCAATAAAAGACAGAGTTAATAAAAATACGCAGTATTTTGAAGATGTAGGTACTCTTAATGTTTATTTTTCTGTTTGTATGTAAGGATGAGATTGTAGCTGTCAGCTGTTGTTGCAGGGGATTTCTCTTTATAATTCACTGCAAACCAGCCAGAGTACTTAATCTCTCTCCCACATAAGAAGGGAGAGTAGGCAAGCTTTGGTCCTCGGCAGCACTCCATTAAGGGGCCAAGTAGACTAAGTATGATATATTTTGAGAACTCCTGAAGTAAACCTCAACTTAAAAGCAGTAGTTTAGCCCTGTTCACTCTGAATGAACAAAGTTAACATCTCTGTAATGTGTCGTGTAGGAAAGAAAAGGTGATAAAGGCTGAGTTTGTAGCTCAGAGGTTCATTTTGGTTTGGAATACACAACATGGTGATACACAGTTCTGAGGGCAGGAAGGGCTGCAGTGAAGGATTTTGAGGAGATGATGTTGCTGTTTCTGTGAACCTACTGCTATCTCACATGGGATTTTTTTGGGTAGATGGGTTTCTTGGGGTTTTTTTTCAGTTCCCAGTCTCTCCACATACCTTCCTTCTCCTAGGAGGCACATGTATACTGATCAGTACATGTCCTGGAAAAATGAGACCTACCATGACTGGCATGCAGGACAGTTGCTCCTTTATTGTCTTAGTTGGGTGAGGCAGTTTTTTAATTGATTTACAAAATAGTTCAGAGGGGTCACAGCTCAGAGTAGCACTCCTCTGAAAGGCACGAGACATGATTTGGAAAAATCATATGCTAAAGTTTCTGCTAAAGCAGAAACACAAAAGCTTTAACTTCTTAATCTCCAGGTCCATTAAGCAGCAGAAACTGTCTGGCAGTTACTGTGTTCAAGATTTGCACTATTTTTAGAATTTCACTAACCAGATGGCGATACTTCCGAGTGCTTTGTGACTTTGCAGAAATCAGCCAAGTTTTGAAGCAGTATCAACGCTTTCAGGCTTAGCCGTGCATTTGCTGCAGCTGTTTAGAACAGCTAAATCTTGTGGCTGTTGCAGGTGCTTGGTCTCCAGTTTCATAAGGAGGGATGCAAAGAGCACATGCTAACAGCTGCCGAGTTTCCATCAGCAGCATAATTCCTACAGTGTTTGTGCACCAAGGGAGAACTACTGTGTTTCTTGTCCATCCTATTTTTTTTTTTTTTTTTGTTCCAGGAGCTAACTTCAGCCTTGTACATCACTTCTTTTTGAACTTCACTAATGGAGGGGCTGGGGAATATCCACGTACAGAGAAGTTTGTCTACACCTATTTGAAGACTTGCTCTTCTCTGTGCAGTCACTATTCCTGTGCTAATCCTAGCAGTTTCCTGTTCAGCCATAGCTGGCAATCCCTCTGCCACCAGCAAGGTACTAGAACAAAAAATAAAATTAAAAAACAAGGGGAAGTTTGAGCAGAGTCCCCATTACCTTGAGCTGGTGTGGTGTGTACTGCACCTCACTGCTGGGTGGTGGGGTTTGGTTTGGTTTTTCTACAAGGACAAGTCAGTGTTAGAAACGTTCCTTTTATCACTGCAGTGCTGTCAGTTCAGTGAGACAATGAGAGTTGTTCCTGTCAGACCAGCTGTTAAGGACCAGCATGTGAGTAACTTGGATCTCATTAAACTCATGATAATGTTTCCTTAGGGCAGGAGGAGGGGGAATCCCAGCTTTTCCCTCTCACTCTAACAACTCCAGCTAAACACAGGTAATTCTGATCACTCAGATGGTAACTCTGCTCACTCTAGTGCCAGATAGTTATAGTTCTGAGGTTTTTCACCTATTCGTTCTTTTGGCAAACAATTTTTTAAAGAACAATGAAAAGCTATGAAACAGATAGTGCCATGAGTCTGAAATGTTTGGCAAACTGCTCTTTTACCTAATTATAAATGCACAAATGAACACAGTCTAATAAACAATTTAAATGTTTATTTGAAAAATGTTAACAGTACAAACTGGCACGAGTAGACTGGGCCTACTCAGCAATAGTAAGCCAGTATTTCTGTAGAATTTAATGGAATTTTCATTTTTGTTTTGGTACTTCATAGAGTACTGCTGTCACAGATACGAAAAGCAAGCTGGTTACAACTGCTAACAATTTTTATGAGTGGAAGGGACCATAAAAACATAAAGTGCTTGAAATATATATCTGCCATTCAAACTTTTGTTTTACATATATAAAATATCAGATCTTTTGAGTAACACAAATGTTTGGTAGTGGTATCTTCCTTGCAAGACACACTCGACCCTATGAGACCTGGAACCAGGTAGGGCAGCTTTGCTTAGGTTTGCAGGCACAGCTGATGTTTGCAGTATTCCCTCATCTTTTTCTGAAGAATGCTATCTGCGGATTAAGGACACCCTGAATTTCATCTTGTTAGTCAGGAAAGCTGACGTGGTTTATGGGCACAAAGGCAGCCAGCATCCTGTCCGAGGTGTGCAAAAGTGACTTCACAGAAGTTAAAACCAATGGTAGCCCTCAGGGTGGAAAGCTGCTCTATTTTGAAGCTTCTGAAAAGGCAGCTGTTCTATTCTGAAGCTTCTGAAAAGGCTGCTTGTTTATGGAGAGGCACAAGGAAGTCAGCTTTGGGCCTCGGCCTGAGTGGCCCTTTATCAATTAATCAACTGACTTAGTTTTCTTAGTAGGAAAAAACAAGGAATTAAGATCAGGTGCCAAATATCAGATCAACTAAAAGCATGTTTTTAAAAACCAGTAGCTCCAAAGTAAGTACAGTATTAAGTACAGGCTTTTTCATCTAAATTATTTTTCCTATCTGAAAGGTCTGAAGGCAGGCTGATGGTAGTCACAGGTACAAAGCTGACTTGATCCAGGAGAAGGATGCCTCTGAAAGGTAAGGTTACCTGGCATTAGAAAACAATACACAAAACGATTCTATGTTCTAAAAATTAAGACTTACTCTTAAACTCTCCAAACTTAGTTTAAATCAATGCATCAACTAAGTATTATCCTCATAATACCTCTTACATGATGTTGCAATGAAAAATCCTTCCAAAATATACTGGCTGTGGTTTCTGAGGGCTCCCTTTGCCCAGTTTCTACATCTGAAATGACAGCAGTGTAGGCTCTATCTGCTCAGTTTCACAGTAGCCTAAAACTGTTTGCTGTCAGAACCTATAGCTGATTCTCCAGGACTCAGCAACAGCCCCCAGTTTTATCAGTGTAATGTAGAATGGCATTAAAGACTTGGGATGAGGCCCCAACTCAGATCTGCAACTGTCATTCACCAGATGAGATATTCTGCTCATTCTTACTGGTTTACAATACTGAGTTAAAACTATTACCATTGTTTAGAGGACCACTTTACACGGGTAGCAAGAAAATTACTGTCATAATTGACAGTTATGATTTCTGCAGGCTGTAGATCCTGTAATAAGAAAATTACTGTGTGGTTTATGGTTTGTTTTTTGAGGTTTTTTTCCTGGTTGGTTTGTTTTTTTAAAGTGGAGTGGGTGGTTCAATTTCTTTATGCACCCTAACAAGGCATGAGCAAGCCCCATGTTCCTCAGCTGGAAAAGAAATTACTGCAAGCTGGTTCCTCTGCCCCATACTGACCTCTGCTATGGACAGGCCATCATCCACTTTGCTGAAGAGTATGTTGGGATTACAGTTTTTTTTCCCAGGTCTACTTAGTTCAGTTTCATACATGGCAGTGTTAAGCTACTTACTGCCAGTGGTAAGCTGCTTAGTGCTGGGGAAAGTACAAAGTGTTTCTCCACTGCTTCTGCTCTAACCAGGGAAGCCCTCCCATGCTTCCTGGTTGCCAGGCGAATGCCAGGGGAAGCACTGCCTCTTTTGTCACTGCAATTTCCAACCTTCCTGATCTTCCAATCCTCCATTTTCCCAGTTTGTCAGAAGGACCAAGGCCACTCAAAATCCATAAATTAACTGAATGCAGAGCCATTCAGAGGCACAGCTGATCAGCTGCATTTGAAGAACATCAGCTGTGCTCAGGACTGATGAAGCAGGCTGTGCTGTCAGTCCCTTCCCAAAGAACATAAAGTTCCAAGGGACAGCTCTTCCAAAGCTGACTTAGGCTGCTTTGAAGTGCGTGTGCTTGCCCATTCCAGCACTAAATCTACACTGATTTATTACCTGCAGTTACTAATTCACATTTCCACCCCTTGTTCTGAGACCTTGCTTTCCTGAAAAATGTTAGTGTTGCTGGTAGCACACCAAGTGGACACAGCCCTTGCAGGCAGGCAGTTTTATTTGTGGCTTCTTGCCACCTATGCCAGCACCAGTCACTGCAGCTTGGAAGCTGTCTACAGAGGTAAGTTCACCTTTAGAGAATTCCCCCACAAATTTGCGAAGCCAAATTTGAGGCCTTTCAGAACTGCTGTAAAACTCCAGCGTGCTAGGAGTACGAAAAGATTTGGAGATGTTGGAATGAAAACACTTGTTTAGCCCTAGTTTCTACCCTCCTTTCTTGGAACTATGTTAATAGCATCCCACAATGTAGTCCTTAGAAGACTTGATAAAAATTTGGCAGTATGACAGCAAAGCTAAAGACATTTCCAATGAAATACTTTCCTATGTCTCTCTGAAATGCCTATGTGTCTGAAGTGCTCTTGGAATGGAAAGTTACCAGTAGCTTTCTCATTGAATTCTGGCTACTATTATCCTACAAAATGGGCCTGCTTCTTAGAAGATTCTTTTAATCAATATTTTGTCTTCATCACAGCAAAAAAAAAAAAAATTACAAAAATTACTTACTTTCTTTCACAGGAAGGGAGAATCACCTTTAAGACTTTGATAATAAGAGCTGCTCCAACAACTCCAACAACAACAACTTCCATGAAACTAAACAAGATAGGTAAAGACTGGAACCAGAACCTGCACAACCCTTTTCTCAAGTCTTCCACCCACTGGCACATCACCTACAAAACAAGTAAAAATACAAAGATTGGAAAACCAAGCAACTGCTGGGTGTTTGGGGTTTCTTTAGCTACTGGTAAATCACATTACATGGTGATAATTTTACTTAAACTCATATATGGTTATACATAAAAGCATGAGGGAATTGACCGGTGGCTCAGATATCTTTATTGTTCAAAATTTGGAATAGGTGAAGGTATAGTTCTCTGTTCATTAAAGGCCCCTTTGGAAAATAAGGAACACTTGAAGAGAGCAGACAGTGTGTTGTAAAAGTGAGTGTTTTGGCCACAGAGGAAGCCATGAAACCCATCTTTGCCTAAGCTGGAACTGAAACTTCTCCAGCTGTTACTGTGTTTCCTAAAGCAGGTGAGACCAGAGGTCCCTTTCTCAGAGGGATAAGCACTCTAGCAGAGTCAGGAGAAAATGGTGGAATTTAAAGCTAAGCAATATTTGAAATTGTCATAAATGCTTAGCTCGGTATAATGTAAATATCACAACTGATATCATGAAGTATCTGTGTGGTCAAAACATGGCAAGGTTTAGAAGCCAAATGGATTCCTACTGGACTTGTCACTGCTGAACGGTAATTTAGGAGGGGGCATTTCTTGCTTGATTTGGGCTTTGTTTATCTGCAGAAATCCACTTGTCTTAGTGGTTGTCTGTCTTTAAATAATTGCATTTATATACTAATAATTATAATTAAAACAAGCAAACAACAAAAGCACCTTGTAAGAGGATGGAGGTTCTATCCTAAGAGGGGTCTCTGGTAACTTGCCAGGTAATGTCTCTTCATCCACTGTGGTTTCTACTTGCTGGATTAGGTACTGACTGGTAGTTTGCAGTGGATCTTGAATATCTGAAGAAGAAAAGCTAGATTTAATGGAGAGTTTGCTTTTTGACTCACTCTGCAGGAAAATAAAGACATGCTGTGTTTCTCTACAGAGGGTATAGTTCTCACACATTTACAGCAAGAACACAGAAGGCTTTTTATTTTTTTACTTAAGAGTGGTGAATTTGATAAGAAGCAGAAAGAGTGTTACAGCCTTTTAGCTATGCCCTTAGATGTAAATTTCAGCTGTCATCAGATTAAAAGGTGATGGATTAGATCGAAATATTCTACTTCAATTAAATACTTGACAGGTTTTGATTAAACAAAACTGAAATAAAATTAAGGCATCAAATGACTTCTATTGCTTTTAAGTTATTCAAGTTTATTTACAGAAAACTGTTCTGTGGTTTGGAATTGACCCGGACAGGTATTTCCTCCACAGTTTTCTCTTTCATTCTCACAAAAAAGGGGGAGCTGTAGAGAAACTTCCACAGCAGATCTGAGAGAGAAATTTATTCCTATCAGATGTCTGGACTGCAGACTGCCAAGTATCAAGTATTTCAAAGGAGAAGAGATTTGAAAATAAACAAATAAAATAGCTAATACTAAGAGTTGAATTTAGGTGTTTTAAAATAATAAAAACTAAGACATATAAAATAAAACCTGTTCCTGTTGATGAAGAAACTCTTTCACTATGGAAAACAAGGGATAAATGATGCTGTCTTATCCTGTAAAGCAATACATTGAATATGGATAAAAATACTACTTAACAGCTGAGAGATACCTTTTCCTGAGAGGTTGGGCAGTGTAAATAACACGTCGTTGTCTCTTGGCATGGAATACAGCATGCTCTCTTTCAAAGGGACAGTGTAGTTGGAATGTCTAAGTACTCTCAGGTCCTTCACTAAAATATCTATTTCTGTTACTTCTTCCTGCTGAACCTACAAAAGATGCAAATATGATATTACTGAGTTTAAAGCAAGACTGAAGCAGGCTGGCAGAGGATACCAGTACATCCCAGAAAACTCCAGGCCACTGAGATGTACACATAGGGCTGTTATAACATGAATCAGTATTCTTTGTTTTCACATATGTAGACCATACCACATCACAAAATAAGCTGAACAGACTGGGTCTTTCTCCTTGCAAAAGCACATGGTTGTCAATCCATGCACTTTTAACCAAGTCTTACAAAGTACATCACTATCCTCTTGCAGGACAGCATTTTAGGGCATGGAAAATGCAGGTATGTAGTGAAATCACTTGTGAACATTAAAAGTGTTGCTGAGGCAAGAGTGACACTTCTGCTTTTACAGGAACATTGCTTGTTTTCAACTGAAGGCCAAGTGTCACAGCATTTGACAGTATCCTGGTTGACATCCTTGTCTCCAAACAGGAGATGTGCAATTGACAGATGGACCAGGCAGTGGATAAGACATTGGCTGGATGGTAGCACTCTAGAAAGTTGCTGTCAATATCCACATAGAGATCAGTGACAAGTGGTGTGCTCAGGGATGGTATTAAAATGCACTGCTGCATTTTAACAACTTTGCTGGCACGAGGGACACTGAGAATGAGTACACTCTCAGCAAGTTTGTCAATGGCACTGTGTGGTGAACCTGCTGAAGGGAAGATCCATCCAGAAGCAGCTGAACGGGCTTGAGAGGTGGACCCCTCCTGAAGTTCAACTAGGCCAAGTGGAAGGTGCTATACCTGGGTTGGGGCAGTTCCACGCACAAGTATGGGCTGGGCAGTGAATGGATAAAGAGCAGCCTTAGTGAGAAGGACTTGGGAGTGTTGGGGGATGAAAAGCTCAACACGACCTGGCAATGTGCACTCACATTCCAGAAAGCAAACTCTGTCCTGGGGCTGCATCAAAAGCAGTGTGGCCAGAAGGTTTGAGTGAGGTGATTCTGCTCCTCTAGTGTGCTTATGTGAGACTGCTTTTGACTTAAAGGAACAAGCAAGGAAACAGCATTTGCTTTCTGGTTGCTTTTACCAGGTCTCTGTGAAAATCTGAAATGCATTGTGATGTCTAGTTTGAGGCCTGGAATACAATGCCACTGTTATGTAACAACTGAATCAAGCCACCATATCTCAGGCTATTATCAGTGGGATAAAGACTTCACTGGAAAAACTACAGACCTCTCAGTGGGGCTTTTCACTAACAGAGTAAGATTCTGACACGATACAGATCCCTGTAAAAATACTATATGCTGACCATGCAATTAATCAAGGATCAATGGTGTTATCGTCATCATCATCCTTTATAAAAAGAAAAAGGCAGCAGAACACAAGCCAGCTTCAAAAAAGCCTGACCACATGTAAGATGCAGATGTGCAGAAAAAGAAATATGACACAGAAATAAGCCAGTTGCTGGCTTCAGGAGATGGATCTTTTATACAGAACCTCAGGTTAGTAAATCAACTACACCATAGAGGTGATTTTGAGAACTCAGTTCTGCATGTTTCAATCTCAGCTTGAATTACAACCCCTCACAATTATTGCTATTTGTGCAAATAGAGTTAGAATTGGAGGGGTGGAGGTGCTTGTTCATCTAAAAAGCCATGTTCATTATCAAGATTCAAATTATCTTACACACAGCAAAGTCTTCTAAGGCTAAGCTCTCAGGTGTAGTGGGCTTTTACAATAAGAGTTTCCTGCTGCAAGCTATTCCCCATTCTAACTGCTTGAAACCTTTTGTTAGCTTGGAATAAACAATGGGGAAAAGCTCAAGATGCAGAAGGAGCCCATACTCCTTTTGTTTGTTTGGTACATTGTTTTATAAATCAGCTCTCGCTTGTGAGTCTGGCTTTGCTTGCACAAATTCACTTATTCAAAGTGCATGTGATATAGTTAATGATACTTATTAAAATATAAATAGAAGAATTTAAAACTTGAAGTTTCCTCATGAAACACCCCCAGTATTATACTGCCAAGTCTGCTGTTATCTCCCCCAGTACTGTGTTAGTTAACATTAATTATACACTTTGTGTTATAAGCACCAAAAGGTACATGTGAACCTTTTAATCCTTGGGAACTACTTGCCTCTCCTAAATTAAAAACAAGCAGAATGTTGTAGCAGGGCCTTTTTTTACCTGTTTTCCATCAATTTCTGTCACTTCTTCCTGAATGACAATCAGCCGCAAATCAGAAGTGGATGCCAAAGGCCACTCGTGAACCATGATGCGAACACTGACGGTTCCCAGGCGCTGCTGATCCAGTAAGTTATCCAAGCTTCTGTTCTCCACTGTTAACACACAATGTCGTGATTTTCAAAGAGAAACCACCTCAACCAGAAAGCAGTACCCAGCCATAGAGAAAACAGGTGCAACTCTGACACAGATGCCTTTGCACATGCAGAACCTGGATGGAGAAGTCAAGGTACCGCTAGCATAACAGCAGCACAGAACATCTGTGCTATGCTGATATTCTTAACACTTCCAGTAACTGCTTTTACAACCAGCAGTAATCTGGGCAACAGCTAAAATAGGTGCCGTGATTTTTTACCAGTATATCACCAAATCAGACTCAGAGCAGGTCTCATAACACAGCAGAGCTGTACAATCCCCTGACTTGGAGCCTGCAAACAGTGCTGCACCTCTGCCTTTGAGGTTTGCATTTAAGCACTTTAAGTAGAGCTCTTTGGCTTGGTTATTGCTGCATTCTTATTTCAGTTGTCCAAAGGAGCTCGTAAGAGTAATGCCACAGCCTAGCCAGCCACCTGTGTAAACATCTTGGTTTGCACAACATCTCCCTTCCTCTGAATACAGAAACATATATGCTCTTTTCCAGGCATATTGCATCTTCTGCTCAAGATGAGTGCCAGTTCCCTCCTACATATTTTTCTGTCCCCCTCTCTGTTTTCGTATGTGACTGGTGACACCTCAATCTCTCTTCCTACCCAAACGCTTTCAGCTATTTCAACAACTTAATATTCTACAAGTACACACAGAACTGCCTTTCTACCCTAGCTGTTTTTGCATAATCTTAGGATCCTTCTCCCAATTACTACACCTCAGCTTCAGGTGAGGGCATGCTAGAATTAAAGTCCTGGAGAAGTGCAAGAGTGGAAGTGAGGGATCTCTCCAGCATGCAGAGACCAAGAGACGTGAACCAAAGAGACATGACCAAACCATCCCTGCTGCTAAGCCACTGGTGCTGTGTGTCACTTGCAGTGCTGAGCCTGTCAGGTAATGTGGGAGAAGGCTCGACTTGGGTCTCTCAGTCACACAGTAACTATTCAGTGTGTCCGTTACTTTTATGCTGTGATCCCTGCCCTCATAAAGCTATTTTTCTTATTTAAAATATAGAAAAATACTTTCTGGTATAATTTAGAAATGTATTCCATTGCCAGAATAAGTGGCAGAAAGAAAGTTCCCTACAGGTGTGAGCCAGGGCACTAACCTGGTTGCTGAATGTTTTCTAACGTGGAGCAGCAAGCATGCACTTAAAGCCCAAGGCCTCAACAATGCCAAGCACCTCAATCTCCGTATGTCCCCTCCTTTTACCATCTGTCAGGCTGTTCAGCTACCACTACATTCACAGGAGTGACAGATACACTTCCAAAACTGACATTTAGGGAAAATTCAAGTGGGGATATAGGTGCCAAGAATGATCTGACAGTGATGTCAGAGTATGTGGTCTCTAATATTCAAAAGCATGATTATTAAGGTCAAGTTTTGTTTTTACATACACTCAGGAGTATTTCCCCCCCTCTATTAGTAAGTATCTTGATATTTATTTAGCATTTTACAAACACCACCTGAATCTGTTGTCAGTAATTTAGTAAGTAAATAGTATAAACATTACATTACAGTTAACACAGAGAGGTACTGTACTGGGGACTCAGACCTAAACACGGAGATGAAGAGTTGCAGGTTTCTAGCTTCCAGGTCAAATCAGGATTTTCCTCACTGTTTCAGGTTCAAAACTAGTTACTGCAAGCACTACAACAATGATTTGGGAATTTAATAGGAGCTACACAGGAGTGCTCAGGATCTCTCAGAATTAGTCAATAAAATCATATCTATTTTTCTGGAGGGAGTCATTTTGCAAGTAAATGACATTTTGCCATGGTTTTGTACCAGAAAAAAAGAAATTGATTACTGCTATCCCTCTGCAGAAGAGAAATATTGTCAAAGAAATAATTGATCACACTTGATAAAGAAGGGTTCAAGTAACAAGGTCACAGCTCAGAGAAGCAATTTGAAAAAGTGTTAGTATTCTTTAAAAACCCTAGGGGGATGACCTCAGATATCAACCTAGAGACTGACTTCATCTCATGCAGCAGAAGACTATTCTCAATACAACAGAAGCTTAAAACAAATAAACCTAATGGTCCTTTTTAAATTAATTATACAGTATACTCTGTGGATGTAAAAAAAAAGAAAAAATCACAGTACTTTCTGTTTTTTCACAAAAAAATGTAGCATTGAATCGGTGGAAAAACAGCAGGTTCAAGACAATATGAAGTCATTAACTACTGCAGGACTCCAGCAAAAGTGCAGTATTTGTGCTATAATATCCTATCCAGCAGAAACTTGTTTGTCGAATATAGACAAAAGTGATATAATTAAAAGGTCTTCCTAACAACAATTCATACTTTTGTTATTGAATCTCCTTCTGGATACATGCCAACCAACCTAGGGACACAGCCATTAGCAGGGTGGAGTTGCATCCTTCTGTTTACATTGTCTAGCTTGGAGTGCAAAACAGTCTTTTGAAAAGATGGGCAGAGTCTGTATTTCAGATTAGACCGTTTACACACAGGCCTTTTAATGTGACTTGGGATGAAGGCAGTAAGATCTTTTTGATCCATTTTAATACCAAAATTATCCTACCTTGGGAAATATTTTGCTTCCACAATGCTGTGGTTTACAAAATACAGAACGCATAGCCATTGTAAGCTTTGGTTTCTCAACAACAGGGAAACCAAATACCCCAGGGTAGAGAGGAAAATAAATAAATTAAAAAAAAAAAAAAGGAGGAAGAGAATACTCACATATTATTGTTTGACATGTTATGTGGGCAACCCCGCTTTTCATAGGATAGTCATTTAGATATACCTGTCCATTAACATAGGTGATGTTAAAAAGAACCTGAAAGAAAGACACCAGAATGAGTGTATGTTTCCTGCCTCTGTGCTGCAATTCTGCTCTCAGAGGAACAAACTCCCTACTGACTGATGTAAGAATAAAGGACATACTTGCAGCTGCTGCAGACTTTGTTTCGCTGCATATTAATTCACTGAATAAATAGAAAAACCGGACAAACCTGTCCTTTGTGAAGTTCTCCACTGGTGTTCAGCATCATAACACCAACTCTGATTGCTTCCTGGAAAAAAAAAAACAAAACAGTGAGAAGAGATATAAATTTGAGAAAACACATAAACCACTGCAGGCAACTTTTGTGTACCGTCCTGGAAGAATGACTTTGTACTAACCCCAGAGTACATTCCCAGGGTTTCTATCCAGCAGACAGAAGGAAAAGGAATATGATTTCTTGTTTCATGTAAGGATTAGTTTGGTTTTTTCACATTTCTTTTTAAATAAAGAGGATTGATGAGAAAGAATCACATCTGCATCCCCCTATGCATAGCTCATGGGTTTTTGTAATAAAGATACAATAATCATCATCATCACTTGTTTCACAAGGATATAATGGAAGTCTCTCATATTAGCTGAAAAATAATAGACCACAAGAGGTAAAAATCAGATTCTCTGTAAATGTTTTTTAATCACTCCAGTTAATCTTCAAAGTGAAGTTTAATACATGTTAGTGTACAGTAAAGAACATTCAGTTTTGTAAGCAGAAATCCTGTTTCTTTGGTTATGATTCCCAAATTATGCCACACTGGACACCTCAAACTCACAGAAAATGGGGATTTGCTTCTTTCTTTAAAACCATAATTGCTGTAATTTATTGAATCACTCATTCTGTCCTCTCATTTCTCTCTTGTAATTTCAGGGGCTGCTTTGCAAATGGAACCTTTTATCTCCCAGGTCTGTCCCTGAAACCAACTACATGCAAAAGTCAAATCTTGCTTGCACATAGCCAAAAGTAATGATTGCCACGCTGCTTTCCTCAGATACCTCTTCAAAGATAACGTTAAGCTCCATATCTGGCTTGTGAGAGCCTTAAATCATTATAACTTCATTTCATTATCACCTGAACATGGCACTTAGTGCTATGGTCTAGTTAACTGGGTGGTGCTCACTCAAAGGCTGGACTTGATCTTAGAGGTCTTTTCCAGCCTCAATGATTTGGTGATTCTGTTCTCCTCTGGAAAATGTTTCCATACCTTCAGCATCTTCTTTAGCTCTGTAGTTGAGTCATTGTTTCACAACCAACACTTAAAAAGTGAGTCATGTCTCAATAAAAAGTTGGACATGCTCAGAATTTAAAATGAAGAAAAATGTAAATACACAGAAAGACTTTTCATATAGCATGTTTACACAACACTAGATTTTCAGCCAGAAAATACATGAAATATACAATACCTAGCATTATACAGCCCCAGTTCATGAACAGAAAACTTCTGAAGCGTAACTATAACGTCACAAAATCATTAAAACAATGGGTGTTAATGAGCATACTCAAGTAGCCAGAACTGTCAAAAACTGAAAACAACCTCCAAGTCTGATTCAGCTGGAATCTGGCATCATAAGAAGAATGGTATAAAACCTAACACAGATAACCTTTTGGTTTGGGACTTCAGACCCATTTGGAATGTCAGTAGGAAAGCTCTCTGGCCAACGAGACCAAAGTGAAATCTCTTCCTCAATGCCCCTTCTATGAAACAAGTTTTCTTCAGTTTCCTTCAAAACTTAAATCCTAGCTATTCAAAGGAAATGAAAATTACCAAATTAGTCAGACAAGTGATCTCTGTAACTCAAAATATAAACTAGATTAACAGTATAAACATAGGGTATATTCTATCCTGTCTTCCTGTAATTTCCTCAAACCACTTATTTTCTTCTCATATTTTAAGAACTGTGTAGATTAATAATAAAATAAAAAGCCACCAAACTTCTAGATATTTTAGCTCTTAGCATTCAGAACTGTAAATCTTTTACCCTCTCAAACTTTTTAACAGATTACCAAAACTTTCTGGCATCACTTCCTAGGTTTTTCTGTTTTCTGGGAATTCAAAGGGCACAAAAGATGAATTTTCCAGGCAGTCTTAATAGTCCTTCATTTTTTAAGCCACAAATTACATCTGAGGTTCTTTACACATAAAGTATTTAACAATCTTTTTTTGACATCTACAAAGGGACTCACTGAGATTACAAGAAAAAGGAAATGACTGATGAAAAATAGGAAAATCCACTCCTTTTTTTTTTTTTTAATCAAATGCTTTATTTGAAAATGAAAGGCATGAAGGAAGCTAGATATGCTCAACAATTGACTGTTAAATGTACAACACTAGCTATATATACAACGATTAGTTTCCTTCAAGACAGATGTCAGCTCTGTTGATACAGTATCCACAAGCACTGTTATTAATTCCAGAACATGCTTAAAACTTGCATTTGAAGAGCATGTTACAAGTTTAAGAAATGAAATGTTTCAGCCGATCACTTCCATGCTGTCAAAGGTTCAAAAATCAGATTGTAAGGCGCAGACAAGACAGTTTAACCACTTGCTGCCTCTGCCACTGGGAGAATGCAGATCTCTGCTGCACATCATCCTTCCCAAGTCAGGGAGGTAATTTAGCTCATTAAATTGGCACAAAAATGTTCCCTTTTTTGCCAGACCATTTTTCTGTCAGTTGAACAAGGAAAGAAGAGCTGGACAAGCACAAGAGATCCAAGAATACAGCTGGGAAGAATGAGCTGGGCTCCTTGTTCTGACAGATACAGATTGTTGGACTGTCTCTGCTGCGTGATCTGTTTGTCCTTGCAGCATCTCCTTGGGAGACATCTGTCCTCACCACCTTCTCAGGTAATGGTGATGCATCTCCTTAATGGTACAGCTCCTCAGTAACTCAGAGCAATGATCAGTATTCCCCTGCAGCAGCTGTATCATGACCCTTGCAATTTTGTGTTCACAGCAGAGAACACGTACTGTTGCCATTTCTGGGAATGTCTGTTCACATCCAGAGCCAACAAATTCTACTGATATCTTCCCATATGCTGTACATCCATTCTACTCAGTTGTCATATGCTCTCATTTTGCTTATGAAAAGGTTGTTCATAACTCTTCATATATTCCCACGGAAAATAGCTCAGTTCCAGCTCAGTCTTAACCCTTCCTTGAAGGATACATTCACACTGCTGTCTTTCCATGGCTTCCCACTGGTGTCTCCTGCAGTGTCACACTCAAAACTCAATGGGTCCTGCTGTGGCCAATCTTCCTGACCCAGTACATACCCTGTAACAAAATCCACAGGATGGCAAAACCAACAAGATGCATGCCGCATGCAATGAAAATCTGGGCAGGGGTGCTGGGGGAAAGGAAGCAGCAGCTCACAAAAGAGCAGAGCACCATCCCAGCTAATCCACCTTGACCCACAGCAGGGAAGAAGTGTGCATGGCACTGCCCCTGTCATCACAGGACCCTTCAAAGCTGCATGTTGATCAGTGCTCAAGAGCCATACATTGCCTATGCCTCCTAAAGGGGAGGGAAGCAGATGTGGCAGGCCAACAGCTCTTGTACCAGTCTTTCAGGATGAAATGCCTGCTCTGACGAGCCACACTTGATAGGAAGTGCTCCTGTGATAATTCCAATCCCCATCTTTCCAGTCCTAGGGCTGAAGACACACACTTACAGAATATCCCTTAATTTCAACAGAGGAATATTTTTTATGTTACCATAATAAAATTCACGACCTGAGGGTGGAGAGGAAGAAAGTGTTTTATAGAGCTTTGTAGGTATGTCTTGTGGTTATGTACTTCAGTACTAAGAAAGGTAAATAACCCTGCATCCCTTATTTTGTAAAAGCTTAATAAGCCAATCCTGCAGTAACAAAGCCATGGAGAACAGAACGTGGGAACTCTGCAGCAGTCCATACTATTGCACTGTCAATTTCTGGAGAAATTTTTATGAGTGTAAAACTTGGTCTTATAACTTACATAACACTTTTCAGTATGAACAGTATCATGTAAGTTTCAGACAGGCCTGTAATTTAAAGGGTACTGACTTCACTGGGATATTTGAAAAAGCAGTGCTTTGACAGAGCCAGAATGAAAGAACAGCCCCAAGAAGCAATTCAAGTCCCTAAGAATTGGGGTGTGCTTTCAGCTTACCATTAACCCCATTCCTTACTTCGCAGCCCTCCTACGCTGCTGAATGCCTTCACACACAAAACTCCAATCTGCACTAAAAATGGCCCTATCATTCTTAATGACCTTATAGGATGTAAATGTCTCTCCTGAGTTTTCCTATGATTTCTCATCCCTGTTTTAGTGCTCCAGCAGTGATATTTACAGTGGTAATGGCCAGAGAATTGGCAAAGAGGACAGCACCCCTACCATAAATGTAAGTCATTCTTTTCTAGGACAACTAGGCAGCAGCACCAACTGTGATGGCATAGGTTACAGTGAACTAGTGAATTTCTGTGAGCTTGGATCAACAGAGGTAAGCAAGTAGTGATCATTTTCTAATCCTTTTATCTTTCCCTGTGTGCTGCAACAGAACCCAGGACTGTTAACTGGGGCAGTATAATCACAGTAGCAGCAGAAGAACAAGAAGGGGAAAAGATGTCAGCAAAGAATATAAAGCATCTGGCCAAAGTTAAAAGGGAATATTCATTAATTCTCAAAGACTAACGCCACACAAATCTACAGAGAACATTTCAACTAAGACTTTTTTTTTTTAAGAAAAATGCCACAGAAGAAAAGGCTGATGAGTCCAATCACGCAGGAAGTTCAGACAGATCTGAGTATCTGATTAAAGAATCATGGAAAAACTTTATCCCCAGGCAGTTAATACCAGATGGGGTGCACTGTACAGTTTCTCCTAGTACAAGGTAACCGTTCAGTCCTACACAGCTGCATCAGTCACACAAACCCCATCAAGAGTCTGCTGCTAGCAGCAGGCACACTTGAAGCACAGCTGTTCTCTATTGAGGCTCTCCAAACAAGGCTCTTTCTGCACTACAAGGCCTGTGGGAAGCCAAGTGGGCAGCCCTAGGAACAGATGGCACAATGCCTTACAGGATGGCCAGCTGCACAGAGACTTGAAAGGCAGACAATCCCCTCCCAGCCATTACACAGGCACTGCTGTTACCCCGGTTGTGACTGAAAAATGTGAAGTACAATGTAGGTTGCCAAACAGGTAAAAAACAGACAAAACTACTAACTTGTTTCTAAATTTGAGAAGAGATTATGGGAAAAGAAGTGTCTGAATAGACAAAACTACCACATGAACTCATACCACTTGAGTCCTGGCACTCACTGGACAATTGGCTCCAAAATATAACTATATACTGCAATCAGGGCTCCATGATCTATGCTTCACATAATTCTTTCGTAAGAATCAAACCAGAACTATGTTCTAGAGTCTTAACTGCAATCAGACATAACTGAATTGAAAAGTAACCATAGTAAAAATTTGCCATGACAAGTTAGAATTTCACAAGTTTGTAGGACAATAATTTGTCCCTCACATTTCAGAAAATTTTTGTACAAAATTTTCCTCCATTAAGATTTGGCATTATTAAACTGCATGACAGCATTCAGGGTAAGATAACTACATCCAGTATTTTCTTAACTGGTCAAAGCTGAACTCTTTCTTAATATAATAATCTAATATAATGCTTGTGCTTTACTTTGCTTTTCTGAACAAGCACACTTTCATTCCTTCCTTGTTTTACAATTAGTCTTACTATAAACATGGCTTATCCTTCCCTTTACTAGAATTAATTGCCTTTGTATCCTCCCTATTAAACCAACTCATATTATGATATTTTATCCTGAGTTTTAAAGGTGAATACTCAGTCTCACATCATGGAGACATGGTTGCATCATACTGCTTTAATTTAATCAAATATACACGGGAAGAGGATGTCAGCTCTTTTAGGCCTAAAATTCACATGTGCAGGTCTACTAATAAGAGAAACTGGCATAAAGGGATGGAAGAAACATTCCAGCACGTTGCTGTTAACAAGTTTCTTCTTTGACTAAAATACATTGTACTCACTGCCTCAAATGATTAATGTAGTGAAGATTATTTCCTGCTGTTGTCAAATGACCCATCCACACAGAGATTTCTTGCAGGCAACAAGTAATATAAAACCATTTTTTTTCCAGGCAACTGAACTAAACTAAAAAGAAAAAAAAAGTCTGGTGGGCAAGTATGTTATTTAGAAAGAACTCTGCTAGACTAAATTATCAAGAGGTAAACAGAATAAGCAAATAACATGGTGTTAGCACTGCTTTTAGCCAGTTCCTATCAACACATTAAAAAATACTCTAAAGCACAAAACCTTATGCCTGACCTTGCACCAGCAACATTACTTTAATGTCAAGGTCAGCTGGGTTATTGCATCATTCCCTTTAAAGAAAAAAAGCCCAGAAGAACAACATCAACCTCCCCATTTTGTCTAAAATCAATCAATTTTTAGTCCAGTTTTGCATATCCAAATTTTATGAGGAGAAATGAGAACCATAACAGATATGCTAATGTTAAAAAAAAAAAAGTTCAGATTTCAAAACAGCTTTTTTAAGAAATTACAAGTATTGCACAACAGTTGAGGCGTTCACATTCCAGAGCTGAACAAAAGCATTTCAACCTTACAAAATGCTACTCCAGGGTCCCAAGGTTTTTCCTCAGTCTTTCCACGATGGTTTCTGTAACACCATTGCCATCAGCGAGGAGGTAAACTCTGACCTCAGCTTTAATCCCCACATGGAAGAGTTAACAGAATGTAAAGCTGTTAGTAGAGTGCAGTCAGTGGGCTCACAGAGTTGTAGAGCACAGCTGTGGTGTCCAGCCAAAGAAAAAGCTGAACACATTGGTGCTGCCTGCTCCCAACCAGTCTGCAGTCCCAAGCCATCCTGGGGAAATAACACAGTTATTCTGACCCCATTGCCACTGCCACTGAGCTCATGGCTTCTGATGGCAAATTGACAGCATGGCATTCCCACTCTGCCTTTTCCCACTGCCTAGGCACTGCTGCTCCTAACAGGCTACCAAAAAAACAGCTCAGTGTCAAAAACATTGATTCTTCTACTCAAAAGTTTCTCAAGATGCACTGCTCCTTTTGCATCAAAACTGGTCCTATATGTACAAAGCTAAATAGTGCAGGAGAAAACACAAGCTTTTATTTTACTAAGTTTAACATTCAAAAAGAAAAAAAACAAAACGCTAAAGTAAAAATTTGTGTGTCCCTTTTTGACTCTTAGAAGAAATTTTATGCATATACTTAGGACACCAGACCCACATAAAACTAAGAGTGCAGACAATTCCAAACTAGCAAATTATGAGCTCACAAGACCACCTGAGCAGTACAGCACAAATGGACAAACTCAACCCCACAAATAGCACAGCTGTGCCCATAAGGCATTCCAGTTCCTAAGTCAAGCCCTGCTCACACTCCAAAACCTACCTGCTCTATCTCTGACCCCAAGCTGCCTTACGTGGGACTGCCCCAGCACCCCTGTGCCCTGTTCACCCTTTCACATCCAAAGACAGCAGACACAAATGTGTGTCCTTTAAAACTGCCAGCACTGACAAAGAACTTTAACGCTACCAAGCTGTAGTTTCAGTGTGGAAGTGTGGCAGTTTCTGGGGAGAAGGTGAGCAAGAGCCTAAGTCTTTATTATGTCATCACCTCATGAGCCTTTCGGCAAATTGAAGCCAAAACTCCCTTGCTCAGACGGATAAGCAAAATACCCAAGGATTGAGCTCCCTCTGCTCTCTTTAGCACACCTCACTTCAGGCATTCAGGCACTTTTACAGGTGTCTGAAGATTTAGATCCCTGTTTTGAACTTGGAGCTAAGGAGGACTCTCCTCAAAAGTTCATAAAGAAAAGCAGAAACCAGGAAGTAAGGCCAGGAATGAATCCTGCTTCACAACACAGGATGTGCCAGTGCAAGGCCTCTCTCAGGTTGTCTTGGAAATGTTTTACTTAAATTAAACTAATAAATAAATAACTCTGGAGGGAAAGAAAGGCATAATAAATTTGGTCAGGTAACAGTAACTTCACACTGGCTAGACAAGTGGACTACAAACCCCTCACAACTCTTCCCTCTGCGATCTTAGAGTTCACAACTGTAACAATTTTAGAGGATGTATCTGATCATGATTCAAGCTCAGGCAGAAGTACCCAGCTCTTCTATAATTCTAGAGGTCAGAGCTCACCTGGTTCTGTGGAAAATCCTTTTATTCCAACTGGAAAGTTCTCCTAAGTAGTACCCAAAACATTTCTTCCACTCTTTTAAAAAGCCACCAAATTTAAAACCGATATCACCAAGACAGCAGATATTGCAATAGAAAAACAGACAACACAATGCCCTGTGTATTTATAGATATACACCAATACATCAAAACCCTTTTCTTGGTTCGTTTCACCAAGTAGGCTAGGCACAAACGTGGACCTAATGCAGTGTGCACGTCTACGGCACTGAGCCATGGAGATGTGGGCGGACAAGCCTGAAAATACAATATAAACACATCTACATTACATCTACATTGCGGAGAAGTAACCATCTCCCCCCTCGGACCTGTCAGATACGGCGCATCGAATCCTATACAGACGAACCAGCAAAGGCAGAGGGGGAAGCCCTGTCGCCCCGCGGCCGGGTCGGGCTCACCCCCGTGAGGGAGCAGAGCACGGGAAGGGGCAGGGACAGGGAGAGGGGCAGGGACAGTGGCAGGGAGAGGGACAGGGACAGTGGTGGCAGTGGCAGGGCAGGCAGTGGGGTGGCCGCCGCGTACCTGTCCCAGCGGCGCGGCCGGGCCCAGCAGAGCGGCGGCCAGAGGCGGCAGCAGCAGCGACAGCGGCAGCAGCAGCAGCAGCTCCCGACGTCCCAGCGCCGCCTCCATCTTGCGACCCGGGAATTAAAAGCAAGTGAAACATCAACAGGCGGGGCCGGGAGGAAGCGGGGGAGGCGGCGGGAGAGGGCTGGCCCTGCCCCGGCCCTGCCCCTGTCCTGTCATTGTCCCTGCCCCTGTCCTGTCGCTGTCGCTGTCTCTATCCCTGTGCGGACAGCGCAGCTGCCGGGAGATCCCGAGTTCGGCGTTGTGGAATAAGGCGCGAGTACGGAGCTGAGCCTACAGGAGCCCTGTATAGGCGATTGCAGCCTTTGAAAGCACTAAGAGTGCTTAGTATAGACAGTGTTAATAATTGCAGCTGTTTGGGAAATGACCAGCGTATGTCGTGAGGCCCCTGGTGCTGTCACCTGCTCGCAGGGCCGGAGCAATACCGGGCTGAGCCCTCAGCCCCACACTGCAGGAAAGGGTTCTGGAAAGCAAACGCAGGCAAAGTACTCCAGGAGGGAGCAGAAAGAGGCATCGGAAAGGAAGAAAGCACAAGACAGAAGTTTCCAAGAGCTAGCGGTCATCATCCTAAAGGAGAGGAAGCAGAAGGAAACTTAATAGTGGCAGTCAAAACCATGGAAATCTCCGGCAAACACGAAGGAAACAAGCTAGACCACCAAGTCCTCAGTGGATTTGGAGATAACAAGTGTTTTATTTGCAACAAGAAGGATTGCAATTACCTATTAGCAAAAAATGGTAAGCGTGGCAAATACACGAACACCTTGTCTAGGGAGGTTTTAATACTGCCTTTTAATACTTAAATTCTTAAGTATTAAAAGGTAGTACTTAAATACTGCCTAATTTAATACTTGATTTAGCTGCCCTGCTGAAGCCATCTTTAGCCTGATTTTATATTGCTCTATGACTCCCTATTGATTGATACTAAACATCAGTCGTAAAACCCACTGAAACTTCTTATTTTGTATGCAGTTCACATTCATGAGACGCTGATACAAACATCTGGCACAAGGAACAAGGCACTGGAAAATGAGGCCTAAGAGAGTTGTATATTGTGACGTATGTTTCGCACATTTCCATGAAACCCTCAAATATTTAATCCCTAAACACATTTATCACCACATTATCAGCAGTTCCTACTGTTTTAGAGATCACAAAAACCAGAGCTGACTAATTGCCTTTGTAATATCCACAGAAGTCAGTAACAGAAGACGGGATAAAAACCTGACATCTTAATTTCCACCACCTCTCCTCACCATCCCCTAGTTTACCTAATTTCTTGCATGCTTATCCTCAAGATTTTTTATTTTTTTAATCTGTTGTGTTTGGTAAACTGAAAGCAATAGGTAAAGGATCTGTTCACTGTGCAGCCTCATGAGGCAGAGTGCTACGAGGTAGGAGAGCTCCCCAACACGGTGTTTTGCTGCCTCTCCTGACAGCTGCAGGAGCATGTTCAGGGATATGAGGGCTGTCAGAATGCAGCTCTTGTCAGTACTTGTAGTCATTTGCATGTGCTGGTGGGAGGAAGTTTAAATTACCGAAATTCCTAACTATGAGTTGCGTTCTCTAGAACCCAGAGTGGGGGTTGCCTTCCAGCAGGAGAATAGTACAGTGTTCTGTGTAATAGATTCGTTACCTCAAATGTTTACAAAATGTACCAGAGGTATAACAATTAATGTTATCAGGGTATGTTAAAATGGAGGGAAGCAAAGATCCCTGATCTGCAGAATTTATAAATTCACAAAATTCAGGCTAGGTTCTGAGCTGACCTTGAGGAGTTTAGCATCTCACTGAAATGGAGTAGTTGATGAATGCCTATTAATTTTTTACTTTCTCTGTTTGCAAGTTGCCTGGTAAACTACCAATCAAGTAGTGGTTTCCTTCTGTTTCTGCTTCCATTGATCTTTTCTTTTTCTTCCCATCTTTTCCACCCTCTTTTCTTCAATCCTCTCTCTTACTCTCTTTTTATTCTCCTGGAACTTCATTAAAACTTCAAAAATTATGGACTAATAGCACTTTCAAGTATTTTCGTTTTCTTCAAATTTCAAAGCTTCCATTAGTCTCAGTGTAACAGATGTGATAACAGTTTTATTTAATGTAAATAGTAAAATTCCTTGCAATAACTAAATAACTTATGATCAGTCTCACAGGTGAACTGTCCTTGGGTGAAAGAGGAGCTACTTAGTGCTAGGAAAAGCTGTGAGCATAACAGGGCTTTCCTTTTGAGCTCAGTTGTGAGGCTCCTCCAGTATGCCAGTGAACATGTACTGAAATTTGAAACTATTATTAGAATATGTAACATTTTTGAGTATATGGTATTGAGACTGACTACTGCTTGAGCTGCTGTGTGCCAGAAGTGCTATGTTTCATTGGGTTTTTATTTAAGTTGGAAGTGATGTCTTTGACCTTTCTAAGTAATTGTGAAAAGCCAATTTTTCTTTGAACTTTTATTACAGGCATGGGTTATTAGGAGGCAGCAGCCAGTGTAAAGAAGAAGGAAATTAGGATTTAGTTTATTTTATGACTAAAAAGAGTGATAAAAGCCTGCTCAGTAGCAAGTAAATAGTTACATTTCAGGCAGCACAGGCTTGCATAAGACTTATGTACCATTTACATCCCTCCTAGAGTTTCAGAGTAATAAATGTAATGTGTGCTGTAGTGCTTTCTTCTTTCAATAACTGCCATATGGATGCCTTAAAACCAGCCTTGAATCAATTCTCTATTGACATACAGGCTGGGAATAAGCTCTCAAAAACAATACAACACTGCCAACCAATCGATGGCAGCACAAACAGCTTTGAGAACTTGCACAGTGTGGAGGCAGAACACAATGCCCTGCAGTGCAAATCTTGGCCCCAGGGTGAGCCCACTATGTCTCCAGGACCATACTGCAGCTGTACAATAAAGTAAATTCCCTGCTTGGCTGTTTATAAAGGTGCTGTTAGATCTGCTATTACTTTTACTGCTACTTAAAGAGGAAATCCTGCTCTCACCAACCTACACACACCTCTGCACTCCTAGCTCCTGCTCCCTCCTTTTCCTCTTTGCTGATTCCATTTTACTCTACAGTGAGTCAATTCAGGTCACTAATCTGGCAGGAAAAAAAATTCAGTGATAAAAAAGGAGAAATAGTTTTACAGCAGATTAGTGACTGGGACCAACTCATTATGTGATGAGTACCAGAGCATGATCTGAATGAAGACAGTGGCCAGAAGCAGAAGTTCTCTATGCTGAGGAGCAGGATTCCTTCTTTTGAAGGCAACAAGCCTGGTTAGATGAGTTTAGCTGTGACACATAAGCCCAAGAACACGCACGTGCACTACAGGGAGGGAAAAGATTCTGTTTGCTTGTCTGTCCTTTCAGAGGTGCCTGCAGTACTACAGGTGATGTTGTGGCCACACACTCACAGGAAATATTGGGCCTGCTAATTGTTTTGAAACCCTCTAATTAATATCTGGAGGCAGGCTGGGTAAATAAGCACACAGCCCCTCAGTGTGCACCGTGCTCAAAAGCTGAGTGATCCTCATCAAAATGTGTACTCTCCCATAGGAGGTTGCTGCTGGGGCAGTGTGGGTGTGTGTCTTTCATTTTCCACATCCCCTCCAAGACAGGCTCCCTGGCAGCCTACTCACAGCATTGTCCACAAAATCAGATTCATTACCTGATGTGCAACAAGCCGGTAATTACACACTCAAAAGAAGTGCCCTACTTAAATTGATAAAAAGTATGTCCTGCCTCGGAGGTGATCAACTCTGAAAAGGGTGTCCCCTATTAAAAACATTATAGTATTGTAAGTAATCTGTTTTTTCATCATCTGTTTTACTTGAAAGATGGCCAGTTTAGGACTAGGCAGTCTCATAAAAAGCAATTATTCATTGTATTCTAGTGCATATGATCCCAAATGGAGAGGGGGCCCATCTGTATCACCATCACCATCATCTCATTCCACAGGAGTGCAAATCCTATTGGATGCTATCAAAGGCAGGGAATAGGACAAAATCATTTCCTTCTCTGTGAATCAGTCCAGTGGCAGTGTTCTGCACTGTAGCTGTGACACTGCAGCTGATTTCAGCTAGTGGGATCAAATTTTTTTTTATATTCTCATGGAATGCATCTGAACATTTCCATGCATGTCTATGCAGAAAAGATGCATATTTGAAAAGGAAATTTAACATGAAAATAGATGTTAGCAGCTAAATTTAATTTTTTTGTATTTTGCAAACTGTTGTGATGCAGAGCACCATAAGCAATTAAAGCTCATTGTAAACAGGACTAATGTTTTGTTTCTGACTTCATATGATTGTTGTGAAGCTGCATAAGTGAAAAGAATATTGAGTTCCTAAATGCAGACTTTTGTTAATCAAATACTTAATTTTCTGTGAAAATCGGCACAAAAATGTTAATAATAATCAAGTAGAATAATTGTCTTGCAAAAAGCGTACAAAACGTGAGAGTGAGGTGCTCTTGATGCCGTTAGAAAAAAATGGGTGACATAAATAGTTTGGGAATTAAGGTAAAGCTTCTCTGCATAGGAATTGATTGTTTCTCCTTGTTCTGACCTCACCTCTCCTGCTGCACCTGAAATCTGTTCAGAGTCACAGAGCAGCCAGTTATTGTTCACCTTGCTGTGACCTGTGCAGTCAAAAGCTGCCTTTTGGTGCAACAGAAAACAGCTCTTACAGAATCACATACTACTGAGGCCAGTGCTTATGTTGGGAAATTCAGCTTTTCTCCTATCTCCTGTCAGACTTTACATTTTTGTCTGAATATTATCTGCTCCTGAGTGTTCTCATTTCCAAACTGCTGGGAACATGAGTCTTCATAAAGCAAAGCACTTAGCAGTAGATGTGGTTAGAAGCTTTTTAGATGGAAATCAGAGGGAGATTTGTGTTCATTTATTTAGGACTCCTGCAGTCTTAGCAGAATGTGACAGCAGTCCCAGCAACAGAAAATCACCATGATTTTGCCAGTCTCCTGAGAAAAGGGAAATTTAGGGTAGGGCCTGCTTTCCCAGATTCCAACAAGTATCTCCATTGGAATCTACTAGAAAAAAGGATCATGTTGCAGAAGTACCAGTGATCTGGTAGGAGTGCCAGTGCTGCTTAGGTTCTGCAGAGCCCTGGATGGAGGCACCAGGTACACTGTCAGTGTTGCCTAGTGTGCCTTGAGGCCATACATGTACAGAGGATTGGGAGCCAGGATACTGGGAGCTGGATACTAGGGACTAGTATCTGGGATTTGGTGTTCATAGAAACAAACACTGACAGAAACAGACCAGAAAGAACAAGAAAAACATTATGGACTGAAAAAAGATGTTTTATTTCAGTGCAGTACAGATAAATGGGAGTTACTTTGCTTTGAATGAAAGTACCAAAACTAAGAAATTAAGCAGATAAAATACATTTTTGTAGTACTTGGAATCCTTGGATTTCAAAGCAGTGAAAAATGATAGCTATTATGCTGCAGCGTTCAAGTAAATATTTACATATCTTTAATGCACTACTGCCTTGATTTATGTTATATCACTGGTAACTTAGTTTCCAGCAGTAAGATACTACCACTGAAAATGCTGTCTTAGCCATCAGTCTTTTAGCCAGTGATTTCTTTATGTTTAAAATTCATTGGTACAGAAGTAACACTCTGTACCAAGCCAGCTCTCCAAAACCCAAGCCAAATCAGTCAGTCTCTTTTTCTTTTCTTCCAAAAGAATGAATTTGATCCAATTTTTCAATTACATTGACCTTTGGTTATGTATAGTAATACTGTAAATACTGGGCCCAGTTCACAATCAAGTAGCATGAACTCATTTTATTTAGGTCATGAGAAAGTATTGTTTAAAGAAAAAAAAAAAGAAAAAAAAGAAAAAGATAACTACACTGTCATCCTGCAGCATCAAGCACAATGGCTGCTCAGGATTGGGCTTTTTCAATTATAGCACTGTTCTTTAGCTTGAATCAGGACAGGTCATCTGTTTTCCTGTTAAATGTAGATGACTTACATTTTCAAAGCTACCAAAGCAGACTGACATAGTGGTTTGCAGCAGAATCACTAGCCCCATTTACTGATTCAGGCATGCTTTTGTAATAAATAAGCATTAATTACACAGGTATTGCTGTGAACCAAGCCCCATTGTCCAAAGGAAGCACATTTTTCTGCCTAATCAAAAGTCTTTACATAAGAATATGTTTTTATAATGGATTTGAATAGCTGCTGTGCAAGTTATTAAAATCATGTGTCTTCCTGCTCACGCTTTGCACCAACACAAAATAATGAATAAACATGCAGTAAAATGTAGCACCATTTACAAAATAATGTGTAAAAAGAAGGCAGGTAATTCCTGGCGCTGTGCTGGGGCATCTTGCTTCCTTTGGTGGGGAGGAAGATAAAGGTGTTAATAAAGTAATGGCTTCCCTCTCTTGCAAGAGTTCAAAGAAAATCCACAGATACTTTCACAGGTGCATTTGCGGGAAAATGTGGTCTTTTTTTGCATTCATAGTCTTCTCCTAAACTGTAGTGAATAAAGACTGTATAAGACTTCTGCTCTGCTATAAGTTACGGGTTTGACTGCTTTTTCATGGCAAAGTCAATGAGTGTCTCCTAAGATCATGTTGAAAAGGAGCATCTTTAATAAAGTGTTTGTGCAGTATGTGTGCATATGTCATGATTTTCATGCCTTTCCAGAACAGCATTCCATTGGCTGCAGTTGTTAATGCTGCTGAACTGTCCTCTTCTCTTGATCTGGAAGTGATAAGCTTAAGCCACAGCACAAGCTCCAAGCTCCCCCCTGTGGCACAACAAAGTTTATTGTGCAAGGAACACACTTTGAGGGATTCATAAGCAAGAGCTCTGAACTTTGAGAAAGTACTTGAGCTTATGCTGGAATGATTTGGATACAGCTCCTTCTCCTGAGCAGACCTCTGCATCAAGGCAGGTAAGCCCAGGGGTTTGCTTGTGTAGCTAGGTCTAGCTTAAGTTCTTTTGAGTAGAGGTGAGGTGACAGACTGGGGAAGCATGACTGAAGGAGTATGTGTGCCACATCATTATTTAATTGTATTTTCTTTTTAAACAGTAAAGTCTTGTAGACCTGCAAGCCTTAATTTGATTTCCTCTGCCTTGATTGTATCCACTGGACTTGTGTTTAGTTTCCCCACAAAGTGAGAACAAAACCAAGTCACTCATCTTTCACAGCTCTTGTCCTGTTACAAATATTCTAAATATTTATATAAATAGTGCACTTTGTGTTCAGCTATATCTAAGAGAAAAGTGATTTACTGGACATACATAGACACTCACCTGATTATCACTACCTGATGCCTTCTCCCAATAAAAGAGGAGTAGTTCGTGGGCTGAGAGATGGCAGTCATCCTGTGTCAAGAGAAATGTGTTTCATTTGATGTTTTCTTTTGCTGTGTGAGTGTAGCACAGGCTGCAATGCATTTTGTGTTCTGTTTCACAGCATCTTCTCTTGACAGCAGTGGATGTGGAACTTGAAAGTCAGTATATGGACAGAAGTAACATGTGATGTTCCAAACCATGGCCTTCTAAGCAAGATATGGCGACCAGCTGTTTCCATTTGTGCTGACAGATCTTCATGCATCATTCCACATGGAAAGTAGACTTAACTATTATAGATCATTAGAGCATTTCCCATAAAGAGAGGAATTTTCACTTGCTCTCCAATAAGACTACACTTTCTACTACTGAAAGTGTTACCATGTTCTTAGAATCCTTATTCTTGGTATTGGTCAGTGACTTTAAAGTCTCTGAAATTACATTGTTAGGTGACTTTACAATAAGAGAGCAGGATCTTGCTGTCTTCCCATTTGGCTCTTCCTTCCAACCTTGTTCACTGGGGTTATTTGGGAACATTTCCCATCTCTAGTTCCATCAGGACTAGAACAGTGTCTTGTTAGATTTGAGCTGCTGTGTATTAAAGACTCTGAAAAATTGTGCCAAAAGGAGATGGAACTCCCTTCCATTTTTATTTATGGCCATACATAAATTACAGATTGTGTTTCTGTCGCTTGCCTTACTTCAGAGACACTTCACTGTGGCTAACAGTAGTTGCTGTAGTTTAGATGGGAAAAAAGACACTGGTGTGATTTTGGGTTGATATGGTATCTCTAGATCAGGTTTTAAAATCTGTCAAAACCTGAGGTTCTTCAGTAATTTTAAGACATTTCAGAAATAGTTGTTTTTTCCTCTTGGTTAGCACAAGTTAGTGAGAAGCTTCTTTTCAGAGGGTGCATTTCAGCCGAAAAGCACCTTCTTGGGCTATCACCCTGTTTCTTCCTGTTCTCTCACAACTTCCTAGAGGTGTCCCATGATGCAGCCTGTGATTATGATTGGACTAGTTTTGATTTGTGTGTGCTCACTGCCACTACTGAGAAGAGAGAGAAAACTGCTTAAAACATAAAGCTTATTTTATAGCATGACAGTTTATATCAAGTGAAGAAAATGGAATCCAACATGATAAAGCTACTTGATGCCTTTTAAAAAACACTATGATGCCTTTTAAAGCTATTTTTTTCAACACTTCGTTGAAGATCGTGTGCTCTTGAAGAATCAGGTATTTTTCTATTTTAATAGTATTGTCTTGAAACTGGTTTTAACTTGACTCGGAGTGTTGTCTCTCCCTGCACTTTAGTCATTCACCAGATGGTGGGGCTTAAGGTATTGCCAGTGAACTAGAACTGTAGGAATTTCAAAAAATCCTTGGAATTGGAGAGTTTGAAATGTGTATTCTCTCCTCCCTGTTTTGTAAGAGGAAATCCTGGATCAGCATGACATCTCCTCAGGCCGTAGCACCTCACACTGAGGAAATGGTCCCAGACTGTCTGGTATCTAATTAAGCAGCACAATCTAATTAAGCCAAAATATCATCACCTAAGACACATCAAAGAATAGAATAATTTTACAAAAAATGAGAATCACTGTGCCCCTGGAGATGCTAATGATGTTCTTTGGGATTACTGAGAAACTAATGAATGGGAGAGAGAGGAGTGTTTGCCTTGTATTTCTGCCCCAGTCCCAGCAGGCACCACTGTTACCGAATGATGGAACAGTTTGGGTTGGAAGAGTCCTTAGAGATCACCCAGTTCCAGCTCCGTGCCATAGGCAGGGACACCTTCCACTAGACTAGGCTGCTCGAAGCCCTGTCCAACCTAGCCTTGACTTGCATCTCCATGGGCCAGAAGCTGGTCAGCCTGATTCCTGGGGGGGGTTTGCAGTGCTGGGCCCCACTCACCTCTTGGCAATCAGGCTCATGCGAGCTCTCAGGGAAGACTCTGGCACCCAAACCACTGCTGCCTTGACGTGGAGTTAACTTGTCAGCTGCCATCATTGCACTGCAGTAGCAGGAAGTCTTTTGGACCACAGGGACCCAAACCCCACAGTGCCTCAGGGATGAGTGTCTCAGATGTAGGACCTGAATCAATTCTCTGTGAGGCTGTGACAGAGCAGCAGGGGTACATAAGGGTGTCTGCAGTGGTATGTGTTACTAGGATGCTGCATACCAATGGGCTACATGGGAAGGAGCATTCTCGTGGCTTTCTGCTTATATACACTTGTTGTTTAAATCCAGTCTGGATCGTGTTAGTCGTGTTTAGTAGATAACTGGAAGCTGGATAGATTTGTCTAGTGGCTTTATGGATGCACTCAGGATTAAGACTTCATACTGACCAGTACTTGACTAAAAACATTAGCATCTCCCTTTAGGTTTCCTCAGTTTGGGAGGAAGGATAGATGCCTTCTCTGCATGATGCAGGGAGTGTTTAACTCGGAGCAGCCCTTGTTCATGCTCTTTTATGGGTCAGAAAGATACAGTTTGAGTCCAATTGTCTTTGATGGAAGTCCATGTAGATCCTTGTTCTGGATGAAGTGGATGGGATAAGATTTTGACTCCTTGCCCTTATGTGAGCTTCCTACTGAAAATGTTTGACCAGAGTGGCTGCTCTCTGTAGTGGCAACTTCCATCACAGCAATAGAAATGTCTTTTTTGGGTGAAACCAAAGATTCAGCTGGATTCTGTCTTTGCCAGAGAGAAAGAGGATGCCTAGGGAAGAGGATAAGAATAGAGCAAATGTATAGTACTTATTCCCTACAGTACTTCTCTGATCAGCAGTGATTTGCAGCTGACAGATTCATTGAACTAGAGATGATGTCTTTATGTTCAATTGCCCTTTTACTTGGAACAATTCTAGTGGGCAGTTTTCCCAGGCCCTGTTTGTCCTAAGGCTAAATTCCTACCACCTCAACTGAGAAGCTGTAATGGACCCATTAGAAATCACTTCAGTGTTGACTGTAACAGATTCCTTTGGTTAGCCATCTAGGAGCTGACAACACTGATCAGTAAAGATTCAGTTCACTCAGTTTTACAGCATTCCAATGAATGGTGCAAAATCAAGATATCAAAACCCAAGAGGGATGGCAAAAATTTTGACCTATTGAACCAGAATGAGTGGTTCAGTGTCCTCATGAAAAAGAAATGAAAAACAATTTTCTGCGTATTTTATTTCAAAGCAATAGCCTTATCTCTATGTCAATTACTTGTCCTTTTTGAACAGTGAAGATAAGTTCTGATGTGTATTCAAAACAGTCATCTCTTTCCTATCCTGAAGAATGATCAATAGGCTCGAAGCACTATTGGCACCTAGCAGAAGCTAACCACAACTAAGAGTGAGGTTAAGGAGGCAAACCCACTTGCTCAGGAAGTTTTTGAGACAAATCTGAAACATAGTGTTCCTGTCTGGCAACAAAGAATAAATTAAGTGTTTTTCTTAGCTCTTAAAATGCATGTAAATGCCAGAATTCTCATGAGGAAAATTGGTTTCTGAAAAGAATTTCCATCAAAATTATCTTTGTACCCACTTCTTTAGAAAAAGAGTTGATTGTCATTTATTTTCATAATCACTGTGCCAAGTATTCCAAGTATGAGGAAATACTGAATTCTGCATCTGACTTGCACCATCAGATTTGCTCCAGACAGCCTCATCTCCCATAAAATTGATGGCTGTTCCCTTTGCAGTGTGGCTTGGTTGGGGTGCTGCTACCCATCTTAGCTCTTACTCTGAGGCACACTTGACATAGACCTTGTTCATTCTGGTGCTGCCAGAGTTAACAGGGGTGGAGGTCTGGTTCTTCTGGGTTTCATACAGCAGGAGAAAAGAGATTAACCCTGCCAAGAAGTACAGGCAGAAAAAGGAAAGACATACAAGAGCAAGGAACCAGAGACTGCTGAGAAATGACCATGATGTGATGAGGGTTTTTCTAAGGCCTGTGGAGGTAAACTAGATTACCTGGAAGTATAAATACAAAGGGAGTTAGTTAAATTTCATCTCTGTCTGTCTGCACAGCTGTTCTCATTCAAAGTGAAGATGACCTGCTTGATGCCATTAAACCAGTTTCACTTAATAATTTTCATGAGTTTCACTGGATTTTTTTTTTTTTTTAAGTTTTCCATGGCAGACAAATCATACTGTTCTCTCTTCCTGGGGCTGGAAGAAGGAAGGACAGAAAGAAGATGAACCATTCTTCTTAGGGTCAGAAATGAGAGAATTGAGTACCTTATTAAAGAGTTGAGGCTTGAGCACAGACATCAGCCCTTCAGAGCAATCTGTCACTTGCAGAAAATCTACACAGGAGAAAGCAAGGCAACATCAAAGGCTGAAGTATGACAGAGGCTGAGAGTGGTCACTTAGGGGAGGTCTGAAAGGTAAAAATAGAAGCTTTTGATGAGATAGTGGGTGCTAGGAAGCAAGAGGACAAAAATAGAGAGTTAAGGAAATGATCGGGAGTAATGCTCTGAAGGGAGTGGGTGCAAAAGAGGAAAAAACTGGAAAGGAGCAGGGCTGTGAAAGGATGTGAGAAGAAATGACAGGTTTTAGAGAGGCTGATGAAGGTAAGAAACTGAGACATAGAAACAGTCATATCCAGATGATGAAGAAAGTGGAAGATGATATCCAGGAAGAGGGTAGAGGGGACTTAGAGGAATCTGGTGCTGACCAGTCAAACACAGAGGGCAGTGCTAAAGCAGATATCAACATCACAGCCAAGCAGACCAGTGAGGGAGTAGTCCATGGCAAAGGTGAGATCCATTCCAGTGGATTCATTTCTGTATGAAATATAGACCATAGCTGCGGGGCAAATCAATGAAAGAAAGATGCCAGGTAATCGGGTGGGCACCAGTGTGGAGGTGAGAGTTAGTGAGGCTGTGGTTAAAAGGTAATGATGTGAAGGAAAGGTGATGACCTCCAAGTTGTGACCTCCAAGAGAGGTCATCCAAGAGTTACCAGGGCACAGTAGTGTCAGAATGGGACACGTAGAGAACTTGGATGAAGTGATGATGGGAAGAGAGTGAGGAAGAGCAGGGAGCTGCTGGAATTTTTGATAATGAGAAGAAAAGCTCAGCAACCTCTTTCCACTTTTTAGCCCTGGAATAATTAATTTCTAAGAAAGATGTGGGAAAGACAAGGAAGGAGTACAGCAACCACAAGAATGAAGAGAATCAAATGGTGAGATGCTGTTTGAGGATAAGGAGTGAAAAGTTAATAAAAAGAGAGGAAATATGATTAAGCAAACTGAAGGAAGACAAAACAATAGTGCTGGAGAAGACAGGGAGGCAGGTGCAGTTGGAAAAGACCTTTTGAAAATGCTACTTGGACTCCAGGGTTCTTAAAATTCTGAACAGAAGGGGATAAAAATGCAGGTCCCTGTGACTCAGAGGTTACTCTGTGCTCAAGCCACTACTAGCTCTTCCTGTGACAGGCTGCATTCCCTCTCCCTTTGTGATACCTGAATTCCAACAATCCATAGTCCACAGTCCCATGACACATGTCTCAAATAAAAGTACCTTGTCCCCAAAGTACAGAGAAAACTTCATCAATGCAAAACTTAATTATAGAACACCCTGAATGACACAAATACCCCAGGAGAGCTTTGCCTTGTGCTGGGTTTCCATACTGGTATTTCAAGTATGTAGAGCCACCATGCATTGAAAAAACTTCCTTCTGAGGCAACAGTAAGAGGGCTGCACCCCTCACAGCATGGTAGTGTCATGTTCAGCAGAGCATCCTCCATGCCTGGGACACGGGCACAGCTGTGTTGGTAGTGTCTTCCAACCCCATTGGGCAGCCCCAGGTGTGCCCAGGGGCAGTTCTGCCCTCTGAGCTGCCCCCGTGAGATCAGCCAGGCAACACTAGGCTACTCTGGGGACTTCCATCTCAGGGAAACCTTCAGGCAACAAGTCCTAAGAGCTAAATACCAACAGCTCCTGGTGCTGAACTCAGGAGGTGGAGCAGCCGGCTCTTGTAGGGTGTCAGCCAAGGCTGCACATGGATCTGGCCTTCCTCATGGCCCTGGTGACAGGAAGACCATTCATGAAGAAATTAGGCACAATCCTTCAATGTTTTGAGGATCTGCTTGTGCAATGGCAGCATTGTTTCCAGTCACCAGGCTGACATGAAGATTTAGGCAATGGAGCTGCTCAGCAGGAGGGCCCTTTCTGAAGAAGAGGAAGCACAAATATCTCAGTCTGCTGGAGACTTGCTTGGAGCGTGTAAGGAACCTGTGGGGCTTTGGCTAGTTCCTGTATGCAAAATGAGAAGGAGGGAGGATGCCTTGACCAGGATTCTCCTTTAAAGATAGTCTTAAATAGCCTACTCTGTGTATTTAATAGGTCTAAGTGATTCTTTATGCTCATCAAGCAGCATTTTGTAAAGCTCTTTGAGAAACCCTGACTTGAAAATATATATAACATTGGGGGGGGGGGGGGGGGTGGTGAATAATGTTTTGGGGATGATTTCTTGACTTCAGAAAGTTCATTTATTCTTTTTTTTCTATTAATTAATGAAAAGTCATGTCTGTCCCACACTTTTTCAATTATCTGTTTAAGATCTGCAACCACAAATAACTCCAAATATTTTAAGTCTACACGAGTCACCCTAAAGGTTGAGAATCGATTGTCTTTCTTCCAAGTATCAGTAGATACACTCACAGTTAATTTCAAGTCTTAAATACCACAGATGCAAAGTCACCTAACTCTGCAGGTCAGCATCTGCACTTTACTATGTTTTCAGGGTGCTGTTACTGAGGGATAACGTGACCTCAGCGATGTGACTGACAGTAAATTCATAGGGTCATGCTGTGTAGCAACTGGAAGAATTAGTCTTGACTAGTGAGATGCCTGTCTGCCTTGTTGCTGTCAAAATCAAACACTAGTTTGAAATTCATTGCACTGGGTGCCTGCCAGAAAATGCAGTGCAATGCAGTTTATTTGAATTCCAAGTATCCTGAATAGGGCTGAAGCTGGAGTAAACAATATCCCTAAAAAAACACTGTGAGAGCAAAGCAATTGTAGTCATTAAGGAAACAGTAAGCCTGAGCTATTGATCAATCCTAGTTCTTTTCTTGCCAAATAGAGCCATAACGATCTTTTAACAGAAGGATCTCAGAGAAGAAATTTCCTTTGCTGATGTAAAATTCGAGTTGTCTTCTCACTCCCAAGTTTCCAGGAGCATGAATTTCATGGAGGTCCCTATCAGGAATGGGCTGTCACTTGCTCCTAGTGACACAAGGGGAGTGTTAAGGCAAACAAGTTTGGGCAACTTTGTAAATCAGTGGAGTTCATATGAGCCCAGCAGACATTTATTAATTGGGAGATGAATCCTCTGAGGCTCTCAAATTCACAAAGCACATCCTCTCACAATCCTGCCGAGCTTGGTGAGAGTTCTTTCCTCACAGGACCAGAGCTCCCCATTTCTGTCTCAGTCTCCATCCCAGTCACCCTCCCTGGGCCAGTAGCACATGAATGTCCCTGCAATCACTTCTCTGAGCTGCTGGCCATGGTCTCATCAGACCAAGAGGAGCAGTAAGGGTAGCCCCTCCTGGAGTGTGCTCCTAGGTTCTGTCAGAGAGCTGACTGCTGAAGAAGTTAAGGAGAGGAGGGTGTAAATGGGGGTCTAGAAGTCCTAAACTCTCCATCACGTAGACAGGTTGTGCTGCAGGGCCTGTCCATGCAACTCAGATGGCCTCTGCCCCTGGAGTTGTAATGAAAATCTGCTTATTTTGGCAAAATGGCAAAGGTCAGGGTTTTGTAGATGGCCTCAAACTCACCAAATCTCTACTGGAAGTTTTTTTTTTTTTTTCCCTATGTCTCAAAGTTACCACCATCTGCAATGTAGGGGTACAAGCACCATGCAGGACCGGCAGCTTAGAATTGTTCCACAAGCCTTTCTAGTTCAGTGCTCTTCCACTGTGGAGGGCTCAGTTCAGAGAGATGAGGCATTTTTTTCCTGTTTTAGAGGCAGTCACAATCATGTTTAATTTGGAAGGACCCATGGTAAGAGTGGCCAGGCTGACACACCTTTTATTAGACTGCTGCTTGCCATGATAAAACTTTCAGGACTCGACACTTCATTGTGCTGACTGAGCTTTAGCAGCTGAAACGGCCTTGAACGTGGACAGACAGTGTTGCGTCTCTGATAGCGCCCATCATCAAAGCCTGTGTCAATCAGTCTCTCTCCTGAGAGTTCCCAGGGTGTGAACATTGCTTTGCAGGCGTCACACTGGCAGAGATCCTGTACCACTGGGGATTGCGTGCTCCAGGCAGTCAACAGCACCCAGGTTTGATGTGGCTTCAGGGCTTTCTTCATTTACCCGCATTAGTTCTCATTAGGTTGTAATTTCCAAAGCTGGACTTGGGTTTTGTGACACCAGGCAGGCACACAGGGAACTTGTTCTTGAGGCTTTAAATACAGATTTTGTGGAGACTATCATAAGTAGCACTTATATTCTGCTATTTTAATGCTGACTAGTTGCAGTGTTGAAAAGTGTTTGGCAAGGCAGCAATGGCTGAGTTATATCAACTCAGTCTCACCAAGAGATGAGGATTAGGGGATCATGACATGGCATTACTGCATTCACTGTTCTGACAAAACTGCATGGTAGAATAATACAGCCATCTCCACATGCATAAACACTCAAAGGAAAATATTAATTTGCTCCAGAAGCTGAAGCAGTTTAATGGAGAGGATCAGCATTACTATCACCCTCTATTGTGGTACATGACAAGGAATGGGAGAATTACAGGCATGGCTTTTGTAAGAAGCAGCTAGAAGCTTCCCCATGTCTGATAGAGCCAATGCCAGCCAGCTTGAGAACAGATCTGCCAGTGATCAAGTTTGAATCCATGAGAGACAGTGGCAGCACCTCTAGGATGATGTGTTTAAGAAGGGGAAAAAATAGCAAAACAGAAACTTCAGACAGAGAAATAAGAATATATGAGAGAAACAAGTCTGCAGGCACCCAGGTCAGTGAAGGATCAGAAGGAGAAGGTACCAAGTATCCAAGCAGAGATTCCCCTGAAGCCCCTGGTGAAGACTGTAGTGAGGCTGCTGTCCCATTGCAGTCCATGCAGGTCCATGATGAAGCAGAGATACAGTTGCAGACCATGAAGGACCCCATGCCAGAGTAGAATGCTCTGAAGGAGGCTGTGACCCCTTGGGAAGCACGCACTGGAGCAGGGTCCTGGAAGAAACTGTGTACCCATGGGAAGAGAGAGAAGGTTTGCTGGCAGGACTTGTGACCCAGCCCTAGAACACTGGAGCAGTGTGTTCCTCAAGGACTGTATCCTGTGGAGGTGACCCATGCTTGAGCAATTCATGCAGCCTGTGGGAAGAACTCACAGTGGAGAAGTTAATGGGAGACTGTCTCCTAGGGGAGAGACCCCACATAGAGAAGAGGTGTGAGAAGTCCTCCTCTTAAAGAAGAAGGAGCCACAGAGATAACATACTGAACCGACCACAACATCATTCCCTGTGTCCCTGTGCTGCAGTGGGGGAGGAGGTAGAGAAAATCTGAATAAAGCTGGTGAAGAAGAGAGGGGTAGGGGGAAGGTGTTTTGGTTTTATTTCTCATTACCTACTCTAATTTGATTTGTAACAAATAAATTAATTTTCCCAAGTCAAGCCTGTTTGCCCATGACTGTAATTGTTGCATAATCTCTCTCTACTCTCATCTCAACCCATGAGCCTTCTGCTATATTTTCTCTCCCCATCCAGCTGAGGAGGGGAGTAATAGAGTGGCTCTGGTGGGCACCTGGCATCCAGGAGGAGCTGCTAAAATTGAGCTCAACAGAAGTAGTGCTGGGCATTTTGTCCACAAAAGTCACAGAATCAGAGAATCATTTAGTTTAGAAAAGACCCTTAAGATCATTGAGTTCAACCAAAGCCAGAAAACTGACATTGCTATAGAAGAATGGCATGGAAAATACATGTTTTCAGACATAACACGAGAAACAAGGCGTGCCAGCTCTACAGCTGCCTAAAAAACTTTAGTTACTCCTTGTTTGCTTGCAGCATTTTTTAATGACATAATCTCCTCTTCTTTAGTTTTTGTTTAAATGAGTCTACCAGATGGGCATACAAGAATTCTGATTCCACTGACACTCATCTGGCAATTTCATTTAACTTAAGCAGCTTTTCATTTTCTTCTGGCAGGTTTTATTTTGGAATCTCTACGTAGAAGCTGGATTGAGTAAATACCCCACATATCTTCAAGAACACATGCCTGAACCATTTTGTTATTAAAAAAATCAGAGAGCTTTCTTTTGGTTTGAGTGGGAGACTTACCAAAACATAAATGTAAATAATTAACAAATACATTAAAGAAACTGATTCCAGGCAAGTAAACCAGAACAAAATGAAAAATTCAGCAAAAAAATTATTGGCTACTTGTGATTTGTCCATAACAAGTATATCTACTATGCTGTCTTCTTTTTTAAAAAATGAGCATTTGTTTTACATGATGCAGCTATTAGTGCTTCTACCAGCCTATAGCTCACACTGAAATAGGGCAACCGGCAAGGAAAAGGAAAAGGAGTAACCACTCCTTTTCCTACCTACCAGGTGCAAGTAGTTTTACATTGCTGGAAGGTATTTGCTGGCTCTCTTTCAGCCTCTTTTCTCTCCATTAATGGCCTTCAACAGAATTGTACACTTCAACTCAAAAGAATTACATGATTAACATGATAAAACTGTTTCTGTTAATTTTGGAGTAAAATACACAGGTTTATGCATTTAAATATTCCTTGTGTTTTGCGCAGGTTTAGTGTTGAACAGATGCAAGATAAGGGTCTTAGATTGTTTAAACAAAATTGTGTGGAACAGTGGTTGCCATTGCAGTAAGTGGTCAGAAACTTTCTTGGCAGTGTTTAATGTGGCATTCCTCCTTTCTTGTTTATAAATGAAGCAAATGTCACTGGAATTTAGTAAGAGGCTGCTATGTTTTCACTTGGATCTGAAGCTGTGATCACAGATTGTGTAGAAGACACTCCACAGCAGATGTGGCTTTAGCTGTTGGGTGCTGAACCATGCCTGTTTTGTAGCCATGCTGCCATACCTGGGCTGATGCTGGGGCTGAATCCTGCTTGCTTGTATCCAAGCCAGCTGCAGCCATTACAGAGGAGAGAAACTCTCTGTATAGAGCCCTTGAAATTTCTTATAAGTATCTGGACAATTTGGCTCACTAAAATTCTTTCTTTATATGTCTCTGCCTGTGTCTTCCATTTGTAAACTTGCCCCTACAAACTGTTGGGAATGCCATTTCTATCTCACAGCCTGCAGCTGTCTTTCCTTTGCATCAATGACAAACATTCTAGAAGTCAAGAGTCAGTAAGTTTTTTCACCAAATGCAAAAAGCTGTTCTATTAGCTGGTATAAATAAAAGAGCTCCACAGAGAATGAAAGGAGGTGAGGTGAGAAGCTCTGCTACCCTCTGCCACCTGAAGACCCATTCCAATGAGTTTTCTAGAAATCCTGAACACAAACTGCTGGTGCATTGCATCTGCTCTGATCAGGATTTTTCAGCATATAGTGATTATTTGTCTGGCCTCATATGGCTTCAAGAGAAGCATTTGCATAAACAAGAGAGAAAGAATCAGCAATCCCAGGTATCCCTTGTCTTGGTTTGAGCTATAATTGAATCTTAAATGTTACACTAATATCAGCTGGACTAATTACAGAAAATTCCTTTCCTGCATAGAAACAAATTTCACATTGCCATAGGAACAAGCCCATATTCATTGTCATATGGCATCTTGGTTGTTTCCTGAGTAATCAACATTCTCAATGGAATTCTGTCTTTCAAATGAAAAGCATGCAAAATTGCACAGCCCATACAGGCTAGCATGGTGAATAGTTTCATCTAGACTGACAGCTGCAGCCCTGCATGTTCAACCCTCTGTCTCTCCTGGATCCACTTCCATAGAGCAAGCAATGAAAAACAACTGAGGAAAATAAAACCCCTTCCAGATTTGTGTACTCTGCAAAGATTCACCCTTGCCAATACACCTCTATACTGTTTTTCCTCTAGCTAGTAAGTTCCATGGTTTTTTCCCTTTTCAGAGCTGTCATTTAAAAAGTGGCAAGTGGGCTTGAGCCTGCTGAGTAATGTCAGCTTCTGTGGGGGATCCCTCTGCCAGCCATGACCAGCTGAGGGGTGAGGGTGGCTGTGTGGGTGCTGGAGGGGCATGCTGAGGTTGTTCCTCCTGCCTTGCCAGGTACCATTTTCTATTAGGGCAAGCTCAGACGTCCTTGTCAGGGAGTACTGGCACAGTCACATTGTTCCACTAACTACATCCACTGCAGTTCCCAAATGGCCGCCATGTACAATGATACCGTCCTCACACAGAACTGTTATCTGCTCTTGCTGCAGATAACAGGCAGGATTTGGATTCCTGTGATGCTGAGATACCTGACTCTAATAGATACTCCTTACTTGCTAAAACTTTTGTCTCAAATATCCAGATCTCTCAGTGTGGTTGTTGGGTTTGGGTTTTTTTTCTCTAGATGTCATGCTTTGCTAGTGCGCTGTACTTTCTCGCAGAAACAGCTGGTGTCCCAAGTGAGAATTGCACGTTCTTAAGCAGTCAGTGTTCAAGTCAGTCCTTGATTCATAATCCAGAAAAGGCCTTTCAAAACTGCATTTTGGCATTCCATTCCTCATTATATGACTGATTCTATTGCACGGTGAGCCACATCCTCGAGAATGCCACTTAGGAAGGAGAGAACCAAAGCTGAAAGGGGACAACGAAGCAGTGGTGCTCAAGTAGGAGGGGCATTGTTCAGAGCAATGAGGGGTACTGTGACCAGTAATGCCTGGTGTGATGCAAAGCCAGGAGGCTGCAACAGACAGTAATCTACTAAAAATATGGTATTACAGATGTGCCTTAACTTGAGCTTCCCGAAACCCTGTCATCTAGAGGCTCCTTCTGTTTGGTATACTGCTTTGTTTGCTGCCTCTCCCAGACTGTAGCAGTCAGGTTCTAGGGGGAAATATTTCAGGAGTGGTGAAAGACAGCCTTCTCGAGATGCCCCCTACTCAGAACTTTTTTTGCTTGTCCCAGTGTGGCTTCCTGCTTCAGTTCTCGACTACAATCCCTAAATTTTGTATGGCTCAGCTTGCTCCCAGGCTTCCTTACAGAGTGCAGTGATCACTTTGCAATGAAATAAAACCCGAAGCTGCCCCATACCCAGTATGGATGAGCAGCTGCCAGTTTGGCTCCCTATGTCCCACAGAGCTCTCCAACACCATCCCACTGTAACATCACAGGGTATGTAGCCTACAATGTTCTGCTGTGAACACGCATTCAGCTCATCGGTTAACACTGTCTGTACCTCATTTTGGATGCTGCAAATGATGAAAATGCACATATGTAAAATGCAGGGCATGAAGGATACTGTGTATTCACTGATACCAGCGGGGACATGGCCAGTGTGCTCCTGGGGGTTGTGGGACCCTGAGCATCTTGGCCAGGAGGGCCAGAGTGGTGAGTAGGGCCAGAGTCCCAGAAGCAGGTACATCCAGCAGCAGAGGTGCAGCCTGAGACTTTGGGGCCACTCTGTGCCAGTCCTCCATATGCTCAGCCATGGAGCCGTGTGGCAGCATGCCAAAGCAAGTGTCGGGGCAGAAGCGGGTGTGAAGCCAGATTCCTGTGCAAAGCCTGCCCCTGTTATTTGCTTTCCTTTGATTTGTGCTTTTGTTTGTTTGGTCTGTTGTTTCTTTGTTTTTCCACAAAAAATATGGTGTTTATTTTTCCAAGTATCTTTCCCTTCCTAACAGGCAAGAACTTTAATGCCCCATTTAGTTTTGTTTTGCGTTTATTTTTGCTTAGTTTCCACAGCAGAAGACCCATTATTAATTGTTACAGAAATATCCTTCAGCAATGCAGCAAAAATAGATGGGGCATATGGGTTGGAGGGTTGTGGGAAGAGCCAGACAAGTCAGACTGTGAAGTGCCTTGTAGATCTAACAGTGCATCCATCTCTTCAGTGCAAGGCTACTGAAGAAAAAACCCCGGCTAGATATTGGGTGGAAGTTCAGAAAGAACAAAAGATGATGTGAAAAAGGAAAGACAACCCGGTATAGAAAGTTCTGTATAGTGAACCCTGCGCCCACGCAGGAGTGAATACCCACCCCAGCTGGGAGGGCACAGTGCCACAAGGGGAGAAGACGGAAGGCAGCACCAGGGTGGGTGTAACACACAGGCAGACCAGCTGAAATTCTCCTGGGTACCGAGGGACAGACTCGGAGCTCATCGCCTCCTTGGGAAGACGTTTCCCGAAGGAGCCAGCTGCGCGCACGCCGAGGCCAGGGATGCTGCGGGCACCGTCGGCCGGGGCGGGCGGGCCGGGGCCGCGGGGGGTGGAGGGCCAGCTCCCGCCTCCGCGGGGCCGCCCCGCTGCAGTGTCCCGGCAGCCCGGGAGGAGGAGACGGCGGGGCGCGCAGGCAGCAGCGGGGCAGCCC
>CM031859.1:55503487-55603344 GCA_018697195.1 Certhia americana | reverse complement strand
CCCCCCCTGGGCCGCCCTGCTGCTCCTGGCCGCCCTGCTGCCCGCCGCCCTGCCAGGTACGCGCTGGGACTGCCCCGCGCGGGGTGAGCGGCTGCCGTCCCACGCGTGTCGCTGCCGTGCGGCGGGGAGGTGCCGCGGGGCGGGGGGCTCAGGGGAGACACGGTGCTTGGGGATGCCCAACGGTGCGGCTCGCTGTCCCCGCCCGGCACGGGGACAAGGCGTCGCGGTGGCATCGCGGGGGCACCCCGGCCGCCTCCTGGCGCGGGCACCTGCCGCTGCCCCCTGTGTGCGCGCCCCTCGGCCGGTGCCACCGCGGGGGCGGAGGCAGACCCGAGAGGGGAGAGCAGCTGCAGAGCCGGGCAAGCCTCGGCACCGAGGGTCACCCGGCTGTCGGAGAGCGGCCGGGACCCTCCGGGGGTTAGCCCGCTGCGGGTTCTACTGCGTTTCGGGCAGCTCCGGAGCGAAGGGCTGCAGCCCGCAAGGAAGCTCATGGCCAGACGTGAGCGGGTGGCGCCGGAGGGTGACAGTCTCCCGCTTGCCTTCAGCCCGTTGGATGCTTTTTTCCCCCTGGAACCGCGTGCTGGTTCCATCGTCCCGTCGGGGCTCTGCTGAGGAGCCCCGCTTGCCCGGTTAGCGGCACTGACACTGGGCAGCCCAGCGCTGCATCTCCCCGGCAAGCCAGGAGAGATCCGTCTTTTCTTCGTTCCCGCCGCCGGAGTCCTGTGTGTCGAGCCCTGTATCAGCCTGGGCAAAGCTGGCGCTGCTGTCAGTTCCCGGGCCCGCAGGCTCATGTTTAAGCTGCGCTCGAGGTGGCGTTGTGGGAGGCAGTGGCAGATCTGCCCTGTCCTTTCCCTTCTGGAAGCGGTGTATGATCACTGAAGCCCCTGCGGCACTTTTTGCACCGCAGGCAATGCTGAACCGAATTTGCTCAGCTTGTGGCCACAAGGTCTGCGCCAGAGCCCGCTTAAAGACAGCTTATAGTCTCACATTCGGAGGCATTTCAGCCCCAGATTGTATTTGTTGGGGTTACAGTAGCCAGAGCGGCACAGGGACACTTGCCCCAGGCTCCGGATGTGGTGGCTGTCCCATCTCCAGTCCCTGCTGTAGTCGCTGAGGAGCCAGCCGAGGACGATAGCATCCTCCCCAACCCTCCCTGCAGCTCTGGGCTGTTCCGCAGAGCCCGGAACTTCATGTCCACTTCGTGGCTCCTGGTGAGTTTTAGCGGGTAGCTAACAACCGGAAAGGAATGATCTGCTTAACTGTAGTCTCTCTGCGACTTGCTGTGCCCATCCAGTTTGAGCTTGGGATCACACTCCTGGAAGCGGTTTTATTATAGTGCTCCCTTGTGGCAGTGGTAAATGGAGGGGGAACTGGATCTCTTGGTCTGCCTGCTGGAAAGTAACCGGAGGAGGGATGAAACCAGAGGAGTTTGTGTTCTGCTTATGAGGGAAACATCGTGAGAAATGTCATAGTCTCTGAGGAAAAGTGTTAGCTGTGGAGTGCATGCAGGCTCTTGCTTCCCTGACTGTGTAATGTCTAAAGTGATTCTTAGAGATTCTGATACTTCACTAAAAATTTTGCATGTAATATCCGTACAGTCTTTCCTTGTTTGCAGTCCCACACCAATGTACTGTAAAAATTAAGCCAATTTCTGAACAAACCCAAATGTGTTGGCATAGTGCTGCACAGAGCTCTTCGTGCTTCCCAGCTATGGAACTCTGGAGCACACCAAAACCTGCTGGAGTGGGAATACTGTGCTGTTAACCCCAGAGTGGCTGGACAGGACTGTATGTGGGCTGCATGTGTGCTGCCTGTCCTTGTTGGTGTGCTGACCACATTGAGTGGCCTTCTTCAGTCTGTAGAGTAGTTTATAAATAGTTTGTAAGCTACTAAACTCATCTCAGTCTGTGTTCTGAGCAAGTCCAGTCTCAGGCAGGAGGGCTGGTGGGTTCTTGAGCTCTTTCTCAGGGGGTAAAAGGCATTGCTGAGCATTTTTGCTGCCCTTGATCCTGCTTTCTCACACTCTAGCTGTGTTTGAAATGATGCTGATGACCACCTTTACTGCATGTGCTCTGTCTAGGGGACCTGTCTCAAGCTCTGCCCTTCAGAGCCTTTGTCCAAGTACTATGTTGGTGAGACAGGGAGGCTGCCTTGGCTCAGCAGACAGGCTCCAATGAAGTGAAAGAGCCCTTCAATTTTTGTCTGAGGAAAGAAAGGCAACATTTTTCCCCAGTAAGGAACTGGCATTGGACTGGTGCTGTCATTGACTGTGTTCTGTTTATCGAAACAGAAAGTTAGTGTGGGGACTGTGCCTGGGATTGTTGTGGCAGCCTTTGGGCCAAGAAAGCGTAAGAGAAGGGTGTTGTGCTGGAGCCAGCTTAGGGGGCAGATCCCATTTGTGTATTGCCAGGAGAGATTTGTTGCTTGCTGCCAGATCCCATGTGTGAAAGAATGGATATTGGCTACATAAAACAGTAGTCACCCACCCACCTTATTAGCTTAGACAAACAGTATTCAAGAACCACCTGTGGCCAGTGGGAGAAATTTGGGAGAAACATTAAGAAGAGGCTATGCTCAGAGCAACAGCCTTTCTGACAGCAGCACTAACTCTCATTTTCCTTCCTTGTCTAGACGGTCTGACATAAACAGAGAAAGCAGAAGGGTCTCCAAGGGAATTTTCCACTTCATTTAGCTCTAAGGAATGTATCTTCTCAGTTATTTAGGACAGTGCTGTAATGGTCTTAACTGTATAGCTCCGTACCAGCCTCTGGGTGTGTCAGATGTATGAAAGCTCCTGTGCTGTCCAAGTCTGTGATTCCAGCTCTTCAGACAGCCCATGGACTGATTTTGGATGGACATGTGGTTAAGAAGATGCTTTCAGAAGCTGATCTATACAGAAAGAAATTAGATGAGGGAGCTGAGTAGATGATACAGCAAGACAAAGACATGCCAGCAGGGGGAATAGGACCTTCTGTCTATGATCCATTGTATTGAGTGAGCATTCAGTTGCCCAAAAATATAGCTCGGACACATTCAGTGATCATATTTCCCATGCAGGACACTGAAATGTGATTTCTAAGTTCTCAAGATGACTTAGGTTGGATGTTATATCTGCTTCACATTGTATGCAGCTGTCTGCAGGTGGGCTGTTGTCCTCAAATGAAGGAAGCATGGCAATGTTTCCACCAGGCTCAGTTTCTGATGCATGTGTAGGACCCATGGTTTCTCTAGCTGGGAGTTAATGTATCACATCTCCGTCTGTCACTGAGGAAGTGCTCAGGAGTATGGCTAAGTAGCCATTGAGATGTGCTGGCACCAGGCATTAAGTCTCTTAAATTTATGCTGTTGCAGCTCAAGTATAATCAGGACTGGAACCTCTTCCTAACCAAAGACCTCTAGAGTGAACCTGTGTTTAGTAGCCTGGGTGTGATCCCAAATATGCAAACAGCTGCAGCCAAATCAACACTTTTTTCCCCTTAGTTTTGAAGTGTCAGGATCTGCTTATCTTAACTTGAGTTACCTGTCTTCATAAATTAGTATTTCTTTACTCCCCCCTTCTCCTGCCCAACTAAACCATAGCTAGGGTGCATGCATGCAATATGGGAACATTTATCTTTTGTTGTGCTTTCTTCTGGGAAAGGGGAGGGAGCATGGATGATAGGCATGTCTCCCACAGACTGCTAAGGCACTAAGCAGAAGTGATCACTTCTCCAGAGGAAATGGTGTGTTTGATGTGCCTTTCTCTTGGGAAGCTCTGTGCTGCTATTTTCTCCCCCAGGCTGAAGGTGTACCACACTTTTGTGCAGCCTTGAGAGGGTTCTCCCAGCCCTGCAGAAACTGTACTGATCCTTCAGGCAGGTGCCAGCATTCCCTGTTGTCTTTTCTACCCCTGAGATTGCTACGTGTCATTTCTTTTTAACAGCTCCCTAAAGCAGCAACACTTTCACTGGTGTGCTGCGCTGCAGGATTGCTTTTATTCCTTTGAATGCACGTGAAATTTAATTCACTTGGAACTATGAGTGCGGTTTCATTATTCCCCAAGATGAGAAAGATGGCTTCACCTAAGCAGCCAGTGCCCCTGCCCAGCATGAGAGGGAGGGATGAACTGCTGGGTTGTGAGGCAGTGAAATCCAGAGGAGAGCAGCAGATACTGAAGCCGGGGAGATAATTTCCCTCTGTCTCGTGAGAAGCCCAAGTATTTTTCTTCCACGTGGACTGAGAACTTGCATTTTGGCTATGTTTGCACTAACATTAAACCCCCTGAGGAGTGGTATGGCTTACATTTTCAGGTCAGTAGAGGAGTGATGGGTGTCTTGAAGAAATGTGAGGTTTTCTGAAAGATTTTTTGTTGTGTGTGACCCAATAGAATGCCTTTGAAATCATGTTTGCATTTTCTTATATGTGTTTGCTGTACTGCTTCTTATTCTGCTGTGCTGTTGGCTGCAAAACCTACAGTCTGTGTTGAATGTTCACAAACTGAAGTGCCAAAATAAACACTGCCAAGATCAAGACAGTGGCTTAAACTGCACAAGATTCAGAGAAAACCAAGAACTGCTGAGATCTTCTGCTTTGCTGTCTGTTCTCTGAGTCTCAGGACACACGTTTCTTAACTTTCCTCCACACCCTGTATGCCTAGAGGTTTAGAGGGGTGATGTGGTTTAGTCCTGCATCTCCACTGCTTGCCACATACCAAAAGACCAGCAGGATTTTGCACTGCCCTAGTGCCTGGCTAGGTGGACTGTAGACACTCTGATCCCAGCTCTCACATTTATTCTTACTTGATGCACCAGCAGCTTTTGCCTGCAGCACCTCTGTAGTTGGATTCATTTCCTTTGGGGGATGTACAAGCACCTGGAAAGTGTCTGCTTTCCCTGGCTTCTCTTTAAACTTCAGACAAGCCTATAATGAAAAATAACTTTTTCCACAGTGTACCACATGGCTGAGTGCTTAACTACTCTACCAGTAGCAGAGCTAACAAGAGCAGCATCAAACAGTGTTTACACAGCATCCCCTTCATTGCAGGGTCTTGATTTGCCTGGGGAGATGGGAGCTTGTGCTGACAGCTCATGCGCTTCTGGTCCCCAGCAAGACCTGTGCAGGATGCTCAACTCCCTCTGCCTCCTCTCTGCTGGATGGGACCTGGTACCACCTCTCTCCAAACCTCTTGTCCTGTGTCCACCCCTCCTAAGGCACATGGCTGCTGGGTCACATAACTCTGGAAATGGCAAATTCTCCTCCCCTGTTCCCTGAAACTTCTGTCTGGCATGTCATATGAGGTCTTTTCTTCTACTCAGAGTTTCTGCAAATGTATGTTTAAATTTCAGCATTTTTTGTACTGTTCACAGCACTTTCAGGATGGTTAAAATCTCTCTGAGTTAAATTGTACCTTTCTCAAGAAGCAGTCACTGTACCTCACTCTCATTGAACTTGTAACCTCTGGCCCACTGTTAGCTCTTCATAAATGACATCTCTGCAGTGGGACACAGCAGCTTTCCCACATGCCAGGTTGGGTTGTGTACCCTGGCTGTGTAACATGTCTGTGCTATGGTGAGAGCTGAATGCCCTCCAGTGCCTCTGAAATCAGCCTGCATGTGTCTCCACTTTGGTATAGGTGCTTGCCATTTGGCAGGTCTGTATTTAAAGCAAATATTCTTAAGGGGTGGAAAAGCAAGGAAAAGTGGAAGAAGGACCCAAGACACGTAGAAATTGTGTGCTCTAAACAGAGAGTGCTTCCTAAACAAAAAGTAATTGTTAGTTACATCAAATGTAATACTGAAATCCAGTGGTAAGGAAGGCAGTCCAAGCTTCTTCTCATCCTGGAAGAACACATAAAATGTACATCCAAATTTAACTGTACACATTAAAAAGTGGTCTGGAAAAGTGTGCATTTTAAATCACCCCTCCTCAGTGAGTAACTCAGTCATCAAATCAGCTGATCATTAAACAGAGTGAATTACTCTTTGAGGACTGTGGAGTGTGTTCATATTTCACAGTTCCAGTGCAGCTATTCCACTATTACATAGTTATTAAGTCCTCTTGGGCATCCTGCAGTGGTCCTGGTTCCAGCAAATCTTTCTGACTGTTGTATTCTTCCTGCACTAAACTGATTATTTTTCCATTGGAGGAGTTGGTTGTTCTTAATATATACATTTGCTGTAAAATAAGAGGCCACTCTTCAAATGCTTATTTGTCATGTTTGCCGTAGAGTTGACTGCAATATTTTGGCTGAAACTTCTTTTTGGGAAAAAGTGCAGGACTGCTGGAGCTGGAATGTTAGTGTTTCCTTGTCTCTAAAAAAAAAAGAAATAAGAGAAATTGAATAGTCAACATGATGTGTTTTGGTATTCTGTTATGAAGTGCTTAATCCCTTCTTTCAGAGTGGTGTCCTTGGAAGTGTGTACAGAGGGTTTAGCTGGTATCAGCGAAAATCTACTGAGAGTGCCTTAAAATTCTCGCTATGGAAAGCAGCAAATGTAACTGGCAAAACATACTGCCATGGCTGGAAGCTTGTGGTATGCAGAGACCAGCCCAAGCCCTGCCACCTGCCTGGCCAGCCCTCTCAGAGCCCCTGGATGCTCCTGCTGCTGAGGGAGGAGAGTGTGGGAGCAACACCCAGTTCCCAACCCTAGCACCCATCCCGCAGCCTAAGAAGCAGCCATGCTTCACATTTTCAGTCTCAGGAGGACAGTGTTTAATTTTGCCTTTGCTGCTGAGATCCTGGTGCAGGTCTGAGAGCACTGCAGGACACAGGCTGTAGCCACATAGATGGAGATCCAGTGATTTAGATGCTGTAACTCCTGCTGGGTAGTGTCTTGCTTCGTGTGGCAGCCCCATGGAATTACCTAACGGCACCAGAATCTGCCCCTGCATGAATAACTGAGCTGCACTTTCACATAGTCTGCATGTCCTTCCCTTTCATCCCCTTTTGAAGCCATGCTGAGCTGGGTGATGTAGTTGTGTGGTCTCTAGCATGGGATGTGTTGCAGATGGCCCTCAGCACTCACGCCAAGAGGTTGCAGCAGTGTGACTCAGACAGCCGTCCGGTGACTTGGCCCAGGGTTCTCTGCACTTTGCAGGAGTGGGTGCTCTGGGTTATGTGTGTGCAGCCTTGCTGTCTGCATCAGCTGAGCTTCGTGTCAACCTCTGTCCCAGCTGTGCCATTGGTTTGATGTTTCTGTCCTCCCAAAGCAGAGGTGCTATAAACAATTTAAAAACAAGTGTCAGTGATGGATATGCTCATTTGACTTTGCTGGTCTGAGACTTCAGGCTGATTTCAGGTTGCATGTATTTTGAGTACATGTATTTGGTAAGTGTCTAATGTTGTGTTAGTGGGGAGGTGGGCTGGGGATCACAAGGCCTGGTTTCCTTCAAAAGTCTTACAAACTTTGAAAGTGACATCTCACCTTTTCCGAGCTCCACTGGCCCTGTTTTTGAAACAAGCTGAATGCTTTTTCCGTGTTGCCTAAGAACTGCCCAAGCTAAGACCCTACTCTCTCCTACTTGAAATTTTCCAAACAAGAAGTAATGACTGATGTCTTGTGAATTGCCCAGTTGACCAAAGCTGAATGTATGCAAAAACAAAATTGCTGTCTTTAAAAAGAAACAAAGCTAAAAGAAAATTAAATTAAGCAGAAAAGCTCTTCTATGATAGCACAGCAACAGTATTGAAAACCTAGAAAGTCTAAACCTTAAATAACAATATTAGCAAGCCAAATTTCCATGTTAGATGTGTACAGTGATATATTATTTTGTTTGCAGTGTGGTGATTGCTCTGCCAGGGCACTGAGTTCCTTTTCTTCACTCTTAATGGCTACTGTAAATCAGGCCAGTCCTCAGAAAGCCTGACTGCATGCTTAAATGGGAGTCAGGGGACTGAATGCTCAGTGGGCACCCTACATGTTTTCATGAAAGCTCTTCCCATCAGATCAGAGCTACTGGGTTTCAGTTGCTGAGCACAAATTCATTGCCACAAGATGTCTCAGACCATATGTGCTCCTCATCTGCCCTCCCAGCAGGTCAGGCCCCAGTGCAGGATGTGCCGTGCCCCTGGAAGTGTGGATTGCTAAGGGCCAGACACCTCTACAAACACACTTTCTTTTCTTTGCAAGAACAGCTGTTTAAATTACCCTCAGGGAGGGATGATGAGTGGTATGAGACATTGTGGGATTCTGGTTATGTTTGGTATCACATCATGCAGGTTGGGCTGGAAACCTGCAGCTGATGATGTGACGTGGGAATGGGAATGAATGAGTGTGAAACCTTGGAGGGATGGAAACAAACCACTGCTTAAGTGAAATTAAAAGAGAAAAGGCTTTGAACTGCCTTAAGTCTTTCCTTGTGGTGGTGACCAGCCAGCTGTCCCATGTTATGCTAGCACAGGGTAGTCACAGGCAGCATGGTGTGGGCATAGCTGTGCCTGCACTGTGGCACAGTGGGAGTGTCTGGGAGGGGATAGTATCCACAATCCCACTGGGAGTGGAGGGAAGGAACCACCCATGTGTGTGTCAACAGAGGGAAGGGAGAAGGAAATACAAGAAAAAACAAGATTTTTTTTTTCTAATACCAGCAGGGAGAGAGGAAGGATTCAGCCCAGTAGAGAGAGCTGAAGTGAGAGCTCAGATGACTGATGGACCTCAGGGTCTGGTGGGTGTAAGCATCAGAGTATCTGATGAGTTAGTATGGATGTTTCTGAAAGAAGGGGTGTGCTTCAAGAAGGGGGAATTATTTTTAGCACATGCTTACCATTCTACCTGTAGTTTTCCTTCGGGAGGAGCAAGATTTGCCTTAGGACTGGACCCTTACAGAACAAGCTGCTAGTATTGTAGTAAGGGTGGCAGAAACAGACCCTATGAATCCAAGCATAAGGGCCTAATAAAATTAGACATAGAGTTTGCAAGACTTTTGGCAATATGAAATGAACCATTTGGCTTTTTCATCAGTTGGACCTTTTGCAAGTATATTTTTTCTCTACTTGTGCTGTATAAATATATTTTTAAAACCCCCAATCTTTTGTTATGCTTGCAAGTAGTCCCTGTAAAAACCGAGAAGGCAAATAGTGAAACTTCAAAATGTCTGTAGAAGCTTTTGAGTAATTTGGGGCCCCTTTTTATGGAAGGAAATCACTGTGTTTCAGGAAGATTTGCAACTTCAGCAAAATGTTTGTGCTACTGAATGGTAGCAGAAGGCCAACCCACAAAGCAGTAGCAGGTTGCTTAAGCTACTTGTAAAATAATGCAAATTTCCTTGCCATGCTTTTAGCAGCCAGCCTTGCTTTGAGGGATTCAAGCTCAGACCTTGTCTCTTGTTGCTGCAGAGCTGCTTCCCCAGCACTGGCCACACAGAACACCCAGATTCAGGCTGCCCATAATTCTATTGTGTAACTTGTCCCTGCCAAAGCCCTGTGACAGAAGAGAATACCACTGCCACAGAAGTAAGGGTTGGTTTTCATCAGAAGCTCAGGTTTGAAGAGAGGGAGAATTATTGTTCATCACCACATCATTGTAGGTCCCCAGTATTAATGATGGGTGGGTGAGAGCTCACAAGCAAAGTGGGCAATGCTGAGCAGGTGTTTTGGTATTAGAAAGTTTCATTCTCCTGAACTGCACCAGTACCAGCTTGGTGTCAAGGTCACCTAGCAGCAGAGAGTGGGCTGCATAAATACACTCTTCCCTGCATCCTTCCTTCCTAAGCTCCCACTTCGGATGTTCAAACACCAAAAATTGATAGCATAAAATAGAAGTCCATGTGCATTGGTACATAGCTCTAGCAGGCTGCTAGCTATAGCATGTTAAAGACTGTCAAGTCCTTCCTGAGACTTGCTCTCCTGATTTTTGCAGATGCTTTGTTAACAGGAAGGATTGATTTTCTGCCCCAGAGGCTCCTCTTCCTGTACACCCCATTGGTCAGGGATATTCTGTGCTCTGTGGGGAGAAGCTGCAATTCTTGAACCTCAACACTGGAGACCAAACCTACAAAATATGTGTATTTTCAGTTCTAGATATCCCTGGACTAACCCAAGGAAGATGGCATAGATTCTCTTTTGCATACCTGCAGAGCTGTGACTGCATCTTTTTGATATGTTCAGATGCTTTTCAAGGTTATTAATTGGGTAAAATCTTTGCCAGTTGTCCCGGTACTTGGCAAACCATGATGAGGTGAATCCAAGTGTCTGCTGCTGTGTCTCAGTCATGTCTGCTCAGCTATGATAGAAATGCTTATAATGTGTGAAACAGCCCAGGGCTTTGCATGAAGACATGGCTTTGAATATGACTGCAAAAAGTTTCTCTTTGGAAAAGAAATGAAGTAAGAAAGTAATTTTTCAGTAATGAAGATCTGTGCCTATCTGAGCCCAGCCTAATACAGAGCTCCTAAGAATAGGGATCATAGTATTCTGTCTGTTTCCCTGGCATGCACTTTATCTGGGATCTATGAGTTTTGCACTTTGGGAGCCTTGGAGGGTGCACCACCAGCTTCCCTTTCAGCGTACAAAGCTACTGTACATTTTGAAAGAACTTTTGCAATAAATAAAGGGGAGTGAAGTTAGTTAGAAGAATCAGAGTAGGTATTACTTTGAGACATGAATTGTGAACCGTTTTATATTAGAGATAGATAAATAATATTTTAGTGGGGTTTATTTGCATATTCCATTAAGAGGAAGCAGCAAAGGCTGTATAATTTTAAGACTTATGTTTTCCAGTCTCTGTAAAGAAACTTCATCTCTGAGAGCTGCTAATGAAAGAACAGACACTAATGTTGAGCCTGAGTTTTGTTCTTAGTGAGCCTGCACCTTGGGAAACTAACTTTTCTGATTTATAAAAGGCTTTGAAATGTGAAATAAAAATGGAGAGTTCTAAATTTTCTTTTCCTTCAATGCATGATGAAGCTTGAATTCCTACTCTCTGACTTTGTGAGTCTGAGGCATTTTTGGCAGTTTTGAATGGAAAATTGAACATGCACTTCAACAAGAGATGGAATGGAAAGACTTTATATAAACATATGAATCTCCAGTAGATTAAAAAATCTGTGCTATTTCACTGGGTAAGGGAGCAAATTTATCTATATTAAGGTGGTTTTGGAGAGAGGTGTAAACCAACCACACCAAATGTAAGAAGTATGCTTTGGATGATTTGCTGAAGTCTGTGATATGTGTAAAGGAATGAACTAAAAGCAGAGCCACAGCATCCAAATTGCCAACACTTTGGATTCGAACGCAGTCTTCATTTCAGAAGTATCTTACTGATGATCTTTTTCCTTTTCTTTTTTTATTCTTTTTTTTTTAATAAGTGAAAATCAGTTTTCTGAAATTTTCAAAATCCTAGATTTCTGTATAACAGTTGAAGCCATGAGGTTTTTTTACTAGTTGTGTCTTGGTTAATACTCTTGTTGCTGTGTCCACAAATGGCTGATATAGTCTGTTTGCTGAGTGTTAAAGTGGCTAAGATTAACAGTTTTTTCAGGGGATGTGAAGGTGACTAAGAGTAGTCACTTTCCTCCCATGGCCTGTCACAAACCAATGCAGAGTAGACTGTAGGCTACTGTTGGTATCATGCCTTGAGGATGGACCATGAAACATCTCAGCAACCAACAGCTGAGAGATATTTGGAAGGAAATTGGGCGTTTGGATAGCAGCATTTAATTAAAAATAAAATACTCAGATAAAGTGAATAATTTGCACAAAACATGCAAAGCTTTTTGCCTTATGGATGTTGGTAACCACTGCCCAATGAGGTTGGAGTGAAAGCTGGTGCAGAAAGAGAACTGTGTTTCCTGCTGTGACTTCCCATGAGTCTAGCCCATATCTTCCATCAGGATAATTACATACCATGTTTTCTTCAGCCTTTGAACGAGCAGGGCCTCATTCTTCATTTGAGTGCTTCTATAACATGCCACTGGTTTTAATGAGATTGCACGGATGTGAAAGGAGAGCAATGGAGTGAAAATTCAGGTTCATAAGAAATAATCCAGGTGCACAGTATAAAGATGCTGCCATGGTTTAGTTAGCCTCCTAATGAGCAGTGCAATTTTAATAGATGTGTTTTCCTTACTGGAGATCTATGGCCATAGCTGTGGGGACCAGGACAGAGGTTGGCTCACAGCAGTGCATGTTCTGGCTCTGACTTGTGTCCCCTGCCAACCCACTTCAAAGCTACCTTGGGCTGTGGGCACAGGGGGAGGGAGTGGTGGTGGAGGGGATGCCTGACAGCCTAAAAACAATACTCTCTTTTACTGCCTCACCTGTGGGCATCCTTTGAGGTCCAGCTAGAGGGAAATAAACTGTCTCATCTGAAGGGCTGTGTGGGGGTGACAATAAATGTGAGTAAGCTGCAGTGCAGTAGTTCACACACTCAGGACCCACGTCCAGTCTGGCCAGAGCAGTATCATGCAAGCTCCATGCTGGCATCAGTGCTGGAGAGAAGGGCATTTGTGGGCTTGTAATCCTGTCATCCTTCCTATCTAGCCATACTTGTGCAGGCATCAGCTGTGGTTTGAGTTTCACCTTCAATTTAAAGAAAGCTCTACATATATTTCTTCATGTGGAAATGAAACATTTCCTCAGTGGCAGCTTCACAGAATGTGAGAAATCCACTGAGACTAAGTCAGTCTGAGGAAATATTCTGTCTTATTCCAGGTTTTCATGAAACCACCATAAACTCCAGTTAAATGGAGCAGCACTAGCAGCTGATGTCATTTCTTCCTACTGCCATGGTGGATTTTACCATTTGCATTTATACCAGCAGTAAATTCTTTGTCACAGAAATACATGTAGACATTGTGTCTCAGAGGTGGCAGCTCTCAGTGTGGGAGTCAGTGTAGTTTACAAGAGGGATAATATCCATCTTGGTGCAAGGTTTTTGTTGTCTTCATGCCACTTTCTGCTGCTGTCATGTACAAAATTGCCAGATTGTTAGAGGAGAATAAGAGTGTTGCTGCTCATCATGAGTTGTGCAGCCCAAATCCTGCTTGGTTTCCAAGTGGCACTTAGAGTATTCCCATGCCTCTGACAGCCTTTGAAATGTTTGAGGGACAAGCAGCAGACTGGGGCAGTGGTGGGCAAAGAGGAGCCCTGCTCTCCAGGAGCTTGCACAGATGAGCCTGTTGAAACCCATGAGTTTGCCCCAGGCCCCAGTGACAGATGGATGTGTGAGTACCCTTGGGTCTGCCCTCAGGAGCCATGGAATTGCTCAGGGGGATTCTGCTGCCTTTGGAATCTCTCAGGGTATTCTTCTCCTACTTTCTTCTGCAGTCAGACAGAGCAATAGGAACTGTGCTTAAACCCCACTTCTCCCCACTAAGGGGAATGTTACCACTAGTGATACCAATGGGCTTCTTTAACAGCGATTAAGCTGTGTTTCCAGGCCAATGCTGTTAAAGACCTCAGGCTTTGGAGAGGTGGCTGTGAGGAGAGTGTGAGGATGATACATGTGTGCAGGGGGAAGTCAGGGATGTCCCAGGGAAGATGTGACTTCCAAGTATTCAGGACTGTGTTGTGGCTTTCTCTTTTGTGCTGTCCACGTCTCTTAAGTGGACAGCGTGTTTTCAAAGCCTTCTTTGACAACAAAAATACACATTAAAAAGCAGCATGAGTCAGGTGTCCCTAATTTTAAAGAGAAAACTAATCAAAATTGTAGGTCTTTTAGCTTTGTGGCAGTGTTGTGTTTGTTCTTAACTTCCCTGACATGGTTTTGATGTAGTGTGTGCTTCATCTTAGACTGTAGAAACAAAGAAGTTACCACAGTTTATAGTAAATAAAGAACATGAATATGGAACAAGAACGAAGTGTAGGTGAAAACAATGTGGTGGCTGTGATCATGAACATGCTGTGGAAAGACACAGACTTGGAAGGGGAGTGTTTTTATTCTTGACAATGTCTTGCCATGGCATGAGTTGCTTGGTGTGGGTTCATGTTCTAATTTTCTCAGGCAGGTTTCCTTCTTGTCCCTGAACTTCTGACTAGAACCAGAGGACAGTCTGTACAAAGATTATCTAGAGGAAAATGTGCTTGGTTCTAACTTTATCCTGTGTCTTTGTCATGTTTGTGATTGCAGTCAGATTAAGTTCAGACTGCACCATTTGAAGCAGCCTCAGGCTCTGATTTGTCTCAGAAACAGGGCTTAAGATGTTGTAAGTTGTTATTTGTGCTATTTCTACAATTGAATATCCAGTGAAGCCAAGAAATGTGAGTTTCTTGCTCACTGTGAGGAATCTGTGTGTCATGGGAGCTGCCTGTTGAGACAGCCAGGAGTCTGGTGAGGCAGTGTGGTGTCAGCACTGGGAAACCTCAGGTGCCTTTCAGTGGAGAAGCACTAATATTCCTTTTATCCTGCAGTTGAGGAGTTGAAGGGGTGTATATGGAATCATTTGGGATCAATGGCTTTATCAGATCCATTAAAACCTCAAGCTATTCCTCCTTGTTGATGTAAAAGAGATACGTGAGCTTTGCTATTAACTTGTTTTTCTGCAAAATCAGTGAGTCTCCCCCTTCTTGCAAATCAAATTTCCAGTGACAGGCCTGATAAAGTAGAGATTTCCACTGAAGCCAGAGAGCTTCGGGTCAAACCGAGTACCACAGGCATCCAGTCCCTCCTTACGGTCTTCCATTTTTAAGTTTAGAAAAGGTTAAACTTGATTCAGTAAAGAAAGATTGAAAAGACACCTGTATTAACATTTGAAAGTTAGTTTTACAATATTTTCAACTATTGTAGGTCTGATTTTTATTTGTCATCAAAAACTTAAAGGCTCTAAGCCTAATCCTGCTGATGATACCACCTAATACTCTGACTGTTTTCTGGACTCTCAAGGAACAGATGGAGTCAGAATTATGACTCTGTCTTGCATAGGAAGAAAAACCCTAATATTGTCAGTCATGTTGGCAGTATCTCTGACTGATATGGCTATGCCGTGTTAAAGAGAACAATCCACCAGAAAAAAAATTATTTTCACCATATGAAAACTTCTAAGACTTCAAATGTAAACAAGCTAATATTATTCACGAGAATCCCAAAGAAAAATAGACTAATAGCAATGTAAGTTAGTATTAGACAGCCAGGTGGAGGAAATGTATCTAGACAAAGGGATAGTTTGAGTGACAGATTTAAAAGCCACCTTGCAGTGCTGGTTTTGGAGAAGCTGGTTTTAAAAGCACTTCTGAAACGGGCCTGCCAAATGTTCAACTTTTTCTGTGCTTTACTTATTAGGGAATTGGGAATAATTAAAGTTTTTATGACATACAAAGTACGTTCTTCATAAATGCTTCTCCCTTTTCTGTTAGCGATTGAGGATTTTATTTTAGAAGGGTCACACCCCTACATACTGTGCCTAATTTACAGAGTATGCTATATCCATCCACATCCATCTCAGTGCCTGATGTTTGGAAGCTTTCAGGAGGCCTGCTGCTGGAATAGGTTTCATGTTTTGTTCTCCCAGAAGTGGCTGCTGAGTTGAGCAGTGGGCTGTATTTCTCCAGGAGCTGAAACAGTGGCCTGATGTAAACCATGTGTTTTGGAGCCCAGGCCATGCACATTAGTGTGGGTGGCAAGAAGGAGCCCCAGGGCCAGAGCGGTGCAGCAGGACAGCTTGAAAACCTTCTGGACTGTCAGGGGTTTCTGTCCTCTCATTGGACCTAAAGGAGCAATTACTTGATGCCTCTACTTCTGAAGCAGGAGTAGGTTTTAAAATAAGTTGGAGACAAAGTGTGCTATCAAGGCTTCAGCTGGGAACTATGAAGGTTTAAGCTCTGAGAGCAGTGAAGAGCTTTGAATGCAGTCTTGAATAAAAGAACCCAAAAGCATGTGGTGAGGGATATTTTTAAGTGCTCATGAGACTAATGTCAGTCTCCAAGTGACGATTATAAGCGAAAAATATATGCTGTAGTGGTACAGCTATGTAGAATAAAGCAAGGGGGCTGTTTTTAAGGCATAGCTGTCCACAGCATCTCTTGAGAAGGATGTAGAAAGTGAAAGATGGAAAATGCAGGTTTTAAAATTATAGCAGTGGTGTTCTGGGAGCTGTATGGCTCAGAATGGATCGCTTTTGCTGTTGCAGCTCTGGGCAGAGTTGAAGAAACTGTTTCCATAAATTTTTTTGCTTGGTAAATGCATACAGCAAAGCACAGCTTATTGAGTCTCAGTTCTTCCTTGCCAAGTGTCATGATTTTAACTCCTTGTCATGGTGACATTATTCATGTCTTTGTAGCTGTCATTTTAGAGGGAACCACAGGTGGGCCTTAATCTATTCCTGCATTTCTCTATGTGGTACATTGTGGTTTTCTCTGGAAGTCTCGACTGATAAACCCTTGCACAGCTATATGCTGCGGATGGTTGCACTGACACAAATGATGCTTTTCCATCATCTGTGATGCCTGTTCAAGCCAACCAGTCACACCAACAAGACAGCAGGGGTAGAAGGCAGCTCTGTCCTCATGGTGACTGGCAACAGGAGGATGTCTTGCCAAGGAATGTGCAAAACCACATACCTGTAGTACATACCTCACATGTAGCTGCAGTGATGGTGCACTTCATCTGTTTTGATACTGGAGTTCTTTATAGTGTCCATACCTGCCTGGTGAGCAATATGGTCACCAATGATGTCTTGCAGTTTAAAGGTTTTGGCTGTATAAATACACTAGCAGATGTAGATGAGCAACATCATGATTAGGGCAAGATACCAAGGTGCAGTCTTCAGGGAGAACAGATAATTATAGTCAATAAGTTAATGGAAAGGATTCTCCCAGCTCAGCCTGTGGGTGAAACCAGTAATGGTGAGGGCAGCCTCGTATCTTTGCCAGCTGGTTTCACCTGCTCTGTCCCCACAAAGACCCCCCAAAGCTGTTGTCGCTCCAGTACCACCTTTCCTCCAACTCAGTGAAGAGGCAGGTGTTGGATGGTACCCTGGATGGGCACTTGCAGACAAGGGCCATGGCTGCAGTGTGCTGTGACAGCCTTTGTGAGGTTCCTGGGGGCCTTTGCACAGTGGTTTGGTCACTGGAGAAGCCCAGATGTGAGGCATCCAAAGCTAGTGGGTTTGAGAGACAGACATAGCCCAGCCTCAGTGGGTTCCCTTCAAAGGTCACTGATGCAAAAGGAAGCCTGTGCATTGATGTCAATGAGAGAATGTGGAGCCTTCAATAACTCACTGTTGGTTTTTCCTAAGTTGTAATACACGTGTTAATCTTGTAGAATTACATTCCTGAGTTTGAAAAATGCCCTGGTCCACTGTGCTTAGCATTGAGAGGGCTCTTCAAAGGGAGCACTGGAAACTTCTGTTGACGCTGTCAATTTAAAGAATGTCCTCTGGATGCCAGGTAACTCCTCTACAGATGTATAATGAATTGCTTTCCTTAAGTCAGACATTACCCTTGGATACTGGTCCTCTGCCCAAAACTCCTGACTGAAGCCCAGTGAATTATGGCACAGATTCCATTGTGCTTTGTAGGAACTAAAGTGTTCCAGTCCCTGCTTTCTGTGCCAAGCAGAAGTGTGTGGAAATGTGCTAAATGATTTTTTTTTTTTTCTGCAAGAAACAAAGGATTTTTATGTGTCTTGCCTCTACTGCTTTAACTGATTAGCGTATTTCCAGGAAGAGATCTGATGTTGAGTGTATAAATTAGTGGCGTTACAAGAGTTGATCAGCCCACACAGGGAGAAGTTTAACAGTGCATTTTAAAATGCTAGGGGACCTATCGACCCAGTAAGTCCCAGGGTGGATTTGTTTTTCCATTTGAAGTCCTACTTTCCCTGGTCATACACTTAGGCTCTTACACGTGTTAACTGCTGCAGTACTCTGAAGATCCTCACTAGAGCTCGTGTTCTGCTCTGTGCCAGGGCAGGTCTGAGGGAAATCATTGAGCCCAGAGTCTTGTGCATTTAGAGCAGTCAGCACATTGCAGTTCAGAGGGCCACATCAGCACTGTTTGAGCTGGCTCACCACTGCAGGAAATATCTTTGCAGAGTGAATTCTTCTTGGGATGGCCCCAGTCCAGCCCTCATTGAAGCTGGTGGAATTGCTCATATTTTCTTAACTGAGCATGGGTCAAATCATCAACTTAAAAAAAAAATCCAGTAACAATTAGCCAAAGTCACACCAGACATGAAATTGTGGGTGGAAAGCAACTATCTTCCTGTGATACTGTGTTTGTTCTTTTTTCTTTTCTGCTAATGTGGCTTGAGGGTAGCCTGTAGGTGACAGGTAACAGTCAGACTCTGAAGGTGAGATGGAGAGCAGCAGTGTGGATTGCTAGATGAGAAATGTGAGAAACATTTTCTTTCCCCCGTGCTTTTCAGTTATGGTAAAATGACATTTTTCTTTTCCTGTTAATGAATAATCAATAAAAGTTAAAAGCCTTAAGTTGCACAAAGGAGTGCAGAGCTTTCATGCCTAGCTTTGCTGGTAAAGCTCTGCTTTCACCTTGTCAAGTACACTCTGTTTCATAATCTATTTCAAATCAGGTGGAAAAAATAAGATTGTGTATCTGAATTGCCCCAACCTTTAAAGCCAATATAAAAAGTGATTTACCCACTGGAAAATGGTAAAGCACCATGTGGAAGACAGCACCTGTTGGGGGCATGAAGAAGAAAGAAGTGATAATGTTGTGAAGTATTTTTGGAAACAATAAAGTTTTTCCTGGTGAAGTCTGGCTGTACAGGCAGTACATGAACACTGCCAAATCAGTGTGGGGCTTTAGTCTCTGACTTCCCTGGTGCTTTCTGTGGGGCTGGCATTCCTTAGCCTTTCTGCACCCCTGGGCAGAATCCTGTCTTGGTTTCACAAGCTGCCCAAAAAGAGCGCCTGTAGAGTTTCTTGAGTGTCGCTGCTCAAGCAGTTGCATTTAAGAGTGGCCAATACAATAGGTTTTATGAGTATGAATGTTTTTCAAAGAGTCTTACCTCTCAAATGGAATTAAATTTAGAATTGACAGCTAAAGAATTGAAATATAGTGTCTCTTTTTTTTCTGTTCATTAATTAACTTTCGTTTTTTGCTACAAGTACAGCTGATAGCTTCACAGAGGTAGGGCTTGGATGCTTATGGAAATGCATAGTATACAGAATGTTGTTTCCCAAAGAAGTAGCTCAGAGATATAGGAACTGCATCTGGCTGAGGTACTTTTCTAGTCCTGGTGGTGGTTTTGAGTGGAAAAGTGCAGGGTGTCTGTAAACTGAGTTACTCAGCTCTGAAATTGGATTGCAGATTATCAGTGGTGCAAGGTTCTTACCTCAGAGGACAATTGGTTGAGTTTAGGGAGCAGTTAAGGACTTCTTAAGACAATAATCTACTTTTTGAGAAGGATGAATGAACTGAGCAGTTCAGTTCTTTTTCTTTTACCTTTCATTCTGTTTTGTCTGGCAAAGCAGCAATGGTTTCAAGTACAGGGTTCAGAATCAGTAAGTCTCATTTGATGCTTAGAACTTAATTTAAAATAATAATAAAACTCAAAACACCACCTTTCCCCTAAAAACCCCATAAAAATCCCACCAGTTTGCTGTTGCAATGCAGATTCTGATGATTTTTGCTCAATTTGCCCATTGCAGGATTTCATTTAGCAGCCACCATTTTTGTCCTTTTCTGATGACTTTGTTATCTCCTAGCACTACGGTTTCTGCCTCCAAGCTGTTACTTTGGTCATGGCTGGGTCACTGTACTCAGTCTCCCAGACTTCTTCCTGAAGTGAAAATAGAGGTTGATAGTTGTTTATAATCTGTATGGATGTTGTCTACTGACTGTGCCAAGTTATGTGCCATCTCTGCTGCAGAACTGTGTTTTATAGGTCCAGTTTTCCAGTCCTGAAGTTATGGTGCACAAAGTGAAGAAAAGTTTTTGTTGACTATAGAAGACAAAAGGAAAAATTTGTACCTAAACTGGTGGTGGTAAATTGAAGTGCCTGATTTTTTGTGACCTCAAATTTCAACTACTTTTTGTGCTTATATCTTAATAGGTTTGAGTTGTTTGGTATGTTTTTCCCTGCAGTTATAGATTGATTGCTAGGGGTCAGTGCTTCCCTTTTCTTCTGGAACTATTTTGTGTTTTCCTTTGCTAGATAATTGATGAGACCTTCTGAAGAATCGGTATGATTTGGCAAGTGCAAGCTGCCTCTTTGTGTGGTTGTTCACAGGATATTTTACCCTCAGCTTAGACCTTGTGCTTTGGGCTTACATAATTTGTAAGTGCTTTCCTACAGTACTGACACACAAAGAAATTTTGTCAATACTAGTGGACATTTCATCTGTGAAAAGTCAACACCAAGGCTTTAATCAGCCCTGAATTTTAGGGGCCAAGGTACTATACGCAGACTCCTGCAGTTCTAAGTAATGTTGGATTTCTAGATTGAAGAGAGTACAAGGGAGTGACTCTCATTTTCCTGAATATAGAAAAGCATTTTATTTTAATGTAATTCTGGGTAGCTCATTAGATGAGTTCTGAAGTTGATTACCAGTTGGTTCAGTTTGACCAGAGTGGAAGTCCAGAAAGCTGTTAAGTCAGTTTTGGAACAAAAGAGATAAAATACTTAGATATGTTTACAGGGCTAAATAATGGGCAGATGAGGAAAACTCAACCTTAAGTTCAGTCAAGTACTTGGTAGCTGATTCTTTTAAGACTGTTTAAGATTGTTGTTCCTGGGGAGTTCAGTATCCCCACAGGAAGGGGCTACATTGGGAGCTGAATGACTTAAATGATGCATGGGATTTATTACTTCCTCCTCCCATCCGTTCTCTGATGAATGTAGCTTGTTTAGGGCAGTTCTAATTTTTTGGTGTGATTTTTGTTGTTGTTGTTGGTGGTGGTGGTGGTGGTGGTGGTTCTGAGGGATTTTTTTGAACATGAATGAGCCTGTCCAGGAGGACAAAACTCCGGTCTTTAGGATACAAGGAATTTTTCTTGTTGCTCAGTCTCTACAGTCCCAGGGTTATGCTCCTTGTGAAAATTCAGATTTTTTTTCCCAGAGCCAAGATGAGAGCAGGAGACCAGGACAAGGGCTGAGGTGCAGGGGCTGTGACTGCAGAAGACAGTGACTCTGTTGGGAACTTAAGGAGTGTGAAATGTCCTTCTGACTGGGAAGTGCTCACCCTTTGGCATTGCTGGTGGGACAGCAGCTTGGTAGGTACTTCTCTGGGGAGGTGTGAACCCAGCTTCATCTTCCCCTGTGTAGCTGAGGTCAGGGCCTTCAGCCTTATCTCAGACCAGACTGATGGTTCCTGGCCTTTGGTAAGCTCCTGCTGCTGCTCTTCATTTTTAATGGGAAGTCCCTTTCTTGCAAAGGGACAGTCTTCACACAAAAATGCTGTTTTTGATGGATCAGCTGTTGTCAGCAATGCCATTTTAACCATTGCTGATAATTCCATCTTGGGTGCCTTCAGACTCCTGCTGGTGAGACTGTGATGAGGAATGATAAATAGAAACTGGAACTAACTAGTGAAAGAGGAACAATGGGTAGTAGAGTGTGGTGCTACCATGAGGAAAGTAACTGAAGCCTTGGAAAGCCCTGGTTTTAAAATCTCAGCTGATCCCCTGCATTCAGCCTTAGGGTCGGTACAATTCTCTTTGCCTAAAACCACATTTGTTTTAGATTGAATACTTTCCATATGGCTCTCTGGCTGCACTGGTTCCTTTTGTATCCTTCATCCCTTGCAACTCTCTATTTTAATTGCAGATGAAAGCTCCAGCTTTGACTGGGGAAGCAGAGCTGTTGGGCTGCTGTGTTCTTCCCAGAACATACAGGGCTGCTAAGAAAAAAACAGCACAGTGTGCTTCCACTGCAGCCTGGAAAACTGCAGGCATCTGGGAGACCGTGGCTGCTTGAGGGGAGATGTTACTCCCCTCAGCCAGGGCTGGGATGCTCAGGAGAAATGTTGAGGTCTGGGGATGTGGTGGTTGCCATTGCACATGGACTCCAGTGAGAGCCTAAGGGGGTGGGGCTGGCCCAGTCTGACAAACAGAAGGACAGGGAAACATCTGTCAGCAGCCAGCTGCTCCTTGATGGGAGACTGCAAGAAAGCTCCTTGGTGGGAGCAAGGCTGATGTAGTACTGTAACTCTGGGCAGCAACTGCAGGTAGCTGTTTGGGTTGGAAACGTATGGGAAAATGTATGAGAAATGTATGAGTACAGGACCAGGAAAGGGATCATACCCCTGTACTTGGACTGGTGATACTCAACTGCTTTGAGTTCTGTGCCCAGTTCTGCGCCCCTCACTACAAGGAAGACATCAAGGTGCTGGAGGAAGTCCAGAGAAGGGCAACAAGGCTGGGAAAGATGTGGAGCACAGGTCTTATAAAGGAATGTTGTGGGAGCTGGAGATGTTCAGCCTGGAGAAGAGGAGAAAAGGTCTCAGGGGAGACCTTGTTAATCTTTAGAATTGCTTGAAAGGAGGTTGTAGCATGGTGGGAGTCATTCTCTTCTCTCAAGTTGCATGTGACAGGACAAGAGGAAATGGTCTCAAGTTGCCTAAGAGGAGGTTCAGATTGCATACTAGGAAATTTCTTTTCACTGAAAGAGCTGTCAAGCCTTGCATCAGTGTCACTTCTTAAAAGAGCGCTACCAACTTGTCAGCAAATGTTAAAAAATACCCAGCTTGAATGAGGTACCTTTTACAGTGCTCAAGGGATCATATAATGGGAGTTTGGGAAGTCAGGAGTTGAAGCATGTGCAGAACAGACATTTTAGATATGAGTCTGTTGGGGAGCAGAAGCATTAGAGATGGGTTTAGGAAAGAAGAACCTGCTTTCAATAGTAAAACTGTTCTGTGCTTCATTTTACACTGAACTTTAGCTCTTCCCAAAAAAATAATGTACTGGTATGCCTGAACTAGGGAAAGGGGGTTTAAGAAAAGGAAAAGATTTAAACAGGAAAGCTACAAGACATTCCCAGTTTCTGGCAGGAGTCCTTGTATTACAATATGTTTTCACTTTCAAGGTCTTGCACCAGTCTGTCTGAAGGGCTTGGGAAAAGACACTGTTGAGTATTGTACATCCCACTTGGAAAGCTTGTTGTTACTCCAATTTGGTTTCACAGAAAAAATTAAAGACCTGTAAAATTATGCTCTTTATTCTGACCTTAATAGATGCGCTTGCAACAGACATACGTGGACTACTGTATGTGTCATGTGCTTTATAGTAACTGTCACGGGGTTTGTGTGTGTGTTTGCTTATTTTGTGAAGAGAAAGACATGCCAAGCAGGCCTCTGAGAGCACGAGCCCAGTCTCCAGCTGGCAGGTTACCTTTTCGGTGGAAACCATCTTATGGAGCAGGCTTCAGAGGTCCACACAGCAGATCCCAGGGTTATCCCCGTGGATATGGAGAGAGCAACCGAAGGATGAGCTATGCTCCAATGCCGCAAGAGCGACAAAACCAGGAAGCAAGAAAATTAGGTGAGTCAGATTTCCCTGATAGCACCTGGCCTAGATAGCATACTTCTGTAGTCCTCTGTGGCTGCTAGGTGAGAACACATGACATGCTGTCCTAGCTATCAAAACCCCTTCTTCCTCTAAATGAAAACACTTGTTGTAATTGTGTTCTGTACCTTAGCAGAAGGAGGGTATTACATAGAGAATAGGGTAGAAATTGTAGAAGAACTTGATGCTATGTTGAAGAGACACCATGTGCAAGTTTATCATATTAACAGCAGAGGGAAAGGGTGGAGAGAAGAGCCATAGCTCAGGTTCTGCTTGCATGGGGTGGGACTGCTCTGAAATGCCATCTTTCTTTTAAATGAAAAGGTTACAGGAAACCCTCTGTTTTTTCCCTGCATGCATAGCCTCTGAATCAGTTCATGTGGTTTCCCTGCCATCAAGGAGCTCACAAGGACGGAGCCAACCTGTCTATAGGTCATCTTTAACTAAAAGAAAAGTCACAGGTATGTTTCTTTCATGTCTACTACATGTGTTAATGAGTGGAAACAATTGGATGCAAAGAGGGAGTTTTGTGATTTTTAAACTGGAAGTCTTTTGGTGCTGGAGCTACTAGGTTTTTCTCTGTGGAGTAAAGAGCATGATGGATGTCTCTAATTCTCTAATTCAAGCAGGATTAATGAAATAATACAACGTTGTTGTATGGTTGGTTGAGTTTCTGAGGTCCTGTTTGGTTTTTTCATTAATCTCCTCCTCTCTATCTAACATTACAAATGTTATGCATTGCAGTAACTGCATGAGAAGACTTGATTAAATAAAAGCCAGGACCCCCAAAATGACATGCCTTCTTTTTCTAAGATCTATAACCCTTTTTCTGAAGGGCTGATTACCAGAAGTGTCAACCTGGTCAGCAAAAGTTTTCACTTCTTTTGGAAAGAAGTTATTACATGCTGCCGTAGTTAAAAGGGATAAGTGAGATTCTGAGTCATCTTCATGCCAGTGTGCTTTTTCACCCCCTCACACTGTGATGTGAATGGCATGGGAATGGCAAAGTGTTTAGGAGATTTTGATGGGAATGGACACCTATGCAAGAACTGAGAATTGTGGCTGAACTGTGTCAAAATTCCAACTCACACCCTTTCTGGAGAGATGATGCTCGCCCATTTCTCATGCTCACTTTCTTACTTCAGGTGCTCCCATTGCAAAACTTTGTAAGTAGGCCCCCCAAGCTACTTGTGGGTAGTAGATGGGTCCTCTTGGCCATTTTTGTATAGTAGCTGTTTGGCTTGGAATACCTGGAACTGCCTGAACATCCTCTGCCTTAAAAACCTATTTAGGAGAGGGGAAATGTGCCTCCCTGCTGCCTGCTATTTGTGCAGGCAGTGCTGGGTTTTGGGCTAATGTTCCACTTGCTGAAGAGAAGGGCAATCTCTCCCTGAATTTCAATCATATATGAGTAAGATCCCTAGAGAATTAGATCATCCTCCAGAGTTTACTGGCTCCTTTCCTTTCCTGAGACATCGATATTTTTCCAATGTTACTTGTCTATAAAACTCTGAAAGGTCATGCCTTGTACATTCTGTGCCTTTGGGAGACTTGGAAATAGTTACTAACACACTAGTAAGGAAAAGTTATAAATCTTTCATTGGCCAGTAGATAGACTAGACTAAAACAACTCTGACAGACAGATTGAAAAGGAAACCTCATCTAAATTAAAAACCTCCAAATATCAAATTAGTTTCACTTAATTTGAAAATTTTAAAAATTACTTACAAAAGGTACTCTGATCTGTCAAAACAGCCCGCTTCAATGACTTTTTTCTTTTTTTTTTCTTGTATACCATAAAAAATTAAAGCTGAATTCAAACTGCCTGTTTGAAGCACTCAAAAACATAAAATCTACACTAATTCTCCCTTTTAAAAAAATTTTGAAGATTTTATTGCCTTTCAAAATGAAACACAATTTTAAAATCTCAGAATTTTTTTAAAGACAAAATTTCTGCTCTTGAGGTACAGTACATCTAGCCATTTGCCAGAGATGGTGAATGAAGTATGTTAATAAAACATTTGCTGTGAGTAACAGTTTGGGTACAAATAGAATATTGAAGGACTGTAGAATGTATTAGCACTGTGGTCTTGCAGGCACACAGCTAACAAAAGAAATTATCTTTCCATGAAAAGCCATCAGTTATCAATATAATTAATTTTCCACTCCCACTTGTATTTCTAAATCAGCTGTGCTGTGTGAATTTTGTAGTGTCAGTTGAAGACATTTGCTGTTTTTTATGAGAACTCCAGTGTTGTTAAAGGTATGCTGTTCTGTTTTGCCATTTCAGAGGAGGAAGAGGTGGAGGTGGCACAAGACATAACTGTTCGAGTTATGTCCTCTCAGTCTGTGCTTGTTACTTGGACAGACCCACTGTATGAAAAGAGGAAGGTTGCAGCAAATAGGTACTTAGCCCTGGGCTTTTTAAATGGGTACTGAAGGAGAACTGCTGCCAATGCTCTACTGAATGATTTTGCATTTATTTAATTGGTTGGTTATGAGAATAATTTAGCTTGCCTCCTAGTGCCCTGTTCCTTAGCATTTAGAGATCTGCATGAGTGTTGCACTGCAGGGGTTTGCATCTCTTCTGAAATGTTGCCAGCACCAGTTCAGGTATTTGGCTGTTCCAGTGTTAGTATATCACCACATTCAGCAAACCCCCCAAAGATGCGTGGGGAAAGAAGGAGTGAGGGGCAAGGCACAGCCCACAGAGGTGAGGTGATGAGCTGAGTTGTCAAAACAGACTACAGCTTTGAGATGATTGTACTGTGGATGAAGGAAGCATCACTGCAGTGGGAAAGACACCCATTATTGCACCCTGCATCCTCCAGAAGCCCCATGCAGCTGATGCTGAGCAGGCTGGGGCTCCTGAGAGTGAGTGAGAGCTTGGCTTGTGGCAGCAGGTTGCAGCAGTTGGAGACCAAAGCAAACAAGGAAATGGGCTGGAAACTGCTAAAGATCTGAAAGCTCTGGATTGTGTTGCTCAGCCTGGGAACACTGAAGAGCTTTGCTAACTGATGCTGAAATACCCTGAGAATCACAGCAGGAAAACTAGTAATTTTAGATGTTCTCTATTTCTTTGTGGGAGCAGTTATCGAGGCAGACTGGTGGGAACTGAGCCACTGGTGCTGCTCTGGGAGCCAGGACCTGCCAGCAATCCAGCCATGCTTGTGCCATGGGGCAGTGAGATGGTGGTGTGGAACCCCCCAGGATGCCTGTCTCAGTTTAGGAAATCCTGCAGCTTTCCCCCAGGGAAGAGGGTGTTTTGAGTAAGAGTCTTGAAAGAACAGCCCATCCTTTGGGGTGAAAGCAATCACACTCCATTAGAGGAAGGAAAAAATACACTGGGTTTTGTTGTTGGTACTTTGTTGCTTCTGTAGGTTCCTCCCTAAGCCCCAGAAGGCTGCTTGAGGGCAGAGCATCCCTGTCCCACTCTGGTTCTGCTAATGCTAGGCTTCCACATGTGAGCTTTTATTTTCCTGTGTTTCTGATGGCAGGCAGTATAATGTTCGCTATCGGGAAAAGGGGGAATCGGCAAGGTGGGATTACAAGCAGGTGTCCAACCGGCGGGCACTGGTGGAGAACCTAGCGCCAGACACTATGTACGAGTTTGCCATCCAAATCTTGGAGGGAGAAAAGGAAGGCAAATGGAGTGTGTCTGTTTACCAGCGGACCCCAGAGGCAGGTATGCATTCAAAGGGTCCTTGGGGTAACACAAGTCATAAGGTTTGAGCTGTGGAATGGGGCTGATGTGACGGAAATCCAAGTAAGTGATTGCTTGGGGCAGCAGAGGGTTGAGAGTATGGGAAAGGTCTCAGTGCTGCTGCCTGCATCCTTGTGTTAGTGAAGCTTACCAGGGGAGCACACCCAGCTGCTCTAGTGGTACAAGGAGAACAAGGGGAGGAGGCTTAGGTATTTTTGTGGGAGGGGTCAGCACCTTGGACCCCTGCAGTTAGATGTGCCTCTTCCTTTGAGAAGAGCAACCTGGCTTCCATTCCTCTCTGTGGACAGTGAATTTAAATCCTCCCTCCACCACAGAGAAGCTGTCAGGCCCCTTTGGTACAGGGAAGTGCTCTGTAACAACCAAATTACCATGTCATTCCAGCTAAGCCACAGTAGCAGTCTTGTGCTACTGTGTTCCTGTTCCTAAAAATATGGAATAAAATTTCACCATGGCAGTCTGAGAGAGAGATGTTGCAGAGACAAACATGTACCTGAGCCATGTGTACTCTTCACATTTATCTTTGAAGTAGCTGTACATGAATCTCTGCTATGGAGCAAAAAGTGTATGCTGTATTGATTCTTACTTGCCTCTTCTGCATATGGCTGTTTCCCAGCTCCTTCCAGTGCACCTGAAAATTTGGATGTTTGGCCACTAAAGGGAAAGCCAACCTCTGTAGCAGCATCCTGGGATGCTCTTCCAGAGAGTGAAGGAAAAGTCAAAGGTGAGTCTTCACTGTTGGTTTCTAAGTCCCTCAAGGAGCTGGTGTTCTCACCGGCAGACTGCTGTCCTGCAGTAAGCTGGAACCTTGGCTGTGTCAGGATTCTTTCACATGATTAAACCCAAGCCACATTTTCATGTTTCTAGCCCAGTGTCTGCACAGTGCCATTGAGAAGCCACCATCACTGTCTGCCTGGGATGTCACAGAGGTTCCTGAGCTATCAAGCATGCACATTTTACCTCTTCTTCCATTAATTGGCAGGTGAAAATGAGGCTCAAGAAGGAAGTTTCCAGAAAGATTTTTAAGAATTAGTTGAAGAGGAAAAAGTTGGGTAGTTGCCAAGAAAGTGAGTGGGTTTATGTTGTGTTTTAGTTTATCATGGAAGGAAATCCTCATCTTAAGAATCAAACACAATTCTGATTTCTTGTGTACTATAATGTTATTGTACATAGTCATAAAGATAATTTGCCAGTTGCCTAAGTTTTTGCATAGAATTAAAGAAAAAGCTCTTTCTGGGATTTGTTTTCCTGTTTCCCTCTGAAAATGAGGCTGATTTTTTAGCCTCCTTTTCATCAGTGGTTAAGAGGACTGTTTTCTCAAATTACACAAGTTTTTGGAGGTGCCTTATCAGCATTACAGCACCTCAGGATCTGAAAAATCATTGGCCTGGAGGGAGGTACGCTGTGTCTGCAAGACCTACTTTATGCGTTCTTCAGGGCAGTGGTGGAATTCCTTCCTTTTTGAAATCAGTAGAGGTCTTGCCAATTGCTTCAATGGAGCTGCAGTTGTGTCTAAGGATCATTTCTGTAAGAAGGGTCATGCAGGGACATTATCTTATATTTTAAGTCTGCTCCTAATTTTGACCAATCTGTAGCCCTTTGTGCAGTTTTGTCTGCATTGTTATTAGATGATTCATCCAAGGCAGTCATTTTAAAGATACCTAATATTCAAGGGCTGAATGGTTATACACATCTATATCGTTGTTTGAGTATGAAGTGTTACAGGAGAGTAGTGTTACATTATGTTAGTGTTAGTTAGTGTTACAGTATGAAGTGTTACATTTATTTTAAAATTAAATAAATACCAAGATATTTTTACTGGCTAACTAAAATCACTGAATTAGCATTTCATGGTCATTTTGATAGCATGTGTTAATCAGGAATTTTTGTCTTTTGATCCTTTTGTTTTTCAAGCCAGTCCTTTTATGTATTTATACCACATATTAAAATAATGGGAAAAAATGTTCTCCAGTAGCCATTCGAGAGTTATCAGAAGCTACACCAGTGTCTTTGGCATGAAAGCAACTCCTGTGTAAAAAAAAAAAAAAAAATTCAAAGAAAAAAGATTCATGCCTTCTCATACCTTGATTTGTTTTTCAGTGGAGCATTAAATATACTTGCATATAAAATATTGATGATTTTTTTTCCTTGATTTTAATGAACTGTGCATGGCTTATTTCTTAACACAATGAATACAGGCTCACTTCCAGAAAAAAATGCTGTTATATTCTTGAGTTTTTTCATTGGGGCACTGTGGCTACTCTGGTATTATTGTGGGGTTTTGTGTAGAGAAAGCTGGCAGCCCATTAAATTTATTACCAGATCCCTGGTTTTGACTGATATCTGTGCCTCTTACAGAGGATTTGAAAAGAAAACAGAGCTTGCACATGTCTGAGATCTCACCTGCACTCCTTGGGAGTATAATGGGAAGATTCCTCTTCGTGCCCAGAATTGTTACTATAGGGGTGAAATTCCTCTCAGTACAGAAAGCTAAGACAGAGCACAGGTATCACAATAATTCAAAACTAGAAGGTGAGAGCAGAGGGACTTTCAAAGTGGCAACCAGACCTTGCATTCCTCTCTCTGCCGTGGTGTTTGGCCCTAGCTCTGGTTAAGCACAGTGTGTCATGTTTTGATTTTGTTGGACAGACATGCTGTTGCTACCATTTGGCAAATCTGCAGTGCTGATATTTTCTGGAAGAAGTATCTCTTCTGAATAAGAACAAATATTTAACTTAACCTACATATATACGTGTGTCTCTCTCTCATGTCTTTATACTCCAGCTGTTGACTCAGCGTGCATTGCTGGTGTATTAATTTTAGTAATGCACGTTCTAATTCATCCTACCCATACAGTCTGTCCGCTGGAAACAGGACTGTTTTCAGTTTCCTCCTTCCAACCGTCTGCCAAATCATTTCAGAATACATTCTTTCATACGCCCCGGCTCTCAAGCCATTTGGAGCAAAGTCCATCACCTACTCTGGAGCTACAACATCAGCCATAATAGATGGTCTGCAGGCCGGGGAGCGCTATATTTTCAAAATTCGTGCAGCAAACAGGAGAGGACCGGGTCCTCAGTCAAAAGCCTTCAGTGTTGCCATCCCAGCAGGTGAGCACCAAGCCATGAACCAATGCTGTAGTTCACCCACTCTTGCCTTGGTCCCAGTTGTGTTCTTACTGACTCAGCTTGTCTGCATTCTGTCTGACCTGTGGGATTTGACTTCTTTAGTATTGTTTCTGCTTGCTCTTTTTATCATTATATTGTCCAAATAAGTCTTTGTCAGTCTTCGGCATGTAAAAGGACATATTTTCGGGGGTTTTAGCCTCTTAAATAAATGCATGCCATAATCTATGACAAAGTTATGTGCTCTTGTTATCCAAAGGCCAAAGAATGCAATGTTCTGGGTCTTTGGCTGCTTTGTTCCTGACAGTTCCCACTCCTGAAAGTCATTTAGTGCCTTACTCAGATACTACTTGTGTTTGGCTCTTTACGGAAAGTTACTGTTGTAGGGACAGAATATTTGCTGGATTAGCTAAAAAAGTGGGCCACAGCCTTACATGGGATAGTGCAGCACCATGCCATCACCATGACTAAATTCTGATGAAGATTTAGTTCCCCTGAAAGGGTGTTTCAGTCCTTGATTGTAGATGTTTGATTTTAATTGGTTTAAGTTTTGCCCAAGCTACAGTAATTCCACATAGGTACCTTCTTACAACCCAAAACTTAGCTTGGCTGGACTCTACAGCCTGGTTAATACAGAAATAATTATTGTCTCGTATTCTCGTAAGTTGTTTTGTTCTTGCTACCTGGGTGGTTTCTGCTTTTGGTCGGTTTTTGCGAACCTTCTATTGTTGTGAATAAACACTTTTCTTTTTGTGCCTAGATGCTCATGAGGATCCAGTTGCTCAGCAAAAGACAAATATTCAAGATAATTCAGAGGCTAAGAAGACATCTTCTCCAAGTTCTTCTGTTTCTTCAAAAGCCCAGCTGGCACCTTCTTCTAAGCAGTTGTCTGTTCATTCACCTACTGTTAATGACAAAAAGAGTCTTCTTTCTGAATATAAGAACAAAATCTTGACTCGAGGGGTCCTAAGTAAATCTCAGTTACCTTCTAGAAAGACAGGAGAGCTGGAACCTGACCTCCAATCCACTGAAGTGACAGATGATCGTGATTCCTCTCAGGAAGTTACAACGTCACCACCAAAAGCCCAGGACGAGAAGAGGAATGTTAAACCCTCGTCCCCTGGTCGGCCAGTCCACCCTGTCCTTTCCTCAGGGAGGATGTCTGTACAAACTCACGCATCTGAAGTGTCAAGCCAGATGAGGACAGAGAAACGTGAGCCACCAGCACCATTACCGTCATCAGCACAACACTCTTCTGCCTCATCCGTTCCCAGATTCACAGATAATGAAACAAAGCAATTGAGGCAAAGCAACAACAATGTGCCTTCTAAGACCTCTTCCCATCCTCTGCCTGCCAAAAATAATGGCATTGTCAGTAATGTGGAAAGGAAACCTGACCCTGTGCTGGTGAAATTGTCTTCTAAAACTTCAGAGCCTGGTCGCCTGGCCGTGCCATCAAATCGTCAGTCTGCTGTCTCTCGTGAGGGTGTCTTAGGCCATCGCAGTAGGTCTGGCTCTCTAGGTCATTCACATCAACCTGCTTCCAAATCAGCAGATTCCCATGCTCATGATAGCCGTAATGAGTTTGACAGCGAAGAAGCAGAGGACAGAGCAGGACAACCCAGTTCTAGGTCACAGCAGGCAAGGCTATCCTCTGGCTCCAGTTCCCACACGTGGAAGGATTCAAAATCAGCTGCGGCGGGAGTCTCATCGAGGTCTGCTGTTCCTGGTTACACGTCATCTGACTCTCGCTCCTCCACCAGTGCCAAATCCAAGGGAAAAGATGTTGATAAGAATTATAGGGAGGACTCACAAGATGAAAACCCCTTATTTCCTTCTTTGCCCTCTTCCAGGCAGTCTTCTTCAGCAACCTATTCTAAGAGAAGAAATCCTCAGGTCAATTCTGATTCTCACCCCAGAGAGACACATGGTGAAAAATCACCCCACTCTGACTCAGAAGAACAGCAAAGTCAAACAGCTGCTCCAGAAAAGCATTCTCTTTTGCAGTCTTCTCTTTCCAAATACAAGCCTGAAGAGCAGGGAAATCGAGACGTAAAAGAAACGCTTGCTCAATCAAAACCAAGCGAGTCTTTGCCTAGAAAGGCATTGTCTTCTCGTCTTCCAGTGGAGAAGGCCTCCCGTTCAGAGCCTCCACAGAAGGCACAAACCAGTCCTTCTATACTGCATTCAAGGGGCCGGCGCCTCCCATCTCATGTATCATCCCAAAGTAATGAAGAGTTGCAGGAAGATGATGATGAGGATGGAACAGAGGGCAGTGAAAGAGCAAGCAGGCGCTCTGTGTTTCTTAAAGAGGTGTCTTCCTCTAGGGGATTATCTGCATCTTTCTCTCAGGGAAGCTCAAGTTCATCTCAATCAAAACAACAGCAGCCAGGTTCTCAGGTACCTTCCTACAAACCAAAACATACTCAGCCAGACTCCAGTTCTGCCAGGGATACAGCAAAAGAAAACCAGTACAATCAAAGGTTGTCATCCATTTCGAGACAATCTCGTCCTTCGTTACCTACTCGCTCAGGAGCTGCTACAAGAACAGCATCCCAAACCGAGAAAAAATATGGCCTGTTGCCCTCAAAAATGTCCAACACTGAACTTCCTCAAAAAGCTCCTTCCCCCTCTTCATCTAAATTTCATCAGTCAGTTTCTAATGAAGAGGATGATTATTATAGTGAATATGATCAGAGAGAAATGGAAGAGAAACCCACATCTTTGGCAGCAAAACGGTCCCCTTCTGTTTCTAGAGGTAACAAAAACATATATGAAGACACCACTAGCAACAGAAGAAAATCTATGGACACTCTTCTACCTCAAAAAGTAAGTTCTGAAGAAGAAGAGATGGAAAAACCTTCAATATTAAAAGTGTCTTCTCCTGAATCACCAAGAAGCTCTGCCATAGCATCACAGATTACTCAGTCCTCTAACAAACATACTCCATCTAAACCAAGCTTTGTCTGGCCACGTTCTTCTGTGTCTACCACCACACACACCATTTCTCCAGCAGTTTCTTCCACTTCGTCTCCTCGTCAGCGACTATTGAACTCCAGGCTAGGGAGCCCTTCTCAGCGCCAATTTGTTAGACCTCCTTATAGACCAGGTATCCTGCCTTTGTTGTACTAATGTCACTAATTGTGTTTTTCCTAAGATCAGCAGTTACATGTAAAGTCCTCCAGCAGGATGCAGGTTGAGCTATTTGGTATAATGCGTTGCTTTTAATTTTGGCGGTTGCTGGGAAGCCCAGTTCTCAAGGTCATTGCCTATTTGGTGTAATGTGGTGCCCCAGAGCCTTTCTCCTGTAGTCTGATCTACACAGGATCCTGTGATCCACAGAGAAGGTGACAGAGTTAGGTGGTAATTGAAAAAGTTTCTTATTGAGCAGTGACTTCACCGAATGCTCATTGAAAGCCCACTTGTACTCAGAATAGGACCACCTCTCAGGTATGTAGCTCTTCATCGTAGATTGCTAAACGGCCTTTGTCAGTTCCATAGTGCCACCTTGCCCATGCCTGGACAGTGAGGTTTCCTCGTGATGCCCTGGCATTCCATGTTTTCTTTGATAAATTTTTAAGCCGCTTTCCTCCTTTTTCTTAGTGACAGCTCAGGGTTGCCCATACCTGTTGAGGACTGTTCCCATCACAGACAGGCCATCTAGTACCTTTATGGCTGTGATTTACCCCCAAAATTAGAGGCTTGCTTTCTGACAGAGTATCTGTGGACCTGAGTAGTAGAATAGAGGGTCCCCTGCACATCAAAGTATTGATTACTCATGTCACCTATGGAAAATCCCTGACAGCCTCAGTGACTTTGCTAGGGAGAAATAACTTTTCTCCCTCCAATGCACGGACATCCGAAATAGTATTTAGCGACCTGGGTGTTTTAGTAAATACCTTCTGTGTTATCTGTAGGTACTAAAGTTTTGTTCGAAGTGGCCTCACTGTTACACATGCAGCTGGGCTGTTGTATCTGATATGCTTTTGTGTATATTTGAACATCTGATATGTTTAGTGTACACTCACTGTAACTCAGTGTTGTGTAGAGGTTCACCAGATTTAAGAGCTTTAAGATGGGAGTAAACCTTGAATAGTACCATGGGGGATGAGATGTATGACATGAAAAAAATAACAGATTTCTGTATGGATGTTATTTAATGTTACTACTAGCAATGCAATCGTGAAGTTATAGACAGCAAGTGTTCAGTTAATTTTTTTTTCCCCCTGTCTGTATTTTTTTCCCATTGTATTTTTCTGGAGGCAAGACTCTGAGATAAGATGTGAAAATTGCTGCTTTTCAGAGCTGGGGGGGCCTACAGCTCAGTGCTGCTGCTTCTCCACTTCTGACCTGACTGTGCTTCTGCTTAGCAGTGTTTCTTCAGCTAGAGACGAAGATTCCGTCCTTTTCTTTAAAAAGAAATAGGTGTAGAGATAATTCCCATGCCCTCTCCTGTCACTACAGCTTTGTATAAGGATAGGATTGAACAAGTGATTGTGTTTAATAATGGTCTCTTTTTTCATCCCACTTCTGAAAGATCACTTACAAAGATCACAAATATTTTAATGACTGTAGTGCCATGAAGAAATGTTGCCGAGAATAGAGAAACCAAATAAACATGATAGAGATGAACAATGAGTCTTTACCCTCTTCAGAAAAAAAAAAACCCAAACCCACATTCTTGTATCAGCTTCAAAAATCTGACAGTGTCACAACAGTTGCTCCAAGAAGAGATGGGGTTCCTGGTTTGTGGAGTGTGTGGTGAGGCCTCTTTCTGTACTCGTTTATATTCAGATCAGCCAGAAAATGCATTTACTTGCAGTTTAAAATATGGCTTGTAGGTGCACAGCTTTCTTCAGGATAGTGTGTTTTCTTCCCCATTTCAGGTTATAATGGCAGACCAAATCTTACAACGAAAAATGGAAATGGAAATGGAAAAATAATCCCTGGTAATAATGGAAAACCAAGCGGACAGAAAGTAATCAATGGGCCTCAAGGAGCAAAGTGGGTAGGGTGACCTTCTCTCTAAATTCAAGATGTTTTGGCCTCTTATTGTATTTGTATTTTCATTAAGAAAAGACAGGAAAGCAGTGTCCTCAGTGTAAAGGGAAGCTATACTTAGTGGCTTAGTTTCCACTGTTCCACTGAAATCTAATGACAAGTTCTGGGGTTTGTTATTTTAACATTTAAATTTGAAGCCTGATGGGTTGAATTTTAAAGTATAACATTACTCCTGTAAAATTTAGAGAAACACTTTCTTGTCAAAGTCAGTGAGATTTGTGCTCCCCAGTGACTCAGGGACTCTTGACACAGTGGGCTCTTGTCTGCTGTGCAGCGTGAGTGGAGACTCCCTGGGATAGCTGCTGTGAAAGACGTGTTCAGCAATGCTTCTTCCAGACTCCAGCAGAAGCTCCTGAGCAAGACTTCAGAAATAAAAAGTGGCTCCATAACTGTCATGATGTTTTAAATGCACTTATGTAGGTTTTGCCATTCTCACAGACATGTTTCCAGAGGTATATGCAGAAGAGCTCAGATGCCATTGATAGGAAAGCCCCACAAGCTGCATACATGCCCACACCTTGTCTTTTGAAATCCTTTACAATGAGCTTTTAACCAAGGAAAGCAAGGGAAGGATCTGGGGCTTCCTGCATGTTTTCCCAAGTGCTTGATCACAAGGCTGTGATCAGCCTCCCTGGTATCAGCAGAGCTGCTTGCACATGGCATGACACATAAAGACATTTATTTTATGGCCAATTCAATCTTACCATTTCCGTTAGAGGAACATTAAGAAGCGCATTAGGTGTATCACATTCAAGGGAGGCATTTTGAAAAGCATGCCCAAAGTCCTTCAAATGGACTCCAGAAAGTGGGCTAGAAGGTCCTTGGAATGCCATGGGTCATTTCTCTGCCTCTCAAGGGGAAGGCACTGCTGCAAGCAGGATGAACACCTTGTAAAGCAAGAGGATCTGTGCCAAATCTGGGGCCTGGAGGGCTTCAGAGACTGATCTCATCTGCTGTCCTTCATGCTGCAGTCTTTTCCTCAGCACCAGACGTAAGTCTGTCTTGCCAACCTGGAATTGCTGCTTCTGTCCCCTTCCCAGTTTCCTCACAGCCTGTAACACCTTCTGCATTTTTCTGTGGCTCAGTGTCTGTTACCTCAGGTTAAAACAGCATACAGTTCAGCTATTTTGGGTTGAAATAGCAACAAGGACTGAATTTCAACTGCAGTTAGCTCTGGAATTCAGTCCAAGCTCTCAGACATGTTTGCTTTATGAGACAGAGGCTTTTCTTCAGTCTCCTACCCCAATTAAAATCTTAGCTACTTTGTTTTCACTGCCATTTCAATATAAAGTCTAATATTTAACTTTTTTTTTCATTAGACGTAATTCTAAATCCCATTTTCAAAATGCCTCAGTGTCACTGAAATCAGTATTACAGGAATTCTCCTTAGGAGTTGTGCAGCCCAAGAGAATTTGCTCATTTCATCAAGGGATTTGCTCATTTGCACACGAGAGGTGATACAGTAGGTGATATGATTATGGCTGTGCAGCTCTGGAGCCCAGTTCCTGCGAATCTGCTTTCTTCAGCAATGATATTTCAGTGGTTACAATACACGTAGTTAGTTTTAAAAGTTCGAGTGTATTGTAGCTATTCCGGAACATCATATACCTGGTGTCTGAATTTCCCCAGGACTTCTGTTGCTGTGAAATTTCATTTCGCCTCTTCTTGGGTTAACTAAACTTGAGTCCATCTATTGCTTTTAGATTGTAGATCTTGACCGAGGACTAGTGTTAAATGCTGAAGGAAAATATCTCCAAGACTCCCAAGGCAACCCTCTCCGTGTGAAATTAGGAGGGGATGGACGTACAATTGTCGGTAAGTTACAACTTCCTTCTTACAGAAAAAAGCTCTACAGTTTTTGTACACATAGTAAGAATCTTTCAACTGTTGAGTGCTTCAGGCATCCCCAGGTCCCATGCAAGTCATTTGGAGTTGTTTGTACCTCAGGTCTCCACCAGACAGTCAGCACATTGCAGGACCTGGGAAGTCTTTGAGTCACTCTGTGGGACTCTAGAGTATGAGGCAGTACTCTAGTATCTTGTATCAGCATTAGAAAGGACTGCAGAACTGAGCCAGAATAAGGATTGATGATTAGACTAAGGATTGATGATTGTTTATATCTTTGTATATGTAGAAATAATTATTCCCCACTGCTAGCACTGTACCAGCCATATGGACATGTTTATTTAATTTTTTTGTTCTAAAACCAACCACAAAAAGTAAGAAACCCTCTTTGTGTTCTCTGAAGACTCTGCTGTTTGCATGTCAGTCCATCTGTACAGATCTCTCAAATACAAATTCAGTGCCTATTGTTAACATGGCTACCATGAGTATTTGCGGTACCCAGAATTTGGCACGCAAGTTTATCTGCAGTGACAGCATCTTGCCAACTCATCCCAGTTTTTCCTTGCACATATTTGACATTAAGGACCAGAATATGGATTCATCATACGTTTCATCAGCAGTTATGAGAGTGACTTAGATTAAATGCTGTCATTGTCTGCACATTGTGATTCTGAAATGAAACCTCCCTGGAGTGTTTATCAAACAGCTGAAAAATGTGAACACCACTGTGGTTTCTCTGAGGTTCTTCTGAACCATTTTCCAGCTTCCTTAGCAATGGCTCTTTCCTAAGTAACACCCTTCTTCTCTGTCAGTTTACTTACAGCAGGCTTTATTCAACTGTATCAAGTGTTTTGTGGCATCTACTGTGATGAAACACAGTAATGCTTAATGCTAAAAGCCTGAAGAGGATTAATGGTGAGATTTTTTGGTTTTGTTCTTCTCTCTTAGATGAAAAGGGTGCTCCAATGGTGAGTCCTGATGGATTGCCTTTGTTTGGACATAGCAGATTTAGTAAACCTGTAGCAAGTGCACAAGATAAACCAATAATAAGCCTTGGAGGAAAGCCTCTGATTGGTCTTGAAATGATTAAGAAAACAACCACTCCCTCAACTACTACTACAACAATACCTACAACAACTTCCACGACAACCACAACAACCACTACAACTGTTGCTACAACCACCACCACCACTCCTGAACCGACCACCACGGACCCACCCACTGAGAAACCTGCCCCAACCTGTCCTCCAGGCACCTATGGACAGTATGATGATGAAGGCAACTTGCTCCTGGGGTTCGATGGTCTGCCAGAGTGCAACGCAGAAGGTAATTTCCTTTTGTGCTGTTTGGATTTCCATGGCTGTGCTCTCTTTGTACAGCACGGTTACACAGAAGTGGAATGTTAGAGAATCTGCCTCTGAAGATTTTAGTTCATTTGATGAGGTAGGAGCTGAGATTACAGCATATGAAGAAGGGTTTGGTGTTAAATGGATTTTCACTGAAACATGCCAACTTTCACCAAAGCTGAGTTTTTTTGTGGAATTGTGTTGTTTTCAGAAAATTTCTTTTATTGTGTTGGATCCACTTTTATCACATATGTTCACACACAGGGGTACAAGTATAGGCAGTAGCTTTGTGGTCAAAGCACTTACATATAAGTTTTTCTCATTCCAATTCAGGCCAGGGTAGGTCCCAGAGGAGCTATACATTTTGTCTGTTTTGTGTTCACTTATCACAATGAATTCTGAAAAATCTCTCTTTTGAGCCACGGTGAAAACAGCATTTGCGAAGTCAGATTCTTGTTCTCTTGCCAGCCCTTGTGGATAGATTGTCTAGCAGGAATGCAGCACAGCACAGATGAACCTGGTGAAAGGCAACCCAGGTTCTGCACAGATAAGGCAGAGAGCTGTACACTGATTTCTTTAATATCTGAAGATATGAACCAGTGTCAGTGCATGTCATTTTCCCCTGTTGCTGTTATACAAGCTTAGGTTGTGCTGCCAAACTGAAATCCAAAGTAAACACATATAAATGCACTAGAGTCTTTGGGTGTTGAGCCTGTTCCCTATAATGTTTTATGCTTTCAGCACCTGGATGTTGCATTGCAAGTGTTAGCTGCTTATTTTGCCAAACCAGATCAGGGAACACCATAGTAGCCCTTACCCTTCCCATTTGTAGGTAATCCTCAATTCAGTCTACTAATGGGCAATAGCAGCACAGCCATAACTTTACCAGCATGTTGGCAGTCAGACATCTGACAACTGCAGCAGCCACTTTTAATGAGTACTGGAGCCCCTTTACCTTTCTCCCATACACTTATATCTCTTAAGTCAAAGTAGATTTACAAGTAGGTTACAAAACCATGACCTATGAAGCTGAACTATCACTTTGCAAAGGGCAGTGATACAGAAAGGTGTGGCTTCAGCAAGTCACAGTGAGTCCAAGGATAGCATCTTCAGTTCACAACATGTATCTAGGGTTAAACTGAAAGTAGGCTCCAGAAGCTGAGCAACAAAATCCTTTGCGGTGTTATGTTTAACTGAGTTGTGGGCTGGGGAATTTTCCTATGATTTTCTGAACACCTAAGAAATTCTGCTTGGGTTTTTTGCCTTCTTTCAAGTGGTCTTGCTGAATCTGAACTTGATTGAGGCACGAATGAAAACTAAGTTTTTATTCAGGCTGTGTGTTCAAAGATAGTGGGTTTTAAGTAACTCATAAACTGCCTGGCATTTTGACAGTATGTCTGCAAATGCCTCACAGTGGAAGACTGAAAGGACAAGATGTTGCTGGATTTCTGCTTAATACCTGGTTCTTAAGGCTTCTTACCTTATAGCTTGAGCAATATTAGTCCCTTCCTGTGAATTTTGAAAGTTTCTCTAAAGAGTCTTTTTTATATTTTAGTTTTTTTTAATCCTAATGACCTGCTTCAGGATTATAGAAACACAGCAAAACAGCCTGCCTGTTCTAGAAAAGAACTTCCTAGAAGAGAAAAGATCTTTGTGGCATTTATTTAATGATGGTTGTTATTGTTTAACAAGGAAATTGTATACTTCAAGAGGGGTAAACAACTACTACTTGAATTATCAAAAAAATGCAATTTTCACTTGACCATTTTTGAATGATATTAAATTATATTTTTATCTTGTCTTTCCCTTTAATCTGAGTCTAGAAATTACTCCACATTGTTTAGTGAAATACTTCTTCTGCCAAAGCTTGATATTTGTTGCTAAGTGCTTTACTCACAAACAGACAGGGGCTGCAATTGCCAAAACCCAGATCCAAATGTTCTACTTAAGCTTTGGCAAATTCTTTTATCTCTGGCAGGATTTTTTTTTTCAGTCCAGCAGAACTTATTGTCAACTTTTTGCGAGATTCAGCAGCCTTTAACTTTCAAGAAGGGGTTGGGCCGTAGAAGCATGATTTGTCAGTGAAATCAACTATATTCATGAACTCATAAAGGAAAAAACAGGCGGAGACTTAACCACGTGAAACGTGATAAAATCAGTTGATGTATTTTGTAAAACAAATAAGACAACAAGACTGTCCTTACAGATGCCAAAAGTCTGCAGCAAGTGGTCATAGGAAGATTTGGCCCCATTTGTTACAGGCAGGGTTTACAGAAGAGCTTCAGCAAATGGTGATGGAGCATGGTGAAGAACTGCAGCTGGAGTATGTAAAGAAAATAATAAAATGAGAGGTCTGTTGGGAACTGCTCTTATTGTCACCATGACACAGCTAATGCTAAACAAGCACAGACACTGAAATTGAGTACAAAAATAGAAAATGAAATTTGGTGTTGCTGGACTGTAAGTAGGCCAAAGACTTACTAGCTAATAAGCATGGATGAGTTGAAATCTGTCCATGAAAGATTTCATATTTCTGCATATCTGATCCTCTTGATTACTTAGATGTAGGCAGTCAAAGGTAAGTGCATACATTATAGATGTTGGTTGATGTTGGCCGGCTGTGGGTAGATCTGCAGAATTCAGCAAAGAATCTACTTTGTGACTGACTACCCTCAGAGAAATCCAGTGACTTCCAAGAGGATCATCTCCTGAAGAGTGGATGAAGAAGTCTACCATGAGGAAATGTCAGATTCTAATATATGAAAGTCTGACAAGAATAAACCCATTTCCTGTGTTTTTAAAGCTTATTTTGGCATGAAAATCACACACTGTATTTAAAAGAAAATTATTTTAGGAGACAGAAAAGCAGCTATACGGTAATTGTTTGTTCAAAAAAAAAAAATCAGCAAAATGAAAATGTATCATTCAGATTGTATTTGTGACCTGTTTAAGATTTTCAGTTGAAAGTTTGCACTGTTTGCAGTTCTGGTTTAGTAAAAATAACACTATTGCATCCATATTGAGTGTTACAGGAACCAATGTATTGTGAAGTGTCCTGAGGTCAAAGCTGTCTTTCTCTTGTCTTTGTTCACATGCTGCCCACTCCCCAGCCCCAGCATTGCATTGGAGACTTCTGATGGTACCTGCAGTGGATTGCAGCACAGTACTTTTGCTTTCTTTGCATGGCTTTTTTATAACTGTGCTGAGCTTTGTGTGCTCTTTGGCTTTTCTGAATAACGTGGAGAAATGCTTTCCTCAGAGTGTGCAGGACGGCCTTTGGGATTCAACAGATGAGGTGCTTGATGTCTGATATATCTGGTGCTGGATTCATGTCCTGCAGAGATAATGAGATAATATAAAGGAGTAGTCAGCTGGGAAGTATATTGGTGCATCAGCATTGGGTTTTGGGGTGGATTAATAGAGTGTTTTTGATGTGCACCTCATAATCATCTGTCCTTGCTATGCTTTCATTTGCATCCTGGAGCAATCTCACTTGGATTTCCTGAACTGAATTTATGTTGGATGAAACTAATACAGAAGCAGTGCTTCAGGATTACACCTATGTGGCCCAACCTGTAACGGGCAGCCATTCCATAGGATCAAAATTGAGCTAGTGTGGAGTAAAACCCCAGAAAATCCAGTACTAGTTACTTCTTCCTCCATTCCTTTTGGGCTGAATTCCTTGCAAGACCATTGACATGGTCAATAAATGTCATGGCTTTATGGCTGTTTGTTTTTATACCTCCACAAAAATATTTGGGTAGAAATATTTAATTGCCTGGTTGGTTTCTTTGGCATATAATGTTTTTACATTTGTTGCTTCTTAGACTATGAAATATTGTCAAATCCAGATGTGATCATTATGTAGTTGCTGGCAAGCCTACCTTTGCTCCAGAGCAGCTGGGACCTGGGGCAGAGCTTCTGGAAGGTGATTGCTCTTAATTTTGTGTAGCAGCCCTGAGCCCATTTTTCCCCAGCAAAACTCCTAACTACTGCACTTAGCTTCTCATCTGTTATTCTCAATGTGCAGAGCACACTGTCACTGCATTGTTTGGAAACCAGGAAGTTATCTTATTTCTTTACAATTAAGCTGGCTAAATATTTTTATTTTAAACATGATTCAATTTTTTTTTTTTTTTTTAATTCTTACAGCATTTTTTTCTTTCTTTGTCAATAGATACATTCTCAGGACTGGATTCAGATGTGACAGCAACTCCAGAAGCATATGTGATATACGATGATGGTATGGTTTAACTGTAGAAGTCTACTGCGAGTGGCATGTTGCTTTTTTCTCTGTCTTCTTTAGAACTGGGTTCAAGGAGGCAGATTGGGAGCTTAAGCAAGTGGTGGTGAGCTGGAAAATGGTTCTGCATCACATGTGAAGAGAAAGGGTTCAAAGCTATCTGTTTCTGGACATATCAGTCCTGCAATCTGACAGGAACCTATTGAGGAAATAAATTACTTTTCAGAGCTGTGTCATACAGACACTGCTTCAATCCTAGATTCACTTTGTCTGGTACAACTTCTAACTCCAGCCCAGTCAAAGTCAATTACTTCCACTAAAATACAAAGTCCAAATAACTTTCAAGCCCTGAACAATTGACATACCTCAGTGAGTTGTTTCTTTAATGTGTAGTCTGCATTTAAACAATTAAGCATGATCATACTGAATGAGATCACCTACATATAAAGTAACTAATCTGCTTAATTTGTGCAGAATTTAAATCAAAGAGAATTGAAATCAGATGAAAGGAAAGGAGGGAAATATTTTTTTTAGAGTTATATTCATTCCTTCTTGATATTATAATCAAGGACATACAAAACTTAGCTGAAGAAAATGTCAAGTCAAAGCATTTAATTGTAAGTTTGCATAAGGAATGCAAATTCTCAATTACTGGAACTGAAATTCACTTTCTGTCATCACTGACATCTGATGTTCTATCCCTTTTAGTCCTCAAATTCCTGCTCCTGCCCTCACATATGGAAGTGGATAAGTACAGACCTCAGTTAAAAGAAAAAAAAAAGTTTTTTAGTATAATTAATGGCTCTAGAACAATGAAAGTTTTTTTATTTGTGGTTGTAGTTCTGGGATCTCAAGTCTAATCAACAACAGAAAAAATATTTAAAAAGAGAGTGCAGCAGCTGAATGGAAGATATCACAGACATTTGTACTTTTAATTCTGATCACTTCATACTGAAACTGACATTTAGAATGTGGGGATGAGGGGATGAACTAGAAACTGCAGAAGACATACATCCCATATTCCTTACATGATGAAGAATATCCTTGGAGCATTGGTCTTTTGCCAGGCTTGCCCTTAGGAACAGGTTGCCTGCAGAAAACATATGCTTTAGCAGTGTAAGCACAAAACACTCAAAGACATGAGCTGAGCCTGCATGAGGTCATGGCAGGGATGCCAAATGCTACTTTCCCTTCATTTTGTGTGGCAATTGGGTAGCACATTAGCTTTTCAAAGAGCATTGAATTTAATAGGACTGAAAATGATGAGGTATGTGTGGGACAGTTTTCCTTCTTTCATGGCCCTGCAGAGACCACAAATGGAAAGTACTGGACTCCACACCTCCAGTCACAGGAGTGTTTGAGGGCAGCATGAACCACCTCCAGGGCTTTAGAATTGCAACACAGAGTTTTCTTAGAAAGCCATTCTTTTCTCTCCCTTCTCTACTTCCTTTGGTGTCTGAGGGCTTTGGCCAGGGATTCAACTACTGTGCCATCCCCTCTTGGGATTTCTGAGAGGAGGTGGCAGATGTATTTGCAGGATATTGCTGTACAAATACATTTGTTAATTTTTGTCCTGTTTAACTGTGTGATTGAGGTCTAAATCAGCAGTGACGTGAGTATTGTGGGGCAAAGACTGTTCTCCCCACCCATCAGTTTGCTAGAAACCATTGCAAGGCTGAAGTACAATCAGCCCTTCACACAGAGTTCTGTAAGGAGTGGGCAGTGGCCAGGTGGGGTGTGTAGCACTTTTTTGGGACTGTCACTGGTGACAAAATTGTTTCCCTTCTCATAGTTAAGCCAAAATTAGATGAAGCATGCTAACATTTTCATCTTATGTTTCCTTTGAAGACTATGAGTTTTTTGAGAGCACTTTGCCACCAACCACCACCACTGTTACCACTACCACTGCTTCTACGACAACAGAATTGGAGGTTGTCTATCCGGAGACCAGTGTCGTTGGCACTGGTCCTGTGTCAGAATATGATATTGCGGGGAAGAAACGCTTCACTGGTAAGGATGCCCTTTGGCTTATGTAGCTTACTACTTGTGGTGCAAAGGATTCTTGTTCAGAAAGGCCTGCCCTTAAGCTGAAACACTTCCAGTAGATATGTGTGTGGTCCTTTTAAGGTCTGCCACCTTGGAAACCCAAACAGCAGTACTTTTTTCCTTGCTTCAATGCTTGCACGTCTATGTGTGGCCCACAATGATTTTGTTAAACCATAAAAACCTCTTTGTATTCTTTCAGTGTAAGTGCTCTGCTCTTTGTTCTGCATTGTGTTTGGTCTACTGAAATTAGTAAGAGAGCAAGAATGTCTACACCTGTGCTTAGTTCAGCTTAACTGCATCTTACTTCACACCAGTAGTTCCAGCAGGGCAAGTCTACACTCGTAGGCATGAGTCTTCCTCTGGGAGACCTGATTCTTTTCCACTGATCTGTTCAACCCCAATGTTTTCATCCACCTTGCACAAGCATGTGTGTGAAAAGGGTGCTTCAAAGTCAAAGAATGTATGGTATTTTGGATATGAACTTTCCAAAAAATAAATCCAGTAGAGATAAATATGATTTTGGTGTTCATATGTTTTCTCAGTAGAAGGCATTTGGAGAAGGAACCCTGATTACATAAGCCATGTCTCCTGTGTACACGAGCCATTCAAGTGGTTGGTCTTGCAGCACTGACTTCAGAGCTGCTCTGCTTCTTTGTCAGAGAAGCAGCTGGGGGCCAGAACAGGGGGATTTGGAGATTGTAGGGCATTGCATTCCAGCTTCCACCCCAGGCTGGTGACACCCCCTGCAGCTCTTTACATATTTCTGGCACTTGAACTGAAGTCAGGTCAGCTGCTGACTCACCTGGTATTTCAGGAAAGAGTTCAGGGCATGGAGAATCATCTTTGACATGTCTTGGCTTCCCTTCCAATATCCACAAGCTTCATGTGGATATTAAGAGTGGAATTCTGCTGCTGGAGTAAAAGATTTGTTTTTATATATGCCAAAACTTTTCCAGTGCATCTTCAGTTTCCCTGTCCAAACAATTTCATGATGTTTCTATTCGGCTCTCTCACTGACAGTGCTTCTTGATTCATTTAGCTGGAGAGGCTAAAATTAACTTCATTGCAAGATCTGGAAAAAATTCCTTTAGGGCATGAAATCCAATAAGATAAACCAAGAAATGCTGGTTTATGAACATTTCAAGTCACTAGGGAAATAATATTACCATTTCAATGAATTGTATTATTGCAACTGAATAAACATTTCCAAAGCAAGTTTTATAGTCCTTACTTTGAATGTTACGGTGACTTTTAAGGCAATAAAAAGATGGTTTAATCTTTTCCTGAACTGAAGTGCAATTCCAGTCAGTATAAGGCTTTTAAAAATAGAAGTTACAGATTGGGGGCACATGCCTGGAAGGTAGGGGCTCACAGCTCCTGGTCCCTTAGTACCCAGGGGACCATGTACGACAACAATCAGTACCACAACAATCCCTTTAAACTGATTGGATTTCACCTTGGTGAAACTCTTCACGTTTCTTTTGTTGTTTTGCTCTGGCTTCAGGATGTTTGCATAACCACTTATAGACCTGTAAAGCCTTAGATGACTGAAAGCCCTGGCAGGGATCTGTTCCCATGTTGGAAAGGCAGAATTTGGGTGACATTTTCATCCCACCTTCCAGAGCAGCTGGAGGTACCATGTGGAGGGTGCTGCAGTCAGACTGCTCTCTTCTGCCTCTTGTAGCAAAGACAGTCCTTTTGTCTTTGCATAATTTGATACTTGCACACATTGTGAGTGTGGGGTAGGTAAATCTGAATGTTGGCATCCCATTCCCCCTCCTCATCAATCAAATTGTAAGCCGTGCTTTGTTGGCAGTGGTCTCTAGACTGAAGGTGAGGAATTTTAAAATGCACCACAAAACTTGACTCCTTTTAGGAAATTGCCAGCCTGTGTGCTACTCTGGGATACCTCAAACTGCTAACTAAATTCTGCCGTCCCCTGTCTTTTCTAGCTCCTTATGTGACCTATCTCAATAAGGATCCAGCAGCCCCCTGCTCCTTGACAGAAGCCCTGGAGCATTTCCAAGTGGAGAGCCTTGATGAAATCATTCCCAATGACTTCAGAGAGAAAGATCAGCGTCCCCTGAAAGCCCCTCACAACATCACAGTTGTGGCAGTTGAAGGCTGTCACTCCTTTGTCATTGTGGACTGGGCCAAACCTGCTCAAGGAGACATGGTAACAGGTACTCTCCTGAGGGTTTCGCTTCTGATGGGAAAGTGGAGAAGGGGAAGGTTTTCCTAAATGACCATTTGTACTAGTGTCTGCACAGTCAATGTATCACTTAAAACAGTGAATGGGTTACCTCTGTCATCTTCTTGCCTTCACTGTTTTTTAAATAAGAGTACACAACTGATGAATCAGTCCTCTGATGTCATGCTCCATCCGTATTAACTAATGATAGGAAATTCTTATAGGCCAGGATTTTCCAGGAGAGCTAGGCATGGAATCACTTCCATATTCAAAGATGAAATTTTAAACCTTAAAATTTACCATAACACCTAGGGATATCATTTATTTAAAATTTAATTAGAATCTTCACAACTATTTCTCGTTCCTGTTTACAGGCTATCTGGTTTACAGTGCATCCTATGATGACTTTTTAAAGAATAAGTGGTCAACCAGAACTGCAGGGTCTACTCACTTGCCAATTGAGAACCTGAAGCCCAACACACGGTAAGGATTTGATCCGCTCCTTTTCAGTTCTGTTAAGGAAATAAAACCAGTTTTGAGAGTTGTCAGTTGTTTTTCTTGGTCTTAGTATGAATGTTTACATCTGATTTAAATATTACTCATTCTGTTGGACAGCAAATTGTTCTATAAACTGCACAACAACATGGTATCTTTACCATATTAACCCTGGAGCAGATGGCAGTGTATACATGGATATGTGTTTGTGTGTATGAAAACACATACCAGTAACAAAGAAAATCTTGTTTTAAAATGCATTTTTTTAGTCTTTTGCATAACTGAATCCAATGTTGGGGGAAGTATACTAAAATATACTAAAATATACCTCTGATGGGACTTGATGTGATGTGGGCCATTCCAACATACATGTGGCCAAAATTTGATGCCTAAGGGCTGCTGGGGAAGTGCTGCCCACTGGTCTGTTTTTGCTTTCTGTTAACATAAATAGTGCTGGAAGAGAAAGCTGTGGTATAAAGTGAAACTGTGGTAGTTTCTCAGAATTGAGTTTAGCAGGAGCTTTAGGTCTTTATCTTATAAAAATCTGACTGAAATGGCAGAGCAAGAATGCATGCTTCACATGATACTGGAATAATTTGTGGCAACTGGGGGGGGAAGCAAACAGCTACAGAGGGACCATATTCAAATTACTCCTTTAGAGAGATGCTCAGTGTCTCGCATACTTGCCTCTCCAATTCTGAGCCTGAAATTCTTTTGGTGCTCACTTGAGCTAGACCCTTCACATGCTGCTGTCTGCAGTCTCTTAGGCACTGGTGGAAGGTGTTGCTCACACAGTGGAGAGATGCACCGGGACTGTGGGCTGGAATTAGCATGCCTTACTTGATGGTGAGCTGGCTGCAGATCTGAGGGTTGTTGCTTGGACAGGTTCATAAGGTTCCTGCTAGGAAAACACAGAAGAAAGAAACAGTGTCAGCCAAAGTATCTTTTCTTTCCAACAATTCATAGGCAAAAGAAAGGTTCTGAGCATTAAAAGTAGTTGATTGAGAACCACAACCTAGAAAACAGAATTGTTTGAGCATGTCCTTCATCTAAAACCTTGATAGACAAAATGATAAAATAAGATAAATAAATTATGAAAAGCCAGTGCAGTGTAGCCAATTGGGTGTCGAGTATGATGAGGCATATTTTTCCAAGCACATTATGTCACTTCTCCAGACTTCAGCATAGACTCAAACAGGTTTGCCCCTGCAGCTGTTCCTACTGTCTGGGAAACACCGGAGCACCAAGAAATCACAGTATGTGTAAAGAAGGGGCTGCGCTCCTCTCTCTCCTCCACAGACTTCCCTCCAGCCAAAAACTTCTGAGAAACATCTCCTTGGGAGAGCCAGAACCTGAGCAACTTCAGCAGCAGTTCTTTACACTCATGGCACAAGGGCCATGTTCAGCAGAGGACACCTGCAGTGTCAAAGACCTAGAAAATTAGCAGAGGAATGATAATTGTGGAGAAGCAGGATAAGAACATTCAGAGCAGCCACGGTGTTTAAAGTATAGAAAGAAGATGCCACAGGAAAACATGGTCCATCTTACCCTCTCCTGTTCTGTCTACAGTACTGTCAATCACATGCTTCATGAGGCATTTTCTTATTCATCCAAGAGCTATAGAAAGGCACCACTTATTCAGAAGATTGGTAATCTAGACCTTAGTCACAGTCTTTAGGGCTGGTTCATGGTGGGTTAAAGCAAAATTACTTCACAGTGGAGAGCTTCAGTGGTATACTCTGCATCTGCTAGCACTCTTCTTACAAAACATTGCTACAAATGTATACAGGGTCGTATGTGACACAGCTCTCTGTGGGTTTCACCTCTTACAACCAGGGGAAAGAGGTTTGAGATCTAGATAGTGGTGGAAGCAGTTGCAGACCATTCTGCCTTTGTACATCTGCATCCTTGTGACTTGAGGATTCCCTTTCCCTAAACAACTCTCTTCTTGCTGCTAGATCCTGTTCCCACCTCCACACCCCAGACTCCTCTGTGTGCCCAGCCTTCTCCCCTTCACCAGTATTCATTCCTCCACTCTCACTTTGTCACCCATGCAGGCCAGGGAGACATTGCCTTTATACTCCACCTTCTCCTGGCTGCAGCCCTCCGTTTCTTACTTCTGTGCCATTTCCACCTTCCCACTGAAGCCCCTCACCTCTTCAGTCTTTCAGTCAAGTCTCCCTCTCCTGATGCCCACAGGACAGTGTTGAAGGCCAGAGGTAACTCTCTGCTTCTCTTACCCAACACCTAATAGGCTCCAGAACACCAGAATGTGTGGTTGCATTGAAAGCTCACTGGAGTTCTGCAGCTGCTGTCCATGCTATGCTCAGTGCAGAGGAATTGGTGGGAGTTGAGCTGCCAACATGTCTGAGATGTACATTAACTCCAGGCTTCAGAAGGTCACTGAAGATTTTTCTGTATTTGAATAGAGTTTTGTAGAAACAGCAAGGTTATAGATTCATGTATCTCCATGAACTAGTGACTGTCTTATCAAATGAAGGTTCTGTTTCATGATAGGGAGGTTCAAGCAAATGCTATTTATTTAAGTATATTGTTTCACTGGCATCTTCCTGAAGATGGTATAATCCATTGGCCCCTATTGTATGCTCTGTGAAAGAAATAAAGGCTTCATGTGGAGTCTGTGATGGAGAAGGAAGGATCTTTACAACAGAGAAATTGTATGTATCAGCCATTCCCATTTACATTCTCCAAACCCACAGACTGAATTGATTGCATACTTTTTGTCTTAAAAATAACTTTGTACACCAGTAGAAAAAGATACCACGCCTAAGAAAATATGGCATGAAAGCTGTCTAAAAATTTTGTGTCTGCATTGTTAATGCGTTTTATGAGAAATGTCTGATTAAGTCATCTACGGTAAGCAGATGCGGTTGGCTACTGGGCATCCCACAAGGGGCTATGGGTGGTGCAACTTTGCAGCATGTGCAGTGTATGAGAAGCAGGTTGGCATCTTGGCTGAAGTCAGCACCAGAGAAGATTTCAAGTTGTCAACATATCCTGGAAAACATCTGCCTGTTATTTAGGTTTTACAAACAAAACAGAAATGTATGTTTAATCCATGTCATAAATTTTCTTCTGAGGCCTTGTCTGACCTCCATTTGAGAAGTGGAAGTTTTTCCATTAGTGAAACTCTGGTCAGCTTCAGTGGGCACAGGAGCTGCTTCCTTGTGACATGTGATTGTAAACACTAAAATTACTTTAAACGATATTAAATCTTTAAACCACTAGTTTTGAACAAGGTCCTTTCCCTCACTTTAATTCTCAGCTGTCACAGAAGATGATGTAAAGGGCTGGACAACATTTGCCTAACCATTAAATCCAGTCTTCTGCAGTCAGAAACATTGTAATCCTGGCCATAAATATTTCAGTTCCCATTCCTGGGCATGGTTAGACTTTTTCTTTTCTCAGGAAAGCTGTGTCAGTGCCTGATGGGAGTAGCTAGATAGTCTCATGATTGAAAACACTGTCCCTCATCCCCATATCTCCACGTCCCCTGAAATTTTTCTCTCTGTTCACTTGGGTTTTGTTCCGTCTTGGGATATTTTGATCCCACAGTGCCTGCTACCAATTCCAGTGTTGTACAGAGTATTTCATAAGAGGTTCTTGAACATTTGCTCAGGGCTTACAACTGCAAGCAGAGTCTGGATCTTCTGTTTCAGGGGGCCAGATACACCAAAAATTTCTATTTCCTTTCTCTATCTCCATTAAAACAAACCCACAGTATGTCCAACAAGCAGCATCAACCACAGGTGGCTGCTTTGTGCCACCACGACCACATGAAAGAGCGAAGATGTCCTTGAAACCATTGTCATGTGCAAGTGGTAGACTGATGTGGCACATACCTACCTCACACCAGCTCTGTAGGAAGCTCCTCTGCCAGATTGGCACTAATGTCTTATTATAAAATTAGTTGTAAATATTGATGAAGGATGTAGTGGTGGGCTATTTTAGATGGAGGGAGAAATTTTGCCATAGCCTGTGAACTTGCAGACATTGATTTACATGTTTTTATTATGGAGGAATGGTGTAGTTGTATGAGGAGGATTTTAGTCCTTACTGTGGGCGTGCATTCTACCATCTCAGCCTGCCACTGAACGGAGTGCAGGGTTGAGGATCCATGCAGACATGCCTTTGGAAGGTCTGGAAAAAGAAATTTGCAACTATTTTTTTTAAAAAATGCTTCTTCCCTAATTATCCTGCTGAGTGATTATCTGTGAGTGCCAGCCATTTAATTCCAACAGAAAGGAGACACCTTGAATTAAGTCAAAGAATAATTTTGCTCCAAATGACAGGTATGTTGAATGATTAGTCATGTAGCCTAAATGAAAAGTCATGCAATATATTCAATGCCCTGTTACAGTTCACTATGTACTTTTTTGATGTATCACTAGAATTGGTATATAAAAGCTAGTTTATTCTTCAGAGGAAAAGCCTTTTTCTTGTTGTATTGAAAATTAACAACAAATGGTACTGCATCTGTTGTGATTCTTCTGTGCCTAATGGTAACAATTCATACAGTTCTGCCTAAGCAAATTGTAAATCAAATTACATATTGCAAATTTTGGTTATGTATTTATGTGATGAAAACCAGTCATGTTATACTGATTTGAGATTTCCTGGAAAATTCAGCAGCTGAAGGATTTTGACTAATGAAAATGTCAGATTCCTGGATCTAGAATGGCTTTGGCAATTTTTTTTTTTTTTATTTGTCATGTCTGAGAAAGAAATATATCCTGACTGCATTATTTTACTGACGTTCTTAATACAGCAGTCATAGCATTGTCTATGTTTAAATCACAGGTCAGCAAGTCATGAGATCTGGCTCTCTTTCTGGTATGACTAGACTCTCCTTGTGTATATAAAGGCTCAGGAATCAATTTTTCAATTTAGCAAAGAAAAACGTACTCATGACTTCATCACTGATTTTATTTTTAGATGGTCAGGCAGACAACGTGAACCATCATATACCCTAGATGTGTGTAACAGGACAGCTGAATGCACAGTTGTCCTGATTGCATAGGTAATCAGTTCCAGCATTATGCATTGGATACAAATCTTCATGTTTTTCCCCCCGCTTAAAGAGATACACAAAGTTCTTGGGCTGCTCTCTCTCCTGTTTTGAGGGGGATTATGGCACTCATATGCTTGATGGGAATGCTTTGAGGCTACCAGGAATACACATGTATTAAGTGTATTTAAAGGGTTACTCAGACAGTGCCACTGTGTTGAAAGGTGGTATCTGATTATAACTTCTTTGGAGGCAGTGAGAATTTCGGCATCCATACTTTCCACTATGCTTTGAAGTGTTATGGGGAAGGTGTGGGCTGGGAAACATTTTCCTCCTGCTCTTCTGAAGCAGTTACAGCAAACACTGAGCTAAGTCAGTTAAGCTTGGTGCTGTGTTGAAGCTCTTTTGGACACCAGAGTGAGGAATTGCTCCCTTGTGTCCCATCCCTAGGGCTTGTGCTGCTCACCCCTGTCCCAGTCTAGGTGACAAATGTGCTGGTGAAGGAGGTGTGGACAAATGTGGGTGCCCACTGAGTGCAAAGGCAACTTGAGATTAAAGCAGTGCTCAAGCTGCCATGCTTTGCTCGGGTGACCAGAAGTAGAGAAGCACAAGGGAGGCTTTTTGCCTTCCCTCTCCTCTTTCCCCAGACATGCTAAACACTTTTATACAAAAAAATCAAGGTCAGTAGTTAAAAACACAGGCAAATTTTTCTGCCAGCAAAAGGATTATGCTGGGCATGAGCAAAAAGCATAGCCTTGCTGAATTCTGCTATTTCTTTTTGCCACAGCATGTGTGTCTTTTTTTAAAAAAGTGAGTTGTTTGTAAGCACCTTATACTCATTAATTGAAAGCAGAACTGGCTGCAGAAAGCAATAGTGGAGTAGTTTTCTGGTATCAGCTGCAGGACACAGCAGGGACAGGGGACATGTCCCTCATGCAGACATGGGAATGTGTCCCGCAGAGGGTCTGACCATGCATGTACTCCACATCCAATGCAGATACAAGGTAAATCTGATGCCATGGATGAAACTCAGAATATTTCAGTTCTGGTAGCTTTCACATTGATTTCACCTAGACAACCTACCTGCAATTTTTTAAGGAATAAACAAGATGCCCTGGCCCATGCCCTGGAGATAGCCACCTTGAACCCAGTGTTCATGTGACTACCACCCTTTAGCCAAGGAATAATTTGCACATCTTTCCTACCTTTTCATAAAGATCAGTTTGATTTTAAGGCAAAGCAGTTCATCTTACTTGACAAAGATATTCATTTTAATGAAAAAAAAAAAAAATCAATTTCGTCAACGGGCTAGTTCAAACATGTCCCCTCTGGTTTATCATTGTGAATAGTTTCATATGTGCTTTGCTGTGCTTAGGCAGGATAGGGACTTTCAGGAGTGACCTCCCAGCCCTGCTATATGGTTAAGCCCAAGAGGAACAGATTCAGCTGATGGCACGGGAAAGTGCACATGGTAAATATCGAGTGGCAGATTAAAACTGGGAAAGTCCTTGCAACAGGATTGTGTTGCATTTCCCTGCTGCCTGGTGTAAAGCATGAGCATTGTGTCTCAGCCTAGAATGGCCCATGAAAATGAAGCAGTACTGGCAGGTTTTTGTGTAGGATGGGAAGAGTTTCACCAGGAAGAGCAGCCTGTTGTTTTTGATGGAGTAGGCTCCCTTTCACCAGGTGTGATACATCAGGCCTGCCATTCAGGTGAGACACTGTCATGTGAGGTAATTTTGTGCTTGGTGGCAACCATCCATGCAAGTAATCACTTGCTGTGTTATGTGTGTATAGCTTTTGGACATGTCTGCTTTTGGATGAGAGGCTAAATCAAGACCCAAATGCTATGTGGATATTACAGAGGCACAGTAATTTTTAATTTTTTCATTAATTTCTTTACAAGAATGAACTTGAGCAGGCAGGCAAGACAGGAAAACCTAAACTCAGAAATTTAAAAGATGCTGTGCTGGAAATTTTTAAGTAATCTTCCATTCTAGTTGGTTTCTGTTGGACTGATACAATTATAAAAGAAAAAGAAGGAGACATTAATCTGAGGAAAAATATCAGGGTAGGCATCAACTAAAAATCATTGTATTTGGGAATGAAACTAAAAATGTACTTATATGTATTCTTGTCTAAGGGTGAGGATAAATTTGCTTCTGTTGAGCAAGTAATGGAATTCTAGTGGTGATTCATGTGCTTTGAGTTAAGCATGTGATTTAAATATTTTGGAGGAATCAATAAGACATCATATGATGCTTTCTTCTTTTACTCAAATATTGTGATCTTAATGCTGCTGGAGTTTTTACAGAAAGATCAAAAGCTTAGCTTCTGATCTCATATAAATCTGATGCAGTTTCAGTTTGCAGTTTATACCACTGTTTCCCTAGGAGTTAATCTGATTTAAAACTGTTCTTGAGATCAGAATTCTATTTCCATGCAAGTTTTTCTTTTAGTCTTTTGGTATTAGTTGTTTCATAGAAAGTGGATGTTGTTGTATGTGGGTTTTGGAATGGATATGATATATAAATAAATATTCCAAAAATATGCGTGGGAGCAATTGCAAAAAGGAGACATTTGTCTGTAACAGCCAGCTCATACTCTGGTCCAGTATCCAACTCCATTTAATGCAAAGGATATTCAGTGGAATTCTTCTGCTTTGATTCTTATTCTGTTTTAATTATTATTTAATTATATTTTAGTATTAATTATAATTTAACCATTGCAGTGGAATCTGTTTCAGTATTTTTTCCCCTCTCTTCTTGTTTCAGGTATTACTTTAAAGTCCAAGCAAAGAATCCCTTTGGTTATGGACCTGTTAGCTCTTCAGTCTCATTTATCACAGAATCTGGTATGTTTTGCTTTTTATTTTCATCTCTAAACTTGTAGTAACATATGTGTCAGGGCAATGACTGAAACCAGCATGCCAATAACAGTGATTATTCTGGACTTGTTGCTTTCATAATATGTTGAGTTTTTTTAAACTTTAATTATTTGTTTTCAGTTAAGCTAGGAAAATAATACGCACTCCTAATGCCACTATGAAAATGTAATTGATATTAAAGTCAGCTCCAGAGGAACAGGAGGAACAGGAATTGAATTTCAAATACAAAGGGCTACTAATGTTCAACAGTACAGAAGCAGTGGGAAGTTTAATAGTAGGAAGTTTAATAAGTGTTCGATAGATTGACCCGACATTTAGTAAATTAGTTTCCTAATTGTGAACAGCTAAAGAGTTGGAAGCAGTTGTCTCTGGAAGAAATACAGAAATCAATCATTCCATCAGACAGGCAAAGTTCTCTGTTCTTTTTTTTGACAAGGCATGCTGCTCTTTCACAGGGCTAGTAGTACATTCAAGAGCAGCAACCCCTTCTAAAAATAGTAGGTTAAATGAGCTATTTTTTGCCTGTTTCTTCTTCTACTTCTATTGAGCCAGAGGCCAGTGACTCCACTGAATAATAAAGAACAAATTTTTCAGTCTTCACTTGCATGAAAGGTCGTGTTGTTTCTTGCAAATTTTGCCCTTTCAATGGCATGGGGTTTATGCAGTCTCTGCCCTTGCTTATTTGACTTCACTCTGTAGTGCTCACTTCAGAAGCTCCACTAAGAACCATGGAAGTAAATGATCACAGAAGGGAGACAGAAATGTGAGCTAAGTCAGTGTTCCTGGATAACGTATTCAGATTTTTATTAAATGAATAAGAGGCTCAAGTATTAGTCCAAGCATATTTGACATTGCCCAGGTGGCCAAGAAGGTGAGTGCTATCTTGGCCTGTATCAGCAATGGTGTGGCCAGCAGGACCAGGGCAATGATTGTGCACCTGTACTTGGCACTAGTGAGGCCACATCTCACGTCCTGTGTTCAGTTTTGGGCCCCTCGCTACAAGGTGAAGTGCTAGAACGTGTCTAGAGAAGGGCTATCAAGCTTTGGAACAGACTGCCCAGGGAAATGTTGGAGTCCCCATCCCTGAAGGTGTTAGAAAGACATGTAGGTGTGGCACTGAGGGACATGGTTTAATGGAGGACTTGGCAATGTTCTCACTCACTGATCTTAAAGACCTTTTTTGAACCTAAACAATTCCATGATTCTGTGCTGTATCTTGCAGATTGCTTTCCTGCTGCCAGCAGTGCCTGGTTTCCCATCCAAAATCAGCTCCTTTGTGAGCTTTATTTAGCATGTTAAATACACCAAATTTAAAGTTTTGTTTGCAGCTCTGATCATTCATTTGTCATGGCCAAAGGTGGCTTTGCAGCCAGCATAAGTACAAAACCAAGTTGCTAAATTCAAGGCCAGGTGGTATAGTTACAGTGGTGGAATAGGTCATAAGAGAAAGAAATATCTAATTCAGAGTGGTCTTCTAATGGAAGTGTAAGGTCTGAGATGATGGGAATATTCAATAAAGAATGCTATCATAGGATGAAGCACTTTATTGAAAATGTTCAATCAGTGACTCTATATGTTTCATGTTATAAAACAAGGTTTGGAACAAAACACTAAAATTACTGTGTGTTTTTTTTTTTCTGCTAGACAATCCTCTCCTCATTGTCAGGCCACCTGGTAAGTCTTACTCTCTTGTTTCATTCATGAAGTGTATAAAGCCTGTGCAAACAGTTAAAATATAGGAATTAAAAACATTTAAACATGCAGTTTTATGTTCAGTTTTAAGTGGGAACAGGTGATAATTAATTAAGTACTAATTCATAAAACATTTTTTGTCTTAGGACCCCTTATTCTATTTTCTGAAAACAAATCTTGTAAAGAGATGTTCAAATAAGCACCTGATCTTGACCCATCTTTTTCCCTGGTACAACAGCTTTAATTGCTTGGTAAAAAGCAGTAAACTATATTACTTCAGCATCTGTGTCCTTCAGTTACCTAAGCATAGCTTGAATAGCAAGCTCTCTCTCTCTAGTTCTGGTGCTCATCTGTACAAATCATCATGCCCTTAAAAATGCTAAAAAATTCAAGGATTTGTTATTTGACCTGAATAATATGCCACAAAGCTGTTTGGCTTGCTTTGTGTTTCCAAATATGCAATAAGCTCGTTCAGCCCATAATCAGAAGACCTGATTTCCTAGTGCTGGGACTAACCTTGTTGATATGAACATTGGTAGTGTAACCCCAGGCAGTAAGTGCTCTTAGAAGAGGTGCAAGAAAAAAGACCTCATGGTTCCTATGTGCTGTCAGCTTTCCTAAGGAGTTAAGATGGTTGGTTCTGGATTTTTTGCTACACTTTTCATAAAAACTGTGTCCAGTATATCCCTCCCTTCTCCGTTTTATTGTGCTTGCTAGTCTAGTTTCTTTGTGTCCTCAGAAGCCTCTGAGGATGTTGATTGGTGCTTTCTTCTCACATGCAAGTGTTTGCAGGATTTGGTCCATGTGCCTAGTGAATGACTAACAGAAGAAGCTTCCAATCTCATTTGTAAACCACTTAGAAATAACAGAGTGAAAACAGGGCTTTGGGCTGTAGCTAGGGAGAAAAATGCCAGTTAACACACTGGAAGCTTTGTGTATCATTCTGTATACATTAATACAACAGCAATTTCAAAATAAATTATATTGTCTTGGTAGGACAAAGCAAATATTTAGTTAAGCTGGTAGGAATATTTATTCTTTTGCAATACAATTAAGCAGTCTTATCTGCAGCAATGCTCTGAACAGAGGTCCCCAGGAAAGGTCTCATTTGTCTATTATTGGAAGCTAATCTGGGAAAACAAACCAGAAAAGTACATTTGTGATACGATCTTTTAAACCAAACACCAATAAGAGACATCACAGGCTGTTGCTCACCACAGAGCTTTTAACATCTGTTCTTCTGTAAAAGGGTTATGTCTTATAGTCTTAAAATACAAGTCACTGTCAGACCTAAGATCAGACTGTGTTAAGAAGAGAAACTGTGAAATACTAGGTATAGAAGAAGTCTTCCTGAAACAATTAATACTGTTTACTTAAAGCTGTGGTTCAGTACATGAAATCATATTTTAATAATTTTAACAGTTATTTTTCTGTACTGCCTAGGAGGGATTTAATAAAGTCTCTATTTTTAATAATATTTTTTCTTGAAGTACTATTTCTGAATATAAAAAGGTCATGCTTTAATCTGTTGCAGCATGTCTTGTAAAACATATTATTAGATGTTAAACTCTGCAGAACTTGGACTGAAGTGTTAAGTCTGTCTCTAATGTGAAATTTTTATTTTTCTCTAAGGTGGTGAGCCTATCTGGATCCCATTCACCTTTAAATATGACCCCACCTACTCAGACTGCACTGGCAAGCAGTACGTGAAACGAACTTGGTACCGCAAGTTTGTAGGAGTGGTTCTTTGCAACTCCTTAAGGTACAAAATTTACCTCAGTGATGACCTGAAAGGTAGGCACCAAGATTAATTTCCTGCTACGTGATTACTTGTCTCTTGATCTTCTGGTTTTCTTCATATCATATGTGTCAGAATTGTGTGACTGCTATGTGAGAGTCCTTCTAGCAAGAAGAATTAGGAGTAGCTCTTACACAGGTGCATTGTCTGAGAGATAATGAAAAAAAGCTTCCACATTGTTGAGTTGAGGTGATGGGATCGTCTCAAAGGCCCTTCAGACTATGCTAATGACTATTGTGGTGCCTTGGTGTAGTTTCAATATAGTGTTTGAATAATAAAAGATAAAGAGCTGTCTGTTTGAGAAAGAGACAATTTTTAATTTTCATTTGACACTGAGGTCAAACTAATAGTATTTGCATATTGAGAGTTTTTTACTTTCACATAATATATTCCAACTAATCCAATTGAAATTCTCTCCACCTGTCACCTCTGGTCACCTGTGTCACCAAGCCCATGGACTTGCAAAATGGGTACTACTCCTTCCTGAGCTGTAACCCATTTATTTTCCATAATTTCTGCTTCCATACTGTGAAGGTAGCATTCTCCCTTTTTCTCGGTGACTGTGTTCATAGGTGCTACTGCGTGTGTCACTGCAACATTCTTCCTGCTTTCTTCCGCACCTACTTTCCTGGTGGTAAAGAATAGCCCAAACATAAGTATTGCAGAGTTGAATAATCTGTCCGTATCACTCTTCAGATACCTTTTACAGCATTGGAGATAGCTGGGGAAGGGGTGAGGACCATTGCCAATTTGTGGATTCACACCTGGATGGAAGAACAGGACCTCAGTCATACATTGAAGCCCTGCCCACGATCCGAGGTACAGCAATGGGGGAGTGGGATGCTGGCCAGGAGCCTGTTATCCCATCTGTAGGATTCAGAGGTAGGGAGCAGAGTGCAGAGTGGAGCTCTGTCCACAGCTGCTGGCAGCTCTCCAAGGAGTCCAGCTGATGGAGTAGCTGAGAACTAACTATATGAGTCTCAGAGGGCTTATGGGTGCAGAGAGACAGAGACAGAGACAGAGATAGAAAGAGAAGGGCATATAAAGCAAATACTATGCAGCAACAAAATGCAAAAACAAAACAAAAAATAATTGTATAGGTCTGTGAAACCTTTCTCTTATTGATAAGACCTGCTTCATTGAATTGAGATGCAAAACCTCTTCCATGTGCCTAAAGGAACTATCTACATCTTTGCAAAAACAGCTTTAGTGAATGATTTCTACTAGTTCATTCAATGCAAAACGCAAAGGACTATGTCTAGTGACTTAAGGACAGTACTTTAATTCTGGCATTGTAGATACCTGTCTCAGAGGGAAAATTCTTACCTTGAAGGAGTTCCTCTGAGCAAATTGCTCACCTCACATAACTAGGTAGAAGGCAGATTGCTTCATAAAATGAAACCAATCATGGAAGTCAGCCAATCTTTTCAGTAAGTCTGTTAATTTAAATTATTCAGTTAGCTTTAGTGGTTTCCATGTTAAATTATGTGTTGATATTCTTTGCATGGTGGCGTTACCAGGAAGAAACTGGAGTAGTCATTGATATTTATATATCACTGTGAAGTACTTCACTTCTTAGCTCAGAAGAGAGATGATTAATCCAGATGTGTATATGCTAGGTCTAGGAGACAGAGGTAGTGATCACACAGAAGTTTTATTATTGGCACAAGACAGGGGTGTTTCAGATGTTCCAATACACGAGCTATGCAGACAAGAATGCTGCACCTCTTCTAATGCTTTAAGCAGTCACATTCTTTCTGCAGATGAATTAAAAGGGGGAGGGAGGGCTTAACTCAGTATTTACTGCATGAAATGATACCTTTTTGTTTTGTGAGAAGCTGACTTTTGCTGATAGTCTCTTAAACCCTGTGAGATAATGTGATTTGATGGTATTTTTTGCCCCAGAGTCTTTCATATATTTAAACAGACTTAGAAACTTCATAAACACAGCTGAAATATGCCCACCTTTTGGGACGAAATGCAGAAACTCTTTGGCAGACCACAGCATTACACAATAGTTAAAGAGATTTTGAGCAGTAAAACCAATCAAAACTACAAGAAATATGAAGGACCAGAGTTAGATCATTCAAGAAAGATCTCAGCCAAGTAACAGGGCTAGCCAATACCCTTTTGATACAACTCCGTGCCAGACAGTTTATAAATTTTTGTTTGCACTGTGGGATTGACTCTCACTGCATCTGCTGCTTCTGTTAAATTGCTGTGTCTGTGTTGTGGAATACAAATGGGTGTTTTTCTCCCCAGGGTATTACCGCCAGTACCGCCAGGAGCCTGTATCATTTGGACGCATTGGATACACAACACCCTACTACTATGTGGGCTGGTATGAGTGTGGTGTGCCCATCCCAGGGAAATGGTAGCAGCCTGCTTTCCTGTCTTAGGTAGACCATGTTTTTCAAATTATTTCTACCAGAGGACTGTGAGCAACTGATTCGGAGAAGGGAAAAAAAAGAGATAAATGGGGCAAACCAGTGAAGACCAGCTGCTCAAGAAACCCTCATGAAGACAGACATGGACACCCTTTACCAGCCTAAGTCTGTGGTGCTACTTGATTTCTGCTTGGAAGCAGGGATAGGATATAAGTTTGGCGTCCTACCTTCCTCTTCTGTGTCTTTAAGGCGCAAAGAGAAGGTTGCAATGTGTGCAACCTGTGAAAATTAGAACTGTATTAGCCATGAAAATTTGGAAGTTTATTATATCTTACAGGAACGACCTAAGCATGCTGTGCTTGCTTAATGGGATGCTAAACTGTCTTTTGCTGCCCGATGGGGCTCCCCTATGCAATCATGCCATGTAACATACCACCCACCAAAGGCAGTATATTCTCCCGAAGACTTACCCTGTGGGTTCACCCACTGTTGGACTAATCACCAGGTCACAATGTAAATTCACTTTGAGATAGATCTGTATCTGTATCTATATAAATACAGTACTGTACATCTGCAGAAATACTTAGAGATGCTGAGATCTTCTTGTTCACTAGATAAATATGTTTGGAATTTTTATGTAAAAGGTGCTGTTAATTCTTTGAAATATTGCTATGCACAATATATTAACCGAGGAAAGAGCTGTATTCTTCTTGTGAGTACTGTTGATGTAACATTTGAATTACTGATCAAGACCTGTGTCCCACTTCCTTGGCAGCCTTTGGACTGGATATTCAATGGGATTCTATCCCTCAATCCATGTTAAAGTGGCACTGTATAAACACAACAAAAATGAAATACACAGCAAAAACACATACACAGCAATTCATCAGCATCAGTTAAGCTTTCTATCCTTTACTATTTAAAAGTTTTAGTGCAACTTTCCTTTAATCCATTCTCATCTTATTTTGTATGTTATTTATTCCTTGTCAGTACCTTTCATGTTATTATGCAGAGGCATAGGATGAGTAATTTGGGAATTAGAAACTGCTTTTAACTTATTTGCTCTCCAAAAAGAAGCCCAACCCACCAGTACAGCAGTTAACTAGCTCAGGAAGCTCATTTGACCATGGGGAAAAATTGGGATTAATTTCTATTTAAATACTACCAACATCTCTTCTAAGCAGACCAGAAAGCAGAAAGTGACATGAATAAAGGTGTAATGATTATGTTTTTAGAAGGCATTTGAAAGCTTGCAATAATGTTTTATGGTAACATCTCAACAGCCTTTGCTCATGTTGGTAAGGCTCACCTGTTCTGGCAGCCTGGGAGAGTAGCAATAACCTGGGGGACAGATCCATTCTCTGGTCCATCTTTTACTCTTGTTCCAGCTTACATGTAGTGTAGGTCTAACACCTTTTGAGTTGCTTCCTGTAGTTACTTTAAATGGTATGGGGGCAAAAAAGGTAATTAAAGTGATTAAAAGCATTTTCTTTTTCATGGTGATTTGGGTTTTAGCATTTTAATTTTTCTCACGTATTTTTGCTCAGTACAGTGCCAAATATATGGTCTTGAAGTATAACTTTTTTCCCTAATAAACCTATGATACATGGTTCCATTTCTATTTCATCCTTTCTGGTCAACTGTGTCAAGTAATCTAAGTGACAAATTGTTAGCTTTCAAAAAGTCCTCCTTGGGACAGGACTAAGTGTCAACTTTTTGTAAGGGATGGGAAGACTGTGAATGTGTTGTTCTGTTTTAAAGATGGTTAGTGTGGAGTTACCAAGGGCAAATCATGCCTGACCAGCCTGATCATCATCTTCGTTGAAATGACTGCCGCCAGGCACAGGGGGAAAAGGGAATGTCTTTGGCTTCCATAAGGCACTCAGCATGGTCTCCCACTAGCCGCCCATAGAGAAACTGGTGGAGTATGGCTTGGAGAGTTGATCTTTAAGGTGGATGTGAAATTAACTGTGTTGTGAGGCTCAAAGGTTGTGGTCAAAAATAGCTCCAGGTCTAAATTACAGCTGGTTACAAGCACCACCCCCAGGGTCCAGTACTGGGTCCAGAACAGTCTAATGGCGTGGACAGTGGGATGGAGTGTTTGGATGGAGTGCACCATTGGCAAGCTTGCCCCTGATACTAAACTGGGGCTGGGGAGTGGTTTATGTTTCCAGTGGTTTATGAAAAGCTGACAGCTTTTCAGAAGAGCAGGTTTGTTTTTTTTATGGGCTGAAGAAATGTCAGGAAACTCATGAAGTTCAGCAAAGGGAAGTGAAAAGTCCCACATGTTGATCCTTGTGGCAATACAGGCTGGGATGACTGTCCAGAGAGCAGCTTTGCAGAAAAGCTGCATTATACCTTCAGAGAACACAGGTAAATTCTGATTTGTTCATCTGAAGAGACATGGTTCCTTCATTCCCTACTGGAAATATCTTTGGGGTGGGACAGTCCCATTCAGAGATGTCACTAGGGGTGAAGATCTGAGACAGTTGTTTTTTCTGCAGCCTCAGCTGAGGAGGAACTGGGCGGTGCTGGGGTAGGGGTGGAGGGCACTGTACACTCTTCCCCTCCAGTGTCAATCTTCTCTGAGGCTAAACCAGCCTGGGCAGAATCAGAAGTAAAGCACAGCAGGGAAACAGATGAAGTTCAGTGGTATGCAGCCTGTTGCCTTCACTTTGAGGTCTGGATAAGTCCTCTGTGCTGTACAAAGTGATCCGATTGACACATTTGCATCTTTTGCTCAGTGTGTAGGCTAACCATATTATCCTGATACTAGGTAGTTTCTTGAAGAGATGATGCTGATCTTGCTTTTTGTTCATCTAAGAGGTGGTGGGCTTGCAGAGATGACTAAAAGCTGTGTGGGTCAGGAAAGCCATGTCCCAGTCCAGATCCTCTCTCCAAGGCCCTGTGAGTGTTCTGAACAATGGGCAACCCTCCCCTTCCCTTCCCTACTTCCCTGCTGACCCCATGACATGCTGGTCCTGCAATGCCAGCATAGGAGAAGCAGCACACCCACTTGGGAGCTACACTGCCTCTCAAGTGAAGTAGCTGTACAGCTTTGTGGCTGCCCTGCATGTCAGGGAGTGTCAGACTTTGGGTAGTGCTAATGGAAGAGGAATGGATCTTTTCCTTTCTCAGCTCTCCTCCCATGCCCGTCTTACTGGCAACACCACATCTGCATCTGGTTTTCAAGCTCTTGGCGCCAGCTCAGAGAATGCCATGTCCCTTCAGAGGCTCTGTTGCACCACCCCTGCTTTCTTGTCTAAGTGACCTTGAGGGAACAGGATGGAGGAGAAGGAGGATCCCCACAGAGAGAAAATTCACACAGCTTGGGCCTGCATCGCCTCTGGTCCAAGTCTCCCAGAGGTGGAGGGATGCCAGGGCCCTGCCTAGTGGGGAATTGTAGAGTTGAAAAAGAAAGGGATAAAAACACAACAGAGGAAGGGGTGGGGAAGAAAAGACAAGCAAGCTGCTCAAAGCATTGTCTCGCCTGGTCAGTTCCAGATGCTAATCTCTGATCACTGTACCATATTTTTGTGAGAATTGGGATTTCTGCCTCAAAGGCAGCGGGAACAATTGCCAACATGTGACAAATGCCAAGGGTTCTCAGGGACAGCCAAAGCCCTGCATGTGGACACAGCATGTGAACAGAGGAACTCTTTGGTGATGAAGGAAGCACTGAGTGTCACTTGGAAAGATAATAGAAGGCCTTTGTGGGAGGTAACTCAACCCTCTGAGCAATGTGAAATGATCCTTGCAGTTCCTCTCTATGAGGAACTATAGTATTCTGTCCACATAATCCATGTCCTCTTTTCTTACCAGGCAGATAGATGTTATTCAAGTGAACAGCTGTCTTTCTCTGACAGAAGAGAAAGAGGTAAATATAGAAGGGAATGAGGTCAATGTGGCAATAACCCAGCTCTGCTTCCTAAGGCAAAACTGGCATCCATGGATGTTTTAAAGTCCCACCCAGAGAGCCCTGCCAGCCTGCCTGAGGGCCCTTAGCTGCTAACATTTGGAAACAAAGCCATTCCTTGTACTGCTGCTCCCTTTCTCATCATGCTTGTGAGTCCCAGAAAGCAGGAGGCACTCCCACAGGACTGCTGCCACATCACTCTGCCAACTGCATCACAACAGTCAGTGAAATATATGACCCTGGTGAGAATGAGCACTCAGAGACAGTAACACCGGAATTGTAACTGCGTGCAAGAACCCTGGTGTCAACTCTGGCAAGCATCAAAAGCAACAGCTTGGGGGCCAGGTTCTCAGGTGTCATCAAATGCCATAACTCCTCAGGGCCAGTTGTGCTGCCAGTGCCAATGTCGCCTAGCTCTAAACATGGCCTGATCAGCAGAAGAAGAGCTGGGGAACCTCCACATGTCACATGCCAAGGAAGCACGTGTTTGTGTTAGTGAAGTTGAGTCACAGACTGAGCTGCATGAGCAAGGACACAGTCAGTGGGCTCAGGATTGTACTTGTCTCTTCAGCAAAGGGGAGCCTGCATATGGAGTATCTTCTGCCTTCCTGTACAAGGCCAGTTGGAAGACATCAATGAGAGGATGCTCGTGATGGTTAGGGGACTGGTGCACAGGACACATGGAAAAGCTGAGCACTGGGTATGCTCAGACTTGGGAAGGAAAGGCTTGGCTGGCGGTGATTTGATGTCTCAAATGGTCTAATGGAATCATAAAGAAGATGGACCCGCACTTTTGTGAGCAATACACGCACTGAAAGGCTGAAGGGCAATGGACACAGACTGCAATGTGAAGAATTCCAAGAAATATTAAGAAAATGTGTGTATCATCAAACTTATCAAATACAGGAACCAGCCCAGAGAGGCAGGGAAAACTCCATCCCTGAAGGTGCTCGTAACTGGCTTGGACAGGGTCATAACTAACCTGTTCTAACTTTGATGCTAGCCTTACTTTGAGGTTCAAATGTGTTGGATCTGATTTTCAAAGCTTCCTCCAACCTGGAGAATACAAGTCTATGAATGATACCAACCACTGCATTATGCATCCAGACAAAACCAGAACAAAAAATACACAAAAAAAAAGAAGTTCAATCTCCACACATTTTCCACAGTGGATTTATTTATTGGACAAAAATCATCATAAATTCACAGAATGGATGAGGTGGGAAGGGACCACTGAGAAATATCTAGTCCAATCCTGCTGAAAGCCAGGGTAGCTATAGCAAGACCATATCCTCTTGCATTTTAAAGATCTCTAATGATGTAAACTCCATGGTTCCTCTTAAACTTGGGTCAGCATTTAACCACCATCCCACAACAAAAAAATATTTTTCTTTTGTTTAAATGGATTTTCCTGTATTTGAGTTTGTGCCCATTTATTTCTGTCCAACTGGATACCACTGAGAAGACCCTGACTCCATCATATCAGGGATATGATTCCACTGTGCTTTCTCTTCTCCAGACTGAAAAGTCACAGGTCTTCCAGCCTTTTGTTGTATCAGAAATGCTCCTGTTCCCTCATCCCCTCCATGGCCCTTCATTGGATTTTCTCCATTATGTCCTTATCTGCCTTGTACTGGAGAAGCCAGTACACAGACGACTCCAGGTGTAAAACACTGAATAAAGTGGAACTGAACATCTTCAGTTTAAAAAAAAAATTGGTAGGGTTTTTTCCCTAAATAGAAGTTGCAAGCTGGCTCCCAGATAATACATGCTTATTTGTAAGGAAGTGAGGGAGGCACTGAGGGCAAAAGCAGGGAAGGAGTGTGATCTCCTAAACTCCCACAAAAAATTTCTGATCTTGGTTTCTTACTGCAAATAGTTCCCGCACATGCTTTCCAGATGTGACTTGGGGAAGCTCTCAACAGAGCCTGAGGATCAGGTCATGCCTGACTGTGGGCAGTACCCTCAAGGTTTTGCAGAAAGCCTCTAGATGGCAGGAGATACTGTTTGGCCAAGCCTTACAGCAGGTCCATGCTGCAGTGGATGAGTGGAGGGGCAGAGGAGTGGAGGTTTAGGTTGGACATCAGGGAAAATATTTTTCACCCAGAGGTTGTCTGGGCACTGGAACAGGCTCCCCAGGGCAGTGGTCACAGCACCAGGCCTGACCGAGTTCAAGAAGTGTTTGGACAATGCTCTCAGGCTCATGATGTGACTCTTGAGGATGGTGCTGTGCAGGGCCAGGAGTTGGGTTCGATGATCCTGATGGATTCCTTCCAACTCAGGATATTCTGTGATTCTATTCTGTGTGCATTCATCATTTCACACACATTGTGAGAAAATCATTTTAATGAAGGCATGGTTTTGGTTCAGGAGCAGCAAAGTCCTTTCTCATGTCTTAAAGAGAATCTTCAGGAAGAAGTCTATCCCTCACAAGACAAAACTTGCAGCCTGCTCTGGCTGAAGCTTTGTAAGGTTGTAAGTTGAAACAAGTACAAAAGCACTGTGTGATCCTGCTGGGCTTTCACAGGTGATAATTTTCCTAAGGTTGCAGGCAGCGTGATTTTTTCAGGAGTACTGTGGGCAACAAGAACCAGTTTATCTTGCAGTAGGAATAAAAGCATTACTGACAGTTTCCAGGAGGCTTTCGAAGTCTTCTTGAATGCAGTAGCACTAGTTTTTCTGTCCACCTAATTGCTTTCCACACTTCCATCTTTCCAAGGGTCTTTGCTATGAGAAGGTCTTTTTCATCATTAAAAACATGGACTGCGTTTTTTTAAAGTGCTGATAAAATCCCAGAAGCTTTTGTTGATTCTCCATTATTTACCTCTATTTTCCACTTTCATTTATTTTCTTCCTTTGGTAATTGGTAATTCTTTCTGAGTGTCTTTCTTGAAGCACTATGTCTTGAAAGTATCATCTAAGATATATCTGAAAATACTTCACAATTTCACTCAGAGGTTGGTGTTCCTCCCTGGCACCTATGGGCATGATCTGTATTGTCCCACTCAATGTCTGCTAGCAGATGTCTAACCTGCCTTGCCCACACATTTCTCTCCTGCATAAGCATAGTTTATGTGTTAATGCCACAAACTCCAAAATAAATGTAGCAGCATTTCCCCCTCCCCTCTGGTCAGTAGCATCATGAGGAAATAAAACAGAGGCAATAAAACACAGGAGAGGACCTGGGGTAAGATCTCTACTCCTCCACCTCACCCAGCATCTTTGTCTTCATGCTGGGCCCTGTCTTGCCTGGTCCAGGATGCAAAACCTCTCGTATGGGAGCCCTTCTTGTGCTGCCCATGGGTGTCCCTACTGAGCAGGGGTGCCTGCATGGCAGGTCTTGCCTGAAGCAAGCTCATGAGCTGGAGTCAGTCACCAGTGAGTCACCTTCTCCCAGACTACACGTGCCATCAAACTGGGCAATGAGGATCATTTTGGGTAGCCTCGGGAGGTCACTATTCATAGACCAGCTTTGGAGGGGAGGGAAGGGGCTGCTCGAAATGGCTCCTCAGAGAGTTGCAGCTGCCCTGCTCTTTGAGGAAGGCAGAGGCCGTCTGTGCAGCTGCACCTGTCACCCCAACAGACATCTATGGGCGGAAACTGGGAGTGCCTTCCCCTGGGGAAGGGCAGGGTGTGAGCCCAAACCTGTGCCGTGGTGACCCATACAGACAGAACTGCCTAAAGGCAAGAAGGTACAATACACAGGAGAGGCTGCCCAGGGCAGATACACTGCGTATTTTTGCATTCTCTACTGAAACAGCAGAGTATGTAAATACAAGTCAGCTGAGGTCTATTTAGTTTATGCTGCTAATCATCAGTGAATAAACAAGAGAAAATTGTTCCAAGCTCTGAGTATATTACAATTTCCTCTCCCTAAATGTGAGAAAAAACAAAACCTACAAAATCAATAGTATTGTCAACAACAGCTTTAGGCAGTGCAACCTAAACAAAACAGAGAAGTAACCAACCAGAATGAGGGCTTGACCATTCATTTCAAGTGGCATTATGGGTTATTATTACATCCACTCTTCATTTTTTTGTGTTCTCCTGCTCTGAAACTTCACCTTGCAAAACTTCACACTGATGGTCTTGTCCACTGTACTGCATCAGCCTGGCTCCTGCACAGATCATCTGTGGTGACACTGCAGCCCCTCAGCTCTCCTACCATGTACTCTGCTGGTCCTCAGCCTGCAGAGGCTCAAAATTATCTTGCCAACAAACACAGAATGACTTTCAAGATGGTGGGGAATCTTCCTCTCAAGGGAAGGCTGGTGATTCCTTGTTTTACTGCTTGATTTTTATATAGAAATGGTCTAGGTTAGGTCTGGGCTGACCAACCATTTCCCAATTACCTTTACTGCTGCTGCAGCTCTTATTTTACATTTTAAGGTTATATTATTTTTCTGGATTTTCAGCTCCCCTACTAGAAATATGCTTTGAGATCATTTATTACAAAGAAAACTCTACTTTGGTTTCTTCCTTTTGAAATTTTCTTCTGAAAATTATTCTGGAATCATGTGCTGAGAAATCTGCTTGGACCTCTTCCTCAAAACACAAAAGGATCAGAAACCAGAAAAAAAACATGATTCTCAGAGTAACTGATATGCCATTTATTCATGCAGTTAGTGAATTCTTATGTTTATTATGTAGTATATTATAATATTTTATACATCAATCAATGTATCACAGGGCATTTGAGTAACCTGTACAGAAAACAGAATTGCTTCAAAGAGAGCATATAAGATATAGGGACAAAATGTTTTATAAGGGTTTTTTGAGTTGCATTTGAGGAGAAAAATGCATGGCACTGAAGGATACAATATGAACAACACATGATATATAGCAAATTCTTAGTGAGTTCTAGAGATATGCTCGTGTTTCTAACAAGTGAATTAAGTAGGTATTAGAAGAATTGTGATGCTTACACCACAACTTACAACTTGGAAAATTCTGAAAACATTTGGAAATCTTTCACTGGTTCACCTTTTACAGCACTCTCAAGAGGCCAAATATCCCCTGGTACTGTCAGTTACTCCAAACAGCTTGAGGTTAATTAAGCTGAGTGATCAAAATGTGATGCACTCTTTGTGATCCCTCAAAATTCTGGGATTCCCAGGCCTGGGGCTTCCTTTGCAAAAACAGAGAGACCATAGTCTGTCAGTGGAAACATTCTTGGTTCAGGGATCTTTGCTGTGTAGCAAAAGCAAGCTGCTGAAGATGGGTGTCTAGTTTCTCTGTGTTGGGGGGTGTTCCTGTCATCCTGGTGTGTAACTGCAGATTTCCTTTGTTGTCATCCAAATTTTCATTTTTACAAAAATTCCATTCACCTAAGAGGTCGCAGCTGCAAAGAAGAGCTTCAGGCTCTTCTGAAAAACATTTTCTTGAAACAATCCTGTAATGTGTCACTTTGGAGGTAAAAATATTGTGGTATGGGTTAGTATCTGTACTGTGTAGAATTTTGAGATTTTTATTGGTGTTGTGCAAAACAAGTGAGATTGCCTAATTTGCCTCTTTCCCTTCAAGGCTTTGATTGTTGGCTCCATTATTGTGGAGGTGAGCACACTTCATTATTGTGGAGGTGAGCACACTTCTACATGGTGGGCATTCTCTTTTCTACAGATTTTACCTTCCACCAGCCACATCAAAACCAACACATTTGTTTCTCAAACAGAAAAAGAGGCAAGAATCAGTACAATGGCCTGGTGCCCTCTGGGGTTTTGCTGGCGTTGCCAAGTCTCCCTTGTTCACCCCTGGCATACAAGTAAACCTGAGGTCTCCTTATGTTAAATACTTCACATTTCATTCAATAGCAGTACACCAAACCCACACCACTTTGATCCTCTCGGTTCTCACTCTGCCAAAGAAAAACAGGAAAGGAGATTGTAAGAATGTCAATGGAACAATCTCTGAATCTTCCTCTAGAAAAAAAAACATGATAAACATTATCGTTGTCTTAATGTTGCTTCATGCAATTACGGAAGTATAAAAGGGACTCCTTGGAATCCTCACTGACTCCTGAAGTTTCACAGGACTGGACTTCAGATATCTTGGGGATCTCTCAGCATGGGACAAAATTCAATCATGGGTTTCTCCAAGTTTCACTGCTCCATAGAGACTTGTGCATTGTTTAGGAAGCCCAGTTATAGGAAAAGACCCTCAGTATGGGGTCTTATTTTCAATCTTGCATCTTTTCCACAAGCTTTTGTTTCTGTTGTTGTCACTGAGCCTGAAAAAACTTTGTAAAAAGGCACTTTGGTACAGACTCCACACATTCACACACATGGGTCTGTAGTCCTTTTCAGGGTCTCAACTAACAGCTGGAATTGCAACTTCCTCCTTCATTTGGGTCATCAGGGTGTGGGTTAGCCAGCTGTCAACAGCTGCAAGGAGACAGTCTGGAGCTGGAAGCTTCGGACCAGATGATTAATCCCCTACCTCCTCCACTTTATTACAGTAGAAAACCTTTTCACTTCTTGAACATGCAGAATCTGCCTTCTGAAAAGCTGAGGTTTCTTATTTAAAAAAGGGGCATTAATTAATAGTTAGTTGACTCAGTAGTGGACTAGGGACAAGTTATAGTTACACATTAGTTGTCAGCCTCCACAGAAGAACATTTAGAGATATTGAATTTAAATTGTTGTATAAAATTGGACAACTAACTGTTTACAGATGCAAAAAATTTAATGCTTTTGTCCGGTCTCATGCTGTAGTTTCTGCCCCCATGTGCTGGCAGGACAGCAGAGCAGCTGTGACCACAAACTCATGCTGTGGGTCAGCAGAAATGCCTCTGTCGAGCTTCACCTGAAAGGGTCATTACTTTGATGCCAAAAGTGACTAAAGAAAAATGAGTATTTTTTTTGAAAGAATGTACAGTGCCACGTAACCCCCCTTCCTGACTGATTCCAGGCATCTGTTTTAGTCACTCAGCTAATGTGACTTTCTCTACATGCATATTATTGCTGTGTTTCCCTACTTTATGAGAAATGTTTATTTGGCTACTGTTATGATGCTTTGTGTTCTATGATGTTGAACAGGGAAGTGGTTCTCCTTCAAGGTCTGAATAGATCTAATGGGAAATAATGCCTGCTAGAACATACAGGCATGGTTTGACAAAAGCAGTCAGCCCTCAGATGACTTGCAGTTCTTGCACTTAGGTAGGAAATGGACCCACAGAGAAGCCAACAGAGCAATACCAGGTTTACATTTGGTTCCCTTGATGTGTGGATGGTCTAGTTGATGTGTCTGTTGACATGGACAGGTTAACCAGCTCTTGAATTCCAGGAAGCACTCAAGGAATGGTGCATCCACGTCTGAATATGTCCTGCTTGCTTAGACTTTTCTGTCTAAGCATTCTGGAGCTGTCAGCTTTTTGTACGGCGCTTAAGTAGTCACATTCAGACACGTGAATTTGCTTAGCCAGTTTGTCCCTGTGAAGCTAGCAGAAGCTAGCCAGCTGTTGAGGGGCTGGAAGCCAGCTACAGAACAGACTCTACTGTTCCTGAAAACAGACAGTCAATCAATCACATGCTTTTTTAAATGTTGTATGATGAATACTTCATATGAACCAGCTTCAGGGAAACTCCATATAATAAATGTTGGCACCACTACCAACATTTGATATTTTCCACTTGCAAATGGTCTTTGAAACAAACTACACCGTTCTTCCAGTGTTTCTTAGCAAACATGCTCAGACAGTAAGTAACTATAATCTAGAGCTGCAGGAAAAGGAAATGGGCGGTAAAAATGCTTTCTCACTCTCCAGAAGATAAAAGGGGCACAAAACAAATTAAGAAGGTAAATATGAGTGTTAAAAGAGACCTTTTTGGAGGCCTGCCATAAACAAAGAAAAGATGTAAGCTAAGGCAGTGCTGGGGTTGTGTCACAAGGAGATGTGGGAGTTACCTGAGACCAATGGACTTTATTTTACTGTAACCTCTCTATGTGCCTGACACAAGGTAAAAGAGCTACCAAATGCCAAGACCTTCACCAGAACTATGTTTCCAGTGGCCAGAGTGTTTCTCTCTAAGCTGGTAGCACAGATGGTAGAAAGAAAGAGAATGTTACTTAGGTATGGTTAAGACATAATCCCACAGGAGAAACAGTTGAAAGCAAGGAGATCTGAGTGTCCTTCAATCTCAAATAAAATCAGGACAGGCCCATCACAGACTGTAGCTGTGCCAGGAAAGATTTGGAGATGAGAAGAACACAGCACAGTCCAAGGACAGGATGGTTAAAAATCCATTGTTCTTTTCTTGAGCTTGGTGTGAAAAAGAGTTAGCAGCAAACTTGGCATCTGGTGTGTGGAAAGCCAGCTTCTTTGGAAGTGGTAGGAAGGAGAGTTAATTGCTGAGTAGGAGGGAGGCAGAATTTCATATTGGGAGGTTTTACTTATTTTATGGGGCTTTTTCTGGGCTGTAGAACTTTTATGGGTCTCTGAGGCAACTGAGCTAGCTAAAAGTCCTGCTGAGCTGGAAAGAGCACAAAAGTGCAGTGAGCTAGAGATAAGAAAAAATATTTAAGCCAATTTATATTTCACCTTTTTATAATCCACACATTATTCATATGCCGATATTTGCTTTTTCCACCCCATCCCCCACCAATAAACCTTTCAAAGGACTGAAGCATCAGACTTTTTTTTCCTAAAGAACATTGCAAAAGTCCTTAATATCTTACACTGAAAAATAATTTTACATTCCTAAGCCTTGCCACTTCCAAGATATTGTGGGCAGAGATAAAAATCCATCAAGGAATGAAAAGTCATCAGCATGGTTTGGGATTTCAGTGGTTTCACTGTTTAGCCTGTGCTGAGAAGGCATTCCAAACTACACAGCTCCTGCTAATGCCACTGCCAGAACACTATTCACTCATCCATGTTTAAATAGTCCTCCCAAGTATATGAAGTAGGAGAAAGAGCCAGGAGTAGAAAGTGCAAAGTCCTAACAGAGCCAGAACGTTTTGAGGTGGGTATCTATCTTACAGCCAGAGCATGGCTGGCTGGGATGAATTCGTGTCTGCTCTGTACTCCCAGTACAACACAGAGTGGTGGTACAGGGAAGCTATAATGCTGTGCTTTCCAAGCCTAATAACTTTCCTCTGTGACTGAGACATCATATTCCAGGTCCAGGCCTCCCTTGCCTCCTACAAGTTCCAGGTAAGTTTGTTGTAGTAAATAGTTTCTACAACTGTAGTTCATTTTCCATTTTATAATGCTGAAACCCAGAATGCTATTGAAATGCAGACCCACATTAAATACCCAGTTTGGTGCTTTGGGGTACTATAACAAGCCCTTTAGAAATTTGTGGAGTGCAGCAATCACCAAAAGAGCCCCAGTACCCCCATCACCCCCATCTCTGTTAAGTCTCACTATGAGTCCAGTGTTCAAACAACAAAGAATTGGTCTGAATTTAGTTTCTTCTGTCAAGGAAATGCTGACCTATTTGAACACTTTTGAAATGTGATGTTTTCTTCAAAGCAGGGGTAAAGAATATGTTCCTTGCTAAGAGCCAATAGACCCAAACACTCTGACAGGCCAGGTTCTTTAATGATGTCCAGTAATGGAATGCCATGGGGATGGAGGGAAGTCAGATGGCTGGGGATCATGACTGATGTCACAGACTAATTGACTCTTCCCTAGCCAGCCTGGTGACCCATACCTTCCTTCACAAATTAGACCAGAAGGTATGGGGGAGGCTGCTCTCAGGACTCACTGAAACTCTCTTCTGCAGGCTGAGCAAACCCAGCTCCCTCAGCTTCTACTCACAAGGCAAGTGCTTTAGTCCTTACCATACTGGTAGCCTTCCACTGAAACTTCTCCTAGTTCCTAGTATTGGGAGCTTCAAAATTTCACGTGGTATTCTGCATGTGGTCTGTTCAGTGCTGAGTGGAAAAAGCAGACACTTTTCTTAATCTGCTGGCTGTGCTTCTGCTCACACAGCCTAGGGAGCTGCTGACTTTCTCTGCTGCCTTTGGACAGAAAGGACAAGAGAACAGTCCTGATTTCGCTCATGCTTAAATTAGTCACTGATTTTATCCTGGCAGGCCTGAGAGCAGAATTTGGATCAGAGTAAACGGCTTTCAGCCTCAGTACTTGGGCTTTGTCTCCCATTATAGGCTATGGAGAAAAGCAGCGGGGGGATGCAGAAACCAGTTTTTAAAAAGTAGCTGAAATACCTTGAACCACAAAAACCAGTGAATCTGTAAACTGCTAACTACTAAATCTTCAAGGGATGAAAGTAGAGGAAACTGCTGTTTATCTGATTCACACAGCTAAATTCACCTCTCAGCCCTACACCAAAACCTTTCTGGGTAGGCACCTCCTCCCTGTCTAGCACAAGACCAAAGTCCATGGTGCTGTCAGCCTGAATCTTTAGCTGTTCACCCATTATCCTACACATCCATGTGACTGGTGCACAAAACCCTAGCCATGTGTTTTCTGGGACTTAAGGGACCTGCACCACCCCTCTAGGTTTCCCTCAAAGCTTTGCCTTGTGAGGCCCCCACACTCCCTTGCAAGTGTCATATACCAAGCTGCATGACTGCAGAGTCCCTACTTATAGTGGAGCATATATATATATATATATATGTATATATATATATATATATAGTAGCATCCAGCATTGCCAGACACAAAATTGATACAGAAATGCAGAGAGGTGGTGAAATGCTGGCTTAAGGGTTTGTATTTCTTCATCAAGGTGAGCTGACTGTTTACATCTGTTATTCCTTCTTCACATACTTTGCATTTATGGTAATGGTGCTGCTTGGGAAAAACTTGCCTGGGGTTAAGGTCAGCTGCCTACAGGATCCTGGAGGCCTGGGGGGACTGTTGCCACCAGCCAGCAGGACAATAGCATTACTCTGGTCAGAAGCCTGGAGCAGTGACAAGATGCTGCACTTCAGAAAACAAGAAGACTGAAGTTACAAATCTGCTGAAGAGTTGACTACAATAAACCTGGAAAGGTTGGCCATTTCTGGTAATGTATCATATTCTTTCCATCTGCAACTACAGATTGCAATTTCAGCAAAGTTTGGTTAATTTAATTTTCAGTGTTTTTTTCTTCTTCATGATGCTCTTTGCTCTTCAGGGGTCTGACTAATAGCAGAAATGTTACAATTCTTTCCACTTTCTTACTGCTTGTATTTGCAGCCAAGCATTGTCAATCTACAAGGTTTATATAAGTATAACCAGCATTTTGCTGACCATGGCTAAAAATGTCCTTTTAGGTAAACCATCTGAAACACTTATGCACAAGAGCAATTTCCACAGGTAATTTCTGAGTGGTCTTAGGAATCCTGAGAGGTTCCAGCTGACTGGGAAGAGTCATTGTCACGGTTTTCAAGAAGGGAAAGAAGGAGGAAGCCTTATGAGGAGGGGCTGAGGTCAATTTGTTTGTTCAGTCTGGAGAAGGAAAAACTGAGGGGGGACCGCACGGTGGTCTTCAACATCCTCACGAGGGGAAGCTGAAGGGCAGGTACCGATCTCTTCACTCTTGTGAGCAGTGAGAGGATGTGAGGAAACAGCATGAAGCTAAGTCAGAGGAGGTTTAGTTCAGGTATCAGGAAAACGTTTTTCACTCAGAGAGTGTTTGGGCACAGGCTCCCCAGGGCAGTAGTCACAGCACCAGGCCTGACAGCATTCAAGAAGCATTTGGACAACCCTCTCAGGCATAGGGTGTGACTCTTGGGGTGTCATGCACAGGGCCAGGAGTTGGACTCAGTGATCCTTCAGGGCCCCTTCCTACTCAGCATATCCTGTGATTTATTTACTTATGATCATTTGCAGGATCAGAACATGAAACATTTGTATTTAAGAAATTTCCAACTTAAATGGAGGAGTTATGTATTTATGGATCCTGGAAAATGTTTCAGGTCATTCAAAATAAAAATTCTGAATTCTTTTCAGGGATGAGAACCATTCCTGGACAAGGAGACTGCAAGCACATATGAAGTACTGACTTAATTTAGAAGAGACATTGGAAAGAGAGAAGATAGCCCTTAGCCTTAGAGTGTGCTATTTAAATATTGCAACTCACACAAAATCACCAAGTGTTAGTCTGCTTCTCACCCCAAAGGTAGTTGTGTATATTAAACTTTTTTTTTTAAAAACAACAGATTTAGAGTTCTCTTCATTTACATTCTTGAATTGGTGCATTTTGCTCTCATAATGTTTCCCATGAGATTGCAAAATCTGGCCTCAAGAAATAGAATACCTCTGCTACTTTCGTTTCAGAAGTTAGAGGGCAAGCAGAACACCAAGCACTGCAGGAATTGTCCTCAAAAATGGCAAACTTGTCCCTAAGAGCTGACAGTACTGCATTTGGGCAGCACTGTGGTCCTGCATGGCAGCTCCATCCTTCACTGAACAACTGCATCTGTCATCCCTGTAGGGGTAGAGATGGGTGAGTGATCACAGAGAGGACAGGGCTGTAGTGTCTTCACTCTTTGGTGCCTGGTCCTCCAAGCAGGAATAGTCATATAAATTACAATTAAAACAAGCCTGAGCTACTGACTGCCTTCAAGCTCAGTCCAGAGATTAGGAGATTTATGTTTTTACAGGCTGGATGGACTGCAAGCATCCCTGCAGGTGTTACTCATATCCCAACAGGTAGCTCTCAGCACCTGAATGCAAGCTGAGCTGTTGCCTTTTTAGCTCATCTTGTTAGCACTGATTTGGAAGAGGTTACCAGAAAGGAGATTTCTCCCTCTCCCTTTGTTAACAATGAGAGATTAATGTTTAACTAATTGTTAATCACTTCCAACACACTAATTTCTGTACTCACAGATGTTTTGGATAGGTTGAATCAGTGTGGTTTGCTGTGGCTTGTGGAAAAAATAGTTGGAGCTGAATATAGTTAACATCCTAACAGTAGCCACATCCTGCCCTGCAGGTTCATTTCAGTTCTGGTGCCACTGACACTTCCTGAGCGGTGTGGCTGTGCCTAGGAGCACTGTGGTTCTGTCTGCTGTAACAGGGGCAGAAAGGGAAGTTACTCTGCTGCCCCTGCATTACAGAAACCAGCATTCAGTTGCAGCAGGAGTGTATTTTTGAGGTATCTGCCTTCCCCATGCACGACCTGAAAATATTTGTACTACAGACTGGCCTCTGGGAAGTCAGACTGGCAGGTGCAATGAGTCTGAGAAGGGTCCTGTGGAATCCTTGTAGCATGTGCCACACCTTCATGGGCATCTGAACCAGGCTGGAGGAGAGCTGAGTGGCATGAGGTGGGTCCTCAGCACTGACCCACTCCCAGACCTCTTCCAACTGTGCTACACTGCACGTCAGTGCAGACAAAGTCATGGCCTCCTCAAAAATCCACCTTGGTTATTAAGCACAGGGCTTTGAAAATAGCTGAGCATTCCTTGGAGAGATTACATACAGCAACGGGAAAGCTAGGAAATAACAACTAGAATTTAATCCTGAACACAGAGGATGAATCTAGGAAATCTGGTTTGGATAAAGGCAGCACAGTCCCGAACTTTCACTGAGTTTCAAGCTGCAATCTCACACAGTTCAGAGAAATTTCTTCACCTTGCCCTCCTCTGACCTCCTCCAGAACCATTTCTATTCCTGAGAGCCTCCTGCAGCTTTTTATTGCTCTACTGCTTTAAAATCCCCTCATAGCATCCCTGTGCAAGCATGTGATCTTTGAGGGTATTTCTGCCCCACTCTAAGATCTCAGAGCAACTTGTCTGAATCTTGTTGTGGTGCCTGATCTAGTCCAGCTGACAATCATATGCTAGAGAGCTAGAGTCCATGGAAAGATTTTGACCACAAAAATAAGGGGTAAAATCTTGCCCTTACTGATGTTCATAGGAGGCTTTCCACCAATTTTGGCTGGATAAGGTTTCAGCAGCACTGCTTGTCTTTAACATCACTGAGAAATGAATATGCAGTCACAAAGTTTTTAGCAGACTTCAAAACTAAAATAGGAAAGAAATGCATGCTAGTCAGTGTTAAAGAAATTTGTCAACTTGATATTTATTTTAGAACAAACAAAATAATCTCCCTCTGTTCTCCCCACCTTAAATGTCTAAAACGTTTCCTTGGAAAGAAGACAATAGTTCCAAAGAATTTTGCCACACAAGCATGAAGAACCCCTCACTGTTCACCTGGGTGGTGGTGGTGGTCACAGCATTCTCCTAGACAGGGGGTCTCCAGCACCTGCAGCACAACTGGGTGGATTTCCTGTGCAGTCAAAGAAAACAAATTGACAGGTTTTGTGGAAAGACTCCACCCTGAAGTGGGGGAGGCATGTCACTCTAGGCAAACACCTGAGTGTTGGTGCCTGCTGCTTCCTAGAGGTAGGACTCAGATGCCTAAGCACAGGCCTCTCCCTGAAGTGCAGTAGTGCACTTGTGTGGTCCTTAAACATGATCATGGGAAGCTGTGTTTTACCCCCCAGCCCTACAGGGTGCCCATCTTTAGGCACCTATGTTTAGCAAGGGAGTGAAGGTGAGCAAGGGAGTGAATGCATGGGGTCTGCAAAACCAAAATTCTTCCTGGCAGCACCCCTAACACTCAGGGAGCATCACTGTGAAACCTGCACTATGGTAGGACCAAAATATTTGTTGTAGCTTCATCACATCTGTTTGGTGTATCAGATGCACAGTGATAATAAAGGCAGGGTAATTAAGGCTCTATTTGCCAGTAGCCTGATCAGTGAAACCAAGAGATATCCCAGACTGCTGCCTCCACAGGGTCAGAGAGAGAGCACCTCCAATACCTTACAAATCCTCACTTGTCAGAGGATCACTTTTGAAATAGAGATGTCTTAAAATTAATGCCAAGGACAACAAACATATTTAGAATAAAGGACAAATTGCTGGATGATTGCAGACACAGGCTTTCTCTTTTATTTCAAAATCCAAATGCCATAAGATTTGTTACAAGTTTCAGACTTCAGTGATTTGATTTTTCTTTTTTTCTTGACTAGAGGGGAATGATGAAAATCAAGAAATTAGTAATAATGTTCTGCATCTGTTTGGCAGTCAATTTCTTCTTGCTTTAAGCGTGTTCAGCAGCTCTACATCTCTGCTGAGTCAAGAGTATTTAGTGAGCAGCAAGGGTGAAATATATTAAGTTCCAAATAACTCCATTAAAATTGCAATGAGAAAAACAGAGAGAAGAAACTTCAAAGTTCTAGCTCTTGTATGGTTTGGCATGTTCCCCTTTGTTTATTATCTGTACTGGTATAGTTCCTGCATCAGGGAGCAGTAGCCTGCTGTGCTTTGGAAAGTGGCTAACAGATATGTCTCTGCCTTGTGGCCCCAACAAGAAAAGTAAGAGAGGGAGTGTAAAATTGATGGAGTTTAGGTGACACATAACTGGGAGAAAGATAAGCTTTAGGTCAAGCCTGTGGAAGAGAGAGAGTAGAATCTTTATTTTTAGTGACAAAGCTGTCAGAAATGCCACTTGAAGCTGTTTTCAACACTGATTTTCTTTAGGACATTAAACAATAGCTTTCGTTCTCAGCATCTTTTTCTACTCTGGTGATGGCTTCCTTTTGGAAGCAAATTGTTCAGCTGGTTTATGGTCCAAGGGTCCATTCCTGATATGAATGATGTGTGCACACAAGGGCCAGGTGGGAGAGGCTCCCCAGCCCTATAAGGACTGTCAGGATCTGACATTCTTTTCTGACCAGAAAAGAAAAAATGGTGAAGTCCTGGAAAAAAAGAAAAATTATACATAACTCTTCCGAAGGAAATGAGCATTTCACACTGAGTGACAGGATTTGCTATTTTCCAAATCTTTATTTTGATTTTGACCTTTTAAAAATGCTTCCAAATTTTTTTTTTTTCTTCTCCAATAACAAATCTTTCAAAAACGGAATGTAAGTTCAAATACTAGAAAGGAAATCCTTGGGATGCCAGAGAATCCCAATGTTCCAACTATTCACCAACTTTTCTTTTTGCACTGAACCCTATAGGGGTGTGAGGACTGTGCAGTGGCACCTCCTTGTTAAGACGTGGGGAAGGCTAGAGACAAGGGTTTGCCCATGGCATGGCTGTGGTGGCCAGGCTGGTGCTAGCTTCTCCCACAAAGGCCATTTCAAAAGGGCCTTCACCCACTCCCCACGTGGCCTCCCACTCCATGCAGAAGGTACATGGGAGTGAGGTTTTGCCCTAAAGCCATAAGGACTTGTCTTCCATCCAGCAGCTGCATCAGCTCTGACAGCTGGAGGTACTTACAGTCCTCAACAGCCCCATTTTGTTCCAGTTTGCTTCTGACCACATCAACCCCTCCTAAAAGACAGGTGTTGCATCCTGTTCTTTTCAGATATGACCCACATGTTTGCTCACTGTAGAGAAGGGGGCTTCTCTGCTCACACTGGCTGCCACTGTATAATTTCAGAGAAAACTGGTGCAGAATGGTCTGGCAGCCAGTAGAACCATGTAAAGCTGCCAGGGGAACATCCTTAGTTCTTAGGGAAAAGTAGCCACTGGATGGGTTTTAATGATATGAAAAACTTTCTGAACTGATCCTAGAATGGGATTTCTTAGCTTTAGGATTGCATCTCAGAATAATATGTAAAACAATTTCATTGTTTTTATCCACCTGCCTACCAGAATCAGTGATTCTCCAGCTTGCCTCCTCTGCAATACAATTCATGACATCTTGAAAGCCCTAAATACAGCCCTAAATGGAGTTGTATTGCATTCCCATCTTCCAGACATCCCAAATTTGAGTTCCCAGAACTGCTCTCCCCTAAATCCTTCCAAGCTGGGATCCCTTACTCAGTGGTTTTGGCTGCCACAGGGAATTTGTGGGTTGAACCTTGATGGAGTCTGAGTTCTGCTATCAATAAAAGGAACATTTTACTGCCACTGTGAAAAAAAGAAAAAGAAGTAAAATGAAAAAGAGAAATGGAAGAAGGAAAAAAAAAAGAAGATGAAAAAGAAAAAATAGGGGATAACATGTTAAATTTAGAAAGTATTGTGACTTGGAAAGCAAGTATAGATAGGAGATTTAAGGAAAATCTTACCCAGTTTATGTCACAAGACTTCACCCTTCTGAACTGGAAAGGACAATAATGACAGAATGAATATTGGAAAGAGCTACTGGATGCAAGGTGTTTATTTCCATTTCATCACACAAGTGAAATACTGTACTGCACTCACTTCCATTCCAGAAAGCTTATATCTGCAAGTGAGTGGGAGAAACTAAAGTCCACCAGAGGAGGATGAGTCCTTATGGCAATCATTAGATTTGTAGCTCATTATCTCTTTCTTTCAGCTCTTAAGATTGTTTTCCCCATAAATATTTCAACATCCAGGAGAATGTGGTGGGAAGCCAGAAGCCCAGCATGCATTCAAACCTGCTGTCGTAAACTTGTCTCACACTGAAGTTGTCCTGAAGCCTGACCCAGCTGTGAGTATCATCTTACCCAAACCAGAAGACAGGAGGACAGCTGGACATCTTCAGATGCCCAGTGTAATGTCTGCTTTAACCAGAGGGTCTGATGCACAGAGATGGAGGGTAAGCCTGGCTCCTATCCCTCCATCTGGACAGCAGAAGTGAAACCAGGCCTTTGCCTGCTGCTGCTGGTGATAAGTGGAAATAATGTCACACACTTTCACATTTTATCCATGTGGCTACTGAGAAGCAACAGTCCCAAACTGAATACTTCAGATGCTTAGAAACAAGCTCTACAGGGGAAGGACCAGCACATTTTTTGCATAAAAAAAAAGTAGCTGAGCTTTCTCCCTTTCTTTGCAGTGGATACCCTGCTCCTGCTCACCACCTCACTCTCCTTCTATTCCTTTCCAAATGTTTATTTTTCACAAATCTGTACAAGCAGTGTTAGTCCTTACCCGCAACAACAGTGCAACAAGGAAGAGAACCTCAGTTATGACCAGGCATCCTTCCAAGGAAGAAGAAAATTAACAACTGTGGCTCCAAAACTTTTGGAAGGCCTGTGTTGAATATATGCCTGTGGTAAACAGAAATTTCCAAACTTCAGTAAAACACCTTCCTTCTTATAACACAGATGGAATTGCTGGGAACTTACCGTGCTTGGTAATTGATCAAGCTGTTTAAAATAGTAAGAGAAAACATCAGTTGCAATGTCAGTGAAAAATATTTCCAAAAGTGCTGATGAATATGCTTTTAATCCCATATAAAATTGTGGTGAGAAAAAGGAAATTTCTATTGGGTGCTTTCCACAGTAAACCTTAGTTTTTTCTTGGTATTAATCCACCATGAATAGTTTCTGAACTGATTATATTTTACAATAATGTGGAAAGGCACACCAGGTAGATCATTCACTGTGCTTAGTTCTGGTAACTTTTCATATGAAAACAGAATAGGAAATTAATGCTGGGGGGAAAAAATATATTGATGTACTTCCCTGATAATACTAAACCTTCCACAGTCCTAGAGGAGAAGGTGGTAACAAATGAGTGCTTCTACACTGGGAGACTGGTGCATTTCACAAGCAAGACCTAGCTCTGCCAAACCTTGAAGGAGGCAGAAATTTCAAAGGATAGTTTAAGATTCTGGTTTGGTTTCTTTTTCTTGGAGGGGTCGTGGGGTGTAATTGTAGATTCAGCTAAGTTTTTGTAAAGCTAATGCAGAACTAAATATAATATAATATAACAAGGGAGTAAATTTCAGAAAAAATTAAGTCTGGCTTCCATTTTTGTTCTCCTAAGTCAGGAAATTAGATTTCCATAGGAACATCTACACAGACCTTGGTTTATTCAGCCTAGAGGAGATTGAGTGGAGAAATAATGCCAGTCTACAGCTTCCTCACAAGGGGAAAGGGGGTAGGTATCCTTCTATCTGGCCATCAGATATAAGACCAGAGGGAATGATATGAAACTCTGTTGGGGAAGTTAGGAAAAGTTTCTTCACGCAAAAGGTGGTTGGGCACTGGAATAGGCTCCCCAGGGACATGATTATAGCACCAAACCTGACAGAAGCACAAGAAGCTTTTCAAGAAGCTTTCAGGAACATGGTGTGATTCTTGGGGTTGTCTGTGTAAGGCCAGGAGTTGGACTCAATAAGTGATCCTTGTGGGTCCCTTCCAACTTAGGGAGTGCTATGATTTAATGATGATTCTCTAATAGAGCACAGCAAGCACAGAGATACATAAGATTACCTTGAGCAAGGTGACCTGAGTTCCAGAAACAGGGCAGACATTGCAGCACAAAGGTTGCCGTCAATTGATCTGGAGGTGCCTGGCTCAGCTGAGGTGAAGGTGGCTGTCTCCCCCATAAGCTCTGGGGCAAACATACTCCAGTCCTATCAGCCCCTTCCCCAAAAGCAGAGGCTGGGGTGTGGACACCAGACCTTTCTGTGCAAAGGTCCCTGGGAAGGGTTGTAATTAAAGACAGCAGTCAAATTCTTTGCTGCTAGATTCTGTTGTTCTCTCTAACTCATCTGAACTTCAAAATATCATCTCTCATTTTTTTGTGACATTCCCACTAGAAACAGCATTGTTTAGCTCAATATATTATGGGTCCCACTTATTTTAATGATGCAAAAAGTTCCATTTGAAAGCAGTTATGATTTGGATATCTAAAGCAAAGATGAGAAAGTGCACAAAAAAAAATTAAAGCTCACACAGATTTAAATTCTTCTCATTTTGTGTTTTGAATATGTAAAGAAAACTTGGAGGAGGTCAGATTGGAAATAATACTGTTCTTTTGAATTACAAATTACATTTTGTTACAGGGGCACTGGAGAGATATTATCAGTAGGGTGTCTATAATTTGTTAGCATGTACAGTAATATGGAATTATGTATATTTTAATATAGATGCTGACTTTAATCACAGTCTGCTGTCAAGGATTTTCGTGCTGGGATCTGACCTCTTCTGTGTGAGCCTAGTACCAAAATGGCTTGTAAACACCTTCAGCTGCCCTCAGGGGTGGAGCTAATGGTTCTGCACAATGGTGGAAGAAAGATCTATGAAAAGCCATGCAACCCTGTAGCTCTTTAACTCCAGCCACACCTTTCTCTTCCATTTACTTTTTCACCTATTTGCAGTTTCAGTTTTCCTTTATTACCGGTTTGCAACAGCTTTTTTGTAGAGAAACAACAAAGTAGGAAAAAATCTCTTTCATAATACCTGTTAGAACATCTTTCTACCATGCAAGCTGTGACCACTTTAAATCCCCAGGACAAAGGATGAAGTTTATCAGGTGAAACCACAGATGTTTCTCTTATTATTTTAAGTATTGTTCTTGTAACAGAAGTTGACAGAGAAGGGTGTTCAAAGCTGCATCTCAGATTTGGCCTTTTGACTAGCACACATTTGCAGGGAGTTTTGGTTTCTCTGTAGCTGTTTCATATTTTCACACACCACATTCAGCATTAGAACTAATATTGAAAAGAGTACACATTGAGCCATTTGATAGTATGATATGGCTTATCTTCTGCATTTGTGTGACATCCATTAAAATGTGCATTTGGCTTGGGACTTTCCAAGAAGTGGGCACTGCAAGAGTTCTAACTCTGTTTCAGGAAGAGAAAAAGATTAGAAAGTCTATTATGGGACCAGCTCCTGAGTCGTGTGCTCCTGAGGTGGCAATTCGTACTAAATGAAGGTGGTGAAACACACAACCAGTCCACACATCTGATCACAAAATCACCAGGAAAAAGCCAAGCAAAAAAAATATGTCAATGCCTCATAGAGAAGAGATTTTCTCTAGAAATATGTAGGTTAGCATGGGGAAATAGGGAAATTGCCGTGGGGAAATTTGGGATGGGGAAAAATCTATTGGAGGCAGCAAAAATCCCCACCTCAGCTGTCTGAGTTTGGCTCACCATATTCCCTCAGTGTGGCAGAAGAGTCTGAACAGAGATGAAATCTGAGTGTTCCTAAACTACTTGAAATGTGAAATTGCTTTAGAGGACATTTCTAAAGAAAGAAGTGGGAGAAAAACAATGCCTTTTATAAAATCGTCTTCTTTTTCCCAAACTGGGATGGCAATAGTCAACTGGATTTGCCTTGTTAAATCTCTGAAGGCCTCTGAAAAAGTGAAACCCACCTCTGCTGTTATCTTGGACAATTAAGCAATGTTGGGTCAGGAAAAATGTGGGCTTCTGGGTCCTGTCTTTGGGACTGTCTGATGACCAGGGCTGGGCTGTGTGTGCTGGTATGGGTGACAGACCCCACATACCATGTGCTGGTAGCCACAGCATAATGTCCAACACCTTACAGCAAATTTCAGGCCTTCAGCAGGTAAGAAGCTAGAAATTCACCATATGCCTCAAGAAAGCAGAAGCCAAGATCAGGTACTGCCAATGTCCTCAGCCCATGCAACAGCTGAGAATTTATGGAGTTAAAATGAAGATGGACATTTCACCTTTCTCCAGAGTTGCAATGGAACAGTCTGTGAAACAACTGGAGATACCCTTCTGTCACATCTGAATTTCAAACCTGGAGAAAACAAGGCTGTGATACTGATGCTCACTGAGCTGGCCCCACAGTGGTCTGTTCAGAAGGGGGCTTTTTTCCCCTCTCTTTGCCTCAGATATCAGAAATAGCTGATAGGGCTGTCCTGCAGAGACCAGGAGCAAGATTTAACGCCACATTTAAGCGCCCTGGGGCAGGGTGTGACACACATTGTGAGTGTACACATGCGCCAGACTATGGCTAGCCAGGTATGGTGCAAATTCACCCACATGCATCTGAGTCTGCTCAGTCTCTCCAGATGGATGAGCTACACACACACAGGCACAGTCCATTCCCAGCCTGCTCCCTGTGGTTCTCCTCTTGCCAGAGATCAGCTGCCTCTGTATCCCTTGCTGCATTTCATCTCTCCAGGTGCCAATGAACTGGGAACAGCCACTCCTGCACTCTGCTGAACATTGCTGACTGGCAGTCCCTTGACCTTCTGCTGTGTGACCAGTGGGTGAAGTCAGGCAATTGCAGCACAGAGGAATCTGAGATACCAGCCCAGTTCTAGGCTGTAAACACATCCATCTTAGTGCTGTTGTCACTTGCATGATTAAAAGGGGGAAAATGGAAAGACAAAATGTCTTTGGAAGACCAACTTGATGAAAAGGGAAAAAAAAATCAAAAAGGATCTTGATTAATGGACTTGCATCCAGGCCAAGAAATACATACACTGAGAAATACTTTGACTTATTCCTGTCCACTTCCCATTTTGAGGTAGGGCTTGACTGGCTTATGCCATGTGCACACTGACACTGCACCAGCAGTGATGAGGAGATTTACACAGACTCATGTTGCCTTGCCATCTCTCTTTCCTTGACTTTCCCAAGAGGGATCTGGACATGCATGGGAAGTAGACTCTTATAAATTTTGGCGTTATGTCTCCATTCCAGTCACTCTAGTTTCCAGTTTCTTGTATCCCTGAAGTGACTATGGCCCAGGATGAACAGCCAAAACTGCTACAGCAAATAATGATGCGAAAACTTTGCAGTCACTGAAAACTTCTCACTCACAATTAGTGACTCTCGCATAGAGAGATTTGGCAGTAGTATGAAAAAATTACATGTCCAACAACACCTCAGCAGTGATGAAAGTGAAGAGCTCTGTGCACTGCTTAATAAAAGCTTCAATTCTGTTGTCCAGGAGAAATTCTGAGCCTTCATTTGGAGAAGATTAACAAAATATAATCTCCCGCTGTGGACTCTCCTGCCTGCCTGGATATTAACAGCAATGGATGAGGTGTGCTCTTTCTGTGTAAGATTCTCTAAAGACTAAAAGCAGTACTGTCAAAAAGCTCCATCGGTAAAACTTGACTGAATAGTGAAGGAGTGACAGTCTTTGTCACAAAACTTTAGCTTCATTACCATACAGCTGTTGAATACTTTCCTTTCCAGATATAAAATGCAAGGTTCTAGTTTTACTAGCTGGAAAATGCCATCAGGGTTTTATGAAGAGATTTTGCTTGCAGTTTTGCTTTGTTAAAAGTTTGATTTGTTTTCCAAGTTAGAAAACCTTGTTCTAATGCAGGTCTAAAGAGCATATAGGCTGTCAGAACTACTCAGAACTATTTTTTCAATGTACTAGACATGTACTAGAAAGACTGACTCCTCTATCCTCTTCCCAGTGTCTGGGGAAATTCTGCTGCTGAGGTCAGAACAGAAGAAGGCAGAGTAGACTTAGAGTGAATGGACAAGCTGTCAACCTACTCTTCTTGCAACATCATTTCAGCAATACATGGTAGGCCTGTTTCACTAATTGACTCCAACCCTGGAAGATATCCAGTCATTTCTAAAAAGAGTATGTCATGGCTTTTGCTTTTAAGAATCTACAAATGGTCTGGATGCCCAGAAGAACAGATGCCGAGGCTCATCAGCAGCTTGAAAGCAAGGAGCTACCACTGGCAGGCAGAGTTGTGAGAAGTTAACATAATGGAAAAAAACAACACATTTTCCATGTAAAACTTCTCTGTTAAGTGGAACACGGCTGCATGGATTTTTTAAGCATTAAATAGTCTTCAAATCTCATTCCATCTCCCAGAAAGAAGGACATATAACAGGCCAAATGCTGGGAAGATGGAAGAGATGGAACTGGTGATTTGCAATCTGGTTGCAAGGAGACATTTGCACCAAGGGTGATCAGAGATGTTGTGTTGAGTACATGCTGTTGAACTTCTTATCTGGCAGACACGGGCGATGGGGCTGAATTCTGGCTGATGTGAGACTGGCCGAAGCAACTGTGTTCATTCCAACATGCAGAACCATGTATTTGTACATGGCAGTTAGCCTTGGCATAGCATATGTGATCAGCTCTGCCTTCCCCTCCACTGCCCAAGGTACATAAAACCTATGTTCTTGTAGGCTGGAACACATCTGAATGAGTGAATGAATGAATAAAAGAATGCATCTGAAGGACACTGCATTGCATGGCCCAGCCGGTGACACTGCCTAGGTGATGTGACTGAAGGAATTCACTTGGAGGACAGTTTCCCTTAGGGCAAGAACCAGTTATACAAATGGAGGATATCTGACATGACCCCATCATGGACCCCTAGGGTAGCATGGCAGCCCCATTTCCCAAAGAGGCAGGAGTAGTAGAAGTGCCTTCCAACTCAGCTGTTCCCAAACTTGCTGCCACAGCACCTTGTCAAATTCAGGCTGCCACACACTTTGGGCACAAATCCTTCTAGCTTTGCCTTTCTGATACACACTCCTAGCCTGTTTCCAGAGAAAATCCCTGCCTGTTGGCTGGGCTGCCTGCGGTGTGGCTTGCACCACCCTGGGCCCCAATTCTTTTTCTTAGATGAAAGGGATTGATAGCTCTTCAGTCTGACAGCTCATTCTTCCATGGCTTTAATGAGGCCTGTAATTATTATGGACTACAGTAGTTAATTTTGGACTGTAGAAGCAGCCAGTAATTGGATAGGAAAAGAAGGGATCTTTATATTGCCTGTCAAATCAACCTTCCTCTTCCTCTCCCTCTCTCTTCTCCCACAGCATCTCAATTGTGACTTTCTTCTGCTTCTCTCCTCATTGGCTCCAGGCACCACCTCACTCTCCTGCAGAGGTCCATATGGCTTTCACTTTCCCCGCCTCCCCACAATGCCAAAGTTCCCCTGCACCCTTTCCTAGTGGTACCTGATGCCATCTCCCTGTGCCTGGTGCTGTCCCCTCATAGCACAGCCCCAGCCCAGGGTATGCAGTGGTAGCTGGGTGCTGACTGTACCATGGCCAATGGCCCTGTCTGCAGAGCCAGCTCAGCCAGATGGGACACGTCAGTCTGAGCAGGTTTTTGAAATGCTTCCACTTTTCAATCTGACTGAATTACACAGGCACAGTTCCACAGCAGAGAAAGCTCCTGCTCTTAAGCAGGCAACAGCCCACGGAAGGCCAGGAGCGTTTCCATGTGCTGGAAACTGTTTGAGCTCAGTGAAGCCATTACAAGTGTACTTCAAGTTGGAGAAGTGATTAAGTGCTCTGCTGTGTCAGAACCCAAAACTCTGCCACTTCATGATGGAAAAGAAAGATGTCTCAGCAAAATGGAGCCAACTTTCTTTCACAAAACTTGTAAGATTCTGGATGCAGTCTCAGAAAAAAGCTGCCAACATGTTGATATCAATGTGCTTATACTTCAAGCCCATTCCCTCATGGAGTTTGCTTGCACTGAGAATTTTTAGAAGTGAGAATTCCTCACAGAAAACAAAAATTTTAATTTTGCTTGAAGCAGGTTATCAGAGTGAGAGAAAAGAAAGAAAAAAGGTAATTTTACATGCAGGGTCCACTGCCAAGCTATGCTTTACTCTGCTCTGGATTGGCAAAATGAGAAGCAGGTCTGTGTCTAGTTTGTAGTTGCCTTTCATCAGAAGCCCTTGGGAAAGCAGCTGGGGCAATGCTGAGGCATAGCATGGTAAGCAGAGCTGAGCACTGGGTCTCCTCTACCCTCAGAGGCCTCAAAGAACCCACAGCTTTTCATTGCTGGTTTTAGTCTGGGGAATGCTGGTTTTTGCTCCTGTCCCAATGGCCTAGTGCTGCATTTTACTGAGCAAGACAACATTTTAAGGGACTCTATAAATTTCTTTGTCCAATCAGGTCCTGGCAATCTCGGTGCTGAGACCTGTTGATGGTTAGTTTGCTCAGGTACACTGAACTCAACCGTAATGATTGCAAATGCACTGAGAGGTTACTGCTTGACAAAGATCTTCAGAGACCTCCAGCGTGTCTACCAGGCTAAAATAGGCTTGTGCAGACACCTAGTTTTTATTTTTTCTTCTTGGCCTTTTGTATAATAACAGAGAAATAAAAAAATCCCTGTAGGGTCTGAGGCCCAGGAAAGATTTTTGTATTATAAGCTCCCACATTTTCAGAGCAAGGAGGTTGCTCTGGAGGCTTTGATGAAAGATGATGGCTGAGCTGACAGGTGCAGAGTTAATGGTGTTCAAGCCCCCAGGACTTCAAAGAACAGAGGCAAACTAGGAGTTGAGGAGAAGAGGGAGTGTGGAAAGGGGCTTAACCAGCTGTGTCACTTGTCACTTGTTTTCTTCTCAGCCTAGCTGAGACATAGCAAGCACTTTTCTGCCTTCATCATGTCCTGTCAGCAGATTCATTGATTTCAGTTCTGAAGAGCATAATTGGATCTGATCCGTTCATTTTTCATGGTTGTTTTCCAAATGGCCCACAGTAGAGTAACATGACTTCTTCCAGTTCTCCTCACAAGTATTTTTTTGGATACATTCAATTATGGGCCAATAGCTGTCCTAAAGACACCCCTGGATCAGAGACATGGGGCTTAGATTCCTCACTGACAAAGGATGCTGGTTTTTGCAGAGGTGTTTCAGCAGGAAGACAATCAATATCCAGTCTCAACATTGAGGAATAGCTGGTTTCTGGATGAGCATCACTTTTTCCTGTATGCTGTATTCTCATAGCTCCCAAGCAGACAGGAAAGTTTGGACCCTGGGAGTGGCATATTTTGCTGCGAGGGAAGAAGTGGATTACTAGAGACACATGACATTGGATATCAACATGTGAAAGGTAAAACATTAATTTTTGTTATAAAAATGTGCTGTTAGAAGTTGCTCTCCTGGCAACAAACCACCTTAGTTTGCCAATTGCTGAACCTTAATAATTCCATATTCGTGTTAATTCCATGTCTCAGTTCAAGACAAGAGTTACTAAGTGAATCAACAGCAAGCAGTGCCAGTGTAATAAAAAGTATATTATCATTTTCATGTAACCTGAAATTTCTTTGAAAAACTGAAATGTAGTGATTGTCCCAAAGCTTCTGGATCACAGGGAAGAAGCATTTGAAGGAGGGGAACACTGGTATGAAGTATTCCTGGCTTTATGCTGCTCACTGACACACTGTCAGACTTAATGCAACTATAAATCCCCACTTCTATGTATTTCCCTGTTAAATGTAAACAGAAGAGGCTGAATGGTTAGATGCGCAGAATAAATGTTTTCCTCATCTTTTTACAGTGTTTCATTAAATAGCTTTGCATCTCTGCTGGCTATGCATGCTTTCCTCGAGGGGAGGAGACTGGGCTAGTGGTTTCTGAAGCCTGCAGAAGTGAGTATCACTGCAAGTAACTTCAGCTGTGGGCAAGGCTACATTTCCTACTTCAGTGGGAACCCACTGCAGCTGAGGGGGGTTTTATCTCACCAGAGACAATCCATGTTTCTTCTTGCCTTCCATCTTGCAATTTGAATTGCTAGTTTCGTCTACCAACCAGCAACTTCCTTTTCTTGCTCTGTGGTGTCTGGTGTCCCTTTTTAAACTGCAATAGGTATTGTTCTGAAAAGAAATGGGGATGGAGTAGGAAGTTTCTCGATTGTGTTAATTTTAATACTGACCTAGCTTTCCTCTAAGGCCTTGGGTACATCTTTTAATGATTCTCTTCCTATTTCCTGTCTGCTGGATGGTTTCTGACCCACAAAGGCCTAACAAGGAACAAGCTGGAAAACGTTTTGAAGAGAAGTCTCTGGATAGATCCAATGAGGACAGAAAAGATCTTCTTCTAGTTCCGCTCTACGCAGATGCAGATGTTTCTCCTTGGTGTAAACTCATGTAACCAGAGACACAGTGGTTGAGGAAGATCTTGGGAATTCTTCACTGTGAGGGTGGTGAGGCACTGGAACAGGTTGCCCAGAGTTGTGGATACTACATCCCTGGAAGTGTTCAAGGTCAAGTTGAATGGGGCTCTGAGCAACCTCATCTAGTGGAATGTGCCCCTGCCCATGGCAGGGTGGTTGAAACTAGGTGATCACTAAGGTTTCTTCTAACCCAAACCATTTTTTGATTCTATGAATTTAGTTTGAGATGCAAAACAAAGCACCTCCAGCTGTAGCACACCTTATGCCTGAGCAGCCCTGTGTCAGCATCATGTGATCAGATAAGACAGGAAGAAAGTGTCTGAGTACTTGCAGAGCTGAGGAAGAGAGTGCATGCCTGTGGCATCTCCAGAGGAGCAGATTTCACTGATGGTGTCAATTATAAACTTACGTTGTTATTGTTGTTTGTTTCCTTTTAAAGCATAGTTTACAGGGAGGTATTTAGAGGCAGCAGGAACTTATTACAAGCTTAAAAGCTTTTTTTGAAATTGTCAGTCTCCACAAGCAGGTTCAATTATTTCTTCTTCCCTCTTTCCTGTCATTGCCCTTCAGTAAGAAGTGGATGTTTTTACCAGAGCTGAGTTTCTTTGGTGTGACTGCCCTCATATAAGCAGTAAAAGAAGGTGCTAGGATCAACTCTAAACCCTATTCTCTTGTCCTCACTAAAATTTACTTAAGAAATATTTGTAAAGTACATGAAGTCATAGGTCAGGGAATGATTTTCAAATGTTCACACACTGAATGAAGATCCTTAAAAAAATCAATCTTTAAGAAGTATTTTTTTCCATAGGAAGGCATGGTTTGGGCTTATTTATTTATTTAAAACAGACATTTAGAAATATACACAGCTGAAAATGTCAAGAGTTTTAGGACTGTGTGAAATAATGCTGGTCATGGCAAAACCAGTAAACACATCTTACCCAACAGAAACAGACTGCAACTGGCATAATAAAATAACCACAGTTACTCTCATTCCAGATGAAGCTCAGTTTAGTCATAATGTTAGCTCTGCCTTCCATCATATGGGCACTAATGTCTCCAAAAGAATTTTTGCAGGGAAAATAAAGCAAGCAGAGGATTACAAGGAAATTGGTTCATATTTTTTTCCAGAGAGCTGAACTTCTGAGCTTGCTCAGTAAGCATTGACTGCAGGTCACCTGGGTTTATATCAGTCTGCTTATACTGACTTCCACAAGGAGAACTGTATTTTGTTCCTGCTCTGATGTCCAAAAGCTCTTCAGTAGTTAGCTGAAACGCAACAGACTCTCTCACATTTCAAATAGCTTAGAGAAAGTTTATCAGGAGGGCTGATTCAAATTACCATAATTATTTCTGCCACAGCTTATCACACAAACAGGACATTAAGAATATGATATGAGTAGAGATAAAATTAGCCAAAGGAACCTAATCTAAATTTTTTCCCTGGTCTTAAGTGTTTAGTTATATTCATCTCCAGATGAAGATGTAGAAATGGGCAGCAATCATTTTCAGTGGGGACAGCTTGTTGTGACATACACTGAGGAGCATTGCCCAGCTGTCAATGTGTGACAGCCACAACAGCCAGCATTACACAGGTGGGATGTAGAATGCTTCCAAAAAATCATTCCAGCTCTCTGAGCTGGAAAACAGCTCTTCCGGATATCAGAAGGCTGTCAATATGTGACAGGCACAGCACACAGCACCACACAGGTGGGATGTAGAATGCTTCCAACAAAATATTCCGGCTCTCCGAGCTGGAAAACAACTCTTCCGGATATTGGAAGGCCCTCAAGGCTACATCCAAAAGGGATTTAAACGAAACAAAGTCACACATGGGCTAAAAACCAACACAAGATCACATGTTCCCATTAAGAAGCATTTCAGTTTAGTAAGCAATGGGAGCTCTTCTGAGTACCAGCCTGCGCTACTGATCTGACAATTGTCTTTTTCCCCAGAACTTCTCAGATTTAGGCCCTTGAAATAAATTTTCAGGTCTTTCCCAAACCTATTTCCCACTTATGCTTGGAATTTTCCTTTGGATTTTAAAGATGTTTCTAAGGAATAATTCTTTCCTGTTTTCTCTAACTTTGTGTCATCACATAGTGATTAATAACAGTGCCCATAAACTCCCCTTTCTTGGTCACTTTATAGCCTACATGCTAAACTTCATACCAGCTGAGTTAATAGAGTGCATGCTTTTTCTCTCATGAGGCAGCTCCCAGTAGGTTGTAGGCAAGTATTTGTGTTTCACAGTATGAAAGCTTCATAAGCATCCTTTTAATTGAACACTGGTACTCAGCAGAGATCACTCAAGACTGCTCATTTTGGGCTGTGTGGCATTGCAGGAATAAATTTTTCATTTATTCCCATTTGTTTTCAAAATTGTTTTTTCTGGAAAAGTGATAGGAGCTTTAATGAAGCCTGTGAAAGGTCAAAAAACAACATCTCTAATTGAATGCACTCTTGGGAATTCACTTGGAAATAATCCTCTTCATTTTTTTGTCTCCCTTTCTGGCTGCCAGTGTTGAACCACAGAGTTAATAGCAGCCCTCTAAAATAAGCTGGCTTGTGTGTTGGGTCAGCCACAGTCATCTCTCTCTCTAAACCTCTCCATTTGCTACACCAGCAGAATAATGGAGGAGAAGCATGCAGCTGGGGTGGAGTGTTAAGATGTGCTGAAGATGGCCTAGCTGGGTGTGAGAAGTACCTTCCTTTTGGCAATTAGCCCCTGCACTCCATGTGCAAAAGACCACACAGTGAAAGGTCAGATGACAGTTGTTTCAGAAGAAAACTCTGCAATTTGCTCTCCTCCCTAGGGCACCCAGGGTACAGCTTTTACTCCAGGTGTCCCTGATGGTCTCATCTTGAAAAATCTCAGACTGAGGGACACAAGCATGTTGGGCTTCAAAACCCAAAGCAGTGGATGAAAAGCAGTGCACAGCAATCACTGCCTGGCCAGGCAGGAGCAGAGACACCAGTGTGGTCTCAAAGAGAGGGAACGCAGGCAGTGCTGTGACTGACCCAGGCTGGGCTTATCCTGCCTCTATCAGGAGTAGTCAGCTTCCAGGACTGGCTCAGAGAGGCTGCCAAATTTGCCAAGAGGCTGCATAAACAGTAATTAGCATCTCCCCCATAGCTTAGCTTACAGTGAATGGAAGATGACCAAATCTCACAAGATTTTCTGCAAACCCTCATTTCAACATCTTTGGTGCTCCTCCAGCTAGTGACAGCTACTGAATGGTCCTCCCATAACTCTAACTTCAGTGATGACCTGAGTTCCAGACGTGAGGATTTTGTATCATCTGCTAGCAAGGCCCTTGAGACACCCAATCACCAGTAGGCACAGCCATGGAGATGCCATCCTCTTTAAATTTCAAGCTGGCAAACCAGAAAAGAAATGCCATTAAATTTGAGTATGTTGGCGTGCTGCCGAGTTTTCTGTAAACTTGAAAAATTTAGCTCTGAATTAATGAACAAGTATCTTCAGATATCAAAACGGATTGCATAGTATTTGAGACATTCAAATTCTAAAGAATTTGCTCTCATTTTTAAAAAGTTTTTTGAAGATTTTGCTGGCAAATGGCAAGATAAATATTGAAGGAGCATTATGGCCAGATCCATAAAGGCCCACAAAATAAACTTTTTTTAAATTTTAAAAGCACAGGGATTTATATATGTAAAGGCTGCTTTCTTGTGCTATAAACTTAATGAAATATATTAAAAATGGTCTTCACAGCCTTATTTGTGTTGCTGTAATGCTTCGGTTCTGTGAGGTTTTATACTCCATTAGTCCTAGCAGCATGGGAATGGTTTACCATTAAGAGCCATAAAATGAGTGAGTTGTATTAATCACTTCTGAGCCACCACAAGCTTTCAGACAAACAGACTTTTTCTCATCAGGAAATAAAGGAATTCTTAGTTTCTGCAGTGAGGTAAAAGCTATGGTGTCTGTCCTGCATGGCAGAGCTCTTGCCACCCCCCAGGACAAAAATCACCAAAACCTGCTGTTCCAGAATTTCCTCTTTGAGGACACTGACAGCCAATGCAGGAATGTTGGAGTCTGGAAATATGAGGAATTTCTCTTTGCATGTTTGAGAGATTTTAGAATCTCTGACAAACAGTGTTTTTAACCTTTGTTCATGGAAAAAGGGCTTTTAGGCTCTGGAATGAAGCAGGGTATTTAAGAGTGTGTATTAAATAGTAGAATAGTGCATAGTTTTATCACAGTGTGAGAATTTTAGATATATGGGGATTTTAGGATGGTAAGCAAGTGATGGCAAGATGGAGGAAGCACATGGCTTTTGGGTTTCTTCCTTCTTCTTCCTTGCCTCCATGTTCTGCTGTGAGGTGGCACATTATAGTTGGCTTAGAATAGAATCTAACCTTCTAACATAGATAATAGTTATTGGTGAAGAATTATAAATACTGATTACGTAGTTTGTAGTATAAAGATAATCGTCACCTTTGGGGCTGGGTCCTTTCCCTGTGAGCTGACCTGCTGAACAGATCTCTGTGGGTCAGAGAAGAAATTGTACAGATAAGAGAAAAATAAACAGCCTTGAAGAAGCAGAGGAGACAGCTCTCGGTTTTTTCTTCTATCTCGGTGCTGGGCAAAAGACTTACACTCTCGGGAAGAACAACATTGTATAAAAAACCCGAGACAGGAACACCATTCCTTCAGAGTGTGACACATCACTTGGAAGCTACTCAGCCAGGCATCACACACAGAGAATCATGCTATTTGCAGTGTCGGCCCTTGGTGTCCCATTGGGAGCTTTCAGGGAGCCAGCACTTGGCATTGTAGCCTGCAGCTGGGCTCTGATCATACAAATGTTCCAGTAGGATTTAATTGAGATAATTCATAATTCATCAAAAAAGAAAGTGGGACAAGTTAGATTCTGGACACAAGTAATGGAGAGCAGCAGTCAAGTGGAGATAGCAGCCAAGTGGTCAAGGCTCCACTTAGCATTTTTTTCAGTGCTGGGTCTGCCACCTCTGAAGGAATGTGACAGGAGGGATGAGTTGTAACAGACAAATGCTTGCCATTCCTTCTCCTTCCCTTTTTCTCTGCTGTAACAGACATGATAAGATCTTGTGGCTCCAGACCTGCCCCTCCTTCTTGTGGCAACCACTTTGAATTTTCCTCCACTGCTCTGGCCTGAATAGTTCAGCCAGTGAAAACACTGTCTAAGCTGATTTGCTCCATTTCTATAGTTGTCCTGAGAAGGTCAGTGGGGTGTGCAAAATGGCCACTTTTATTGATTTATCTTGAAATGTCAACTAGAAATATACCTGGAGCCATGTATACACATGAACATACCTGTGAAGAATTTCTAGATTAATACAACTATATTTTAATAACAGAAGCTTTTCTCTTTGACCAAAGCACAGGTGTAGCCTGATTTGTTTGCCTCTGTGCAGGGAGAGATGGGAAATATTGTCTTTTTTCAATAAAATCCAGCTGCTGATTTTATAATACAGTCAATATCTCTGTAAATTCAAGAGACACATGTCCTTGCTGCAACTGCTGGATCCACAGCTGTTCTCTTAATGTTAACCATTGGAATGTGGGACTGATTTAGCCCTGGGAGACCAAGCCTGACAGATGTTCACCACATCTGCTCTCCAGAGCTTCCAGTAGACAAGATCCCACAATCTCTCCATCACAATCTTCTCTCATATTGATCCAAAACCTCCTTTGCCACAAATCAAGCAGATTTCTTCTTGTCCTCTGCTTTAAGTTATATAGGGAACTTGTGAAAGAGGAAGTATTATGAGGCAGAAGTGAAAGGCACAGATACAAAGAGCAAAGCATTCAGCCAGGCAAGAATGTAACAAAGAAAGGTCAAATAGCTACACACAATCAAAAATAAAAACTAGTCTAATGCAATTTTGGTACTTTTTTTTTTAATAAAAATAATTTTAGGTCTGTTGCATTCTCTTGTCTGTCTTGTGAATAAAATCCACAGGAGTTCTCTCTATGCCAAGATCCAAATAGAAAATCGAAAAAGATACAGATCAGACCCTAGTATTTCCTTTTCAAAGATATCTGCTTTGTTGGACAGCGAGACACACAGATGACTGCTCCTTGCACATTTGTCTAAAACTCGTTATGCATGGTGGCTCAACAGAGACTATTTCACTTTTTTTTCACAAAAAGAAATCAGGGTAGAGAGTGTCAAAAACTCAAAGCAAGAAATTTTTTGCTTGATTCCCCTTAGCCTCTGAAGGCTTATCCCTTCAGAAGAAGAAACTAGATTGGTCTGAGGCAGCCAGTTCTTGACAAGGTCATGCTGATGCTTTTATGTCCCATTATTCTCTTTCAACCCTTATTAATTGTTTTGCTAAGAACCGTGGTGCGATGGACATCATGCTGATGTCTGAGTCATGAAAAGAGCATATGATTGTCTGCTTCCCACTGCTGTCCTTTGATGAAGGGGTCCGGGTCCTCTGGCCAGGGTTGTGAAGCACCTGCCAAAAGAACAGGAGGGGATAGAATGATGCATGTGGCAGTATCCTGCACCAGGAAATTAATAAAACCCAGAGCATGACTGTTCATTATTTCAACAGAAAGCCACAGCTTAAATGAACATCAGAGAGGATCTGAACACATTCTTGTGTGGCATCCCAAGCATACTATGAGTGTTCTTCCAAACTGGTGAGTTCTCTCCAGAAGGATGCTGTCTTGGGCAGTGTCTCTCAGTAAACAATTTTTCATGCCACAGATGACATGTTCTCTGAGTCACCCCAGTACAGCACACTTGTCCAGCTCACCACAAAATCCACTGCACTGTACATCCTGATTGAGGGAAACCTTTTGCTTTATCTGGTTCTTCTTCTCTGGATCAGGATTAAAAGCACGAGAGACAGAATTCTTGTTCGGACTTGGATGGCTATTATTTCTTATCTTCTTTACAGCCTCACTGACTGTGAGTGCTTCTACATGCTAAGTTAACCGAGCAAAAATGGAGTATAGAGTTATGCTTTCAAGGTCTTTTAAGCTTAAACTACCCAATTATGAGATACTAACAAATTTATTTTAATTCTTAACCCAATAACTAGCTACTCATGTCCCACACTGTGGATTTTTCCAACCAATCACACAAAATCACCCAAGCTTGTGAAGAAGGAGAAGAGAAAAAGAAGAAAAAGAAGAAAAAGAAGAAGAAGAAGAAGAAGAAGAAGAAGAAGAAGAAGAAGAAGAA
>CM031859.1:55473163-55503477 GCA_018697195.1 Certhia americana | reverse complement strand
GAAGAAGAAGAAGAAGAAGAAGAAGAAGAAGAAGAAGAAGAAGAAGACTACACCCGAAACTGTCTTTCTTTTTTTATGTATATATTATTGTAACTCATCACCTTAAATTCTATATCTCTCTCTGTTATACAACACACTTCTATTTAACTACACACTCACAGTATCAGTGCTATCACTCAGTTTTGGAAGCCTTTTCCATGGCCTCAGGTTAAATGTAGTGTATCTTTGAGGATCATTCCCTGTTAGCACAGAAAATCTGAAATTCTCTGTGTCCAGGGTTCCAGCATCTCATCTATGGGGAAGGCTCAACATGCTCATGGCCCCCACACTAAGAAGGAGGGTGAGGAGCAGCAGGTCTGGGGCTGGGCTACTGGCCTCTGCCCTTTCTTTCCAAGCAGTAAGGTTGTCCCTCAGGTGACTTTCCCTTCTTATCCCACTGGGGTACCTGGAAGAGTTGGGAGGGCAGTGCAGGGATGACTCCTGGAACAGGAACTACTGAATGCATGTGGATGGTGCTGTTAAAGCATGTCTTTCTGCCCAGGTTCTGCTTGTGTCTTTTCCCCAGACTGAGGTGAGCAGAATAACCACCAGATTTGTAGATGACCCTTGGCTTGACAACCTGGGGACACTCTAGACTGGAAGGGACTGCTTTCCCATTCAGCACAGAACAAGATGTGAGCAATCTGCAATCCCTTTTTTTATGTCATACAAAAAAATGCTGTCTTGGTCCTCACAATTTCCCTGCTTTTGAGTCCTTCTTAAACTCAGTGGGCTCCCTGCCATGAGAGGTTTGGACTCCCAAAGGATTATAGCTGGAAAACACTCTCTGTCACTTGTTGTTTGCTGAGGCTGAACAGTGGAGTTGAATGACTGGCTTTCAGGTTACCAGCATCTTGGCAAAACTCTCAGAGGATAAAAACCAGAAACATTTAATAACTGAAATCAAGACTTTTCAAAATTACTCAGAAGAAAATGCTCTCATGGGTATGGAGTGAATGGGAAGGGGACCTAGAGAAAACAAAAATAAACAAAAAAAAGATGTCTTTAGGGAAAGTGTCAAATTCTGCTACTGGGGTCTTCTGGAGACATGTCTTTGCAGAGTTTACTAAGATTTTCTTGATTTATACATTCTCTGATGCAGACACAAATGATCCAGTGTCTTCCTGAGAGGAATATTAAAATGTGGAGCACTTCCAAAATAAAACTGCTAATCTTTCAAACAGCAATTTTATTAATGTTCACTCATGATTACTTAGTCATGAAGAAGCTCGAGGTCCAATTTATGCTTGGGAAATTTTAAAACCATTGTCCTGAAAGTGTTGCAATACCTCTGCCCAGAGGTGCTAACCTCAGCATATAATAATAAGAGCCATTGTCATCAAGGTACTCAGCCCCCTGTGCTGTAAGATAGAGACAGGGAGCAGAATGAAGCCTCCACAATCCAGGAAGGAATGTGAACTGCTGTGAAACTTTGACCAGCACAAGTCCATGGGGCCAGGTAGGATTCACCCAGGAATACTGAGAGAGCTGGCAGAAGAGCTCACTAAGCCACTTTCAATCATTTGTCAGCAGTCCTGGTCAACCAGGTAGGTCCCACATGACTGGGAGCTGGAAAATGTGATGCACATCTATAAGAGAGATTGGAAGAAGGATTCGGAGAACTACAGGCCTGTCAGCCTGATCTTGATGCTGGGTAAGGTCATGGAGCAAATCATCTTAAGTGCCATCATGCAACAAATACAGGACAACCAAGAAGTCAGGCCCAGCCAGCATGGGTTTGTGAAAAGCACGTTCTGCAGGATGACCTGCTCTCCTTTTATGGCCAGGTGACTCACCTAGTGGATGAGGGAAAGGCTGTGGCTGTTGTCTACTTGGATTTCAGTAAAGTGCTTGACACTATTTCCCACAACATTCTCCTGGAGAGATTATCTTCTCATGTTATAGATGGATGTATTCTTCTCAGGGTGGATAGCTGGGCCCTGAGACTGATTGTGAATGGAGCTAAATCATGCTCACTAGTGGGCAGTCACCAGTGAGACTCCCCAAGGCTCTGTACTGGGACCATTCCTGTTTAACATCTTTGTGGATGACCTGGATGAGGGGATGGCATGCACCCTAACTGAGTTCACAGATAACACCAAGGTTGGTGGGAGGTCCATCTGCTGGAAGTAGGAAGTCTCCGCAGAGGGATCTGGAAGGCTGGATCAGTGAGCCAGGGCCAATTGTATGAAGTTCAATTATACAATAAGCTGAGTCCTGCACTTGGGTTACAGCAATCCCATGAAGCACTACAGGCTAGGGAATGAATGGCTGGAAACATGCCTGGGGGAAAAGGACACAGAAGTGCTGGTTGACAGATGGCTAAACATGAGCTAGTGCATGCCCAGGTGGCCAAAAGGCCAATGGTATCCTGGCCTGTGACAGAAATAGTGTGACCAGCAGGATGGGGGCACTGATTGTCCCTCTGTATTTGACACTACTGAGACCACCACCTCAACTCCTGTGTCCACTTTTGGGACCCTCACTGAGGCACTGGAGCAAGTCCAGAACAGGACAACAAAACTGGAAAGGGGTCTGAAGCACAAGTCTTATGAGGGGCAACTGAGGCAGCTGGGGTCATTTGGCCTGGAGAGAAGGAGTCTCAGGGGAGCCCTTGTTGTTCTCCACAACTACCTGAAAGGTGTGTGTCAGTCTCTTCACTGAGGCAACTAGCAACAGGACAAGAGGAAATGGTCTTAAGTTCCATCATGGAACATATATTAGGAAAAAATTTTTTGTGAAAAGGGTTGTAAATCCCTTTGGAACAGGGAAGTGGTGGAGTCACCCCCGCTGGAAGTGTTCAAAAATTAATGGATATGGCACTTAAGGACATGGTTTAATGGTGAATATAAGTGGTGGTGATAGATTGATGGTTGGACTTGTATGTCTTAAAGGTCTTCTCCAAACAGTTTCTAGGCCAAGTTCTCCTCTACTTACATCATTACCTGTTCTATTAACTTTAATGGGTTGGAATGGGCACAGTCCTGCCTCCTGTAAACCAATTTAACCAAATTAAACTCCTGTTTTCAGAACGTAGACGCTGAAGAAGAGAGAAATGCCAGTTTGTCATATTGGCAGTTCTAGCAGTACAAGAAAACCACCTAGGGGTCCTGTCTGAATAAGTGTATGCCTTATTATTACCATAAGCATGGTAAAACCATGGTGATATTTAGAGAAAGCTGGGAAACTGGGAAAGCAGAATAAAACGTGAAATTTTAAAAAATTGTAAAGGCAGTATTTCACAACAAAGGAGGTTCAATAGTTCATTTCATAGGTCATGATGTCCTGAGACTTGTGTAATTACCAAAAAGTTGTTTTAAGTTTTTAGGCAAACTGGAGTAATATAAACTAACACTATAAAAATGTGGGTGAGGTTTTCAAAAATACTTGAACAGGGTTTAGCAGAGTTCCTTCCTGTATTGCATCGCATTTTGGTACAAGACAAGGCAGAGCCAGAGAACGATTTTGAAAAGTCCTTCATCTTTTCTCCAGCCTTTGGTTTCTGTGCTCCCATGTAGGAAAATAATACAATTCCTTATCTACAGACTGTAAAATCATTTATTTCAATCGTGTTGATTGAAAGCAAGCCTATTTTGGCTGAAAATAAACTCTATCTTGCACTTCCTACCACTAAAGTAGATGCTGGATGGAAAAGATGCTCAGATGATAATTACTTAGCATTTTACTTCAAACTTCAACACAATTTCTGAAACATAGTTTTATCCCACCCATACTGCAAGACCACAGGGGTTTCATACCTCTGCTCCTTCAGCCTCTGCTTGTGGCACTTGAAAGGACAAGAAAGACAAGTGTCCATTCTTCATAAAGGCTTTTATTACAAGGTTGTTCAAGGTGCATTGCTGAAAGCCCATAGATGAGAGGATGCATGTGATACTGGCAAAGGAGGTTGAAAAAGAATATATAAAGACTGGGGCATTTAAAAAAAAAATAAAAAAACCCCTGAAACAGAACATATTGCCCTTTCCTAAGTCAAGTCCAAGTTGTACACAGTTTGTATTCTGGAAATGAAGATAATCCATGAGTTGGTGGGTAATAGTGCCAGTGAAACTTGATTTCAAATTGCTGAGGCTCAAACCTGGAGTTTCTTGCTAGTAAGGGAAGGGCTATACTGAAGACTTGCCTTTTTTGGTGGCACTAATAAATTCAGCAGCTCCGGTACAGTCGTGTCTTTCCCCTAAATATGAACTTTATTGTGTGCATCTCTCCTCTGTCAAATCTGAGAAAAACTGGCCAGGGGATTCAAGACTTACTATTATTACTTATATGCAAAGGTACGCACCTATATTGCCATGACTACAGAAACCTTAGTTCTTTATCAACACAGGTTAAAAGTGTGGCAAATTAGGCTGAAACCAAAGTTTAGTGAAGAATTCTTCCAAGATTTTGGCCAATGCTAAATCTATTATGATTTTGTTATTATGTTTCCTATTATTGCAGTCACTGGTGGGGTGAGTTTTTGGTTTTGACAGCATTTATCAGTGCAAGCCAGCACTGATAAATCAACGTGAATACATTATTTTCACAAAGCATTGGCTGAAGAGACATGCCATGGCATGTGACTTTGGCTAACTAATTGGGTAGCTCAAATATTGGAGCTCAGATACATGAACAAATAGCTGTGGTGAACAACTTGTGAGCCAGTCACGGACAGATGTTTACTTGTGGAAAACTTTCAGCTAATAGTACATATTCCTGGAGAAGTCATAGCCTGTTTACAGGCAATTTCTGGCATGAAGGGACCATATCCATCAATTAAAATGTTTAGTCTGAATTGGTTTCCAACTCTAATTGAAACTAAATGAAGAACTGATCTGAGTTGCAGCACTTTTCTTTTAAAAAGCTCCAACACATATGCCTCTTCTTGATGTACTGGTAACTATGCATGAATTTGTTCAACTTAGTCTTTTCTCAAGGGTGTGGTAAGCATACTGCTTTTTTTGACCTTCTGTGCGGGTTGGCAGGTTCTTGGTGAAGTCTCTCAAAACTTGAGAAGGAAATCAGTAAGAGCAGGAACTTGAAGCATGTCCAAATAATGCTAATGATATTGTATAGGTTTGCCAAACCGTGGCAACTCACAGCTGATCACAAAGTGGGTGTTCAGTTTAAGTAGGAACATCCTTACTTTGTGCTTTCCATGGAAGCGTCTCTCTAACAGGAGCCTAGCTGGGACTCCTTGGCAAGTTGCACCACTTGCTCTGCCAGCAGTAGCTCTTACCCAGCCAGGGAGAACCTATTTTCCCTGGTACATTCCTCCAGTTTCTGTTGATGCTTTGTGTTGTGAAGGACAAAACTCATGTAGCCATGTAATAAAAATAATCCGCTGTAGATGTCAGTATGCTGGTTGGCTGCAAAATGACTGAAAATAAAAGAATGTTGCTGGCAACAAGAACCTCAGGGTAAGAGGGCAGAAGACTCTGCAGTTCGTGGTTGTTGCCAAAATTCATTTCCATCCATGAAATGAGAAGCCCTTTGAAAGATCTGCCCTGAAAGAAAAAAGGCATCTGGGCTGTGGAACAGAAGTGAGAACCACCACAACGCTCAGCTCACCACATGGTATTCTTCACTGGAAAAGACCAAAAGCACTCCCCAGGTGGGGCCAGACTGGGGCAAAATGAGTGGGTGCCCCCTCCTTCCTGCTCTTGTTTTCATGCAAGAGGCCTGGGCCAGGGGGGAGACAAACCCTGCACTCTCAAGACAGTTTAGGCCACTCCTCATTTCCCTGCCTGTAAAACAGAGCTATCAAAGGTTCTTATAGGCTGGTTCAAATTGGTAGCATTGATGAAACTAATTATTGTGGTTGCTCACTCTTGTGATTTTCCCAGCTTTTGAGAATGCTGGATCAGTCTATAAGGGAAATGTGACACAGTTGGTTTGTCTAGTGTTTTGTCTCTTAGTTTTGCTGTTGTTTTTGGCAACATAGAAGTATCTTCAGCATGCTCCATTACCCCACAGCAGAAGAACACACAGCTTTCTCATAGATGATACGGTTTCAGCTTGTATCTTACTGTGTAATGAGCAAGACAGACTTGAAAAATATTACGTTTAATGGCAGTTTAACTGTATAGACACTCTTTGGAAAACATCAACAGCAAAACTGAAAAAAATATTGGTACTCAAATGTCTCTAAACCCATTCAGCTTGTGACTGGAGCCAAGAAATAAAGCCAGTATTCCCACTCTGTGTGGATTTAAACAGGAGTCATTTGGGATCCATGGGTGTTGACCTCTGCAATGGCAGAGGGTGCTGGACTAGTCACAGACATGCCTCATAAAATGAAAACTAGTTGGTGTTTTTTGGATAAACTTGTTACTGAAATGTTGGAAACCTCTTTGTCTTCTTTGTCTTTTGTTTTAGCAAGAAAGCCTGGAGCAGTAAATTCAGCAGGTTTGCTGGGTGCACATCTCAGAACAAAGGTTTTCCTTTTGGCCAACTTTATTCATGCCCATGATGACAAATATCAGAGGTCTCAGCTGACTAGAAGAATGTGACCAACCTTCCACAAATGTGTCCCTCAACTCCACAGTGAAAATTAATAGAGGAAGCAGCAAGAGCAGTGACCACTTTATTGCAATACACAATGTAATTTTTTTCAAGACATTGTTCCATCAGAGTGAGGGAATTCTGGCCTAGATCTTCATTAAAAGGTGATCCAGACCAATGCAGGCTAGTAAAATACAGTCTTGAAGACTCAAAAACCTTGAGGCGAGGAAACAAAAGCAAACCACCACATATATTATTTCTGAATTCACATCATCTCCTAAACTGATCTGACCTAGGACTTCTGGGCATTGGGGCTTGGCTGCAGATCAGAGGGAGAAAGAGAAGAGGTGGCAGAAGGTGGTTCAGTTCCCTCACTGAAGTTCCAGGGGAGCTGCCTTGGCTGCTAACACAAACAGAAAGCAAACAACACTTTGAGCCCCTGCTGGTAGATGGTGTTGACTTATGCCAGTGGAAAGAGCAGACCTGAGCTCAGGGTATACTTCTGGGCGAAGACAAAAGACAAAAGCCTTCCGGGCAGAACTAGTAAACCAAGGAAAGTCAAAGAGGAAATTCTTGTGGGAGTGCTGTCAACATTACTGTGATGGATGGTGACTGTGGTCCCAGGCATGGGCCCCACACAGCTCAGACACAAACACACTTCAGCCAAACACTGTCCAAGTGGTGGTGCCCTGTGCCCCTAGAGAGCCACGGTGACTGTCCATGCAGTAGTTTGCCTCTACTGGTGTCCCAATCCAACATCTCCATATCTACTTGTTTGTGCACCAAAACACTGCTGTAACACCAAACTGGCCGGGGGTATGGCTGATTGGGAAGCAGGCTGCGAGGGGGCTAGAAGAGTATCAATGAAACATCAGCTCCTGGAAACCTGATCAAGATTTCTCAGTATGCTGGCAACTCTCTGAGAGAAACAAAAATTACTGAGTCTCAAAAATTTAAAAATTGTATAAAATAATTGTGAGATTGGAGAGTCCAGCCAAAACTAGCTGCACAGAGCTTTTTCCCAGAAAGCTGGAAGTGTGTGCGTGTATGCATGTTAGAAACTTTTCTTTCCTTCAGAGCCCCACCTGCTGCTTCCTCCTCAAGCTCAGCAGTAGAGATGTGAGGCTGAATTCAGCTCAGGTACATCCTGTCCTTTAAAGGTATCTGAAGAGAGGGCATGCCAGGGGAGTGCTGCAGAGCCTGTGCTCCCATGTACTTTCCTGTCTGGCACCAAACACCCTCGTTAGTTTGAGCGACAGAGGCTGCCCTGCCAAAAGGAGATAGTTTAATTACTGTTTTCCTCCCTCCTCTTTTATGAAGTGGCTGTAAAACTATTCACTGCTGAACCTGAGCCATCCCAAGGAACTGACTGAGTGAAATATTTAAGAGGGCTATTTATTTAGGCGTCAGCTTCACAGGCTCCCTTCATAACTGTCTGTACAACTCTGAAGCTACTGAGTATTTCCATAGCAAGTAATATGATTTATGAGGACTGTCTTGGTTCCTGTGCACAAACTCCCTCAACCATGCACAGATGGATGGCGTGAAATAGAGTCAAATACCAGATGAGCTGGTTCAAATCAAAGGACTTCAATATGAAGCCACCCCCAACTGGAAGGCACTCAGACCTGGGTTTTTGAACTCCCCCCCTCTAGGACACAACAGCTTGCATGGAGTCTTCAAGGGTGGGACAAAATGCTTTCTGCCAGCACACAGTATATGAAATATGCTGGTAGCCCTTCATCTGAGGAGCCCCACAGCAAGGAAGTGGGTGTGATTAACAGACAAAACCAAAGCAGCAGATGGGACTAGACAGCATGGAATCCACAGACCACCAAGAGGGCCAGTTGTCCAGATAAAAAAATTCTGAAGCATTACCACAATGATTTGGGTCAAGTCATTGAACTTTGAGGGGGTCTGGTGAAGAAAATAGAAGGGAAACATTTTTCTATCTCCTGTATGGACTACATGAGCAATTAATACAGATATCTCAAAGACAATTTCAAACAACTCCTCATCCTTTCAAGGACAGAATGACAGGTCTTGAGAAGGAGGTGAAGCACAGATGCAGTACATCATGGCTTTGTAAGGTTTTCTCCTAGTGTTTTGCAAGATATTCTTATAACACAGCTTGGGAAATAGTTACCAAGCAGTTGCAAAACTGGTTTGGAAGCCATCTACAAGGAGTAGCTGTCAGTGGTGTAACACTGCATTAGACACTGGGTACAGAAATAGACCCCTCCTGTGGACAGAAGTATTTACTGCTTTCCTCAATGACCAGAAAGATGAAAGAGCATGCTTATTAAATTTAAATCTGGTAAGTCCCAGCTTTCCAAAATATTGGAATACAGGGTAAGAGTTCACAATTCTCTTGACAACTTGAAGCAGAGGTGTGAACTGATGGAAAAAGGGAACAGCTTGGGAAGCAAAATGTAAACTATAGGGATGGATGCAAGTCTCCTGTTGCTTCAGGTCCAGCTATAATTAACCAGCACCTTTTTAGATGCCAGGATTCCTGTAGCTCCTAAAAATATTGGCAAGGCTCAGTACACATCATACAGGGCTTGCTGTCCTAGATAGCTGTATGGTCTGCTCCTTCTCCAACCAACTGCTGCATATAGCAAAAAGTGCCTTCTGGTAAAGCAATTGCTGTAGGAAAGGAGTTGAGGTGATTTAGGTCTTCAGTACTTTGTTTTGTAAAAAGTGCAATGTCTTCAGTTTTCCTTGAGGAGGTCCAGAAAACTTTCTGGTTTGTGTTTTAAAATTTCCTTTTCACGGGGATCAGATGTTCTTATCAATGTCCCTTCACTCAGGATGTTTCTTGTGAAAACTGAGCAAGAAGTTCCCTGCTTCAGAAACCAAGAGTGGGTGGTCAATCCTCTTCATACAACAACATTGAAGGGCCAGTGGAGACAAAGGCGTCCAGGTGACCCTGCCAGGGCACCATGCCATGGGGACAGACAATAGCTGGTCCATGGTAATGCAATGGCCTGGGCTCTGCATATATCCAAGCATCCCTGAGAGAAAGATGCAGGAGCAAGTGTAGATAGGCTCAGAAGTCTGAAAGCTGGATGTGATCCTTGTGATGGGAGATCAGCATATTCAGCCTTTCTGATGGGGTGTGACAAAGAGCAATGGATGGAAGTTACCAGCAGGCCAATTCATACTTGAAATAAAGAATCCCTACTTTTTGAAGCAGGAAGGTAACTATAGTGAGGATTTTTTTTTTCTTGCCCAACTTCTTGAAGGAGAGGTTGGATAATTTTCTAAAAGATGTGCTTTGATGCAGGATTAATCTCCTGCCATGTGTGTGTGTGCAGCTGGTTTAAGCCCAGCAGCTAGCAGTGCCACTGAGCTGGTACAGACCCTTCTTGGGAGGAGTGGCCTTCCTTCACCACCTTCACCTGCCACGCTGGGCACCTCTTGCCCCATGGACATTTTTCCAAGGCTACTTCAGCTGTGGGATGGGTGTGTAGAGCTTGGAGGTGGTGTGCCATGGCTGGCAGCTCCTGATACAGAAGCAGTTTCTCAAGTTTCCCTTGGAGTACTGACCCTGCTGAAATCATAGCCCTTACTATGAGATAAATGAGTGAAAGGCAACAAAACGGCCCGTGACACACGGGAGGACAGCCAGTGTCCCACCTTTGTTCACTGTGCTCTGGAAAGCGCACCTGGACAAGCCAAACATATGAGTGCCATCTGCTGGCAGATGGGAATAGGATTTTGGGGTCATGAGCAGCGAGGGTTATTCGCACCCTGTGTTTGCGAGCCCTGGCTCCTATTGTGCCACGGCCGTGGGTGACAGTGACTGGCAGACGGACAGGGGGACAGCATGAGCCCTCGGGCCATCTTCTGCGCTCCTGAGCTTGTGCTGGCTGTGGCTGTGTCCTGACAGAGGCAGATGGAACAGCCGTGAGAGCAGGAGCCTTGCTCCGCAGGTCTGCCCGAGGTCTGGCTGATGGGATGGAGCACAGGAAGGTGGTGGGTGGACGTGCCCAACACCCTACAACACGGGATCCTTTACAGCCTGTAATGTGTGGGCAGTGGTTCAGATCTCCTGAGTTGGCCTGAGAACTTCTTTACATTGCTCACTGCTCTGTTTTAGGCGAAAACAAAAGGGAATTTTGGAGTGTGTATGGAGGTGTCTATGTGGCTTCTATTTATTATGTAAAAATCAAAGGACACACAATCTAAATAAATCCATTGTGTATCTTTGCTGGTGAAAACCTCAAAAGATAAGAAAATACTAGTCACCAAGTATCAATTTTTAGTGCAAATTCAGAGCGATAATAATAAAAAAAAACCCTAACGCTTTGACAGGCAGAGGTACTTCTGTGCAGGCACTTCCAAAACAAATGCCATTGGAAGAGCATTTTGTAGGAGGTGTTTGCTAATAGATGTGAGGGCTGAGCAGCACTTGGAGGGGTCATTTCTGTTCACTGACAGGATGGTGCTAATCCCACTAGAAAATAAGACAGCCGTGTATTATCTATGAGATAATATACTCAGTGATGGAAGACAAAACCTCATTATATATAACTTATCAGCTAAAAGAGCTGAAGCATGGTGTTGACTTAGAGGTGACTAAACTGCAAACCATTTTCTTCTGTTAATTATAACATGCACTTATTACTCTTTTTATTCAGCAAAATACTTCCTGCCAGTTTTTTCGGGAGTGTTGTTGCAGTGCTTTCTGCCTTAGGATGCTGGAATCTTTTCAGAAAATAAAGACGTGTGTAATGCATATGAAAATCCCTGTTCATAGTTTTGAAGTGAGCTGTCTAACTTAGGCATGGCTTTCTTTTCCAGAGCAAGTAATCACTAGTGGTGGTATGTGACTCCACCAGCACTAGAGATTTTTAGATTTTTCTTTCTTCAACTATGCAATATAAGATATAAGATTTAAGACCTAAGTTAATGAAGATTGTCAGCCTCAAAGAGCCCAGTTCATCTTGCAACACCCTTTGGGTGTGAGTGTGAAAACTCAAAAAAATGAAAACCATGAGCAGTATTTCTACTGTTTGGCTTGAATTCTCAGTGGAATGCTTGTTTCACATATTTCAAAACAGAACAAATGGAGCAAACACTTCCTGAATTAGATCTGCAATGGACCTGTGAAAATGTAACACAGACAAAATGTGGAAAAGAGGTTTTTGACCAAGTCCTTCAAAGGCCAGTTTAGTCCTCTGACATGTTAATATGTTATGGGCAGTACTTACAACAACATTGGTGCCATAAACATGTTTGGATACATGGCTTTTTTGACAGCAACAATAAAATAAAATGATAAAAATTTGGAGTGGGAAAAATCAAGAAGTTATGTATCACCATAACCCAGCAGAACATAGAGCTCTGACCTGAGCTGAGGTCAGTGGAGATGTTTTCCCCTGTCTTGGGTGGGTATCCCATGCAAGTCTGTTGAGGAAGGGGATGTGATATAGACACGTACATTATGCCCCAGTACAGACCTTGGCTTTGCTCAGGGGGCTAAGCAAGCTCTGTAAATAAAACATTCTTTACACAGGGATTGTATCCACAGGCACACATTTTCACCTGAGATCCCAACTGAGAGAGGAAAGACTGTTAGTTCCCTGCATCTGTCCTTGCTCTATGCGATCTGTAATTATGGAAACATGAGGGATTAAGAGAACAGCTTGCCAGTTGTTAATGTAATAGCTTCTTTTGACACAATTTATTTATACTCGAAAAAATAAGAATGTAAACTTCTTCCACAAGACAAATATTTACTGTTTATTTTTACAATGTGTGTTTTTATGAAAAGTGATCAATCTCCAAGTGAATTTCATGATTACTGTTTTTGTTCATGTGGTACATACACGTGCAGCAAAGGCAGATGCCTCGTGAAGGGAACTTAATTCTTTGAGAATAGTTTATAAGAAGCTCAAAGAGAGGAACTCACTGCTTCTAACTGAGAAGGACAGAGAGATCCTAGCTGCATAGGGTCAATTAAATATAATCGAAATAATAAATTTATAATAATTTATAAATTCATAATAATTTCCTAGAGATTGTGTGAAAACAAAGATGCCTTGTTTATAGACAAAGCTGTTAATTTCAGAGAAACATTCATCTAGTTTCAGACAGAAACTAGGTTTCCAGAGGTTTTTGCTGTCGCTCTTGTGATCTCATGTACTTGAAGTGACACTCAGTTTCCTGCTCCTCCATGCTTAGAATTTTAAATATTAGCATAAAAATCTAAATGATTGAGAATAAGAAAGTGAAGTATGTGTGTCTGGGCTTTTTGTAACACATTTCCTCCCCTTGGAATCTGTGCTGGTTGAAACCAGATCAAATCCATAGATCAATGTGTGCAACTCCAGCTACTTTTTAGGAAGCAGATGTGAAAAGCTGAGCTTCTTGACCTGAGCTCGTTTCCCCTTGCCTTAGATGTCCATGGTGAATTTTCCCAGAGCCAATCATCGCTGTTTTAGGAGGACCTAAGCTGTGCCCATTTCCCTCTGTGTGAAGGCAGCCTGACTCAGCTCTTTGGTGTGGTGGATCCTGCCCTCCCTGTAACACACTGCAGACCTCACTCCAGCAGTACCAAGTTCCGTGCTTGCCTGGGACTATTGGCTTTGGACATGGACTTGTCCAAGTGTCCCTATGTCCCAGACAACTTTAGTCCAGCTCACTGTGGAAAAGAGTGAGTTGGGGGCAGAGTTTGAGCACCCCAGGAAGGCACAGAGGGTTCAGGCAGACTTGTAGAGCCTGTGCCAAAAGTCACGCTGCCCTTATGGCCACCAAGCCCTGCCCCATCAGAGAGCCTGGGAGGCCTGGCTGCACATCCTGCTGGGGGACTTGGGGTGTGGGAAGGCAGTCCAGCCCACACACAGAGAACCCTGCTCTGCACTAACATCACACTGGAGAAGATCCTTCACAGATGAGAACACCCTGCTGTTCTTGGTCTTGGAAAGGCCTCTTTTACACATCTCTCCCTGAAAGAGAGAAACTCCTTCCAGACATACGACCTAGGTTTCTTTGTCCATTCCTCCATTTGCATGTAGATAACCTCTACCCTTCCTCTACCCCTCACACTGTTCTTATTTTTTCAGGAGCAAAAATAGAAAATGATAGTTCACTTAATTTTGTAGTAGATAGCTGAATTTTCTGGGGGGATAAGGAATGTAGGACAGAAAAGTTTGTTTTTGTTTCAGGATAAATTTTTTGGACCTTGTTACATTTTCTGTCTTTTCCCTATAATTCTTGGCAAAAAAGATTTAAACAAGATGAGGAGAAGAACTCCAGATGAATAAATCTGTGTGAAATTAAGGGACTGTTGATTTTAATTCAACAGAGCCTATTGAATTAGTACATTGGAATTATCCGTTCATTGGGTCCTGACTTCTGTTTTCCAGACTCTCAATTCTGAACGCTGGAAAAGACCTTCGTACAGAGGTCCTTGCTTTGAAGACTCCAGTTTTCTAGGTAATTTGAAAACTGGAAATCACAAACATAGTATAGTAATTTTCAGTGCAATTTTTTTCCAAGCAGATGTCCTAACACTTACAATGCACATATACACTTAACACTGCACATGAGCATCTTCAGCTTACAAAGGCAAAGTTATAACAGAAAAAAGGAGAGTTGGCTTGTGTTGCTCCAGCAGTTCTGTGAGCAAACCTGACACAACCACCTCTGTGACAGATGACAGTCTCTGCTATACTGGATAAACTACCTTTAGATGATTCTCTTGAATATAACACTGTTTTTTCATTTAGCTTAAAGAAATGTCATCCAAGAAGAAATGTGGGTGCTAGACCTGCCATATAAAATAGATTTTAGAACCTTAATGAGGAAAAAAAAGGAAGCAAGGTGTGAGAAAAGAAATGTAGATGAAGAGGGAAACTCCAAGTATATTCAATAAATGAAGTAAAAATCAAGTCCACATCTGGTTGTGTACTGAAACCTGGGGAGTTCTGGCAAGCAAAACCCTTAAGCAGTCCTGTGTTGACTCTTGGAGATAAAAAGAAGATAATGCTCATTCTTATATCTGAACACATGGATGCTGACAAGTCACACTGACAGAACTTGCAGCTAAGTTGCCCTTTAGACAGAGCAGCTTGAGAGCAACCATCAGTGAGATACTGGCTGCCTCTCTTCTCTGCTGACTCCCTTCTCCAGCTCTTGGGCTCACCCACAAAGAGCAAGGGAGATCAGCAGAGATACTGCTCAAAGTGTTAGCACAAAATCTAGGTGGAGGAAATTAAATCCCCTTACTGCAGACATTGGGAAGGTTTGAGCAGAAGTGTGGAGTCACACAGTGTGAAGATGGAGTGCACAGGTGGTAAATGCTCACCATGTATAAGTAGTGGAATATGGAGCTGCTTAGTGATGTGGAAAAAAAATGCAGGGATCAGGATCATGCAGGATTAGATTGAAGTCTCCTCTAAATAAGTGTTATTGAGTAGGGATGTATCTGAGCAATGATGGCTGGAATTGACCTTTTTCAACAGCCTTCCCTTTATCAATATTTTTTTTTGTTTGTTTGTTCTCATTTTAACTAAACAACTTTTATCTTAATTTCCTATTTAATCTTTAAAGGCAAATGAATCAAAAAGCAACATGCAGTTTAGCACTGCCACTGGAGGTGCAAGTTTCTTTCAAAGTATATTCAAGTAGTAGTAGTAGTAGTAGTAGTAGTAATAGTAGTAGTAGTAGTAGTCCAAGCTATTCATGGACCTCTGAATTAACATCAGAAACAGGTACTTGAAAGCAGAATTGGGGTCAAACAGCTTCTGTCTTGGGGTTATTGATTTTTAATTTCTTGATGAAAGATTAGTTAAACCATCCTGCTGACATAAAGTGCCAAGTGAGGAATTACAGTGGAATGAAAGTATTCTGAATTCTCACCCTGCGTCTGTGTCCTTGCCAGACATTGGACATAAGCATGTAATATTCCATCTGTGTAGATGAAATTTGAGTCTGATCCAGCATGTCTACTGATATTTTTCTATCACAATTTAGTAAGGAAAAGGTTTTCTTAACTTCAGACACATAAAAGTACAGTGGTCTGAGACACTAAACACCCCAAACCTTTATTCCCCCAAGCATACTTCTACACACAGTGAAGAAAAATGGGTATCCAGATGCCTTAAAGGCATGAAGAATTACACCTGAAGGAGGCATTTTCTCCCCAGGAGACTTGAGGGGACTGACCTGGGCTTAGGTTGCTAATTTTAGGTACATAAGTGAGGTAATAGAACTTCCACCCATCCTATTGCAGGTGTAGAGATAGGTCTGGAGGTCTTGGAATAAAGGTTTGAGTAATAACAGCTTTCACTCAGATCACAAGAGCTTTTGGCACCCAATAAAAAGAATAGAATGTGTTTGAATCAAAGCCTTCCCCTTCCACCCCTATTCACTTGCCTTTTCATTTTGAATGTTCCTGCCAGAATCTGAATAATCTACAACATACTGACTGGCAAGCTTCCCTCCAGCTGAAAGACAAATGGGAGAGAGAGGGGAGATTACCTCTTCAGCTTGCCAGCAGGCTTGCTTTTCAAACTAAACCACTGTGTTGTTGCAGCAGCGCTCCTGTAAACTGCTGTGTGTGCAGACAGGGAGGCACAGCTGGCGCACGGTATTGGTCCCAGCCCAGCCATAGCCAAATATGCCACTCTCCAGTGAGCAGCAGTGGTGAAGATGCACTGCTCCCCTCTGGTCTGCCTGTCAGCAGGCAGCACATAGCAAACTGGAGTACACTCTAAGCACATAGTCAGTGGGATTGTTCACATTCTTAAAATTAAGCGCATGTTTAAGATCTGACAGCCCCACCTTATCCCTGAGAAGGTCTGGATGCTGCTCAGGACTGCACAGATTTTGAACTCTTGAAATTCATTGCTCTACAAACTGATGATGCTCAACTCTACTGTCCAGGTCACTTCCTTTTAGTAAATGTCTCTGCTTTGCAGTCTCCTCCTGTCTCCAGAGGCCTCAGAGAAGATATTCAGTGATCTATACCTTCCATTGCTCAACTTCGAGCACTCCCATAAATTCATTCTCCTACAACTTGTTGTGATCATTCTTCCAGAGATCACAGTGTTCTAGCAAATCCATATCATAAAATTGGCCATGATGAGGATGCAAATCCTTATCATAAAACTATGCCAATGAGTTAACCAGCCTTCTGCTGGCACATCCTCTTTGGTTTTAATGAAAAGCCACACATGCAGTTTCAATGGACCAGAAAGTCTCCTCCAGCCTTTTATCTTTAAGCCTTGCAGTGCTAATGGAGTAATTAAACTCTTAAACATGGTGTACAGACATGTATTCTGTGTAACTACACAGAAGGAAGAGCTATTAACTTCAATAATAGCTCTTGGATTTGGTTAGACTTCTTCTATCCCCCAGAAACATACAGCATGTCTGCCAAGGGTCCTATCAAGTCTGGAGCTCTTGACAGTGTCCTCAATGAATGCCAAGCCAAAAAATCAGAACAGACACACTATCTGAGGTCAAACCTCATGGTTTCCAGGGGTCTCTTCTCTGAAAGGAGATTGGATAGATCAAACTGGTCTTTGCCCCAGCAGAGCCAGACAGGCTGCCTTCCCAGGGAAGCAGACAAACCTCTCTGATCAGATCCAGCAATGTTATTTGGCATCAAGTGGGGAAAAATGGACACTTTCTGGTAATACTGAAGAATTTCACATTCTCATGTTTTCATCCAATGTAAGACAGATATTCAAATACAAGCACAAATTGTTTAATTTTAGTTTTTGTTTTAATTTTTATATAGTATAACTGCACTACTTTCTTTGCTGGTGGTGAATACTGTAACTATGATCTAAGCTATAAGGGCGATTAATTTTCCATCATTTGAAGATCCAGTGCTCTAAGCCAGTCCTTCTGAAAGAGAAAGCAATTCATTCAGTACAGGCTGTGACATTATTCTGTTGACACCTTAAAATTAAATTCAGTAGCTAAAATAGTATAAATGTGTAAAAGGCCAACAGCTGGTGTCTTACCCCAAGATCAAGATTTCTGGGTATAAATACTAGGAAAATAAGAATATAAATAAATACTAAGGGAAACCCCTGACATCTCTCTCATTGATCAGTATTTCTTAGAGTTGATATAGGAAAAAATACCTAGCTCCAGTTAAGAGTAAGATAAAATCTGAGATGTGGGGCCAAATGAAATCTGCAAAGAAAGATTTCTTTAGGGTAGCTGGTTTTGGAGACTTGTATACAATTTTGATTGGAGGGATGAAGAGACAATAGAATAAATAAAACAAACTACCCATAAATGATCTTTAAATATTTTTTTTAATATATCAGGTATTTTAAAAATAATATAGAATTATAAACCTTTCTCCTTTAGATATCACAGGCAATATTTGAACAGTATGTTTACCTGAAAAGTCACCTACCCTTCATATTTTTGGTTCAGAAAGAAGATTCAATTATAGTTGACCTCTATATATTTTCCTGCTTTTCTGAACATGATATGGTGTGCCAGATGATTTTTTTGACTGAGCAGTGTGAGCAGATGAAGGGCATCCACAGGGATAATCTGACTAGCATGCTCAATCCATCTGGATCACATCAGCTTTTTTCCCCTCACATAAGGACATAGAAAAGAGGCAAAGGAAAAACCTGATGAATTGCTCCCTGGAATTAGTTGGCCACTTACATAAACTTCAGGCTCATTTCATAAAATATGGCCTCAAGTCTCTCCTAACCTCACCATACTTCATGATTTTCAACCAAACCCACTCAAAAGCCTATTTAGAATCTATGATGCTTAATGAAGCATGTGAGCAAAATTTCCCTGAGGATCCCATCACGCAGAATGAATTCTAGCAACTTTTAAAGAATACTTATTGACTTAGCTCAGCTACTTTAAAGTTATGTTTCACACTCATTAAAATAATCCTCTTGCTTATTCAGGACCTTTTCAGCAATGAGATCATTGATGAGAACAACACGTGAAACCTCTGTCCTCTTTGTTTCTGGATAAACATGTGCTGCCCTTGTAGAAGGAGAGAATAATGACTGTCCACTCCATTCCCATACCCTTGGGTAGGGAGAGCTAAGTAAAGGCTGCCTGGCACTTGTCCAATCCCTTCCTACAGACCTGAAGTGATGGAAACTGTATGGGCTCCATGGGAAACATGTTCCAAAACTTCACTGTCCATTATGCTGCAAAGTCATTCCTAATGTATTTTCCTAGTTAAGTACTGAGCATCTTGGTCAAGAAATAGACTAAATTTGTTCTAAATCATTTGAAGAATTCCCAAAGTAAATTTTCTGGGAGAGATGAAGTAAAATTTTTTTAACAGTGAGGAACATGTTGATACATTTTTACAGATACACAAAAGAGCAAGTAGATACTTGATTAAACAGATGAAAGTACAAAACTTCTAACTGTATTCTGTGCACAAGCTGAACCTCTAAAGGTTTCAGCAGCTTTGTCTGCAATTAATATAGTGCCACACTGCCTATTTGACCTTTTCTGATTAAAACATGCCATACAATCATGAGTAATATTTCTTGGTGAACAATAGCAATGAAAACTCTTCATTCACCAGAAGCCCCATTTATTCAGTAACAGCTGTACCTGTCTTCCTCTATTTTACTGGGCTTTGTTGTGTCAGAGAACTCCTACGACATAAGATCACTTTTCTCAAGTGTTTCCCAAAATGCTCTTTCCTTTAGCATACTGGTAGAACTAATTTCTGCTCTTCTTAAATGTTGCCTTACTGTAGGAGCCTGTCATATGACCCAGGCTGAGACACTTATATATATCTTCCCCCATAAAGACAATACTGCAAAACCCATCACACAACCCAAGGGCTGGGTGCAGTCATCCAGTCTTTATGGTTGTTGCACTGATTGTGTGTGTTGTCCTATCAACACGACTGTACGTGTGGGAAATACTGTGAGGATCACAATTTAACCCTCAGCTTTGGGATATGTGACAAAACATGTTCACTCTTCTTCCCACTTTTGCACAAGAAAGAAAAACACTCAGTTTTCTTATTGTACTGGGCAAAACTACAACTCCCAGGGCTCTAGAAGCAGGATTTTCTCATGCAGTAACTCCTTGCTGGCAGAATGATTGCTGGTCCCTTCCTTCTCCTGCCTATCACACACAGCAGCTGGGACTAATATGTCAGAACCCATCTGTATCTGCTCTTTGTGTACAGAGCTGAAAGGAAAAAGAAAGCTATAGGACTTGGCTCTCTTTAAGCAGCAAAACACAGCTAACCCCTGCTCTCATGAGACCAAGAGAGCTGATATTCCCCATCACAGGATGCCTCAGGAATGGAGATGCTGTCTAAATTGAAGAGGTCTGGTCCAACATGTTTCCAAGAAGGAAGAATGAAAACTGGTCTGTGTTAATGTTTTCACAAGAGTCAATAAAGCTGTGCATTTCTGGCCTGCTTTTTGCTTGCTGACCAATACTCAGACTTTAACAGCATGGGATCAAAGCTCTCCCTTAGGGAGATGGAGTTCTAATAAGCCTGCTGACCTGCCAGCTCTGGCCCTTTTGGGGATGACAGCTGCCTCCCTGCTTGTGCCTCTCCTGCTTCCTCCACCTTTTTACCCTCCCTCCCCAAGCTCTGGGGTGTACCATATGGGGAGCTCTGCTTAAAATTGCTTAAAACACTTCATATGGTCTCTATTATACCTCTACCCTAAATCTTGTCCTTGCAGAGGTGACAGAGGCATGTTCATTATTGTACCTCTCCCCTGTCTGTGTCTCCTCAGGACCCTGAGGCCCTGCGTGCCACTTCCTCCTTACTCACTGGTTTATACCTCCAAAACTACAGCACCAAGGTGCTCTTGTTTGTGCCTCTCCTTCCTCCTTCATGCAACTCCACTTGGGATTTACTGCTCCTAGCACACCTGAGGAGTGAGATGTGCCTCAGTGATGGACCAAAACTGACTGAAATCTATTGCTTCCTGAAAAACAAATGTTGGCAAATGTGTTTGCACATAGTTTGCCCTAAATTTTAGTTTTTTGTGTCAACAGAAAGCAACATATAAGAAGGCAGGTATCTTCCCACAGCACTTTTTCCCAGAGCCCTGAACTGTCTGGACATAAATTATTTCTTTTCTGCTTGCCCATCTATGAGCTTATACAGGACTTTGAAACTCAGTGAAGCAATGGTGACCTGCATATGGCACATTCTGCCCACAGGAAGCAGTTATTGATTTAAGGCTCTGTGTGAATGACTTGGGACTTTGGCACCTATTTGTGAAACACCTTCAGGTTTTGAGATGTACTCCTGTCCTTTCTAAATACAGATTGTGAGGCTCCCCCCTCCCTCCCAGTTCCCCTCAGCATTTTCTAACTGGACTGGTGGCTTTTCTCCAGCAATCAGATTACCCTCCTGTACAAGGGAGACAGGACACCTAAAAATCTTCATGAGGCCCTGACACAGAAGAAGACCAAGGTCTCTGTCCTGGATTGAAACCAGAAAACCTGTGCTAAGGGATGGCTGCAGGTTGCTCATAAATGGCAAATGATGATGGCTGGCAGAACCAGGTGTGCTTCAGCAGCTGCAACTCCAAGCAGGCCCACAGAGAGTGGAAAAGGCAGATGTGTGAGCAGAGGTTTGCAAGCCCCTGATTAGTGCTGAAAGACACTTTATTCTCTGACTGACTCCATGCCACAGAGAAAAAGGTGTCACAGTGCTACTTCTCATCACCTACCAATAGGTCTGTTCTTTGCTGCACTCATCTTAAGCCTAATTTGATAAGGGCTGAGTCCTAAGCATTTCTTACAAGGAACGGTGGTTTGTTTTAGTTTGCATATTGAAGAGCAACTCTTGCCAAAGGCTGAGTAGCAGCTGCTTGTAGCAGCTGATTATTTCCACGTGGTTATCAACAAGCCTGAGCAGTCTGCAATACAGCTAATTTCATACCAGGAAGGTAAGGCACTGGAGGGGCCCATCAGGGCCAGGCTGAGCTGCACAGGGAAGGTGACCAGGTCCAGAAGACAGTGTACAGGATCAGAGAGCACAGAGAGTCTGCAAGGTTACTCATGTCAAATTGTTATCTGCCAAGGCTGAACCCTTTCTTACATGCAAGACCAGCACATCACATTGCAGATGCTCTCACTCTCTCTTATTTTACAGATGTCAGCTAGTTCTGAACCTATTGAAGATTTCCTTAGTCTGTCTTAGAAAAGTTGCCCAACCTCTCTGCTTTTTCTCACCAAGGCTGCCATCAGGGAGAACTTTGCTTTATGCTACACAGCCAGTGTAGCAGTATACAGCCACTGGTCCAGATACAGACACGTTTTCTTGGGGCTCAGGGATCCTAAGTCACATCCCAGCACAAAAAGGCAGGTCCAGTCAAGTCCAAAAGCTCTGCCTGAAGTTATTAATTTGTGAGGAGATACTCTAGTCCTTTTCCCCTTCTATCTTTCCCTTGCCAATAACGGTGTGGAAACTTTTCTGCTTCTCTCTTCTCCATGAACACATTATAGTGCCAAAACCCAAGTTAAGAACATGCCTCTGTCAATGTACTCTGTAAATATATCTCAAAATAGTCATGTTGGTCAAAACATATTTCAGTACTTTGATTCAAATGCAGATGATCTCATAGGGGGAATTGCAATGAAATGAAGCCATTTATTAAAGACAGAAGACCTGGAAATCAGTTTAACCATAAAACTAAGGAAAACATTTGAATATACATCCATTCAATACATATTTTCTTTCAATTTTTCCAGAATACCCAGTCCTTTGCTAAGACATCACTCAAAACACTGATGATGTTTTCCCATCTCCATTCAACCTAATAGAGGTCAAGTACTGGAAAGTGGTATTTTTTTCCAGATTCTATGTGGAAACTCAAACGGGCAAATAAAAGATGGCCATACATATGCATAACTTCTGATATTTCATATTCATCTTTACAAGTGTTAAAAGATGCACATTGCTGTCAATAATAATAATACATTTATAAACTGGGGCTTAACTACACTGGCACTGCTTGGAACACAGCTTGCAACATAATTTTAAAGGATGACTAAAACTAGTAATATGGAAAACTACGGTGTTAAAGCAGTTAGTTACCCTACTTCTGTAAAAGAATTATAAAATTTACCAGAGGAAAATCAATGCAAGTCAGTTACTTTTAAAGCCTCAGAAATCTTTTTTCAATTCCCACCCTCATGAATGAGCAAAAACAGGAGGCTAAAATTAAAGTAGCCTAAACATTTTGCAAAGTCAAATGCAAAAGCAATATTCACTCTCAGATATGAAAATTTATTCTTTATCATTTCAAATTCAGTCTAAAGGAAGGACTGAAAAATGTCTCACTTGATGTGGAGTCAACAGGGAAGTAGATACTCATGTCATACTTCTACACATAAGAAGAAATCTTACCAGGATTGCCAATTTGTGCATCCATGCCCTCAGAACTCAGATGTATGTCCAGCTGCATAAATGTAAAAGAACACAGTTCAGAACTGAGGAAAACTAGAAAACCTAATCACAGGTTGAGGAAATGAATTCCTAGGAATCACTTTGAAGAGAATTGTCTCTCCCTGAGGGCCAGGGAGTGCTGCCTGCTGAGGAGGAAGGGTTTCTATCCCAGAACACCTGGGTTCCACTTAAATGATCTCGGTAATAAATATCATGAAAACCCATAAATTATATCTACTTGAGTTGTGTGCCTTAAGCAATTGACATTTGCAAAGCACAATGAAATCCTCAAAATGAAAGAGAGCACATGTGGTGCATGAAATGAGTTATGCCATTGCCTAATTTCATTTCAGAAGAAAGCCCTGGCTACCTGGAATTGCAGTGTGTGTGTTGCAAAGCACAAATAACAGGTGGGACATTTCCTTTCATGATGAACATATTTTTACCATAATGAATTTCACAAAAAGAGTGTTTTTCTCTGTATCTTCGAAGGAAAACAAAGTAGACATCTTCCCCTCAAACGGAGAAAGAATAAATCATAAAATTCATATCTATCTACAGACCATATGTTGGTTAATGCAAGGTAGCTGTTATGATTTTACTAAAATTCACCAGTCCTAAAACAGACTGCAAAAATGATCTCATGAGCAGTCAAATACAGCTAAGAATGGTTTATGTTTGTTTCTATGAAAGATGTTTCATACAATCATAGAATATTCTGAGTTTTAAGAGACCCAGAAGAGTCATCAAAATCCAGCTCCTGTCTCTCCTCAGGACACCCCAAGAATGAATCACACCATGTGCCCGAGAGGATTGTCCAAATTCTTCTTGAACTTTGTCAAGCTTGGTGCTGTGACCTCTTCCCTGGGGAGCCTCTTCAAGTGCCCAGCCACCCTTTAGGTGAAGAACTTTCTCCTAATATCTAAACTAAACCTCCCTGGACACAGCCTCAGGCCATTCCTTAGATCACCACAGAGATAAGATCATTGTCTGCCTGTCTGCTTCTCCTCATGAGAAAGTTGTAACTGTGATGGGGTCTCCTTTCAGTCTCCTCTTCTCAGGTTGAACAGACCAAGTGACCTCAGCCACTCCTCATACAGCTTCCCCTCAAGGCCCTTCACCATCTGCAAGGCCCTCCTCTGGATGTTCTCCAACTGTTTAATATCTTTCTTACATTGTGGCGTCCAGACCTGCCCCCAGCACTCGAGGTGAGGCTTCCCCAGCTCAGAGCAGAGCAGGACAATCCCCTCCCTTGCTCTGCTGGCCCTGCTGGACCTGATCAACCCCAGGACAGGGTTGGCCTTCCTGGCTGCCAGGGCACTGCTGACTCATGTTCAACTTGCCATGAACCAGGATGTAGATTCCCAAAGGGGATACAACACCAGGACCCTCAGATCCCTTTCCATGGCACTGCTCTCCAGCCTCTCATTCCCCACTCTGTACCTACTTCCATGGTTGCCCCATCCCAGGTGCAGAATCCAACCCTTACTTGGTGATTGCCCAGTCCTCTCATTTGTCAAGGTCTCTCCACAGGGCCTCTCTGCCTTGGAGGGGGTCAACAGCTTCTCCCAGTTTAGTGTCACCAACAAGGTTATTTAGTATTCCTTTTAGTCCTGCATCCAAATTGATTATGAAGATGTTGAAGATTCACCAGTCTTAGAGATGTTTGCGATTTCCCATACTGCAAGAAGTCTGGAGGCTACAGCTTGTCCCCACATGAATGTTGACCCCTTGGTGAGATGTGGGTCTCCCATGACCTCAGGGAAGGGAGCAGATTTCTGAGCAGATTTCTCCTTTACAAAGTCCATCTCCTGCCCAGCATGTGAGAGCTCTACATCCTATGGTCAAGCTCCTCCAACATTAAGAATGGTAACCTGAAAACAGTATCTGAATTGCTATTTCTTTTTCAATAGATGTCTGTAATCCTGCATATTCAGAATTAAAAATTCTTGTTCTCACCTGAATGTAGCTGATGTTTGCCTGAACACAGCTTTCAACACTTGCCTGGGGGAATTGAAAAACCCTTGTTCTAGCCCACAAGAAGTTCTTCCAATAGCTACAAGAGACTCTGAAAAAATGTTGCAGACATACTCTGATTCCCACTGGCTACATAATCTTTTCCAGAAAGATTATAGGTTCTTTTGTCTGTGTGTGCTTGAGAGAGCTGAAAGCAGGAAAACGCCAGGGCACTTGTATATCATCAATTAAAATGCCTGTGGCAGGCTGGAAACAGAAGCATCACAGCCAGGGTGAGATGAATTGAATATAACATGAAAGATGAGGGCATCTAGGGGATTTGCATGAGCTGTGGTATTCTTTTCATAGTTCCTCAAGGCTCCACTGAAATGCTGAAACAAACAGCCACCTGGTCGACACTGTTATCTGACTAGGCAGGAAGTGACACTGCTATGGGACAGACTTATGAAGGAGCCTAAAGCTGTTTTTGTTCCAGACTGGGAAAAAGCCAAAATGCTTTCACAAAGCAGAATGAAGTCACATCTCCTGTCTCCATATTATTTGCCTTTATCTCAGTGCCTCAGGATTTATTCTGTCAAAAATAAATTTGCAAGATATTTTCATCCTCAAACCAGTATCTGGACATGAAATAAAAAACTTCCATTAAAATGTTCAAAGCAGCTCTTCAGTGTAGGTTTATCTCACTGCAGGAACAGGTTTTCCTTTATAGTTTGCAAGTTTTAAGCACTTTTTTCCAACATATTTTACTGAAAAGTGCAGAAAACTTTATTGCTGGAAAAGCACTTACTACTATTCGCATTTGGACAAAATGCAAAGGCACCTGACCCAAGGAAATGCTTTTCAGAACATTTTTGTTCAAAAATTCTGTTTTATGAAAACTAAACAGCTTTGTAGAAACACGTCAGCATTGACCATTCCTTGACTTAAGTCCAGGATGGAATTTTTGCTGGAGAAAAGCTGTAATGCCGGAGTAGTCTGATAATTATCACACACTCTCCTGCTTCAGCCAGAGCAGTTAGGAACTCAGAACAGACAAGACCCTCTTCTTGAGGTCCTGCTAAGGATGTCTTTCACTTGAGTGTTTTAATAAAAAGTTTCAAACTGACTGGTGTTTTCAGCTTTATTACTACAAGAAGTAATTAAAAACCCAGAACAGAGTTATTTTCCCTTTAATACATAAGATGTTGCCTCTAGAGAAGGTTCCAGTTTGCCACCACAGTCAGTGGCTGGGACAACAAAGACCCAGCATGTTCACACTTGCTCACAAAATCCTTTTGAAGCAGAAAGATACAGCTTGAGACAACAAGAGCCTTGCCCTTTCCTGAGCAAACACACACACACACTCTGCTGCTGCTGCTGGAGGCGTGTTTCCTGTCCCAGCATGACCGTGTCATCTCCGTTTATCTCATATGACTTGATCAAGTTAGTCTTTGATAGCTTGTAGGGAAAATGGGGCCTCATTCTCTGTCAGACTGTTGACAGCAAAACAAGATCTGTTTCCTTTGGGCTTGTGGTATTTTGGTTGGGTTCTTCTTAGCTTTCACATATCAATCAAAGAAGCAGCCTCAAACATGATGCTCCAGCAGTTCAGTGCAATAAATTAAACATCTGCTGGTAGAGATGGCCTCATGCTGAGGTTGAACTTGGCCCTATGGGTCTGGGAAGGATCCTCTAGCTTGTTTTCCTCCCATCAAAACAATAAAAAGAAACTTTTACATGCATTTATGGTCAAACTTTTGAATTTTGCAAGGATTTCTTTTAACGATTTTGAAAGCTTACCTGCTATTTGGTTTTAGATCAGCAAAATTGTTTTGAAAACATGCGTTCTCACCTGTCAGTTAAATCCTACTAAAATTCTATGCCCTGGACTTCTGAGGGAGTTCTGGCATTTCAGTGCACAAAGGAATCCTGGGTTATTCATGACACCTCATCCAGGTCCAGGTCAGTGCAAGGTAACTCTATGGCAGATCAGCAAGCCTCTCTGCACAGGCTGAGCAGTGGTATGTACCTTGTGCATATCAGCAGGAACTGCAGGTTGATGTCATTCATCCTAAACATTTTTCTCCTGGGACTATATAAATATACCTTACTCTCTCTGCCATGCTCCAAGAGCACCTGCAGGACCGTGACCATGACACAACAAACAAATACCTTAGTCTTGTGCATATAATTTTTTGATGGATTTGCTGTCCATAAGAGACTCATCTGATTTAATTTTCCAAGCAACTGTGTTCACTAAAGAGTGAAATTGATAACCTGCTTATTCTGTTTCTGCTGCCATAGTTACTAACACTGGTTTTATTACTATTATTGCAATTATTTTTTTTATTTATCAAAGTGCTGCCAAGGAAAACAGCTTCCAAGTTCCAGTCATTTATCCCACAGAGGATACTATCCAAGTAGATAACATAGAAGAGAAGAGCTGAGTTAAATGCACAGGCAAAGTCAATGATGTGATGGCAGTCAGTAACACATGAATTGTACTTTGTGATGGCTGTCAGGTGTCAGAAAGGAAGGCTGTGAGAGCCCTGCAAGGGGTGGGTGGAGGGGAGAGGTGGTGGAAGAGGTAGATTTGCACTGGTAGGCTTTTATTCATACAGTCTCTTTCCAAAGTGATGAATGCCAAATTTGATGGGAGAAAATGTAGACGTTTCTCTTCCAAACCAAACCAAACTCATTGAAGTGAAATTTGTCCAATGATAGTGTCAGAGGAAATAAAACTAAACTCCTTGTATGAAGAAAGAGCATAACTAAAAATAAAACCAAATAATTTCTTATCATTGTATGACACCCATTCCTCAGCAATCAGGCACTGCTGAAGCACCATGTTACAGAAACTACTGAGAGTACAGGGAGACACCATCTGATTGAATTATTTGTTGGTTCTTTATCACTGATCTTTTATGAAGAAGTGGTGTTTCAAAAATACATCTGTGTAGCAAACTTCACCATTTCCTCATGGCTTGGCTTCACGGCATTCAGCTCTGCACATCCCCCCACCCCACTCTGACATTGTTGGGACAAGCTCAGTGACAACTGCTCGAGTACTGGGACCTCAGTTAGCAGACAAATTACTTTTTTCAGAGACAGAGAGGAATTTGATTTCATGAGAGGGTTTTCTTTAGTAGCAAAAGAGAGCAATCCTAACTTATGAGGTTAAGGTCCAAAGAATCAGATAAGGCCCTATCCAAAGCATGTCAGGACAAGCTCAAGACATTTTCACTGCCTTTGTACCAAGTGCTACTTTGTGCAGTGGAGTACCCAACAACAATCATGGCGTTGTGGCAGGTCACAATGTTGTTATCCAGATATATCCCACAGTAACTAAAAATTAGCTTAGTTCTGTTACCAGAATAGCTGTCTGCAAAACCCACCTGTGAGAGGTGGGGAGCAGCCAGTCATATCTCTGCTCTGCCTTCCATGACTCTATGCTTGACTTCTGGAAACCCAAATACAAGCACAGGCTATCCTTAAGTCAGAGGCTTGCCTAGTGACAGGCAACACACCCACTCAGCATCAGCAGCAGAACATGGGATGGATCCTACCACAGACATCAAGAGAAGACTGTCAAGGATTTCAGTTAGAAACTCCCCAAAACTTCATGGGATTCTTTCTATAAAGTTGCTTGCTGATTGATGGAACCCAAGCAGAGAGGGGATGATTGTATAGACAATTAACTTTTCCAGCACTTCAAGTGCTTAAAGCAGTGCCCAGAAATGCAAAACTAAAGGACATGAGAGAAAGAAAAATCAACTTACATGTCTGTAATTCCCCTTGGGCAGAGCACTTATTTATTTAGGAGAAGAGCTGCCTTTGCTTAGTTGCCATATGACAATTTTCTGCTCAGTCTTATCTTGGAAAGACTCATAATATGGGTCAAAAGGTGAAGAGAAACTTTATGGTAACCTCTTCATAACCCTCTAGTAAAGTCTGTTTTCTTTGGCTCTCCATTTGTATTGGTAATCAGTGGGCAATTTCCCCTCAACTCTCTATTTTCCACCCTTCTTTTTTTTAATTGAAAACTTGGTAAAGTTAAGGCTCCTTTTGTACCAAAAATGTCTCCCCTCCTTTCCTGCCTCGTTAGTCATGTGCATTCCTCCATTTCCCCTCAGGCCATATCCTCTGCTACTGAAGAATGCCAAACCTCCATTGCCTCTGTAGGTAAATCCATCAGTGCTCCAGGAGAGCTGCTCTCCTGCCCCAGGAAAGAGTAGTGCAGTGACATGGCTGGATGCAGTCCCTGGGGGTCCTACCCTGCCTGTGCATTGGGTGCTTTCTAACTCACTCCAAACACAAAATCACTAATGCTTGAGATAATGTATTCTGATACCCTGAAATATTTCTCAGCTTGGCTTTGGGCTGGAGAGGTTTGCAGTGAACAGCAGATCCTCTCAAGAAATGTTCTTGGGAAAGATGGCAAGAGCTTCCCAGCGGTGCCTTTGCCTCTTTTTTTTTTTATTTTCTCTTTAAGCCAAAGTAAGGTCTCCTCTCAGCCATTCAGCCACCAAACACAGGTCTCAGAAAGTGCCCATCCATTCCACTCTGCACGTCCTTTTGCTAGATGGAAATGACCACCAGTCCTTTCAAGTTAACAGTCATGACTGGGAATCATTGCTGCTGACAGAAGAAAAGCAACTACCCAGCAAGTGTGACAGCCCCAGCTCCCAGAGTCATGAGACTGTAGTCAAGCCAACACTCTTCTGAACCTCCCTCAGCGTGCGTCTGATTCTCAATGTGGGCTTAAAGACCATTAAACCTAATGGAACTGAGTATGTGGATATCATTAAACTTATGCTTCAGTGCTTCACTGACAAATATAAGCAGGCATATAAATATTTTGTTGAACAGAGGCTTGTGGACACCAGCCTAGAAGGACGTTTTTGTTTATTTTTCAAGTACTGAGGGTTGTTCTTAGTCATACAGAAGTACAGCAGTGTCTGCTGCAATGGACACATACCAAAGGAAGAGAGAGATGGGCAGAGAAAGCTCCTTTCCTAGCTTTTTTCATGTATCAGTGGCCAAGCATGTGCAGATGCCTGGGAGATGAGTCTGGAAAATGCAAGCAAAACAAACGTGCAGAGTGAAATGGAAACAGTCCTTGCTTTTACAGAGAGCAGTACCATCTCAGTGTTAGCAGCAGCAAAGTTTTCCATTCCCCATCTGCTAGCATTCATTTTAATTCCTGCTGTAGTATACTTTGGAAAATACAGGGTCAGGGAGTCCTTACTTTTTTCTTAAATCATCTGTTTCTCTTTTTTTATCCAAAGAGGAAATTTATCTGTTCCTACAGTATGGCCATTTTAAATGGCTTGGATTTTTATATCACCAAAGAAAATAATAATAATAATAATAATAATAATAATAATAATAATAATAATAATAATAATAATAATAA